>OZ002743.1:127237116-128437116 GCA_963924295.1 Dioctria rufipes
AATCTTGACGACGCAAAATGTCGAGGTTGCAGAGCCTGTTCTGCCTGTTCTTGCTGACATGTCCGATACTGACAGCGATCAATCTTCAGTGTTTGATCCAGTAAGGGCCGTTCAGCAAATATTACCGGCGCAAGTACACGTTGATGTAGGTACATCTGGCACTTTCATTCCAGATCGACCTCGCAACGTATCTCAGAATATACAAATACAACAATCTCCAAATGTCGTTGCAGATATTCCTGAGCACGTTCTCCAAGTTGTACCAAAAAGACGGAGGAATCGAAATTGGGGTAATCCTCATGTAAAACGGAGACGATGCCAATGTTGAAGATATTTCTGACATTCAACAAGGCAATGCTGAAACTGTACAATTAAGGAATTCCGTTTTACCTCCAGCGTGGTGCGACCTAGATGAAATAACATCCATAGATATCAGTGAACATACCTGTGGTGAATTTAATTTCATCTGCGATTATTGTAACGCTTTGTATTTTAGTGGAGAGCGTAATACTCGCGGAAAATTTGTCCATTGTTGTAATCTTGGTAAGGTTTGTCCACAACCATTAGGTCTGTATCCAACATTGTTGAAGGACTTAATATTGGGCAATCACCAACATTCGGCGAATTTTCTGCGTTTTATTCGAAAACATAATAATATGTTATCGTTTGTGTCAGTACAATCACGTACTGATGCAGTTGGAGCAGGTGGTCCCTATTTTTATCGTATACATCATCGTATAGCGAATAGTATACGACCAGCTGGAAATCTTCGTCCCAGATATGCACAATTGTATGTGTATGATGCTGAAGAAGCATTAAGGGAAAGAGCGAATCTTGATGTTAGTAATGATCTAAATCGAGATCTATTAAGAGAATTAGATCAAGAGATTCGAAATGTCAATCCTTTTGCTCAGTCATATAAATTAATGACACAAGTTGAGCAAGAGGTTTTAGCACAGCATGGACCTGATGCTGTTAAAGACATACGAATGTATTTTACACGTTCGAATCCATCAGCTCAGGTGCATCAAGGTCGCCTAAATGCTCCAGTTGCAACTGATGTTGCAATGCTATTTAGAAGTTCAACCGGTGCTCCACCAACTGGATCTTTCTGTATATATCCAGTTGGTATTGGATTACGACATATTTCAAGAGAAGATATAAATTGTGATGCTCTATCATACGTTCTCCTTTATCCAAATGGAGAACCAGGATGGAGTCGCGGGTCACCTTTTACTCTCTTAAAATATTATGCGTATCGCTTTTCAGTACGAAATGATAACTTACATGTTATATTAAATGCTAGACGATTACTTCAACAGTATATAGTGGATGCATATTGCGCTGTTGAAGCAAATCGTCTACGTTATATTGAACAACATCAGAGTGATTTGAGAGCTGAATCCTATACTGATTTAAAGGATCATGTACGAAACAGAGCCACTGAGGCTGGACTCCAAGCAGGTGTACCAGTAATATTGCCAAGCACTTTTATTGGAAGTGCAAGACATATGCAACTAAAATATCAAGATGCTATGGCAATGGTACGAGACTTTGGCAAGCCTGATTTGTTCATAACTTTTACATGTAACCCGAAGTGGCAAGAAATAACAAGAAATTTATTTTGTGGTCAACAACTTTGGATAGGCCGGATTTAGTAGCGCGAGTATTTTATTTAAAATACAAGGCACTACTAGAAGACATTACCAAAAAAGAAATTTTTGGTAAAGTCAAAGGCTACATGTATGTCATTGAGTTCCAAAAAAAGGGACTTCCTCATATTCATCTTTTATTAACATTAGATAATTGTAATAAAATAAGAACTGCAGAGGATATTGACAAAGTTGTAACCGCGCAACTACCTAACAAAAATATCCATCCGATACTTTTGATATTGTCTCTTCCCAAATGATGCATGGGCCTTGCGGACACTCAAATCCAAATTGCCCATGTATGATTGATGGGAAATGTTCAGTCTTTTCCAAAAAGTTTTTGCGAAATGACATCGGTTAATTATAATGGTTATCCATTATATAAACGACCAGATAACGGTCGTTATATTATTAAAGGTAATGCTACCCTTGATAATAGATCTGTTGTACCGTATAATCCATACTTACTTCTGAAATATAATGCTCATATTAATGTTGAGGTATGCCGCTCAATACAGTCGATTAAGTATATTTATAAGTACATATATAAAGGGCATGACATGGCGTCTGTTTCATTTAATGACAAAATGCTGGTATACTAAATTGGAATGAAGTATGGGGATATCTAGAGTCTAGATATATTTCCTCCCCCGAATCCATGTGGCGTTTGTTTAAGATGCCACTGGATGATCTTTCCTATAAAGTATATCGACTTACAGTTCATTTGCCAAATAGGCAGCCGGTATATTTTCATCCTAATAATGAGAGAGAAGCTTTGGAAAGAGCTTCAGAGCAAGATACTCAATTAACAGGATTTTTCAAGTTAAATGAACTTGATGCTGATGCTCGACAATATCTGTATATTCAAATTCCAGAGCATTACGTTTGGCAAAAAAATCGATGGACAAAGCGAAAAAGAGGCTTTAACATCATAACTCGGATGTATTCTGTAAGTGTACGTGATATTGAAAAATATCATTTACGAATACTTCTGTCACACTTTCGGGGTCCTAAAAGTTTTGACGACCTTAAGATGTACAATGGCGTCTTATACAATTCTTTTAAGGATGCGGGTACAGCGAGAAATTTATTGCAGGATGATGGGGAATGGTATAGAGCTATCGAAGAAGCAATCACATTTGAAATGCCGAATAAATTAAGGCAACTTTTTGTATTCATTTGTGTATTTTGCTCCCCAGCTAATCCTATTGAACTTTGGCAGCAATTTGCCAATGATTTGTCCGAAGACTATATTAGGCGTTTCAATAATGAAGCCCAAGGTTTGGAAAAAGCGTTGGCTGATATTGCTCAAATGCTGGCAGCTCATAGATTTAGCTTGGCAGACTTGGGTTTACCTACTGTCGATCAATCTTTGCTTTTGAATAATGCCGATATATATATTCCTACAGAAGAGAATAGGGAATATCAGCGAGCCTATGCTAGATTAAATGCGGGGCAAAAGAAATTCTTTGATGATGTTATATCTGAATTAAATGGTATAACATCTAATGGAAAATTATTCCATTTGGATGCTTTTGCTGGTGCAGGTAAAAGCTTTGTTCTGAATGCCATTCTTAGCAAAGTGCGAGCAGATGGAAAAGTTGCAATTGCTGTCGCTTGGTCTGGAATTGCTGCTATGCTTCTTAAAGGTGGCACTACAGTCCATTCCAGATTCAAGTTACCAATTGATCCTCACGAGTCTTCCGTTTGTAATATAAGACCAAATTCACCTCAGGGTTTGGAGATAAAATCCGCAGAAGTTATTGTATGGGATGAATGTACAATGACCCATAGATATGGTTTCGAAGCTGTTGATCGCCTTTTACGCGATTTAACAGGAATTAATAGGCCATTCGGAGATAAGATTATTATTATGAGTGGCGATTGGAGGCAAATACTTCCGGTTGTCAATCTTAGTAGTACATTAACAACAGTAGAAGCTTGCATAAAGCAATCAAATCTGTGGATACATTTCCGAAGGTATAGATTAGTTCAAAATATGAGAACTAATCCTTGGGAAGTTTCATTTTCCCGATGGCTTTTAAAATTAGGTGATGGCAAATTGTCCAACACCTTTGGTTTAGATGAAAATATTATCGAAATACCAACCGTTAATATTGCATCTAATGACTTGATTCTGGACGTTTATGGGCAAAACATAAATGAAATTTTAGGAGAAGATCTAATTAGTGCGGCCATTTTAAGTACAAAAAATGATGCCGTACCAGAAATAAATGAACAAATCCTCTCAAAATTATCGGGAAATATTCACACGTATTACAGTGTGGATAGCATTGAATATGTGGATGGGGATAATGATGAAGAGGATATGCTTCAAATGGATGTTATCAATTCGATTACTCCATCTGGTATGCCGACACACTAAATTTAAAAGTTGGTGCAGTCATAATGCTGCTCCGCAATCTAGATATTAATGGTGGACTATGTAATGGTACCAGACTTATTGTTAGACATTTAATGGCTGATGTTATTGATGCCGAAATTGCTGTCGGAGCAAATAAAGGCGTGCGAGTCTTTATACCTCGCATCATACTTAGTTCGTCTGACATAAGGTTTCCATTTAAATTAGTTCGGCAGCAATTTCCGGTGAGGCTTTCTTTCGCAATGACTATCAATAAGGCTCACGGACAGAGTCTTAGAAAGGTAGGAATCTTGCTAAGAGAGCCGGTTTTCTCACACGGAATGTTATACGTTGCCTTTTCAAGGGCAACAGCACAAAGCTCTGTTCATGTTGCTATTACACGCACTAACAGACAGGGCGAATTACTCCTTGGCTGTAATCAAGTATTCACCCCGAATGTAGTATTTCGGGAAGTCTTAAACTAATTTTGGATAATTCTTTTTGTTGCCAGTGAACAGTAGAATTGTTCATTATTTGGTTCAACTTCAAAACATTTTTATCGTATAAAGTACAATAAATATCTAAAAGTATTCTTACTGTTTCTCATCTAGAAATACCTTTAACTAAGTTGAAAATATTTTTAGATATTGCATTTTTGCGAAAATACCTAACTTCTGTTAGAAGAAACATTCATATCTTATGAATGGTTTATAGGTCTCCTTGGGAACTACCATTTAAAAAAAAAGTAAGAAAGGATATAATGGTTATAGGTCTCTTTGGGAACCCACCATTTAAAAAAAAGGGTAAGAAAAGCATGGTTATAGGCCTCCTGGGGAACCTTCCATGTAAAATAAAAGTTAACGGACCTAAAGGGACACCTCATGGGTGGTCTGGAAGATTCCTTATTATATTATATATTTAATTTTATTTTATTATTAATTTATTATTTTTATTTATTTAAATTTCATAGGTCCAATTGCAAAAAGAGAAGAACGCCTACGTGAAATGAAAACGTACTTCTGGACCTGTGTGCCATAGAACCTGACAGCAAACAGCTCTTTCCATCTAAACATTTGAGAGTATACACCTGAAGTGAAACAAAAACGTAAACTTTACGAACCTCGTTTAACTAATACACCCACGGCTCTATAGTTCATGAACACTATAATCACAGCGAAAAAAAAACGTACTGAAAACGTACCTCCCTCTAAGCATTTGAGAGTGTACACCAAAAGTGATGCACCTAATAACATTGTAACGTAGTGTAAGCTAAGGTTCCTTAATAACCTTTTTTGTTCTATTCTTATTAAGGTTTGTGATGCTATTTTTATCAAATAAATTCAAATAGAAAAATCTGTTGTTTTCTTCAAAAGCCATTGAATCCACATGCAAAACGTTTCGTAAACTAAACGTAATTTTCATTCCGTAAACGAAGCATTTTAAAGTACAGTTTGCGAAATATAATGTCAACTACCATTACACTGACAGCCTACGTATCTCAGTTTCACTGATGATTCGTTTCTGTTTACATTTTCGTTACGTTTGTGTTTCGCCTTCCTTGAAGGGAAATAGTTCATGATTACAATAATGAAACTTACTTGCCAACTTTTATTTGTCACTTAATAATTATTATTATTTACCAATAAAAATCAAGATGGGACTTTGATGTGTGATCAGGAAAACTGCAAATCAGGAAATGACTTTTATTCCTGATGGAAGAAATATTAATCATCTCATAACTATTATTGATGACTTCATTAAAAAATAAAAACCGTTCAGTTAAAAGGAATTTTAACCACAGAGACCCTTTAAAATCTGCAAGTAGGTATAGAAGAGATGATAATTGGATAAATATTTCTGTGTGATTTTTTCCACGAGAATTACAAAAGTAATCGTTATTTAAGAACCCTGATTTAAATGCTTTTTTAAGTCTATTAAGTTTATTTAGACGAGATTATGTGTGACAGCGGACTTACAATATATAGATAGTACAGGAAGTGTGATAATTCTGGTTGTGTTAGAATCTGTCACTTACGCCAAGCAGTTCAGGAGTGTCTCGGCTGTTTCAAATGTAAACAAATCAAGCATCTGAACATAAATTTTATTCTTCATAAGGTAACTCTTTCTTCAATATATTCTGTCCTACTCAAGCACCTCTAATAAAAGCCACGCTCATGTACAAGAGTTTTATATGTATCAACACTTCCCGTTCTTTATATATTCTAAGGCTGCGTACTCTTTCTTATACGAGTACGTACAGATGGACAAACGAACACCACAGACAGACGGACATGCACAAATCTAAAGAACTTTTAATATTATATCGGGTATAAAATGGATCTTTTAAGGAAAACTTTAAACTTCAAAATTTATGCACTTTATTATTTATTGTTTTTGCAACTACATTTACAAGTGTAAAAGTTATTTATATTTTTACTTCCTTCAGCGAATGTAATATTCATGCTTTGTGATTTGTTTTTTGATTTTTTTTTTTTGATTTTAGTTTAGTTTTATTTCTGAAAAATTATTGTATTAATTAAGTTTTAAATTTACTAACATTTATGAAATATTTACCCTTTTTCCTGTTTTCCTTTTTTTGTCTTCTTCTCTTTTTTTTCGTCTTCTTTTTTCTCTTTTTCTTCTTCTTCTTTTTCTGCCCTTATCTCCATTTCTGTTTCCATTTCTTCACTAAAAATATATTAAATTTATTACGAATATCTATTTAATTAAAAAAAAAACACTTACAATAATATTTCATCCAACTGGATGTACCATCCTTCAACTCCGGCCATTGCACAGCTAATGATATATTTAACCTGAAATTGTCCCATTGTTTTTCGCAGGAATTCTATTCTTTGTTAGTGTAATCCTATGATATGTGAATAGCAGGTTTTTGTGTTTACATTTGTTTTGCTCGAAAGAGAATAAGTGGGGGAATATCATGCTGGATTCGAGGAATTTTATTTGACAGAAATTTTACATCTCCTTTTAGTGCGTTGTTTATTGCGAAATTTATCTTTTCTTGCCAAATGCAGGTAAGGTTACCTAATGTACATTATTATGAATAGTTTGAAATAATTCAAGAAGATTTTATCATTCGTGTAATTCTACGTTTTCTCAATTTTTGTTTTTAAGTCGTTGTCTCAGTCGCAATACAATAATGCGTAGTATATGAGATTACCTCTTTCGGTCTAAAAAACACGGATAATTTCCAAATTTGTTCGCCTGTCTCTACTTATTCTTACTTACTTATACTTTGACTGTATATTCCATATATATGTATTATATTCAAAGTATAACTGCAAGTTTGGTTGTAATGGACAAGAGGTGGCACCATGGAAATTTAAGTTCGAAAGTGGGACGAATCGGGTAAATCCTTCTTGGGGTTGCCATACAAAAATTTAGATTTTTTACTATAAATTTGGGCACTGCCTGAGAACGCATCGACGTTGAGAGCTGCACTCTCCCGCAGGCATGAAAGCCCACACTCACTTGCACACACACACACACACTTACACACACGTACACACACATACAATCAGTAATCCGCAGTGCAACCTAACTACGCACGTTGGAGTCAAATGATAGCTACATATGAAGCATTAAAGCTAGGAAATTTGAAGCTGTAACCCACCCAGGCATCTATACATCATACACTGACGACGGGCATCGCCGGCGGGTCACCCTAGGGTGAGCCCGCCGGCGATGCCCGGCGAGAGGGTGGGGATGGGTGCGACGTTTTCCCATAGGTAGGGGGAGGGGTTGGCTATCATTTGAGAGAAGAATGAAGAGAAACGGTCCAGAGGGTGAGGAGCAATGGACAAAAGAGTGGAGGCATGTCGGAAATTTTTTTTTAATGTAGACTGTAGATTGGCATGGTGTGCTTCGCGAGGGGGTGAGGCGAGGAACAGATGATTGCCTGTTTGTAGAGAGAGGGGTTGGCTACCATATGCAAAAAGAATGAAGAGAAACGGTAAGGAGGGTGAGGAGCAATAGCCAAAAGAGTGGAGTCAATTCTGGTTTTTACTCCCACCCTCCCCATCTTTTTCACTATGGAGGGAGTAAAATATTTTTACATGTTCATAATACACTCATCGAGACCTTTCCAATGAGTGGTCACACGTTAAGATTGGATGAAAAATAGTACATTGATGTTTTACCACTTACATACATATACATAATGTATGGAATGTACACCAATCCCCAATTAGATAGGGGCTTAAATACTTTGAATTTTGATATCTCCTGAACGCTAAAAGCTAAGTGAGTATAACTTTCTCCTATATTGGAAGTCGCGATATTTCAAGGGAGCGCCGCGCCGGTATAAGGCCATCTTCTCAGGTACATGAGCGAACCCCAATGTATATAGAATTCATGTTATTCCTATTACGAACCATGTTCCACCATTAGATGATGTCATATCGTGAAATGTATAGGAAAGCACGGTACAGGGAACACAATACGCTCTCTGATCTCTCTGTCTTTCCTATAAACATGCAAGTACATTAGTCACACAATTACGTCACAGGCTATCAGCTTCAATGTGTCAAAATTCTAATGGGAATACTTGTCGTGTATCTACCTTCAGCGTCACCAAAATGCCGGCTTATCTGTGCGTGAAGTTCGGCCATATTAGAGCCTGACTGTCAAATTTCAAAGCGGGAACTTGTCACTTTGGTACTTTTGTTTATCTTGTTTGGACACTGACGCATGAACGTAGTAAGATACAGGAAAAATAAAAATTTCCAATTAACTGAGTTGAAATTTTGCACACTGGCTTTAAAAAAAAAACAAATCGGGTATCTCTTTCATGGGGCTTTCTTTAAAAATTTAGTTTTTCGCTATGTATTTGAGAATATTTGAGAATGCATCTACGTAGTGAACTGAAGTTTTGTATACGAATTTTTTTATAGGCATAGTTCACTTAGAGCGCTGAAAGTTAGCAGACGGCCTTTTTCATAAAAATAGTAAGTAATATCACAATGGACCAAATCTAATCAATATTACTATCAGTTGTAAAAGTGGACTTGGTTCACTTTAGCAATAAAATATATAAAAAAAAATAAAAAATAAATAAAAAAAATAAAAAATTACACTGTCAACAATCGAACCCATACCCGCCCTACTCGAGGACTTTGACCTACCGCCCTACTGACTGAGCCAAACTTCCCTATTCAGTTTGGGCTATAAATGTATATATGGACCGAATTGTGTTCGATCTCACAGGTGTATACAGACGCGTAAAAATTAATCGTGACATTTTATTTATTTTTTTTAATAGGAAAATAAAATCTAGGAATACTGAAATTCGTTACAGACAATCCTTTTATGATCACGATTGTAGGAAAAAATTAAAAATTGGAATAACCGTTATTTCATACAATCAAATTTTCAAATCACTTTTCAAGGTGAAAATTTAGTGCTCAAGAATTTCTGATTACGTCACGTTGTTCGTCGCAGGAGTTTGCAAATATGTTCAAAAAATCAGAAAAATTGACAATAACAGAAAATCGAAGGAGCAATAGCGTTTTTGTTAAATCGCTCTAGATTCGGTATTTCTTTTCACAGGGGATGAAATTTTTTATGTTCATTGACTTTATAATTTTCCATATCATGATGTTATCTTTTTTTCGAATTTCGAAAATTTTTCATGTAAACTTGATGGTTTTCGAAAAACTTAAGGGTCATTTGATCAGCCGATCACCAGTGAAATTCCGACTCCACCAGGTCGAGTGCGGTATCGTTGGAAAGAGAACACTTCAGAATTTACGAATCTGAAATTTGACCCCCTCCACCCTTCCTTTTGGGTGGGGGGAGGTAAAACGTATCGTAAAATGTTAAGGGGTGCAGCGGGGGAGGGGGGTGTCCGAGGAAAATTTTTAGTGTGCCAAATGAAAGATCCATTCGAGGGCTATTCATTTGGGCACTAATATCGCTTAAGGGTGGTATTGGGTTGATTTAACAGGGTATTCAATTTACATCTACCCGATGTTTTTTCACACCCCCAAAATCTGGGATTTTGGTCAGTAGGCTCCTTTTTTAGCCGAAGCCACCCAAAAGAATGAAATAGACCAAATCATTATCGAAAGGAAACACCTTCGTGGTTGTAAGTAGCTATGTCTCATCAAAATCGGGGTGGTTTTGTGAAAACGGTAAACAAGGGAAGTTCACCCTTTGAATTTAAACTAAAACCAGCTCTGGAGGGGTGAGGAGGTGACGGATTAAAAAACTAACTTCAGATTCGTCTTTAGTTCGATAAGTGGAATAAAGTTATTAAAAAAAATTTTTGGGGTGGGTGAGGACTTTTAGGGTTGGGGTTGTTACCCCCACCCCCGCAACACCCAAATATACTATGTGGGGTATCAAATTAAAGCCCCCGCTCAGGTCTATCGAATGGCGTTTTTTAAATTTCAATTAAGTATACTTTGTAATATATTTTTTTCACCCTATTACATTTTACCTGAAAGCCACTTTTTCCCTTTGTCGGACCCTGCATCATAACGGATGCCCCTACAGAAAAAATTTTACATTTAAATTAAAGCTAACAAAATTCTCTATCTATTAGTAAGTTCTTATTTTCAATTTGAGACATTTTCTCACTGAGCTTTTCCGCCCGAAGTTCAAAGTTTTTCCTCATCTGGGTCCCATATACGCCAATACTACATATGAGTTATTTTTCCAATTTTTTTTCAACCATAGGCATTAGTGTTCGATTACCAAACTTTTTCATCTCTTCAAAAAAACTCCTCCGAAGCACCGTTATTCCGTAAAGAGAAATTGTAAATTTTTACATCATCTCACGGCAAAAAGTGGCAAAAAGTCGTCGTAAAAAGAGGTTGTTCTACTATTATTAAAATTTCTCCTAAACTATTAGTCCGAACTGAAAACTAATTAGAAATAAACGTTCCCAATAAAACAGGCTTCATTTTATCCGCTGACATTATCCTGAAAAAGCGTGTAATTAAGTAGTAATAGTAGAAATAAAAACTTTGAAAACGACCAAAACTGTCAGAAAACGCCATGAAAAACCGGCATTTCCTTAATTTAAGCCGTTTTGTTCAAATACTTTTGTTTTTATCTTAGCTATTTTTAACTGGATCTTCATAGTTCTTTTTTCTATGATAACTATGACTCCTGGGAATTTTGAGGATTTTTTTTAATTTTTTCCGGTGCCGGGCAGGGCTCCTACGGGCCAATTGAATCCCCCTGTTCCCATAATTACATTGCGGGGCAAGCTAAATTAGTTTGACACACATAGCTACATAGGTGTGCTACTGAAAACTATCACCCTTTTTATCTCGGCCAAATTCCAACCGATTTTCCAAATTCTTTTTACTAAATTCATCTTAGTGAATTTTTTCTGATTTTTTAAGACTATTACGAATTTCGTAGGGTTCCGGGTAATAGGGTTCTTGCCCACCCCCTCATATATTATAATGCGAAACTATTTTTCATTTGTGTATGCAAGCATTTGTATATGAGTTAAGAAGTACACAATTTCATTGAAATATGCATTTATAGCGCAGGGGAAGTAAGATAGTTTGGCTTAGCCAGTAGGGCGCTAGGTCAGACTGAATTTAGGGATTGTGAGTTCGATTGTTGAGCACGAATTTTTTTAATATTTTATTTTTTATATATATGGTGCTAAAGTGAATCAAGCACAAATCTTTTTCAAGCTTTTGGTTTATCCCTTTCTTGACGGCTACTTAGAGTTGAATGTTAATCAAGTAAATTGGTACTCATTAAATGTACCAGTACCAGTACTTATACTGGAAATAAATTTAAAAGTAAAAGTGAGACTTGATGCTTATTATGAGGATTTTTTTTAACATAAAGCAAGGTTGGCCTATTTATTATTAGAGTTCCTATATGCAAAAAAATAAAGAAAAATATATGATATATGAGACGGATTTGGAAGATTGCTATGTAGGTTTCATATCATTATGTGAAATGTAACATTCAAATTTAATTTTTTTTTTTTTTAAAAGCCCATGTGCAAATTTTTTCCCCCGGATGGACGGACATGCAAAACTCAAATTAACTTTTAATAATCTGCGTATAACCCATGAATACATAACCTGTATATATACCCTGATTTACATATTTCCACGGCAGGTGGTTGTTCTACTCTTATTAATTTTTCTTCTAAACTATTAGGCCGATCGGAAAACTAATTAGATTTAACTTTATGTCCTAAAAATAAATCTTTTTACTAAATCTCGATGCGATTCTAATTACTGATTCGCCGATGAGTTTTGTATAATACTATCTTTCATCGGTCATTACATTACATTCAGCGCCATCGTTTTTGTATATCCTGCAACAATTCAGCCACTTTTTTTCTCTTCACATTATCTCTAATCCACTAGCTTTTATCTAAAATAAACTACAAGACATTATTCAAAGCCGTTTAGCAATAACTAACCAAATAAGGCATGGTTCGCTAAATTAGATTCTAATTAGATTCGTCCCTCATTTATATGGGGAATTTCACGTATGTTTGAAATATTTTAATTTTAACGGGACTTACAGAAATCCTGTAAGTCCTGTTATAAATTTAAAAGTAATATACTACTGTCCCTAATTTATTGTATTTTTTTTTTTAACGCTATCCGACTAACACTTTAAAATATTGTCATTACATAAATTCCATATGTCATTTAATTTGCATGCTCATATTAAGGAATTAATTAAAAATCACAGTATTTTTAATTAATATGCTAATTTTTTTAGCTTAATTTTTATTACGATTTTTTTCTGATTTTTTGAGAAAATTTTCAAACTCCTCCGACATACGTGACAAAATCTGAATATTTGGCGCCTGAAATCAGCGTCCTGAAAATTGATTTGGAAATTTCGTTATACGAAATAACAAATATTCCAATTTTTAATTTTTTTCTACAATTGTAATCATAAAAGGATTGTCTATACCGAATTTTAGCATTCTCTGATTTTATTTTCCTATTTAAAAAAATTAAAATGTCCTGGAAATGTAAGGTCCATTAGACGACTCCTGGTGGGGGCCACATAAAGCAACTGGATAGTCTATTTCAAGAAGTGGCTTTTGACATTCCTGCTTTATCGTTTAAAATTTATTTCAGCCAATTCGGTTACTTCCTTCAAATTCACTTCGACAAGTCCAGCCAAGATTTGCGAATCAAGCATTTTGTATCAAAAAATCTCAAAATATCACGATTTCATTTTTTGAGCCTACCCCAACATGTGGGGACTCATTGGAAAGGTCTCGATGAGCAGATTACAGAAATAACAAAAATTTCCCCCTCCAGCAATTTTTCGGGTGATTTTAGACAAAAAACCGTTATTTTTGCAGTCTGCGCTTCCTAGCGGCGCCCCCTTGAACTACATAGACTTGCAATGCAGAAGGCCAGTATAGCTACTTATGTCCTATAATTTTTAAAATTTCTTTGAAGTCATTACCTCTTATGGTTCAGGAGATATCGAAATTCAAAATATTCAAGTCCCAATCTAATTAGGGAATTCCTTGGTGTACGATCCATACATTTTGTATGTAGTGGTAAATATCAATTTATTATTTTTTATCCACACTTGGCGTATTTATACTCATTGGAAAAGTCTTGATGAATACATTACGAATATGTAAAAATATTTTACCCTCACCATATAATTTGGTGAAAAAGAAGTGGGGGAAAAAATTATTTGTACTACACACACACTTTAACCGAGTTTGGTTCATTTAATTATTTACTTATTTTAGAAATTTTTTGATTTTCCCTTATTGTGATTTTTTTGTGATTTTTTGAACATATTTTCAAACTTCTCCGACAAACATAACAAAATCTAAAAATTTGGCGCCCCAAATATCCGGGCTGAAAATTGATTCGGAAATTTCGTTATATGAAATAACAGTTATTCCAATTTTTATTTTTTTTTTCTTTAAAGGATTATAAAAGGATTGTCTATACCGAATTCCAGTGTTCCCAGATTTTATTTTCTTATTTAAAAAAATTAAAATGTACTGTAATTGTCTATTTGACGCCTCCTTCTTCATCGTTCAAAATTTATTTGAACCAATTCGGTTCCTTCCTTCAAATTCTACAATCATTTAAGATCGACAAGTCCAGCCAAGATTGGCAAAATCACGCATTTTTGAAGGGGTTTGCCCTTCAAAAAATCTGAAACAATCACGATTAATTTTTAAGCGTCTGTATATAGCTGTGAGATCGAACACAATTTGGTTTAAATACACATTTATAGCCCAAATTGAAGAAGGGAGTTTGGCTCAGTCAGTAGGACGGTAGATCAAAGTCCCCGAGTAGCGTGGGTTTGGGTTTGATTCTTGACAGTGCAAAGTTTTTTTTTTGTTTATTGTTTTTTTTTGTATATGACTGGTTTATTGTTAAAGTGAATCAACTCCACTTTTATAACTGCTAATAATATTGATTAGAGTTGGTCCATTTAAAAAAATCTTCATCAAGCATTGCCATTTTTTATATTGCAACACCAAGAAGGTGATTTTATTTAGGTACTATTGTTATGAAAAAGGCCGTCTGGTAACTTTCAGCGCTCTAAGTGAACTATGCCTATAAAAAAAATCATATACAAAATTTCCGCTCACTACGTACATGCATTCTCAGGCAATCTCCAAATATATAGCGAAAAACTAAATTTTTAAACTCAGCTCCATGAAAGAGATACCCGATTTATTCCATTTTCGAGCTTAAATTTACTTTTTTTTTTTTAAAAGCCAGTGTACAAAATTTCAACTCTCTAAGTACACGCATTCTCAAGTTATCGATATCAGATAAACGGACAGATGGATAAACGGGCTGAAGGACATGCAAAAATCTATTATGCTTGAGGGTTCAATCCATTTTGCTCTGTCATCATTACTTCTATGCGATGGAAACAGAAGTACAATTAGTATACCCTATATGATTTCATCTAAGGTACAAGAATTGGGAAAATGATCATGTATGTAAGTAGGTATACAGGAATTGTATCGCATATATAGTACTGTCGTGCCCCTATAGTAATCAACCAACGAAATTATTGAATTAACTAAAAAAACACTTCTCGAATTACACTAAAACAATTCTTAATTTATGTACTTTATTTTTAGAACACCGCGACTTTCCCTATCTTACGTTAAGTAGACTACCTGGCGCTTAGGTAACCTGAACCGACACACGAAACTTGATGCGCTCCAAGAGCAGTTAGAACTTGACTGATAATAAAAACGGCGCTCGCCAGACCAGTCATTGGGCTTTTATTGCCCCAATATTCGGAAGTAAGCTTGTACTCACAACGCGGATGTAAACAAACGACAACAACCTTGTCGTTTGTTCTACCGGTTGCAGCACCTGAGTTGCTTAGTTGTAAACAATCGCCTTACATAATAATTAATATGCGAGGTAAATTATTATCGTAATCGTCGATTGCTCCACTAAGCGCTCATGGCAGCCAGCTGTTGGGCTAATCAGCAAAACAACCGACAGTTGCAGAACAATACCATGCGAGGTTATTGTTTAGCATTTGCTGATTATTTCGCTGTAATGCCCTTGGCTGTTGGAAGAATCTTCCGTATATTGGGCCATCACATCCATTGGGCCATCACATCCCTCCCCCCTTGGAAAAACTAGTTTCCGCAGGGAACTAGGTCTGGAGAGTGCAACAGTCTTAATTAAAAACATTTTTTAATCTTCGTTCGGTTCAGATTACGCTTTTCTTTTACATTTTACATTCATTCCTATTTTAATTTTGTTATATTTCTTATACTTATTACATTTCTTTCTTTTCTGCTTAACATTTTCTTTAAACATTATCTTTTCTTTTTCCATTGTCAAAAAAAAAAATTTTCTATATATATTACTTCTTAGACTTGTTATTCATTTTACATTAATTTCTACTTTAATTTTCTTATTTTCTTATCTCTACTACAATTTCTTCTAACATTTCATATCATTTCTTTTAACATTAACTTTGCCTTTTTCCAAAAAACTTTTACTATTATATTTCTTATGCTGTTATATATTTCTCCCCTTTTTTTTTTGTACAGTTTTGAATTCTCTATAACAAAATACAATTTCCACTTCTGATATTTTTTTTTTAACTTTCCATACTCACTTAATTATATAAAAAAAAAATCCTAATCAATAACAAGCTTTACCTACATATTTATTTACAGTTTTAGTTTACAAATTTTATTTTATTCATGTACAAAAATACCATTAACTTAAGAAAACGCTAACTGCATAATACTACGTTGAGAAGAAAAAAAAAACTAGTAAGCTCTACTTTATCTTGTTGTCAAAAAGAAATACATATTAATTATATATACATAATACGACAACTAACCCTACAGTGGTTAACTTAATTATTCCAGCTGCACCAGCTGTTTCCCTACGATCGTGGGTATGTTTACAGGCGGCATGGAGGCTGTTGTTGGCACTATCACCTGTATATCCTCTGAATCTTCGCTGGGTTGTTTTTCCTTCGGGGTCTGGACTGTTTGCTTCTGGGTCTGGACTGCTTGCTTCGGGGTGTGGACTGCTTGGATTTGTCTCCGGGTGAGAGGTATTATCGACAATTGATTGGGTCGTGCTGCTATTTGCCTCCTCTTCCAGCGTTTAAGGTAGATCAGTACTCCTACTGCTAGTGTTAGGCTGGCGATACTTATTAAACCCGTCACCGATGTAGCGGCCATGTACATTACATGAGGATGATGTTGCTGCCTGTAGATCTCCTCTTCCTTGACAGCGCCCTGCATCTTTTGAATCTCTTTTTCATGGTCCCTCCAGGCCTGGTTGAAGTCATCTGCAGCTAGAAGTTGTACCTGTTGCTGGTTCCCGATTGTCACTTCTGCCTTTCGAGATACTGGTTCCGCTTTGAAGCTGTCCCAAGATGGTAATTCTGAATGAGTTGGCTGCCAAAGAGTGATGTTACGTTGGGCGTCATCATTAGATGTAATTAGAAGATCCCCCATCTGTAGATGACAGTGCTCCTCTAGCGCTAATACTCCTGTAGACGACAACTCGCCGATGGATGTAGGAGAATCACGACAATTTACTTCCAATTTGGTGGTTCCAGACATCATGAACAACCAATGATTTCTGGTCATCATCCGGACTAGGCTGTTCCATTTTGGAGTAGCTCTTTCTTTGCAAGCCTTGGCGTTAACGTTGAAGCTGCGGAAAAGATTCAGCACACAGCTGTCACTAATGGCTGTAACAGTTGGCCCTAATTGTGGACATAGAAGGCGTGAATTATCCTCGAGGGTTGTCAACCGCTTGCAGTTTCCAAATTGTTTCTCGTCTAACAGGATGTACTGACGCTCGTGGTTATTAGCTGCCACAAACTCAGAACCCAGATCATAAATACGGTAATCTTCCTCATCTACTGCTGTAGGAATTGTATATACCTTATAAATATCAAAGGCTATTCTTTGTGGCTGGGGAATATCTATTCGAACTAAAATATTCTGTCGCCTTTGAATTGATGTCACCTTGGCTATCTGAGCGAGTAGTTGAAAATTCAGGAATTCTTCAGCCAAATCAAATTGTCGTGTAGCGTTTCTTATAATATCTGTCATCTCTCGAGCATGGATTATTAATGGGTGTAGCTTTCCCACGCTCAATGAGACCAGAATGCTTGCATACGTTTCTTGTACATCGCTTATCTCCCGCAACTGTAGAGTCAATAGTGTCAGCATCTCATTTAACTCAACCCTTTGGTGCAGCAATGCCATTTCCCCCACTTGATTATTTTGTGCAGTAACAATAGCTGCCATCTTTTGTCTCAGTTCTTCGCGCTCTGCTGCGGCTCTAACTCGTGATGCATTGCTAATTTCGAAAGTGGATTTAATAATCGTAGCCTGTTCTTGGAGTAACGTGAAGGTACGATTCTCCTTTCTGTTGAGCTCATCCAGTTCCGCGTAGATGTTCTCGGAGTCTGTATGGTCCATCGTTCCAAAAAGAGTTTTCGATAGTGAGCCTATTCCGTCGAAAAATGATCGCCTTATTCGCTGCGATGGTTCTGAATGGGTGTGATGCGACAATTTTTCATTTCGACGCTCGATATTTGATGTCCAGCTTTTAATCTCCTTAACAGCTAATGTACATCTAGTTTTGATGTCCGTATGGATGTTCTCGCAGAGCTGTGTAACCAGGCTGCTACAATTATCTGCAAAACTCAATTCCTCCGAGAAGTCCGGTACCTGCAGCTGTGATAGTATGGTCCAGTGCTTTGTGTAGAAGTTGGCTTTCCCCAGGTTTTCAAACAGCACTCCAGATAATGCGACTGGCCGAATGCTGTAGCCTGAATTCTCCGCGTATATAATTAATATTGATGTTAGTAGAGTTGCTACGATTAATCCTATATTGTTAACTAACATACTTAGTTTTTTTTTTTTTTTTTAAACAAAAACTTATTTTCTTCTCAAATTCTTTATTGCCTTAAACTACTTACTTGGACAAATATCTTTAATTTGTTCTTTCCATATACTATGAACAAACAATAATTCCCTTATTTTTTATTTTTTATTGCTATATTCTAAATCCCCTATTGTCTTAACTACGGCTGAAAAGGAAAAACATTAATATATTTTTTATACCTGTTACTCCTCTTCTCTCGTTCCGTCTCTTGGATTCCTCAACCTTGTAGAACAGGTTCTCTAGTATTGGTCCTCAAGCCCTGACCTTCCCTTGCTGGATGGTATTCTGAATTTTAGATTGTCTGCAATATGAAAAGAGGTCAGTTATCATCACCATATTGGTATGGACACGTTATTCTTCAAACTTCCTCAAACGGTTTGTATGTACCCGCTTGAGTCTGTTCCCTTGAAGTATGGTCACGTTTTCAGGACTATGAACATATATTACTTCATAGGGCCCCTTCAAAATAGACGACAACTTTCCCGCACGAGCTGCATCTCGAAGCAATACCTTTTCGCCGACATGAATTACCACCGCCCTTGCCGATCTATCATAATGTTTCTTGGCTACAGACTTACCTATGAGCAAATTTTCTCTTGCCAACTTAAACGCTTTCTGCAATTTGAACCGTAATACTGCGTGATATCTATCAGCCTTGTATATTGGTTCAGGTTTGCGTTGTAGGCTGCTCGGAACTTCTGATATGAACCCAAACAGGGTTTCCATTGGCGTAAGTTTGGTCCCCGAATGCACAGTGTTATTGTACGCATGTGCTGCTGTGCGTAGAAATCCATCCCAATTTCTCGGGTCCTCGTCAACGAAACTCCTCAAATAATTAGCTAAGGTGGAATGCTGTCGCTCCACCGCATTTGATTGTGGGTGATAGGCAGTAGTCTGCAATTTTTTAATCTTTAGAATTTTGCACAGAGATTTTATGACTTTCCCAGTAAAGTTGGCTCCTTGATCAGTCACTAATTGCTTCGGCAACGTATATCGGCTAAGTATTTGCTCAAATAACGCCCCTGCTACCGTATTCGATTCCTGATCAGGTATAGCTACGAAATCAACAAACCTAGTTAAGTCATCCATCATTGACAAAATGTATTTGTTACCAGAGTGGCTTACAGGCAATGGTCCTACCAAGTCTACGTAGATCTTATCGAACGGCTTCTCGGAGACTTCCGTTAAGACTAGTGGCATTTTAATAGCCTTACATTGTTTATTCTTCTGACATTTCGAGCATCGCCGGATATAGGTGGCAATATCAGCCTTCATTCCCTTCCACCGGTAGAAGCGTTTTATCCTTTCCAAGGTCTTATTCCTTCCGAAATGCCCCCCGAATCGAGAGTCATGATAATCTTTTAATATTACCTTTATCTCTTTGGGATCAGTAACGTATTGTGGTGTCTGAGTTCCATGCAGTCTTCTTGACGTAATCGGAGTTTCATCAACATCCTCCCAGCCCTCCTCAGACTCTGGCAGATCCCCCAACGCATCAAGTTTTTTCTTCTGAGCTTGTAAACGAGTGACTGTTAAGCAAGGGTATTCTTTACTTCCATTAGTTTCTATTTTCGCTTTCTCTTGGGGTATTCTGCTCAGGGCGTCCGCATTACCATTCTCCTTTCCTTTTTGGTAAACAATTTCAAAATCGTATTCCGACAGTTTATGATGGAACCTTACCATGCGTGATGTTGTATCCCTTACCTTAAATACCCCTCTGAGGGGCTGGTGGTCCGTTTTAATTTTAAAATGTCTACCCAAGAGGTAGCATTTGTAATTGCGTACAGCCCACACTATAGCCAACATTTCGCGCTCTGTGGTCGAGTAATTTCTTTCCGCTTGATTTAGCGTGCGACTGGCGTAGCTAACAGGTCTACCTTCCTGTTCTAACACAGCTCATAGAGATTCCCCACTGGCATCCGTAATTAATATAAATTCCTTCATAAAATCCGGATAAACTAGCAAGGGAGGTGTAGTGAGAGCCTTTTTAATCAGGGCGAATGACTCATCACACTTGGGTCCCCAATTAAACTTCATTTTTTTCTCAATAAATTATTAATTGGAGCCATGATTTCCGAGAAGCTAGGAACGAATTTCCGGTAATAATTAGCTAACCCTAGGAAAGATTGAACCTGTCTTACCGTCTTTGGCCGTGGAAAGTTCTGTACGACTTCCACCAAACGTTGATCTGGCTTTACTCCTTGCTCCGAGCATACATGGCCCAGATATACCACTTCTTTTTTCAGAAACTGGCATTTAGAGGGTTGCAGCTTTAAATTATGACCCCGAAAACGTTGAAATACTTGCCTCAACTTATTGTTGTGTTCATCTAAGTTTTTTGCAAATATAACGACATCGTCGAGATACACGAAACATTTTATTCCCTGTAACTCTCTTAATATTCCGTTTAGGAGCGACTGGTAAACTGAGGTGCAGTTTTTAGCCCAAACGGCAATCGTTTATACTGAAAATGATTGAAATTAGTGCTAAAAGCTGTTTTTTCTCTATCTTTTGGATCAATTAATACTTGATGATATCCGTTAGCTAAATCTAACGTGGAAAAGTACCTGGAATGACCCAGCCGATCCAAAATGTCTTCAATTCGCGGAAGTGGATACGAAAATGGGATGCAAACCTTGTTTAGCTCCCGAAAATCCACGCACAACCTATACTTGCGGTTACCAGACTCGTCAGTTCCCTTCTTGGGAATCAGCAGTACTGGAAAGTTAAACGGACTATCACTAGGCTCTATGATATCCTCCTCTAATAGTTTTTCAAGTTGCTTCTTACATTCTTCTCTATGGGCTTCCGGCATGCGGTACTGCTTCCTATGAATGGGCCCTGTATTAGCGATTAAAGGTAGTTTGAAGGTTTTCGTCGGAGTGTAGGTCAATTTGTCTCCTGGCAAATGAAAAATATCACTATATTCGTAACAAATTTGAGTCACGGACTCTTTTTCCTCTGAATTTAGGTCTTCTCCGAGTATTAGTGATTGTTTCATTAGTTTAAGCCGTTGCTGACTGAGATTATACTTCAGTCGACCTTCTCCTAGAGGCTGCACGGAGTACTTACTTAGATTCTCCAGCTTGGGTCTGAAATTCTTTATTTCAACTGCCTCCGTTCTAGCGTTGACGATTCCAACAAATGCCTGTCCATTCCTGGGCCTGATTGGGGTATTACTACAGTACACGCCGGGACATATTTCTTCTGCCATACACACCATCTCACCCTCGCTTGTAACTTGGATGCTTATCAGCTGCTCCGTCCTCGGCTCCATTCGTATTATGGATCCCTTGAGTTCTCCGGCTCTTGGAGGTGAAGCTATCTTATACCGTTTTAGATGCTGGTTATCCTCGATGCTTAAGACTTCTGCATAGGCCGTGGTTTGGAAAGTTTCGAGCCCGATTTCCGTGCGAGGACATCTTGATTCTTTCTCTTTATCCCGTACTAGCTTCTTGCCCCACATATCATCTGGAAACCTCACGCAGGTTTCTGAAAGAGGAGAATTGTTTTCCTGAGCTACTCCTGTGCGAAGGGATGCCTTCAGGATTTTTCTCCTCTTTTTCCTTCTGCGGGATGTGCGCCGTGTATCAGACAGCAACGAGGATGTCTTGAGAATATCAAACCTAACTTCCTTGCGAGGATTATTTGGTTCCTTCTCTTTTCCACTTGCTACATTTGCATTTGGACTCTCAGCTTGATCCGTTCTTGTGTTAAAAGCTGCACTCAAGGTATTTTCCTCCCCTTGTCTCTCTTCCACTGACTATGCTAGTGTCTGTTTTGTTTCCATCACATCTTCCTTCTGTGATTTCGTTTGCGGATTCTCTAGTTCGGGTATCTCTCTTCCTTTATTGTTACCTACCTCAGTCAAGTACCTTTGTATGCTATTTGACACTTCACTTATTTTAGCAACAACGTCTTTTAATGCTGTTATTCTATCTTTAAGCCGAATCTTAATATCACATGGGTTCAGCCCTTCTTCCCAATTAGGTTTACCTGGGCTTCCTTGTGTACACCATTTTAGCCCTATGCCTTCGAATTTTTCTTTCCCTGTGATGGAACCAAAGAGCGGTTCTCGGTACTTACTCTTTTCTATAGCTCGTATTGACAATCTCTTATTTATACAGTCAATGACAGCTCTATCTCTGAGAAATTCAATACCCAGTATTCCATCAGCTCCGATTGAGTCCGTGTCATATATGGCGTTAAATTCGCAAGTCTGTTCAACTTCACCCATTCGTAGCTTGGCTGTACATGTTCCGATTGAGCTTCTTTGTGCCCCAAACAACCCTCCCATTTTGATTTTTTGTAACGTTTGTATAGGCGTAGTTCCCTTGATACGATTTACCTTAATCACATTGCACGTTGCCCCTGTGTCAACTAATAACACCAGTTTACCCTTTATGCCTATATCCGATTCTACAGTAATTATAGAATTATTAAATAAACTTAGTTCTATTTCACTGGCTATTTCCTGTGGGACTTTCGTTGTCTCTACTTTTGTTAGTTGAAGGCAGCTGCGGTAAAATTCCCCAGCTGCCGATCCCCGTTTCCCTGATCGGCAATGTATTTTTTCACACAAATCTCTGTGTAATGATCAGAGGTTTTGCAAAATTGGCAATAGAGAACTACAGCCTCTGCCTGACTTACCCCCGGGCTGTTAACATGTGTATCCATAAACCTTACCTGTTGTTTCCCACACTCTGTCGATTCGTGTCCATATATTCGACATCTCATACAATAAGGGGACGGCCTTCTCTCTGTACATTCCTTCGCAATATGCCCCTGCCTCCCGCACTGGAAGCACTTGATATTTCTGGGTTGCTTTAGCTGGGCAGAGGGGTTCCTGAACATCCCTGACGAAGCTGGCCCTTGTCTTGGTGGGGTTGCTGTCCGTTTGCTCTCGTATTTGTTAACTCTACCCGTACTCCAACTGTTCGGTGGACTTCTTCTAATGTCTTCCCCGTTATAGTTAAGCATTCCTGGTTCTCTCACCTGTAGTCGTCTGGCGTCTCTCTCGAAGTAATCTGCCTCCTCACGTGCCTCGTCCAAAGATTGGAATTTTCGGCCTGTTAGGTATACTTGCGTAGTCCGATTCATTACGCCTGCTTTGAATGTGGCTACTGCATCAGCCTCCAACTCTGATATCAGACCCCCGTCCTTACCTGGATACTTAGCTGAAACTGCCGTTTTAATTTGATTCAACAAATCCTTCAATCTGTCCGCATATTCCCTAATGTCGTCTCCGGGTCTTTGTCTGCACGCTATCATTTCGGTTCTTAATTCGCTGTAGGACTTTTTAGGCAAATAAGCAGTTTTAATGGTCTGCTGCAATGCCGCAAAATCTTTTGGCTCCTCTGAACTCACCAGATAGTATGCATCGTCCATCAACCGATATCTTACACATTTAATGAAGATATCTTGTTCTTCGGCCTTAAGACGATCGTAAAGATCTTTGCAGCAGTTTAGGAAGCGGTGCACTTCCTTTGCTAGCTTTGGCGACCTTTCCCCTGAAAACATTGGGACATATTTCGACACCATGTCCATGATTTTGTCATGTACATCAACCATATTGTCTTGTTGTCCGCGTGATTTACGACTCTCTATGTTCTTATATGGCCTTGGGTCTGCAACTGACTTGGGTGTTGAACACTGGCTTTTAGCTGTTTTAACACTTCCACTTTGTTTTGCCTCCCAGAATAGCAGCTTTCTTCATCCACAACTTTTCTGTGACTCGACACCTTTTTCCTTTTCCTGTGTATTTGGACCAAGTTCTACTTCCCTCTCTAATTCCTCTGTTAAGTTCTCTGCCTCTAGCAACTGCTGTTTCAGAACTTTTACTTTCTTTATTAGAGCCTGATTTTCTTGTTGGCCTTCTTCTACTGCTTGTTCCAACGCATTCTCTCCTTTGTGGATAATGTGGAAAGTAGCTGTAACCAATAAATCAAGTGCCTCCCCCTTAGTACTTGTCCGGGTGCAAGTATCTAGTTCTTCAAGTACGGCTTCTAATTCCTCACTTGGCAATCGCTTCTTAAGTTCAGTTGTTAGGCGTTCTCCAATATATTGCCAGTCTTGTTCATACCCTTTTAATTTATCTTGGCACTCTTTCAACTCTTGTGACTTATTTTCCAATTTTTCCTCCTGTTCTCGAAACCGCAAAAGTTCCTCTCTCGTCAGGACGTTGCTTCTCCCTATTGACATCTACACTAATGAATCACACGATTTCCTACTATACTATCACCTTTCGCAAACCAACCCAATTACTTTAAACACGAACCGCAAAACATTTGAATTTTTGGACTTTTACCGTGTAACAAGTACTCTCCTATGAGCACCTTACTTGAAGATAGTTCAGTGCACGGCACTTTTGTTATATGTACGTGTATGTATGATTGGAGTAGCTAATATAGCTTTGCTCCCAGAGTGTGTGTATTTGGAGTAGCTAAATTAGCTTTGCTCCCAGTGTGTGTATTTGGAGTAGCTAAATTAGCTTTGCTCCCAGTGTGTGTGTGTTGAGTAGCTGATGAAGATCAACTCCTCAAATAATGTAAATAAGTGTAACTTCCAATTTCACAAAAAAAACACAAAACACAAAAATTCAAGTCACTTAATCTAATACTTCTTAAATGCCTGAAACGTGAAAGAATTAATTTATTTTAATCTCTGAAAAACAAATTTATCAAAAAAACATTTAGACAATCTTAAAAGAATTTGAAAAAGAAAATTAACCCTGAAAAAAAAAACACAACAGCAAGAAATTCTCAAATTTCTTACCTAAGTTTACCGGCTGCGCCAATTGTCGTGCCCCTATAGCAATCAACCAACGAAATTATTGAATTAACTAAAAAAACACTTCTCGAATTACACTAAAACAATTCTTTATTTATGTACTTTATTTTAAGAACACCGCGACTTTCCCTATCTTACGTTAAGTAGACTACCTGGCGCTTAGGTAACCTGAACCGACACACGAAACTTGATGCGCCCCAAGAGCAGTTAGAACTTGACTGATTATAAAAACGGCGCTCGCCAGACCAGTCATTGGGCTTTTATTGCCCCAATATTCGGAAGTAAGCTTGTACTCACAACGCGGATGTAAACAAACGACAACAACCTTGTCGTTTGTTCTACCGGTTGCAGCACCTGAGTTGCTTAGTTGTAAACAATCGCCTTACATAATAATTACCATGCGAGGTAAATTATTATCGTAATCGTCGATTGCTCCACTAAGCGCTCATCGTAGCCAGCTGTTGGGCTACTCAGCAAAACAACCGACAGTTGCAGAACAATACCATGCGAGGCTATTGTTTAGCAATTGCTGATTATTTCGCTGTAATGCCCTTGGCTGTTGGAAGAATCTTCCGTATATTGGGCCATCGCATCCATTGGGCCATCACAGTACCTATTTCTAGAACAGTTAAATGTTTATGACCAATTTCATATTTTGAAGAATTTTCCGTACAATGAAAACATTTAGGACTGATGGTATACGTAAAAAACCTAAATTTTTATATGGTAACATCCACTGACATATAATAAGAATGGACTGAGCCATCCTATCTAATTCCTATAGTCAAAAATGGCACAAATTTTGGCTAAAATCAATTTGACTCTTTCAAGCTCAAAATGTACACTGAACTGTAACCAATTTTGGAAACAGTACGGGTGTATTGATTGGAATGCATCGGAATTGACATAAAAATTCAGACAAAGATATTATTTATATACGTCTATATCTTACAAGCTCAAGCATATTTGACATTAAATCTGCAGAGGAACGCATTTTTCAGTAATATTAAAAATTAATTTTTGTGTTAATTACAACGAGTTTAACTTCCTAAACAATTTTCATTTAATGGAATACTATTTTACAACATCTTTAGTGTTTCCAATAGACAAATAATATCTAATTATAAATCGGTGTGCAATTGTACGAAATAAAGGGTTTTCACAACCTGTTCAATATTTGTGTCATTTTTTAAGCAAGAACGCTCAGTCCATTCTTATTATATGTCAGTGGGGTAACACCACTGATTTATAACAATGAGCGTGTTGTCATTTTCTTATAGGAAAAAATGGCATGAGTTTTATAGTTTTCTCTTTCGCGCTATGGCATAGTTGAGCTATCAACATAAAATATCGCTTACTGCACGTTTTCTTATACCATTTGATGTTTTTATGTTGGCTGCCGATGCTATTACCGCAGGAAGAATAAGGTAAAATTATTGTTTACCATGCTCCGTCTCTCTTGCCCATACGCAGAATTCAGGTAACAATAACGTTTTGGCGATTAAAATATTACTTGAACCACAAGAAATATATTTTTTTAATTTTATTCGATTTTCGGGTTAAAAAATTCATCTGTTTGGTTGTGTTTTATATGCTTTTATGTAATAAATCTTTTAAAGAGTGCTCAAACTTTGACATACAGAAACACAATACTTTTGTGCCACATGAAATATTAAATCGCTCAGTCCATTGTTATAAGCCAGTGGGTAACACCAACAAGGAGTTGCTCGATGTAGCCGAAATTATATTAGATATTTCTATGAAAACGAAATTATATTAAATATATCTATAAAAATACCGTGTGCAAAATTTCACCACTCTAAGTGAACTATATCTATAGAAACATCGTAACGACAATTGTCATAAAGTTGATAGTCTCAATTTCAATCGTCCTAATCAAACTGAAAAAATAATTTTATTTGCATATTTCTTTGCTTTCCCACTAGCACATAGATACTTTTCCCGAAGTGATTTAAACGAAGAAACTAATCTTTTGTTAAATATTTTAATATTATTCAAAACTTATTTTAGTCAATAAAATATGAAAAACTCAAAACAAATTCTCTGGAAATGAAAATTGTCACCTCATGACGTTGCAACACACAAAATTACTCTCGAATCGGCCATCTTTTTATCATGGTGAAAACCCAAGGTATATAGAATACAAGATATTCCCATTAAAAGTTTGCCAAATATTTTGTGACGTAATTACTTGATTAATGTAGGTATATACATTTCAATAGGAAAGACAGAGAGAGCGCAGAGAGTATCGTGTTCTCTGTACAGTTCTCTATACATTTTCACGAGATTTCGTCACTAATGGCCGAACGTGGTTCATAATGGGAATGCCATCTATGCTATATACCTTGGTGAAAACATAAATTTTTGTATGTATCATTTTCGAACTTAATTTTTTTTTTTCGCAACATTTTGACTGATTGCTTGCAGTGTACACAACTTCACTGAACTTGCATAATAACCTCTATACGAAAACCTCAATAGTTCAGTGGATTCCCTAAATAAATATATGTATAAATACCACCAATGCCTAGGTGTTCACGTTGCCTAGGACATAATTGATCAGTACGTTAATTTTCACTGTAAACAAACATTTCACTACAGTAATTGTCATGACCTTTACTTACGTAAGGTACTGTCACAGTATAAATGTGGCTTCAATTGTTAATTTCATAGGCCAACTCACACGTGTAGTCAGAACAAAGCAAGAACAATTTCATCAGAGTAGTTTTGCTCCGCAGTAGTTCCTTATACGTCTCTTATCCTCGAAAAGTTATGCTAAGAGATGCATGCTACCAGCGAATTCGTTGCCGTTGGCCCAAACAATTGCACAGCCAAGCCATGTATCACGGAATTTTTCCTCCCATGAATTCCTTTAAACAACAAAAACTCTAGCATGCTAGCAGCGTGTCAGCTCTAGCAATTATTTTTATATGTTTAGTATCAACCCACATGTACTAAGCGCGAAGCACAAGCTACCGAGACGATAAATAATAATTGTACCTACCTATCACAAATTACAATTGCATTATTATTTATAAATTAAAAAAAAAACAACAACAATTTCATCATTTACTTCTTTTATTTTTTATGAAGTATTATTACTTT
Organism: Dioctria rufipes; assembly: GCA_963924295.1. Classification (NCBI taxonomy): domain Eukaryota; kingdom Metazoa; phylum Arthropoda; class Insecta; order Diptera; family Asilidae; genus Dioctria; species Dioctria rufipes. The sequence goes on from OZ002743.1 coordinate 127,265,457, forward strand.
ACTACAGTTTATATTGAAAACTTAATTTTCACTTTCACTTCTCTTTTCTTCAATTTTTTCGTTTTTCCTCTTCTCCTTGGCTACATTTTTTTTTATCAGCTTTAGCTCCGACTTTTGCTTTGGTTTCCGTTACATCTGCGATGGTTGCCTTTCCTGGTACCACATTTTCCTTGGATTTTCCATTAACTGAGCTTTCACCTGATAATCTTGCCACTACTGCATTTTCCTTAGATTTTCCTTCCAGCAAGTTTTCGTTTGATGGTCCTGCCACTACATTTTCCTCCGCTTTTCGTTCCTCCAAGTTTTCCTTTCCTGTACCTGCCATTGTCAACTTTCGATTCTGAATGATTGATATTCATACATATCTATATATTTTTTACATATCTATAAATTTTTTATTTTCAATTCTTACATGCAGGGTGATTCTAAATTTAGTACACTTCGAACTAAACTTTTCTAAATTTGTTGTTTGAAATTTCATTTTCTGTTGATTCGACGTATGAAAGGCTTGCTGAACTCAATCAAAATACACAAAAATACTGGATAAAATTTAATTTAATTTCGTTTTATATTTTTATTATTTTTTCCGTTCCGCAGCTGATATAAACAGTTTAAGTTTATTGTAGAAAGGAATTCAAAGGAATTTTTGTGTTGCAATGTTATTGGGGACAAATATCATATTCAGAGGATTTATTTTGACTTTTTCGTATTATCTTCACTGAACTACGTTTTGAATATATTGAAATATTTAATAAAAACATTGGTTTCTTCGTTTAAATCTCTTCGGGAAAAATTATTATATACTGGTGGTAAAGCTCAAAATCAGATAATTCCCTTCACTTTGGTAAGGACGGTTGAAATTGAGACGAATACATTTGTCACATTTGTCCCCAAATGAGGTAAACAACCAAATGACAGCTAAATCGGCCATACATTGTTATTCTTTTTATCATGGGGCCAACCCACATGTAGTAAGCACTTCAGCTCAAACGTGTCATCAATAATCATATTACTGTAGTTACCTGCAAGAGTATGACAGAAACTCGGGGGCGGGGGAGGATTTTCTTCCCTCCGAGTTTGTCTTATCCACGAAAAGTAATGCAAAGTGATACATACTAGCAGCGTGTACGTAGATGACTCTAGAATAATTTTTGTTTTGTATCGGAGAAAGCCATAACCAACATACCGAAGTTTTTAGGCAGTTTTTACGGGTGAACAGTTGTCGGGGGTAGGAAAAATTCCGTGCTACCAAGTTTTGATTGGGAGTACAAGCAGCATACCAATACTACTGCAACTAAATTAGCTCCGGCCATTTTGAAATTGAGAAATTTCTGCAATTTCTGATCGGACGGCTGTACACATGCTTACCTGCGATTTGAGCTGATAATATAATAAGTTAATAATCATCACGTGCTGTGAATTTGTCATACATTTATTGTTAATATCAAAAACTGTACCTTAATTCAACACGCACACAATTTATTTCTGTAATTATATACGGAACTACGCGGAGTCGCGGAGCAACATTATTGTTCTGCCAAGTCTACGCACAAGGGGAGGAAATTCATTCCTTCCCTAAATACTTCGTGTGGGAAGGCCCATGAAGTGCTTGGTAACTACTTTTATTTAATAGTACAAATCTATTTTCACATGCATATAAAGTCAAAACATTAAAAAACAAAAATTATAAGGAATTTAAAATTCTTTATTAAAAGTTTTAAAGCTGCTAATAACAAATCGTGTTCAACTAGCGACATCTCCTTTCCAACACGTCAATGATTCTCGCCCCATAACAAGGTTTATAGAAGGCAAGTTATTCCCATTAAAATGTTTACACGTTCCAGATAATAGCCTGTGACGTAATTCTGTGCCTAATGTATATACATAGGAAAGAGAGAGTGTGTTCTCTGTACCGTGTTTTCCTAATAATTTCACGATATTCCGTCAATAATGGCGGAACGTGGTTCGTATGGAATATGGTGTATTCTATATAATAATAATTGAGGTGCTGGAAACGAGATGTCACTACTTATATACAAAGTTCATACAACCTTTTATTTAACGGTACAAATCAAATTTTTCAAGCATATATAGGTTAAATAACAATAATCAAAATCAATAAAATTATACAGTCATTAAAAGCTCTAATATGCAAAGTTTTAAATTCAAATACAGCCATTTACTAAATTAAATCAAACGAGCTATACCTTAAATAATGAACGCACTCATATTGACATTTCTGAAAGTAAACATTTCAGAAATTTTAAAATCTGGAGCTCCGAAGTTTTGTGTTGTCTGTGTTTTAGAATATATTTTGCAATATATGCTAAGTTCTGTGTAATATTCAAACGTTCCCTCTAGGATTCCTTTTCTTGGTAAGTGATTTTTAATTATTAAGATATGATTATAAAAAAAAAAATTTTTACGTAGAGAGCAAAAAATTTGATACAAGGTCTTTTCATAGCATTACTAAATAAAAATTCAAAAATAGAGTTAAATGGACAAATCCCTCGGCTTTTTCATAAAAATTTCAAATACAAGTTCAAAACTGGACTGATATGATCAAACCCTTCATGATTTCATTCAAAACTTTTATAACGAAATATAAAACTGTCGTTTGTAATGCACTCAGCTGCAGTTGACTACGGAACCAACTACTATGATTTTGTGACCACCTGGGATTGTTACATAGTCAAATCAAACAACATTTCCATTTGTAACAAACATCCACAAATTTCATTTTTCAGTATATATTTGGACACTGCCTGAGAACGCGTCGACGTAGACAGCTGAAATTTGTTACATGGTCTTTCCATATTCATAGTAAATAAAATTTAAAAAATGGACTAGATCGGCTAAACCCTTCTTGCTGTTACCATATAAAAATTTAACTTTTTTACGTATACTGTGAAAACGATTAGTCCTACACGTTTTTATTGTACCGAAAAGTTGTTCAACTGAAATTTGGTACATGGTATTTTCATAGCAATAGTAAATAACATTTCAAAAATTAGATAAAGCGGACAACGCCTTCTTCTTGCTGCAATTATCACGAGTAATTATCAGACCGCTGATATTACTCCACTTTAAACGTTACAGTTTCGGGAAGTAATGTATTTTAATTAAGTGTACTTGCAATTTACTAAGCATACATTTTATATCAGACCGCTGATTACTTATTATAATGCTACATTTTCGGGAAGTAGGATACTAGATAAAATCCTAGGGTATACTATACTAATCTTATCATTCACGAAAATTTAGATACTGTCTGACAATGCGTCGACGTAGAAAGCTGAAATTTGGTATATGGTATTGTCATAGCAATATTAAATAAAATATTAAAAATGGACTAAATCGGGTAACCCCTTCTTGCTGTTGCCATATAAAAATTTAGGTATATTACGTATACTGTGAAAACGATCAGTTCTACACGTTTTTATTGTACTGAAAAGTTTTTCACAATATTAAATCCTATAAAATTGCTTATAATCATTTTGACTGGCCGACCAATCGTTTTAGAAATATATACGAAAAACAGCTTTAAACATCAAACTTGGATAGATGGGTGAACATACGAGATAAAATACGGGTATTCATCTACGGTATCATTAAAATTCGTCTTGGACCAGATACTCATATCAAAGAAGCTTTGTCTCCTGGCATTAAATACGAGACTACTTTGAGATATCTTGCTACTGGACACAGTTTCGGCACAATAGAAGTTTTGCAAATACAAGTTCGAAATGGATTAATTCAGAAAACTCTTCTTAATGTTACCTTACCTGACAACAGGTCGACGTAGACAGCTGAAATTTGGTACATGGTCTTTTCATATCCATATTAAATAAAATTAAAAAAATTGACTAGATCGGCCAAACCCTTCTTGCTGTTGCCATATAAAAATTTAATACTGTGAACACGATCATTCCTACACGCTTTTATTTGACCGAAAAGTTGTTCACAATACGAAATCCTATAAAATGTATTATAACAATTTTTACTGCCCGGCGAACCGTTTTAGAAATATATGCGAAAAACAGATTCACTAATTAAACTTGCACTGATGGGCGATCATACGAAATTAAATTTAAAAATATTCTAACGTATTTTCCTAATTACGAAAAATTTCTTTTAATATATCTAAGAAGTTTTTCCTTTTTTTTTTCTTCTAGACAAGTGGCTTTTTTCCTGAGTTTCACCGTTGTTTTTTTTTTGTTCTTATATATATATACTATATATATATTTATACATATAATAATTGCCTTTCTCTCATTTATTTGGTGCAATGCCAAAGAGAAAGGGTACTATCGGCAGACGTGTTAAGCGCGTTCGATTCCAACATCCTGCAGAAGGAAATGTGGAGGTTTCAGAGCCTGTCTTACCTGTTCCTGCTGACGTGCCCGATACTGACAGTGATCAATCTTCAGTGATTGTTCCAGGAAGGGCCGCTCAGCATATAATAACGGCACAGGTACACAGTGTGCGTGAAGCTGTAGGAAGCTCTTCATGGCTTAATGACCCCAACATAAACGCTGGTGCAGGTAGATCTAATCTTGAGGACGCAAATGTCGAGGTTGCAGAACCTCTTCTGCCTGTTCTTGCTGACATGTCCGATACTGACAGCGATCAATCTTCAGTGTTTGATCCAGTAAGGGCCGTTCAGCAAATATTAACGGCGCAGGTACACGTCGATGTAGGTACATCTGGCATTTTCATTCCAGATCGACCTCGCAACGTTTCTCAGAATATACAAATACAAGAATCTCCAAATATTGTTGTAGATATTGTTCGAACCAAATTGATTCGAATATATTTTCATAAACAGAAAATTTCTAAAAGAAAACATGCTGAAAACAAAGCATAAAATTTTTAGTAAACGTATTTCTAATTTGATTACTATTAACCAAAAAACATGTACACCATCCAGCATAGCCATGTATTTGTCATCTTCATAACATATTGCACAAATACAACATAAAATTATAGTCTCAACGAGCAGATCAAATAAAAATTATTTCCATTTGTTAGATTCGTGATAAAAAACAATTCCTGAAAAGGGAACATATTAAAATATACCATGCTAAAATTAAGTTCTGAAAAGAAAATAAATTCAATCTAATTACAATTTTCCTAAAAATAGGTAAAACAAAAGCATGTGTTGTCATGTAGCATACAATTCATGGCACAAATATAATCAGATCAAGCCGATCAATTTGTAAGTCTATCATTATCATCATTACAAGTAATATCCAACGGATATTTTTTCTCTACGTGATAGAGAGAACATTTTTGCAAATATAATTTAATTTAACACAGCAGCATGTGAAGCTCTAAGTTTCTTGTTGCTATTCATTTTTGTTCGTTGCTAGGCAAATTTTATCGCTAGTACCGTAAGATCACAGCTGCACTGCCAATTCTTGTAATCATGCGCCGCTGCTACTCTATCAGTGGTGTCGTGTGCAAGCAAGGGCTATATAAACGACAAGCTGACTGATTTCGATCTCTTTTTGTACTTGGCATCGCTTGGGGTAAGTTGGCTGTTAGGGACTAACGTTAATATCGGGTATCGACTGATATTTCACTTTTAACAATTAACAATCATTTCTGGTATCGACGGAAATAAACGCATCTTATTTCGGGTCTCGACTGAAGATAAGATATTTACTAACAATCATTTCTGGTCTCGACGGAAATAAACGCATCTTATTTCGGGTCTCGACTGAAGATAAGATAACACTTTAAGCCGGGTCTCGACTGACTTAAAGAATATTATCTCGGGTCTCGACTGAGATAATCTTTTACTAACAATTATTTCTGGTCTCGACGGAAATAAACTCATCTTATTTCGGGTCTCGACTGAAAATAAGATAACACTTTAAGCCGGTCTCGACTGTCTTAAAGAATATTATCTCGGGTCTCGACTGAGATAATCTTTTACTAATAATCATTTCTGGTCTCGACGGAAATAAACGCATCTTATTTCGGGTCTCGACTGAAGATAAAATAACACTTTAAGCCGGGTCTCGACTGACTTAAAGAATATTATCTCGGGTCTCGACTGCGATAATCTCTTACTAACAATCATTTCTGGTCTCGACGGAAATAAACGCATCTTATTTCGGGTCTCGACTGAAGATAAGATAACTCTTTAAGCCGGGTCTCGACTGGCCTAAAGAATATTATCTCGGGTCTCGACTGAGATAGTATCTTACTAACATTAACACTTTATTTCTGGTCTCGATGGGAATAAAGAATTGTTTTAACCCATGGTTAGAGCAAAGGGTCTTAACATTAGCTTAAAGCCAACCCTCAAGCGTCAAGTCATAGATCGGTGAGTACCAGTCACTTGTAACAATATAATATTTATCATATATCTATTTTATTATATATTTACTCATATATATATTTACATTTTATACTCTTTTGGTGCATATTTATTTAATATCATAATTTGACTTTATTCTATTAATTTTACATATATATATATTGACGATTTTATATTGCAATTTTTGCCAATAAGTGTTTTTTCGGTGTGATATAAAAATTCTCTGACCCAAAACTTATATATTGAGTTTTATCCCAATACAACTTTTCTTGATAATCGTATATTCTAAGTCTGTGGTAATAAGTGTTTTCTAGTGTGTGTTGATCTCTGACCTAATACCTCATTATATAATCTGATTTTAATATAATTAGCGGGCAATCTTAAAAAAAAGGTGTGAAAGTTTATTGGAAGTTAAAACGAAGTGAATAGTGTTTGTTTTGATAAGAGATTCGACCACTGACCTTGATCCAAATTTACCAGTGCATCCATTTCAGTTTCACTAAGTTCAAATTAGCGTGTACGTTCTATTAACGGACAGTACAGATATTCCTGAGCAAGTTCTCCAAGTTGTACCAAAAAGACCGAGGAATCGAAATTGGGGTAATCCTTATTCAGGATGCCAACGTTGAAGATATTTCTGACTTTCAACAAGGTAATGCTGAAACTGTGCAATTACGGAATTTCATTTTACCTCCAGTGTGGTGCGACTTAGATGAAATAACATCCATAGATATATGTCAACATACCTGTGGTGAATTTAATTTCATCTGCGATTTTTGTAACGCTTTGTATTTTAGTGGAGAGCGTAATACTCGCGGAAATTTTGTCCATTGCTGTAATCTTGGTAAGGTTTGTCCACAACCATTAGGTCCGTATCCAACATTGTTGAAGGACTTAATATTGGGCTATCACCAACATTCGGCGAATTTTTTGCGTTTTATTCGAAAACATAATAATATGTTATCGTTTGTGTCAGTACAATCACGTACTGATGCAGTTGGAGCAGGTGGTCCCTATTTTTATCGTATACATGGTGTATACATCATCGTATAGCGAATAGTATACGACCAGCAGGAAATTTTCGTCCCAGATATGCACAATTGTAGGTGTATGATGCTGAAGAAGCATTAAGGGAAAGAGCGAATCTTGATGTTAGTAATGATCTAAATCGAGATCTATTAAGAGAATTAGATCAAGAGATTCGAAATGTGAATCCTTTTGCTCAGTCATATAAATTAATGACACAAGTTGTGCAAGAGGTTTTAGCACAGCATGGACCTGATGCTGTTAAAGACATACGAATGTATTTTACACGTTCGAATCCATCGGCTCAGGTGCATCAAGGTCGCCTAAATGCTCCAGTTACAACTGATGTTGCAATGCTATTTAGAAGTTCAACCGGTGCTCCACCAACTGGATCTTTCTGTATATATCCAGTTGGTATTGGATTACGACATATTTCAAGAGAAGATGTAAATTGTGATGCTCTATCATACGTTCTCCTTTACTACAATAATAGAATTAAACTTCTATATGAAGGAATAAACAAAATTATACTTTTGTTCAAAGGATAGGAAACAGATTAGACTCTGGTGGAGGATGCTTTCAGATTAGACTCTGAAAACCGAATGGTGATTTTGCTGCGGCTCGCCGCCTTTTTATAGCCGCCGTGAAAAGCTATGTCCCAGCTTCATAATATGTTGCCCTGACAACGCTTGGTTCGATGGTCCAAATTTGATTGTGGCGACACCAACTGTTTGACGTAATGTCATTAGATGACATTAAAAAAAAATGTAAATACGCTGGAGGTGTATGATTAGGTGAGTTTGTAGTTAATTATATATATTTTAATTAAAATATTAATACTTTTTGATTATTTATAGATAGAATGAACTCTGGGATAACTTGTAGGAGGGATTCGAGGTGGTGAAGCTTATTGTTCAGATAAGTATATTGAGTTCATTTGCTATAAGTATGATTCTTTGTGGGGTTTTGTTTTGTACTTTTTAGGAAAAATATTTCATCGAGGGATATCATTTGATGGCGGAATTTCGACGAGGGATTCATAAATATGGATGTGGACTGAACAGAGAGATAAGCTTTGGAAAGAGCTTCAGAGCAAGATACTCAATTAACAGGATTTTTCAAGTTAAATGAACTTGATGCTGATGCTCGACAATATCTGTATATTCAAATTCCAGAGCATTACGTTTGGCAAAAAAATCGATGGACAAAGCGAAAAAGAGGCTTTAACATCATAACTCGGATGTATTCTGTAAGTGTACGTGATATTGAAAAATATCATTTACGAATACTTCTGTCACACGTTCGGGGTCCTAAAAGTTTTGACGACCTTAAGATGTACAATGGCGTCTTATACAATTCTTTTAAGGATGCGTGTACAGCGAGATATTTATTGCAGAATGATGGGGAATGGTATAGAGCTATCGAAGAAGCAATCACATTTGAAATGCCGAATAAATTAAGGCAACTTTTTGTATTCATTTGTGTATTTTGCTCCCCAGCTACTCGTATTGAACTTTGGCAGGAATTTGCCAATGATTTGTCCGAAGACTATATTAGGCGTTTCAATAATGAAGCCCAAGGTTTGGAAAAAGCGTTGGCTGATATTGTTCAAATGTTGGCAGTTCATAGATTTAGCTTGGCAGACTTGGGTTTACCTACTGTCGATCAATCTTTGATTTTGAATAATGCCGATATATATATTCCTACAGAAGAGAATAGGGAATATCAGCGAGCCTATGTTAGATTAAATGCGCGGCAAAAGAAATTCTTTGATGATGTTATATCTGAATTAAATGGTATAACATCTAATGGAAAATTATTCCATTTGGATGCTTTTGCTGGTGCAGGTAAAAGCTTTGTTTTGAATGCCATTCTTAGCAAAGTGCGAGCAGATGGAAAAGTTGCAATTGCTGTCGCTTGGTCTGGAATTGCTGCTATGCTTCTTAAAGGTGGCACTACAGTCCATTCCAGATTCAAGTTACCAATTGATCCTCACGAGTCTTCCGTTTGTAATATAAGACCAAATTCACCTCAGGGTTTGGAGATAAAATTCGCAGAAGTTATTGTATGGGATGAATGTACAATGACCCATAGATATGATTTCGAAGCTGTTGATCGCCTTTTACGCGATTTAACAGGAATTAATAGGCCATTCGGAGATAAGATTATTATTATGAGTGGCGATTGGAGGCAACTACTTCCGGTTGTCAATCTTAGTAGTACATTAACAACAGTAGAAGCTTGCATAAAGCAATCAAATCTGTGGTTACATTTCCGAAGGTATACATTAGTTCAAAATATGAGAACTAATCCTTGGGAAGTTTCATTTTCCCGATGGCTTTTAAAATTAGGTGATGGCAAATTGTCCAACACGTTTGGTTTAGATGAAAATATTATCGAAATACCAATCATTAATATTGCATCTAATGACTTGATTCTGGACGTTTATGGGCAAAACATAAATGAAATTTCAGAAGAAGATCTAATTAGTGCGGCCATTTTAAGTACAAAAAATGATGCCGTACTAGAAATAAATGAACAAATCCTCTCAAAATTATCGGGAAATATTCACAGGTATTACAGTGTGGATAGCATTGAATATGTGGATGGGGATAATGATGAAGAGGATATGCTTCAAATGGATGTTATCAATTCGATTACTCCATCTGGTATGCCGACACACCAATTAAATTTAAAAGTTGGTGCAGTCATAATGCTGCTCCGCAATCTAGATATTAATGGTGGGCTATGTAATGGAACCAGACTTATTGTTAGACATTTAATGGCTGATGTTCTTGAAGCCGAAATTGCTGTCGGAGCAAAAAAAGGCGAACGAGTCTTTATACCTCGCATCATACTTAATTCGTCTGACATAAGGTTTCCATTTAAATTAGTTCGGCAGCAATTTCCGGTGAGGCTTTCTTTCGCAATGACTATCAATAAGGCTCAGGGACAGAGTCTTAGAAAGGTAGGAATCTTGCTAAGAGAGCCAGTTTTCTCACACGGAATGTTATATGTTGCCTTTTCAAGGGCAACAGCACAAAGCTCTGTTCATCCTCCTCCTTGGCCGTAATCAAGTATTCACCCCGAATGTAGTATTTCGGGAAGTCTTAAACTAATTTTGGATAATTCTTTTTGTTGCCACTGAACAGTAGAGTTGTTCATTATTTGGTTTAACTTCAAAACATTTTTATCGTATAAAGTACAATAAATATCTAAAAGTATTCTTACTGTTTCTCATCTAGAAATACCTTTAAGTAAGTTGAAAATATTTTTAGATATTGCATTTTTGCGAAAATACCTAACTTCTGTTAGGGAAACATTCATATCCTTTGAATGTAAACAATGCTTTGAAATGGTTCAAAACATTTTATCGTATAAAGTACAATAAATATCTAAAAATATTCTTACTGTTTCTCTTGTAGAAATACCTTTAAGTAAGTTGAAAATATTTTTAGATATTGTATTTTTGCGAAAATACCTAACTTCTGTTAGGAAAAACATTCATATCTTATGAATGTAAGAATGGTTTATACGCCTCCTTGAAAACTACCATCTAAAAAAAAACGTAAGAAAGGAAATAATGGTTATATGCCTCTTTGGGAACCCACCATTTAAATAAAAGGGTAAGAAAAGCATGGTTATAGGCCTCCTGGGGAACCTTCCATGTAAAATAAAGGTTAACGGACCTAAAGGGACACCTCATGGGTGGTCTGGAAAATCCCTTCTTATATTTGTATATTTATTATATATTATATTTTATTATATTATAAGTGCGAAAATAGAACAGAATTAAGAAATGGCTAAGATAAGAACGCCAACGTGAAACGAAAACCTATTGAAAACGTATATTTCTGGATTTATAGACCTGTGTGCCATAGAACCTGACAGGAAACAGCTCTTTTGTGCATATTAATTTATTTCTTACTCTGATAACTGCGTTAATATTTATTTATTAAAATATTGAAGTATAAAAAAATATTTGATTAGATATTGTTTTTTCTTCTGCAGTTTTTGCTGAGGCGTCAAAGACCACTCGCAATTTAGTGGTTGTGCTATCTAATTTGTTGACCGCATGATGTGGAAGGTAGCATAAGTTGGATATGGACTCCATGGGAGTTTTTGCAGGTACCATATGTTTTAACTTGATGTATTCCATCATAAAATTTTTGTATTCTCTTTCCAATGTCTTGTCAGTTTTGAATTTTCTTTCAATTTGAAGTAATCTAGCTAGCGCTATTTTTCTTGAAAGTACCAAGTTTACAAATGGTTCCTTAAAAGGAATATTAACTGTGTACGTTCCATCTTGGTTTCGGTTATAAGTTGCTTGGTAGTGTTTTTCACAATCGTGATCTTCCTTAGACATCTGATATTCTGTAGATACCTGTTCTAATTCCCAAAACCGTTTTAGCTGGTCATCTATTTCAACGTTGGAGATCATACTGATAATTTTCGGTCGCATTGTATTGGCATGGGTCTGTCCTGATATAATCCATCCCAATTCAGTATTCTGTGTCAGGAGTCCGCGATGATTTTTTCGAACTCCTTCTAATATTATTGAGATGTATACGTCTGCCCCTATAATGACATCAATTGGCCCAGGTTTGTCAAAATTTGGGTCTGCCATGATAATATTCTTCCATGGTATGTCCAGATTTAGGTATTTGTCTGGTAGAATGCTAGTGAGCCTTGGTAATACAAGAGCTTCGACTTGGTGTTTAAATGTAGATGGAATTCTTGGTTGTATTTCCATATGAATTTTGCTATGAGCTATTCCTGCGTTAGCTGCACCTATTCCTGCTATTTCGGCAAATATTTTCATTCTGGGTAGTGATAAAAGTTGTGCGATATTCTCTGTCACGTATGATGCCTGTGAGCCGGGATCAATGAGTGCACGCGCTGTTTCTAGAATTCCAGTCGCCGATCGTACTTTAATTAATGCTGCTGCCAGAAGAACAGTATTATTTTGTTGTGCTAAATGGTTTTGTACTTTAGCGGCTTCAATTAGCGGTTTCACTTGTATGTTTTTGTTGATAATGCCTTTGGAATTGTTATCTTGATAGACTTCGTGTAGTAATGAGTGGTGAGTTTTGCGGCAGATATTGCATTTGTGTTTGCTTAAACATTTCTCTTGTTCATCATGATTTAAGCAGTTTATACAAAGTTTAGCTCTTCTTATAAACTCTCTTCGTCGTTGTACTTCGAGTTGCTGGAAATCATGGCAATTATATATTGCGTGATCATTTTGGCAGTATTTACACTGCTGAGTTCTCTTCGAATGATAGTTCTTATATGTTATGCTTCTTGGTTGTATTTTATCATATTTCCACCTTTGAGGCAATTCACGCCGTTTATTGTCTCCAAATGTTTCAAGCGATTGGAATCTAGACTCCAGGAATCTGTAGAATACATCTAATGTTGGAATCTCCTTTGGTTTTTCTAAGGTCTGTTCATAGAGCCTGTGGGTTTCTTGGTCAAATTTTTGTATGCATATGTGTACTATAATTGGTGCCCATGATCTAGTATCGATGTTTAGATTGGTTAGCGCATGTAGACACTCTTTTATAGTATCGTGCATTTTCTTTATTCCACTTGCAGACGCAATATCAAATTTTGGTAGTGATAATATGTGCTGAATTTGAGTAGCCACAATCTTTCTTTTGTTTTCGAATCGTTCTTTTAATATGTCCCAGGCACTTGTGTAGTTGGAATCAGATATTTCCAGGTGGCACAATAGCTTTGAAGCTTCACCTCTTAAATGCGTTTTCAAGTATTGTATTTTCTCTATGTTTGATAGCTTTTTGTTATCATGTATGAGTTTCACAAAAATATCGTGAAAGCTTCGCCATGCCTCATATTTTCCATCAAACGTTGGAATTGTAAGTCTTGGCAATCTGATATCATTTTCTGATGGTGTGCCTTGAAGAGACGTTTGTTTCTCTTGAAGAGATACCATGGCCTTGTTGTAATTATGTTTTGCTTGCTGAAAAAGCTCTATTAGGCTCTCCATCTCTTCTTCTTCATAATCGTCTGTTTCGCAGTATAGCAGAACTTCTTCATGCAGTTGTTGAATGCTTTTCCAATTCTCGCTGAGTATGCGGATGTAGAACTCAATTCGTGTTGAATTGAGTTCATTGTCATTGTTTACTTGATGTACTTGCTCCGGGAAAGCTGCAATGCGCAGTCTTTCTCGTTTACGACGGACCTCATTTTCATTTTCACTGGTGATTATTGAAAGCTTAAATTGCTTGTTTGAGTGGCGTGATTCATCATTCGGGTTGGTGTCTGCTTTATCTGCCAAAGCTGCTTCGTAGCTTTCAAGCTTTCTTTTTATGAGTGTTGTTGCTTCTTTTACCTGATCGTAGTAAGCTTCCGTATGGTATTGGTGCTCAGGTTTATTAAGTGCAGAAATCTCTTCATGGCGGGCTTGAAATTCTTCCCAAAGTTCCTCGTATTGCTGCTGTTTTTTTATGATAAGCTCTTTTGTTCTCCTCTCTATGCGTTCTCTTCTGAGGTTTTCCAAGAGTTTGGTCAATTGATCACCGACTTCTCTCTCTGCAAGAAGTTTATACTTTTAAATTAATTTCAGCGCTTACTGATATTTTTTGGGCTGATGACTGTCGCAGAATTTCCTCTTCAGATTATGTTATGGCTGGTGACTCGTAAATGCAGATGATGGTAGTATATCGGTGGCAGTATGGCACCTAGACGTTTAGTAAGTACTGTTTATCCCTTCTTTGAATGATGAAATAGTCGCGGTTCACTTTTTTCTCGAAGGACCAAAATGTTTTTTCTTGTTCCCTTACCTCTGGTGGGGGGTGAACAAGGTGATTGATTTAAACGTTGACTGATAATTAGCAACTGATTTATTAATATATTAACACCGTTTATATACAATTAGAAAAATGCTTAGCTTAACAATAATAATAATATTTTCTTAAGACGTACACTACAAGGTTCAGCAAATTATGTTTTGTGACCTATTGAGCATAAATGTGCTTACATGGTGATCGGTTTATTGACCGATGAATGCAATTTATTGATTGTTGCATAAATTGCATTGTCATCTTTGTTATGTGTTTGAACAGATAATTATTATTATTGTACTTTTTTTAGTTTACTAAACACTTTTGTACTCTATTGATAATTACAATTATCTATGTCCTACTCAATGTACCTAATAATGTTGTAACGTAGTGTAAGCTTAGGTTCCTTAACAAATGCTTTTTTGTGCTATTCTTATTAAGGTTTGTGATGCTATGAAATAAATTAAAATAGAAAAATCTGTTGTTTTCTTCAAAAGCCTTGAATCCACATTTAAAACGTTTCGTGAACTAAACGTAATTTTCATTCCGAAAACGAGATTATGTGTGGAAGCATACCTAAAATATATAGAGAGTACAGGAAGTGTGATAATTTTGGTTGGCTTAGAATCTGCTACAGCTGTAGTGTCTTAGCCTCTTAGACGCTGTCACTTACGCCAAGCACTTCAGGAGTGTTCCGGCTGTTTCCAAGCAGCTGAACCACTGACATATATGTATAATATGGACTGACTACGTTCACTGAAATACACTACAGAAAGTGGGCTCACTTCTATATTGCTGACTCTTTCGATCTAAGCACCAAGTACCAACTGAGAGAGAGCTGTGAATAACAAATAAATAAGTGGGTTCGTAGAAATAAACGTTTCTAAATTAATGATTTAGGGTTATTAGTGATAAAAGCTGTTTTACTAAAGCCAAGATATACATTAGATACGCAGAAGAAATTCCAAAGGATTTATTAAAGTCATTTTTGGAGCTATGTGCTCACTTTTTCAACTTCCCGCCAATGATTTTTTCAATGTTGGCATCGACCTAAGAACTCTTTTTGACACAAAAAATCGTGCCCACGTGAAATTGAAAGTTAAGTAATACATATTATATATGTCAGTGAGCTGAACAAAATTTTTTCATAAGGTATCTCTTTCTTCAATATATTCTATCCTACTTCAAGCACCTCTAATAAAAGCAACGCGCATGTATACGAGTCTTAGACGTATCAACACTTCCTATTCTCTCTATATTCTAACGCTTAGTACTCTATCTTATACGAGTACGTACTACATTTTTTGTTCACGTTAGCCAGTGCTCACGATATCGAGGGTCGCTCTGTAAGATATCGTGTACATCTGATGATTGACGATACCTGAGGTGCTGTTTTCACGGTTTGCATCTCTACCAACGACGTAAGAACTAAAGGAAATGCAAATGAGAAAATTTAATGTACCCATTTCAAACACATTGACACTGATATTGTTTATACATAAGTGCCGTAAAATTTGTACACCTGTACACAATTGTACACCTATGCGCAATTTTAAACGCCTTTATTTTCATATACTCAAAAGTATTTACTGAATTTGCAAACATGAACATAAAAAAGTTTATAATTATGAAGAAAAGTTCAGTGGTAAAATGTTTGTGAGTAATATTTGCTTCGTGCTCCTACGGTTATTTCACGGGTTTTGCTGCGTCAATGCTCCAAGCCCAAAACAAACCAAAACTAAGTATGGATTTGACAGCGAAGACCAAAAATGGCGGAATGAAATATACACAAATGCAGGGAAAGTTTGGGTACGATCATGTACACGGATCGTACATATGTTGCATCTCCTTTCGTTTAGCAAATGTAATGTTTAATATTTTTGATTTTATTTTCTTCGATTTTGGTTTAGTTGTTTTTCTGAAAAATTATTTTATTCATTAATTTTTAAATTTACTAACATTAAAAATTATTTACCCTTTTCCCTGTTTTAACTTTTCCTCTTTTCCTCTCTCTTCTTTTCCTTCTTCTTCTTTTCCTTCTTCTCCTTTTCCTTCTTCTTCTTTTCCTTTTTCATCTTCGTTTCGTGTCTTCACCTGCATTCCTTTTACCATTTCATCACTAACAAATTTGTAAACAGATTAAATTACTTTCGAATACCTATTTAATTTAAAACTATACTTACATTACTGTCTTATCCAACTGGACATCAAACTCCTGATCATCGGCCATTGTCACAGCTAATGCCATTCCCATTAAAACTTCGACACATTGCAGCTGATAATCTGTGACGAAGAGGAGGGACAGTATTGTGTCCTCTGCGCCATACTTTCCTATACATTTCATGATATTACGGCATCTGATGCTGGAAAATTGTTCGTAGTGGGAATAATTTGGATTATGTTCATGTACACATATTATATACACAATCCATTAGTTTCCTGCTAGAAATTTCTTCCATACCCGGGCATGTGGGTACTATTTGGAAAGGTCTCGATGACTACATACATAACTGAATTTTTGCATACAGGCTTTTAGAAAAATAGTAAATTTGAGTTAGAAAATGGAACGGATCGGGTAGATCCTTCATTGGGTTGCCATACAAACATTTCAATTTTTTAATATAAATTTCGGCACTGCCTGAGAACGCGTCGGCGTTGAGAGCTGCACTTTCCCGACCGCATGAAAGCAGAAACACGTACACACCACTGACTTATAACAATTATGGATTGAGCGTATTGCCATTTTCCTATAGGAAAGAATGGCACAAGTTTTACAGTTCTCTCTTTCGCCCTATGGCAGAGTTGGAGCTGCCAACACAAAATATTGCTTACTGAATATTTACTTATGCCATTTGATATTTTTATGTTGGCTGCAGATGCAATCGCGGCAGAAAAAATAAGGTAAAGATGCGCCGTCTCTCTTACCCACACGCAGGATTCAGTTAAGAATAACTTTTGAAAATTAAAGTCGGAATTAGTTTAATTTCTTATAAGAGTGCTTAAAATAAGCGAATAAAAAATCACTTGGACACAAGAAAATAATTTCTTTTAATTTAATTCGATTTACGGGTGTTAAATTTCATGTGGTTGGTTGAGTTTTACATATTTTTATGTAGTAAACGTTTTAAAGGGTGCTCTAACGGTGACATACAGAAACCCAATATTTTTTGTGCCACATGAAATAGCAAATCGCTCAGTCCATTGTTATAAGTCAGTGGTACACACGCATACACAGTCACACACACACACACACACACACACACACACTAACCGAAAACAACTTAAAGGGCGAAACACAATTCCACCGTTTCGATCCGTTTCGTACAAATGTCAAATTTGTTAAATGAGACATACGTGCAATTGGACACATTACACCGAAATGGATCGAATCGAAACGGAGAAGTTGAGCAAATTTCAACTTTTACGGATGACATAGCCTAGAAAAATCATCTGTAAAGATTTGTTTATACTCAAAGATGCATGAAAAGACTTTTGTTGATGAAAAAAACAAGACATGAATTATATGATAAAGAAAGAATGTTTTCATGGATGGATGTAAAGTGGAAAGACAAAATCTGGCAAAATTTTAAACACAAGAGTGTTTGAAACCGAACGGAAGTGGGTTGGAACGAATCGGATCGAAACGTCGGAATTGTACTTAACTGCGCGCGATAAAATTTTCCGACATGCCTCCACTCTTTTGTCCATTGCTCCTCACCCTCTTGACCGTTTCTCTTCATTCTTCTCTCAGATGATGGCCATCTCCTCCCCCTACCTGTGGGCAAGCGTCACAGCCCTCACACACTCACGCCGGGCATCGCCGGCGGGTTCAACCTAGTCATATGTAGTAAAGGGTGATTGAGTGAAAAACATCAAAATAACTTTGTTCTACCTAATTTCGTAAATAATATTCGATTTTTATATAATTTTCGAAATCAATAGAAAACATGTGTGAGTTGTGCCCGTGTGCACAGAATTTTGAAATTCGAATTTTAAAGTACATTATATAATGGTTAAATTTGGACATATTCGAATTTGAATAATTTTCGTTTGAATCATACGATTTTTTAAATATAGCATTTTTTTGAAGGACATTGTTCTTCTACATTCATTTTTCAAGTTTTGGTTCATTTCGAGTTTTGGGTGGAGAGAAAAATAGGGAGGGGGGTATTTTTGATATTAACTATAACTTGAGTAATTCGAGGAGTAGGGGGATTAAATTTTTATAACTTATTGAACTTTTGATCATGCATCTTTTGTTTTTAGAAAATAATATAAATTCGAAATAGATTTCGAAATTCACGGAGTTGACGCTTTCAAATCATCATTTGACATTTTCCTTTATTTCTCCACTTTCTGAAGGTCTATCGGGATGTTTTAAGATTTGTTCGAAAGACTATGGGCGTAGCTATAAAATATCAAAAACTGAAAAACCGATTTCTTCGAAACTCCCGGAAAAGGAAGAAATAGAGTGAAGGGTGCTATCTAGCAAAATCAACCTAGATTCCGTACTTCTTATCACAGGAGGATGACATTTTTCACCTGAAATGAGCTTTTAATTTCCCATAGCGTGACGGTATTTTTTTTCTACTTTCGAAGATTTTACATACATAATTGATGATTTTCGAAAAAGCTAAGGGTCATTTGCCCTTCCTATTACAAGTGAAATTCCAACTCGATTCGGTCGAGTGGGATATCGTTGGAAAGAGGACACGTCAATATTTACGAATCTGAAATTTCACCTCCACCGCCTTTCCTTGTAGGTGGGGGGAGGTAAAACATAACATAATATGTCAAGGGGTGCAGCGCGTAGGGGCGTGTCCGAGGAAAATTTTCAGTGTGCCAAATGAAATATCCCTTCGAGGACTATCGATTTGTTCACTAATATCTCTTAGGGGTGGTTCTGGGTATTTTTTTTTCTGGAATTTTTATACCCTAGATGAAATCATAGGGGTATACTAAGTTTGTCATTCCGTTTGTAACACCTCGAAATAATGATGGTAGAGCAAAATGGATTGGACAGCCATTCATAATATTAAAAGTTATTTCGATTTTTGCATGTCCGTCCGTCCGTCTGTCCGTCTGTGCGCAGGATAACTCGAGAACGCGTATACATAAAGAGCTGAAATTTTGTACACGGACTTTAAAAAAAAAAGTAAAATTAAGTTCGAAAATGAGACAAATCGGGCAACTCCTTCGTGGGGTTGCCATATAAAGATTTCGTTTTCCGCTATATATTTGGACACTGCCTGAGAACGCATCGACGTAGAGAGCTGAAATTACGTACATGATGTTTTGCCTACATTAGCAAATAAAATGTCAAAAATGGACTAAATCGGGCAACTCCTTCTTGGTGTTGCCATATAAAAATTTCGGTTTTTTACGTACACTTTGAAAACGATCAGTCCAAGACATTTTTATTGTACTAAGAACTTCTGCACAATACGAAATCCTATAAAACCATTTTTTCTATGCGACAAACTGTTCTAGAAATATATGCGAAAAACAACTTCAAAATCAATACTTGAATAGATCGGTGACCATACGAAATTTAATACGGGCATTCATCTAGGGTCTTAGACCAATTCCAGCTTTTTTACTTGTTTTAAATCAGTAACATTTTAACTGAAAACCACTTTTTCTGGGCCCTGCATCATAACGGATGCCCCTAGAAAAAATTCTATATTCAAATTAAAGGTAACAAAATTCTCTATCTATTGGTAGGTTTTTATCTTCAATTCGAGACATTTCCCCACTGAGCTTTTTCTCCCGAAGTTCAAAGCTTTTCCTCATCTGGGTCCCGTATACCCCATTACTACATATGAGTTATTTTTCAATAAAATTTTCGATCATAGGCATAAGTGTTCGATTAGAAAACTTTCCCATCTTTACAAAAAAATTCTGCCGATCCACCGTTATTCTTTTATAAATTTTTACATATTTCCACGGCAAAAAACGACAAAAATTGCCGTAAATGGAAATTATTCTACTTTTATTCATTTTTCTCCTAAACTATTAGCCCGATCAGAAAACTAGTTAGTTATAAGTTAATGGGACAAAATGTAGATGTGATTTCATACTACAAACATCCTTTATCGTTTATATTTAAAAATTTTATAGCATCACACCTGTGATGAAAGACGGCGAAATTGATCATTTTACGGGTTATTTTAAAAAAAATTCAAAATTTCTACACACACTCAAGTCGATCGTTTTCTGTAAGTGTTTGTTCGATTTCAACCATTTTTTTTTCACAATATACCTAGGATATGTGGCACTACGAGGGGTGTAAAGTTAAGGGTTTCGTCCACCTTGGTGGAGGGGGTGGAAATAAAAACGTTAAAATTATCTGCTTTTTAAAAAAAAGATTTTTTCAAATAATTTTTTTAGTAATGAAATTTCCAAGGAGGGCTGAACAGGGGTAGTTAGTGACAACCTCTATTTGTCATAAAAATTAATCTTTTTACTAAATCTCCATGCGACTCTTACTACCGAATCGCCGATGAGTTTTGTAAAATTCTACCTTTCATCGGCCATTACATTACATACAGCGCCATCTTATTTTTATGGGGAATTAATAAATTTCAAGTTCTATTAAACGCCTCCTGGCGGGGGCGACAGAAAGCGACTGGACCGCCTATTTC
Organism: Dioctria rufipes; assembly: GCA_963924295.1. NCBI lineage: Eukaryota > Metazoa > Arthropoda > Insecta > Diptera > Asilidae > Dioctria > Dioctria rufipes. Next base: position 127,286,261 of record OZ002743.1, read on the forward strand.
AAGGAGTAGCTTTTAACATTCCTGCTTTATGGTTTAAAATTTAGTGGAGCCAATTCGGTTACTTCCTTCAGATTCTACAAGCATTTACGTTCGACAAGTCCACTCAAGATTTGCGAAATCAAGCATTTTGTACGGGGTCTGCCCATCTCGTAGCGGCGCGCCCTTGAACTATAGAAACTTCCAATGCAGAAGAGCATTATAGCTACTTATGTTCTTTAATTATTAAAATTTATTTGACGCCATCATTTTTACCGATCAGGAGATATCAATATTCAAATTATTTAAGACTATAATTTAACTTACTGACTTTCAACTCCTTTTCTCTACATTTCAGTAGGTAGGTATGTATTATGATACCGTGATGATGAAAACAATTTCATTTTAATACGAATTTTTGGATAAGCTTGTTAGAGGTGCTTTGGCTCAGGCAGCAGGGCCTCGAGATCACATCGGTATAATAAGATTGTGGGTTCGAGCCCATGATGTGTTGAGGGCGGTCTTTTTTTTTTACTATTAAAAATCAACACATTAATAAAATTATGCAAATTACGATTTTGTTCTTTTAAAACTCACCTTGGACGAATATATGTTTAGGAATTATATAAATAATGGAAAGTTTATTTTAAAGTGAAAGTAGGATCGGTTCTGCAAATAAATGAAATAAAAACGAAAAAAGCTAAAATAAGTATGAAACTTAGGCGTACACGCTGCCAGCATGCACACTCGGCGGAGGAATAACAAATTTCTTTCAACGATTGCTTAAAGAAATGAATTGAAAGGGTGTGAATTTTAATTAATATATTAAATATTCATTAGTAAAGTAACGCATATCCAAAATTTCAGCCCAATCGATGTTTATTTAGGCATTCCAACTGAATTTCGCCGAACTTTACTGAAAATCGTCGTGTATAATTCATTCACTCCCATTTTACGGATGTTTTTCGCAATATTTACGCCAATTTCTTTCCCCTAAAAACATCTATAATCAGTTATCTTTTATCTGAAAAAACATTAGAAGTCATTATCATAAATAGTTTAGGAGATTTTACCAAAATTAAATTGACAGGTTCTCTAAATTTGTTTCTAATTAAATTGCTTTATAGCACACATTGAAATCAAACACATTTTTTCACGGACAAATTTCTAACATTTATTATAATACGAACAAAATATTTCTAATCAAGTTTCATTTGCGGAGGAGAAGGGGCTGCGGCTATTTATTTCATATTCTATCCTTCCTATAGCCTATTTATTCCAAATATTTTCAAAATATCTTAATAGGTTAAATAAAATAAAATTTCAATACGAAATTATAGACATCTAGCAGCTAAAGTTTCTTTACTTTTACTCCTTAATATATGTAATTTTTTATTTCTTAAGTCATTTTACATACAGAAAATTTCGTTCCCATAGAAATTTACTTTGTATTTTAAGGTGAAGGGAGGAAATATATTAATTTATTTATAATAAATAATATCTCCCAATATCGCTTTTATTAATATTTATGTTTTAAAGGTTATAATTTAGCTTACTGCTTTTTTTTTTTGTAAGCATATGTACATATGTGAGGATAAACACAATTTTATTTAGTGTGTATTTATGTCTTAGAGTAACTAAAGTCAGTTTGCTCAGTTAGCAAGTCAGTTTGGATACTTAATCTCGGGGTAGTGGGTTCGATCCATTTGTTGGAGTTTGAGCAGGTTTTTTCTTTTATTTTTTACTAAATTGCGTTCAGTTAGACGCATATTAGTTAAAAAATCAAATAATACAACAAGAAAAAAGCTACAATAGATATGAGAACAACTAATTCTTACGATACCCTACATGAATGCCCATATTAAATTACCTGTTGTTCCTATTCAACTTTGATTATTAAAATGTTTGTTTTTTAATGTAATTAAAACTACTAAAAAAAACAGACATAGACGAAAGTACAACATTTATTATTTTTTCATTATTATAATTTTATTTTGTTTAATATGCAAAATAATATTTGATGTTTCCCGGGTATCGGTTTCTGTTTCTTCCTTCTTCTGTTTTTATTTTTTGGTGCAGATGTTGCTACTCCTGATATTCAGGCAGCTTTTTCTGCTCCGGCAACTGCTCTGCTTTTGGGGTTCAATTTCCTGGGAGAACCACAGTTGCTCCCATTACTTTTACCATTTTTTTCTGCAATTTTTTATATTTCTTTATTATTATAATAATACAATTATTAATACAATAAATTTTATTTTTTTAATTACTTACGTTCCTTTTGCTCTCCTTCCCATCTTTAATCGCATCAAATATTTGATTAGTCAGTATATGGATATATCTATGGCTTTTGTTTTTATCCGCTAGAGTTTTCGAAATATAGGGTGATTATAATTTTAGTACACTTGTAAATTGCAATTTAGTTTACAGTTGACGCGGGAAGATATTGCATTTTTCGATACGAGCGTCGCTGCCGAGTGATGCAGTAATCTAATATTCCGCACAAAACTAATATAGGGCAACCTTGCGTGTTTAAATAACTTACAGTATTAGTAATAACTGTATCACAAAACCACAGCACGTAATTGGAATTGAATTATTATATTATCACCAAAATTGCTGGTAAAGAAGTGCACAACCATACGATCAATTTCAAACCTCAAATTTCTGTCTATCAAACTTGCCGTAACTATCCCCTTGCAGTACTATTGAAGTGTTGCCCGTGCTGCAGCTTAGAAAAGTGTAGCACGCAATTTTATCGCTCTCAATGCCTCTACTTCACGAAAAAAACAGTTATATATATGTTATTATAACATGAAATAAACCAAATTTTATTTTAATTTTGTTTTAAGAATGCCTTTACCCATAGCCCACACGCGGAAGTTTTTAGGCAGTTGAGTACGAACAGCATACCAATACTACTGAAAGCAAATTTGCTCCGGCCATTTTGAAATTGTGAAATTTCTAATCGGTCAGTTGAGTAGGACTGATCGTTTTCACAATATACGTAAAAACCCTAAATTTTTATATGGCAACACCTAGAAGGGGTTACTCGATATAGTCAATTTTTAAAATTATATTAGCCATTGCTATGAAAATACTACGTCCCAGATTTAAGCTATCTACGTTGGCGCGTTCTCAGGCAATGTTCAAGTATATAGTGAAAAACCAAAATTTTTTATGGCAATTTCAAGAAGGTTTGTTCCAATTTAGTCCATTTTCAAAATTTTATTTAGTATTGCTATGAAAATACCATGCACAAAATTTCAGATCTTTACGTCGACGTGTTCTCAAACAATGTTCTCAGGTATGGCAGCATCAAGAAGGGTTTGCAGATTTAATCCATTTTCGAACATATTTTGCAGTAATTCTAGTGCGCCAAAACTGTGCTGGGCTAATGATTCTATTTTTTTTTTTCTTAAGTAAAAAATAACAGATTGAAGACTATTTGTTTTGTAAGAAAGTGCTTTAAGAAAACATAATTAACATACCAAATTCACCCGCTAGAGGGGGTTGAATGTAATTTAATTTACGATTTTCAAGACTATTCAGGGAAATTTGGCTAAAATTTTGGTTTTGCTTTCTTTGGGTAATGCATGTTTAATATATTAGTTAAAATCCCCCTTTTAATAACATTTCTTGGAGCAATTGTTGAAGGAAATTTATTACTTTGGGAGCAGGGTGGTCGGAACCCTCCCCGCTCCCGGAACAAAATGAAAAAAATTCTCAAGATTCCCAGGATTCATAGTTATCATAGAGAAAAGGAATTGTGAAGATCCGATTAAAAATAGATGAGATAAAAACAAGAGTATCTCTAGAATTGACGAACAGAGCGGCTTAAATTAAGGAAATGGCAATTCTCTATGGCGTTTTCTGACCGTTTTGGTCATTTCCAAAGTCTTTATTTCTGCTATTACAACTTAATTATCTAATCTTAATTATCTATTTATATACTTGTACTTTTCTGGTAGGTACTTACTTCTAATTACTGCTTTTTATAAATGGGTAGTAAATTTATACAAATGAGTAATTACAAGTATACTATAATTACTATACTATATAATATAATACTATATATGATTACAATATTATTATAATTATTAAGACGCATAAATGGTGTACACAAAAATTTTTTTTAACTCAATGAATTCTATTTTACATAATCATATGATATCTACATAGCAGTCTTCAAAATCCTTCTCATATTATCATAGGTGTATCATATTTCTTCCATATACTCTAATCATAAATAGTCCAACTATACTTTATGTTGAACAAAATCCTCATAATAAGTATCAATTCTTTGTCTGGTACATGCCACTATCAGTTTTCGTACTGGTATTCCAAACATTTTAAGTGCCAGTAAAAAATACTCACTCTTACTGGTAAATTTTTTTCCGGTATAAGTACTAGTATTGGGACATGTAATGAGTAACAATTTACTTGGATATCATACAACTGTAAATAATAAGCCGTCAGGAAAGGGATAAACCAAATGGTTGACAAAGATTTATGAATTTCTTCACTTTAGCAATCAACCCGCCATATATATATATATAATTAAAAACAAAACATGTCCTCAACACTCGAACTTAATAGTCTGACAGGGTTGCCAAACGTACGAGGTTCCTCGTACAAATACGAGATTTGTGGTCTTCCGTACGAGGTACGAGGACACTATCAACCTCGTACAATTATGTACGAGATTTTTATAATATGGCCACACGAACATAAAACTAACTAGTGACATCTATCAGAACTTCTAGGAATTTCTTACACCAAAAACTTCATTGCCCCGCATTTATGCCATTCTTCTCTATGGTACCTATCTCGTCAACCGGGAAATCCCCGACTAATAAATTATTTCGTTCATCGCTTTTGTCGTCTCTGTCATACATAGCACCAATTTATACTTTCTCTGTTCCTTACGTGTTCTATTCGTTGCATGCCGGCCGTGTTTAATTGTTCTACGTGTAGCTAATTGAAATTTTTGGAAAAAAAAAGATTTTTATTGTTAAATAACAAGTCTTTTCGTTGTTTCGTCCGTGTTTAGTGGTGTAATAGAAGTATCGTTATGAGTGATAACGACGAAAACAGTGACCGTTCGCCTACTTTGACTCCGCCTAGAAAATTACCCAAAATTTTAGACAGCAATGGTTAAAGGATCCGGCTTTTAAAGACTGGCTTTTGCCAGACACCAATGATTTAACAAAAGCTAAATGTGCATATTGCCCAGGGACATCAATGGTAGCTGAACTATCCAATTTAAAAACTCATGCCTCTACCAAGAAACACCTGGGCAACAAACCTGGATCCAGTGGAAAAACACAGACATTAACATCGCTTGGATTCCAGAGAGGTCCAATTCCACAAAATAAAGAAAAAGCTCGTGCAGAAATTAAACTTGCTGCTTTTTTTGCGGAGCACAACATAGCATTTTCGGTTGCTGACCATTTGACTGATTTATTAAAAGAAGTCGTGACGGATTCGAAATTAATCAAGGAAATTGAACTTAAAAGAATCAAAATTACAGGTGTGGTGAAGAACGTTCTTGGAGAAGGTCATAAAGCTGATTTAGCCCAAAAATTACAAAAAAATCAGTTTTCGGTGTTGACGGACGAGACGACCGATGTTTCGACAATCAAAACTGCTTGCGTTGTGGTACGCTATTTTGATCAAGAAGCTCAAAAGATATGTACCGCATTTTGGGAGCTGTACAAAGTTTTTAAGGAAACAGCTGATGCTGATGATATTCCTACTGCCAATGCCGAAAATTTATACAGAGCTCTTGTCGATTCATTGACTAACCGTAATGTTCCATTGACAAATGTGATCGGCCTTGGCTCAGATTGGTGTAACGTGATGATGGGTGATAACGGCTCTGTAAAAACAAGGTTAATACGCGATTTTCCAGGAATCATAATCACGAAATGCGTTTGTCACTCAGCCCATTTCTGTGCCAGTGAAGCCTGTAAACAGTTGCCTGAAGGTGTAGAACAACTGGCTAGAGATATCTACAACTTTTTTAAACATAGTGATAAACGGCTATTTAATTTTCGTAACTTCCAGTCGTTTGCTGCAGTGGAGCCTCACAAAATACTGAAACCATCACAGACAAGATGGCTTTCCTTATTATCAGTGGTTGAAAGGATATTAGAGCAATGGGAGGCCCTACGTCTTTTTTTTATCGATTTTACAACAAATCGTGCACAACGAGCAAGAGCCGATGTAAGAAATCGAGCAGTATTCATACTCGAAAAACTGAGCAACCCATTCTACAAACTCAAAATTCAACCTGGAATTTCAAAGCGAGAAAGTAGTAGTTCACAATCTACATGAGAAAGTTCGTACACTTTACCAGGAAATCCTATTGCGTTATTTACAACGCGAATATGTCATGAGGCCAAATCTTGGTGAAATAAACCCTGAAACTCAGCGACATCAGCTCCATGACGCTGCAATGTATCTTGGCGTGAAAGTGTATGAGCTCTTGAAACATCCAGATGTGATCAGACAGCCTGCAGATATTGCACAGTTCTATTCCTGCTGCAAAAATTTCTACAAAGTTGCAGCTACCGAAATTAAAAAACGATATAATATGGAAGATCCTGTCTTGTCAAAGCTACAAGTTTTTGATCCCGCATCGACGCTTTCCCACAATTTCAGGAGTCATTTCCCTACACTTATGCCACTTATGGAAGTGGTACCCCGTATAATCGCACCAGCTGATCACGCGAAGAAACAAATAATCAACAATCAATGGAGGAGTTTGCCAAATGCACAAGCTCGTCATCCTAAAGGCTTGAATGAAATTAGTGAGCCAGATAAGTTTTGGGCTCAATTGCTGAAAACAGAAGACTTTTCCGAGCTGGCTCATTTTGCCCTATCTACACTGTCCCTACCCCATGCGAATGCTGACTGCGAGCGGGTTTTTAGTAAAGTCAATTTGATAAAGACAGAGATAAGAAACCGGCTAACTGTGGAAACAGTGAACGGCACACTTCTTGCTGCAGAGAGCGCAAAAGGTTCAACTCGTACTGGAAACTGCGTCAATTTTGAACCCACAAAAGAAATGTATAGCCGCATGACAAAAGACAAAATCTACGGCAGAAAAAACAATGACAATGAGGATGTTCCTGACATCATATTTGGAGACTAGATGTAAACTAAGTTTTGATGTAAATTTTCGTAATAATATAGACACATTTAGTTTTTATGTGCTTTTACATGAGTATGATTAAAGATTTTTTGAACAACTCAAAATAATGCTTTATTTACACTACGGTTTATTACTCGCATAAGTCGGTTTAAAACTTGCTTGTATTAGCTCGTTGACGTCACTTTAGCGCTCTATCATAATTCATAGCACACGAAAATGAGATAGTGCAGCGTGTACGATATGTCAAATTCAATTCACAATTCTCAAAATCGGTTTTCGGTGGATTGTTTCGATTTGTTTGGAGTTCGAAAGCAAATTAAAGAAATGGATACAATTCATGGGGTCCAAATACTTTGTGAGGTTGGTGATGGCGAGAAAACGTTTTGACGTTTGACATAGGCGCGCCAACGGTCAGTTTAAAACGGTTTTTGACGAATGCACGCATATGGAAATAAACCGACTATATTCAGTGAATGCAGAATGCGCAATGTATTCGAGTTATAAACCGTAGTGTGAGTAGGAAACCGGCAATAGTTTATTTCATTGAGTAAAAAAGTCCTGAATCCAGTAGTTCAATATGCCTTAACTTTGGTTTTAGCACGTTTTCGATGCATAATACGTGTACGAGGTTTGAAAGTCAAAATACGAGATTTTTAGCTGCATATGTACGAGGGAGATTTGTTCAGGGTTGGCAACCCTGCAGTCTGACCCAATGCCCTAGTGGCTAAGCCAAACCATATTACTTGCATTGCGCTATAAATGAATATTTCAATGAAATTGTGTTCATCCTCCCAGCTCATATACAAATGGCTACATACACAAGTAAATTTTTTTTCGCTTTATAATATATTGAAGGGGTGGGCAAGAACCCTATAACCCGGCACCATACAAACCTAGTAATAGTCTCAAAAATTCCGAAAAAACTTACTGCAATAACTTTAGTAGAAAGAATTTTGAAAATCGGTTGGAATTTGGCCGAGATAAAAAGGGTGGTATTGTTAAGTAGCACACAAATATACCTATATGTGTGGATCAAACTAATTTAGCATACCTTGCAATGCAATTATGGGAATGAAATTTGTTATTTTGGGAACGAGGTGATTAAATGGAATCATAGTTCTCATAGTAAAAAGAATTATGGAGATCCGGTTCAAAATAGCTGAGATAAGAACAAAAGTATCTCAACAGAACGGCTCAAATTAAGGAAATGCCGGTTTTTCATGGCATTTTATTTACCGTTGTGGTCGTTTTCAAAGTTTTTGTTTCTACTATTACCACTTAATTATACACTTTTTCAGTATAACGTTAGTGGGTAAAATGAAGCCTGTTGTGTTGCGAACGTTTATTTGAAATTAGTTTTCCGCTCCGGCTAATAGTTTAGGAGAAACCTTAATAATAGTAGAACAGCCTCCTTTTACGACGGCTTTTTGCGGGGAAAAAACGTAAAAATTTACAAATTACGTTTACGTAATAACGGCGTTTTTGAGGAATTTTTTTCTAAAGATGGAAAAGTTTCATAATCGAACACTTATGCCTATAATAAAAAAAAAAATTGAAAAAATAACTCTTATGTAGTAATGAGATATATGGGACCCAGATGAGGAAAAACAAATTCGGGAGTAAAAGCTCAGTGTGAAAATGTCTCAAATCACAAATAAAACCTTCTAATAGATAGAGAATTTTGTTACCTTTAATTCGAATGTAAAATTTTCCCTCTAGTGGCATCCGTTATTATGCAGGGTCCGACAAAGTGAAAATGTGGCTTTCAGGTAAAATGTAAGAGGGTGGAGACAATACACTACGAAGTATACCGGTCTGAAAATTGAAAAACGCCATTCGATAGAGCTTGGCGGGGGCTTTAATTAGACATCACACATGCCATATTTGGGGCTTGAACGGGGTGGGAGTGAAACGCCCCACCCCCAATGTTTTTTTCGATAGTTTTAAACGCCTTGTCATATTATAGACGAATCTCAAGTTGGTTTTTGGAACCGCACCCATCTTCGTGCAAAAAGTTTGAATATTGAAAATAACTAAAGCAAATTTCTGAACTTCAAATACTATTATTAAGTAATTTAGGGCCGAAAAAGAAAGTTGATCACACCAATTTGTTTTTCGGTGATGCGTTATTAATTTTTCTAGAAATTTGCAAAACCTTTTTTTGTGGGGGAAACTATGATGCGGGTAGATGTAAATTGAACACCTTGCTAAATCAACCCAGTACCTCCTAGAAAAAACTAAGTACACCAGTGGATAGTCCTTGAAGGGATCTACATTAGTACACCAGTAGTGGGCCGGGAAAGTGACCCTCACCTTTTTGCGAAAATCATCAACCTTGTATGAAACATTTCGAAATTCGAAAAACGAATACCATCGTGCAATGGAAAAGTGTAAAGTGAACAATATCGTCCTCTGTGAAAAGAAGTACGGAATCCACAGCGATGTAGAAAAAACGCTATTTCCGATAGACCCTCAGGAATTTGAAAAATAGGAAAAAATATGAAAATGGTCATCTGAAAGCATCAACTCAGTCAATTTCGAAATATGTTTCCACCTACTCCGTCAATTACTCGAGCTAGAGTTAAAATCGAGAAAATTAGGCGTGGCGTTTTCGTCCCCACCCAAAACTCCAATTGAAATGAGACTAAAAATGAAGGTGTACAATACGAAGAGCTTTCAAAAAATTGCTATAATTTAAACATTTTAATATTCAAACGCAAGTTATTCGAATTCGAAAAGTACAACTTTAACCATCATAAAAGGTCCTTTTGAATTCGAATTTCAAATTACTGTACACAAGGGCAGAACCTACATATGTCCTCTATACAATTATTTGATAAAAATCAATGCATTTTTACGAAACTTTTCATTCATGAATTGATTTCACTTTTCTTTACCTTACGCTCTTTTGAGGCGATTTTCATACAATATGTATCGAAAATAGATGGCTCGTTTACGCTTCAAGCAAACTCGCCATTGCCTTTTACATTATAATATTGTAGGTCCACTAGAAGGGACCACATCCGGTAACAAATATTTCTTGACCCTTCAAGATAATTTATCAATATCTATCACATACCTAAAATAATACTCACCAGTCACAGTCTAATGGAGCGCTAGAGCGTGCACATAGACCGCTTATAGAATACATGCGAACGATTGCAGATGAAAATCCCAAAACATGGGACCAATACTTGCGAACCGCTGCATTGGTCTCCCGTACAACAATGTTGAGTACTCGATCGCCAGTTATAATTTTTCGGAACTTGTCAGGAACTAAAAACCGCTATTTGGTTCCTGAGTGAGGGATCAGTGACGTATCTGCATAGATCTCTTGAACTATGCAGAAATGAACTCAATTTAGGTATGCAGTTCGGAAACAGAGCCTCGTAGGCATCTAAGAATTTTAAGCTAATTTTATAATGTTTTCTTTATGAATAAAAGATTTCCAAATTGGTTCATAACTGGGACAGAACTACAATGAAGCATTCGTTTCAACATTTTGTACCAAATCTAATCTTGAATACTAATACCTCAGCTGCACCTGCTCAGATTTCAATTTTTGTCGGGCTGGCTTATCAAGTCAAATTTTCCTTAAGTTTTTACAGACCCCATCGTCAAAAATATGTAATTTTGTTTAGTGAAAAATGGTTTATCGCATTTATTGGTAGGCGCTGTAGTCACGATTGTGATGATGAGTTCGTTTGCTTCAGCAACAGTTGTTCTACTTCTAATACTAGCGTCGTTTCTAAATGCGGCATCAATTTCCGGGTAAACAACTTTTCTATCTCCATTTCTTGAAACTACATTCTGACCACTTGTAAAACATTTTGGACAATAGCAATAACCTCTATCTAATTTAATATAATTAACAGAAGCCATCGCAAGTACGCCGCAAAAGCAGGAATGAAATTTTATAATATAGTGCTTTGAATTATACATTAACGAAATGCTCCAAATATTTTTTTAAATTTTGAGGACTTTATAAAGCCTTTAATAATGCCGACAACAAAAACTATTTACACGACCTGAAATTAACCATACATTTACAACTCCGCTGGTTGCAATAGGGGCTCCGTCTTTATTAAACGATGTAAACAAAACGCAAATATTTTGATTTTTGTTCTGTTGTAACATATCTAATTCTACAGGTTTACTTCCAGTACAAGGTTAATGTATTGACCATTACCCATTGGTTTTATGTCTTTATGTTCTGGCAGCACTGGCATATTAACAATAAAGTCCTGTCATCCTGAAGCAAGTTTTAATGACCTCCCTCGATTAAAATTTTCAGTATCTTAGAAAAGTCTGTCTTTTAATGTTACAAGATATGGCCCCTGTCCTTAACTTCGTAGAAAACATTTCGGAATCATCTTTACTAACTGGTCTTGAGCTTAACGTTGCCTCATGGATCAAATATTATTTCTGCCATATCGTAGTAGGAATCTGTTCAATCACAATTTAGTTAACAGTACTTCAGGGACATTAGTGCTCTGTTGTAAACATTTTTGTAATAGGAAGTCATTTTACATGACGCACAAATTTCACACAATCACGAGTTGAAAGAAATGACCTTGCCGAGTAATATCGAGTGGTGTACTATTTTCCTGATTCAGAAAACTTTCTCGGGACGTTTTCGTCACACGTCAAAACCCATTTTCATGCATTTGGATAACATACATCCCAGTTACTACATTTCGAATATATTTTTTCCGTTCTTTCTTTCAGGGACATTACTGCTCAGTTGTTTAGATTTTTCTCATAGGAAGTCATTTTCTACGACGTACAAATTTCGCACAATCACGCGCAGCAAAATGTGGTCTTGCCAAGTACTATCGAGTGGTTACTCTTTTCCTGATTCAGAAAACTTTTTGGGATGTTTTTGATGCCGGGAAACATACACGCCAGTTACTAACTTTCGGATATGTTTTTCCTTTCTTTCTTTCAAGGACATTCGTTCTCTGTTATGAAAAATTTTAGGGTCTTTCTAGAGATGGGCAAAGAGACCCTTTTCAGAGTCGACTTATTGAATCTAACTCCTTTAAAAAGCCGGCTCAATGAGCCGATTCCAAAAGAGTTAGGTGGCTCTTCAGATTGCAAAGTTACCGTTAATTTTAGATGGTCGGTTCCCCACTAGGCCTATTACTATCTTTCAAAAATACTGCAAAATAATAATAATCCTCAGTCGTTTTTAAATTCGTAATACTTTTATATTTAATATGTAATAGCATGCTATGTGCTTAAGTTAACTGCCTTCAGTTTACATACCATTAAATAGTATTACATTAGTGCACTTTTGGCTTATAGATATCTTATCATTAGTAGACTTAGCAATAAAATTATAGCGGACTTTTAAATATTTCTGTTATAAGCTTCTAAAGCAATGCATTGTGGCCACTTTCTATCATATGCTGAGTTTGATCGGGACGAATGCTTGTTGGACTCTTCTTAATAAATTTTTGCTTTCCTTATGATTTAACGATTCATGAGACCATCGCTTAACCTTGCTGTTCGCAGTATTCCCTTTTCCATTTTCTTGCATATTTCTTTTACACTTTGCGATAGTATTTTCAGAAAACCTTTGCTTTTATAGGTTATATGTGAAGACGATGAAAAACCTCCTTGAAGACCAGTCAAACACTGCGAAGAAAGTAATTTTTTATTTATTGCAAATATAATGTACCAGGCCATGTACTCGAAAGTATGCTGTGCGTAAGTAGTTATAGCAGAAGGATCTTCGGCATAGCTGTGGTCTTCTAAAAATATTAGGTCGTCATCCGCTATTGGTACATTTTCTTGTAAGGTTTTTATTTACACCTTCCAATGTATCAGCAGGGAAAGCATTTAGTATAGTTTTCTTCTAAAGCTAAGCAGTTTCCTATTCCACCCTGTCTTACCTGACATCAGAAAAGCAATTTTTTGTAAGTTGAGACAAGCTGTTTAACGAAAGGATTTTTATTACTGCCAAGACCCATTCGAATTGAAGAGAAGAATAGCTCAGTATGATCTTGACTTATTTTATATAATAATAGAATCCCACTTTCAATAACAAACCTTCCGTTTATCATTAGTTGTAAACAAAGTTTTTCTCCGTTCTTTATCGTCTCTTGGACAGCCTTTTTATTACATCAAAGGCTTCTTTAGGGATGCCAATAGTTGGGAAAATATCGATACACCAATATATTGGCTCTTAAAATATCGATGTCCTTAGTTTCGTCGATACAATATTTGCCATTACATGTATAAATATAGTACTATGCTATGCATACTATGTTGTTGCATATCAAATTAAAGGTCTCGCCTAGTGCTATCGAGCGGTATACTCTTTTCCTGATTTGGAAAAATTTCTACGGACGTTTTTGTCGCTGAAAAGCCACTTTCATGTACTTGGGTAACATACACCCCACTTACTACATTTCGCATATATTCTTTCCGTTCTTTCTTTCAGGGACATTAGTGATCTGTTATGAACATTTTTCTCACAGGAAGTCATTTTTTACGACGCACCAATTTCACACAATCACGAGCGGAGGAAAGTGCTCTCGCCAAGCGCTACTGGTCTCGCACTTGGGTAACATACACCCCAGTTACCATATTTTGCATATATTTCTTCCGTTCTTTCTTTCAGGGACATTAGTGCTCTGTTTTGAGCATTTTTCTCATAGGAAGTCATCTTCCACGATGCACCAATTTCGCACAATCACGTGCAAAAGAGTGGTCTCGCCGAGTACTATTAGTATCGCACTTGGGTAACATACACCCCAGTTACCATATTTCGCATATATTTCTTCCGTTCCTTCTTTGAGGGACACTAGTGCTCTGTTGTGAACATTTTTCTCATAGGAAGTCATTTTTACGGCGCACCAGTTTCGCACAATTACGAGAGCAAGAAAAACCACTTTTTCATCCAAGAAATTCGCTTTCAAAATACATCCGATCGCCAAAGCTTTCCGCCGGTTAATAGAAAAAATCATATATATAAAGTAAAAAGTGATGAGTGAAAAACATGAAAAAGTCTTTTGTATAAAAACTTTTATAATTATTGTTGGATTTTTATCAAATATTAAATTTTTCTCCTATCGGAATATATTTTCGAAATTCGAATTCTAAAATACCTTTTATGATGGTTAAAGTTAGACATTTTCGAATTCGAATAACTTCTATTTGAATCGTACAATTTTTTAATTATAGCACTTTTTTGAAAGATCTTTTTATTCTCAACCAATTTTTTCAAGTTTTAGTTCATTTGGACTTTTGGGTGGGGAGAAAAATAGGGTGGGGGGAATTTTCGATATTAACTCTAACTTGAGTAATTTAAGGAGTAGGGGGATGAAGTTTATACACCTTATAGATCTTTTGATAAGCTATCTGTTGGTTTCCGAAAATATTCGAAATTCGAAATAGATTTCGAAATTCACGGAGTTAAAATTTTCAAATCGTCATTTCAGATTTTCCTTTATTTCTCCACTTCCTGAGGGTCTAGAGAGATGTTTTAAGTTTCGTTGGAAAGCCTATGGCCGTGGCTATAAAATGTCAAAAATTTAGAAAAACGGTATTTTCGAAACGCCCAGAAAAGGGGGAAATAGGGTGAAGGGTGCCATCACGAAAATCGTCCTAGATTCTGTACTTCTTATCACATGGAGATGAAATTCTACACCTAAATTCCACTTACAATTTCCCATAGCATGATGGTATTTTTTTTCGAATTTCGAAAAATTTTCATACAAAATTGATGATTTTCGAAAAACGTAAGGGTCATTTTCCCGGCTTATAACAAGTGAAATTCCAACTCCACTGGGTAGAGTGGGGTATCGTTGGAAAGAGAACACTTCAAAATTTACGAATCACCCCCCTCCACCCTTCCCTGTGGGTGGGGGGAGGTAAAACGTAACGTAAAATGTTAAGGGGTGGAGCGGGAGAGGGGGTGTCCGAGGAAAATTTCGAATGCGCCAAATGAAAGATCCCTTCGAGGACTATCGATTTGTGCACTAATATCGCTTATGGGTGGTACTGGGTTGATTTAACAGGGTGTTCAATTTACATCTACCCGCATCACGGTGCTACCCCACAAAAAAAGTTATTGCAAATTTGGGATCCCAAAACATAAGTAATAGCGCATCAAAGAGCATGAAACTTTCTGGAAAACTTAATAAAACATCAGTGAAAAACAAATTGGTGTGATCGATTTTCTTTTTCTGCCCTTATTTACTTAATAATAGTATTTGAAGTTCAGAAATTTGCTTTAATTATTTTCAATTTTCGAACCTGTTTTGCGGGGAGAGGGGGGGGCCCGATCAAAAAACTAACTCGGGATTCGTCTTTAGTTCAATAAAGGGATTAAAGTTATGGAAAAAAAATTTGGGTAGGGGGATTTTGTGGTGGGGGGGTTGTTACCCCCACCCCCCACAAGCCCCAAATTTGGCATGTGGGGTGTCTAATTAAAGCCCCCGCCGAGCTCTATCGAATGGCGTTTTGCAAATTTCAATTGAGTATACTTCGTAGTATATTTTTTTCACCCTCTTACATTTTACCTGAAAACCACTTTTTCACTTTGTCGGACCCTGCATCATAACGGGTGCCCGTAGCGAAAAAAATTTATATTCAAATTAAAGGTAACCAAATTCTCTATCCATTAGATGGTTTTCATTTGTGATTTGAGACATTTTCTCACTGAGTTTTTCCTCCCGAAGTTCAAAGTTTTTCCTCGTCTGGGTCCCATATACCCCATTACTACATATGAGTTATTTTTCCAATTTTTTTTCAACCATAGGCATTAGTGTTCGATTACCAAACTTTTTTATCTTTACAAAAAAATCTCTATGAAGCACCGTTATTCCGTAAAGAGAAATTGTAAATTTTTACATCATCTCACGGCAAAAAGCGGCAAAAAGCCGTCGTAAAAGGAGGTTGTTCTACTATTATTAAAATTTCTCCTAAACTATTAGTCCGAGCGGAAAACTAATTAGAAATAAACGTTCTCAACAAAACAGGCTTCATTTTATCCGCTGACATTATACTCAAAAAGTGTATAATTAAGTAGTAATAGTAGAAATAAAAACTTTGAAAACGACCAAAACGGTCAGAAAACGCCATGAAAAACCGGCATTTCCTTAATTTAAGCCGTTTTGTTGAGATACTTTTGTTTTTATTTTAGCTATTTTTAACCGGATTGTCATAGTTCTTTTTTTCTATGATAACTATGACTCCTGGGAATCTTGTGGATTTTTTTCAATTTTTTCCGGTGCCGGGTAGGGCTCCTACGGGCCAATTCAATCACCATGTTCCCAAAATAACTAATTTAATTCCCATAATTACATTGCGAGGCAAGCTAAATTAGTTTGATCAACACACATACGTACATAGGTGTGCTACTGAAAACTATCACCCTTTTTATCTCGGCCAAATTCCAACCGATTTCAAAATTCTTTTTACTAAATTCATCTTAGTGAATTTTTTCTAATTTTTTAAGACTATTACGAGTTTCGTAGGGTGCCGGGTTATAGGGTTCTTGCCCACCCCCTCAATATATTATAATTCGAAACTAATTTTCACTTGTGTATGTAAGCGTTTGTGTATGAGCTAAGAAGTACACAATTTCATTGAAATATGCATTTATAGCGCAAGGCAAGTAAGATAGTTTGACTTAGCCAGTAGGGCGCTAGGTCAGAGGATTTAGGGATTGTGAGTTCGAGTGTTGAGCATGAATTGTTTTTAATATATTATTTTTTATATATATGGCGGGTTCATTGCTAAAGTGAACCAAATACAGTTAGTCTATTGTAAAAAATTCACAATGATATTCAAGTAAATTGGTACTCATTGCATGTACCAGTACCAGTACTTATATTGGAAATAAATTTACCAGTAAAAGTGAGACTTGATGCTTATTATGAGGATTTTTTTCAACATAAAGCAACGTTGGTCTATTTATTATTAGAGTACCTATATGGAAAAAAATAAAAAAAAAAAATGATATATGAGACGGATTTGGATGTAGGTTTCATATCATTATGTGAAATGTAACATTCAAATTTATTTTTTTTTTAAAAAGCCCATGTGCAAATTTTTTCCCCTGGATGGACGGACATGCAAAACTCAAAATAACTTTTAATAATCTGCGTATAACCCATGATTACATAACCTGTATATATACCCTGATTTACATATTTCCACGGCACAGGAGGTTGCTCTACTCTTATTAATTTTTCTTCTAAACTATTAGGCCGATCGGAAAACTAATTAGATTTAAAAAAGTTTAAAATAAATCTTTTTACTAAATCTCGATGCGATTATAATTACTGATTCGCCGACGAGTTTTGTATGATACTATCTTTCATCGGTCATTACATTACATTCAGCGCCATCTTTTTTGTATATCCTGCAACAATTCAGCCACTTTTTTTCTCTTAGTATTATCTCTGATCCACTAGCTTTTATCTAAAATAAACTACAAGACATTATTCAAAGCCGTTTAGCCTAACCAAATAAGTTTGCATGGTTCGCTAAATTAGATTCTAATTAGATTCGTCCCTCATTTATGTATATGGGGAATTTCACGTATGTTTGAAATGTTTTAATTTTAACGGGACTTACAGAAATCCTGTAAGTCCTGTTATAAATTTAAAAGTAATATACTACTGTCCCTAATTTATTGTATTTTTTTTTAACGCTGTGATTTTTAATTAATTCCTTAATATGAGCATGCAAATTAAATAAAGTGTTAGTCGGACACTTTAAAATATTGTCATTACATAAATTCCATATGTCATTTAATTTGCATGCTCATATTAAGGAATTAATTAAAAATCACAGTATTTTTAATTAATATGCTAATTTTTTTAGCTTAATTTTTATTACGATTTTTTTATGATTTTTTGAGCAAATTTTCAAACTCCTCCGACATACGTGACAAAATCTGAATATTTGGCGCCCGAAATCAGCGTCCTGAAAATTGATTTGGAAATTTCGTTACACGAAATAACAATTATTCCAATTTTTAATTTTTTTCTACAATTGTGATCATAAAAGGATTGTCTATACCGAATTTTAGCATTCTCTGATTTTATTTTCCTATTTAAAAAAATTAAAATGTCCTGGAAATGTAAGGTCCATTAGACGACTCCTGGTGGGGGCCACATAAAGCAACTGGACAGTCTATTTCAAGAAGTGGCTTTTGACATTCCTGCTTTATTGTTTAAAATTTATTTCAGCCAATTCGGTTACTTCCTTCAAATTCTACAAGAATTTCACTTCGACAAGTCCAGCCAAGATTTGCGAAATCAAGCATTTTATAAGGGGTTTGCCCATCAAAAAATCTCAATATATGATTTCATTTTTTGAGCCTACCCCAACATGTGGGGACTCATTGGAAAGGTCTCGATGAGTAGATTACAGAAATAACAAAAATTTCCCCCTCCACCAATTTTTCGGGTGATTTTGACAAAAAACCGTTATTTTTGCAGTCTACGCTTCCTAGCGGCGCCCCCTTGAACTACATAGACTTGCAATGCAGAAGACCAGTATAGCTACTTATGTCCTATAATTTTTAAAATTTATTTGAAGTCATTACCTCTTATGGTTCAGGAGATATCGAAATTCAAAATATTCAAGTCCCAATCTAATTAGGGCATTCCTTGGTGTACGATCCATACATTTTGTATGTAGTGGTAAATATCAATTTATTATTTTTTATCCACACTTGGCGTATTTATACTCATTGGAAAAGTCCTGATGAATACATTACGAATATGTAAAAATATTTTACCCCCACCATATTATTTGGTGAAAAAGAAGTGGGGGAAAAAATTATTTGTACTACACATCATTTAAGATCGACAAGTCCAGCCAAGATTGGCAAAATCACGCATTTTTGAAGGGGTTTGCCCTTCAAAAAATCTGAAACAATCACGATTAACTTTTAAGCGTCTGTATATAGCTGTGAGATCGAACACAATTTGGTTTAAATACACATTTATAGCCCAAATTGAACAAGGGAGTTTGGCTCAGTCAGTAGGACGGTAGACCTAAGTCCCCGAGGTTTGGGTTTGATTCTTGACAGTGCAAAGTTTTTTTTTGTTAATTTTTTTTTTGTATATGACTGGTTTATTGTTAAAGTGAATCAAGTCCACTTTTATAACTGCTAATAATATTGATTAGAGTTGGTCCATTTAAAAAAATCTTCATCAAGCATTGCCATTTTTTATATTGCAACACCAAGAAGGTGATTTTATTTAGGTACTATTGTTATGAAAAAGGCCGTCTGGTAACTTTCAGCGCTCTAAGTGAACTATGCCTATAAAAAAAAATCGTATACAAAATTTCCGCTCACTACGTACATGCATTCTCAGGCAATCTCCAAATATATAGCGAAAAACTAAATTTTTAAACTCAGCTCCATGAAAGAGATACCCGATTTATTCCATTGTCGAACTTAAATTTACTTTTTTTTTTAAAAGCCAGTGTACAAAATTTCAACTCTCTAAGTACACGCATTCTCAAGTTATCGATATCAGATAAACGGACAGATGCACAAACGGACGGACGGACTTGCAAAAATCTATTATGCTTGAGTGTTCAATCCATTTTGCTCTGTCATCATTACTTCTATGCGATAGAAACAGAAGTACAATTAGAATACCCTATATGATTTCATCTAAGGTACTAGCATTGGGAAAGTGATCATGTATGTAAGTAGGTATACAGGAATTCTATCGCATATATAGTACCTAGTGATGGGAAAAATCTTTACTTTTCGGTACCTGTAACGATTCGTTACATGGGAAGCATTTACTCGTTACTTTGAAATCGGTACTCGGTACTTTCGTTACTTTCGGTACTAGTCTCAGAATTTTGATAATAATTTCTGTTCTGCAGCGCCTTAGCTTGTTTTATATACTTTTTACGCTGGCAGCTTTTATGAAATAGGTAATACCTAATACCTATCTATGTTAAGTACTTAGACGTTACTAATTCTGTTGTGATTCCATTATCTTCCGTTTCAGAATTCGATTTTTCATGAACGCTATCTTAATATTTTTTTTTAAATATAAAAAAGAAAAATAAGGTGTATTCCATGAAATATAAAAGGAGAAAATTATTCTTAATAAGAATCAAAGAAAAAATATATTGGGTTATATATACATATTTGCACATAAATAAACAGAAATATATATATAAAAAAATAAAACATACAAATTCAAAGGCAGAAAAAAAAACGAGATGTTCATACATAAATAATTAAAATATTGATATAATCCTTATTGGCATTAAGGAAAACTATCATTTGAACATTTTTAGATTTTAATCGGCTTCTTCTTTCCGATATTATGAGCCCAGTTTTTGAAAATATACGCTCACTGGGGACTGAAGTTGCCACAATCCCAAGATTTTTCCTTGCTAATTTAGCTAACCTGGGATAGGTCAGCGCTCGTGTTTTCCACCACAATAATGGATCAATTTTGCGGTCCATATTTGGCTCTTCAGAAAACTGACGAACCTCAATATGTGCGGCGGATGACGGTGTACTAGCACTTTTTGCAAAGGATGCTCTATTATCAAAGTCCATCCAAATGTCCTCCTCCATATTCTCAACAGAGTTTCTTGTGGCAGACGAGGTGCTCGTTGGTATTTCATTTAATGAATTGTCAAGAGGTCCAATCCGAATTCGCAGTGCATCTTGAATAATGCCTTCCTTGACTTTATTTAAGGCAGTAGTATCATTCATCATATTAAATCCAATTTTTTTGAAGCGGGGATACAAAAACGTTGCCCGGGAGAATGTAGAATGCAGCTCAACATTATGAAAACGAGTCGAAAGTGACTTCAGCAAGTCATTTATTAGTCCCAATGAAATTTCCGAAGTTAGTGAATGTTGCATTTTACTTAATGTACTACCAAGCCCTCGTGCAAGTAAAATAACTTTCGATATAGTAACATCTTTTTCAGAACTTATCTCATTAGTAACTTGCTCAAATGGCTTTAAAACTTTTATCAGTTCCCTTAATGTTTTCCATTCCAACAAAGATAAACTTTGGACAGGATTATGGAGAACACCTATTGCTGCTTCCACTGCCTCTTGAAGTTCACATATTCGCTGAAACATGTAATATGTTGAATTCCAACGGGTTATAACATCGTTTTTTAATTTTAAGCGCTGACCATCAGGGTTCATTTGGAGTTGCAATGCCTTTAATTTTGCGGAAGCTACAGTGCTTCGGTGAACATATTCTACAATTGACTTCACTTTTTGTTGTATAGTTTTTAGCGGTCGGATAGCGCATTGTACCACTAAATTGAGGGTATGTGCGAAACAAGGGAGGTGTGTCCAGCCGGTCAAACGCACTGCAGCTGTAATATTTGCAGCATTGTCAGATACAATAGCTCATTTTTCAAATTTTCAGCTGTGTGCCGTTCGCTATAAGGAAAACATTCCAATAAAGAAGACTTCATCTCCCACTCTTCAGATATGAAATGCCCAGTTACAGCAATATAACTTCCTGCAGTTGATGAAGTCCAACTATCTGTGATAAGGCAGACATATTCAGCATTCTGCAGAATTTTTTTCAATACCTCAACAACACTGTCATATTTTTGTGGCAAGAGTTGCTTACTTAATGTTGACCTATTAGGCAACTTATATGAGGGATCAAGTCCAGCTATAAGATCACGAAAGCCTGCATCACTGACAATAGAAAATGGCTGAAAATCGCGAATAATCATATTTAAGACAAGATTATCGAGCCTTTTTTGACGAACAACTGATATTGGGCGAGTTATAAATGATTTGAGAGTGGATTGTACTTTGCTTGTCCGCTCTCTATAGCCGCAGTACTTGTTGAAGCAATTTCATCCTGATTAAATGGACCTGTTGAAATCAATGGCATTGGTTCATTTTCACTTCCACTCTCCCTAGCCAAATGAGATGTGGATGCTATTAAGAAAAGATAAATCGTAATAAAAAATAGATAGAAAATGGAGAAAATCGAGCTTTAAAACAGTTTTCCTAAAAACCGCTTGTAGAAAATGTGATAATAACAATAGAAAAAGTTGATATTTATCTAAGACCTATAATATTATACCCTAGATGAAAATGAAAGTTAAATAAAGCTTTGTAACACCAAGAAGAGGTTTCTCGATTTGTTTCATACTGAAATTTTATTTACTATTTCTATAAAAACACCGTGCGAGATATCGTGAGGACAGACGGACAGACAGAAAGACATGCAGTCAAAGTAACTTTTAATATTATGCTTGTGTTTGGTGTCAGTCCATTTAGCTCTACCATCATTGTGTACATGTGTAACAAACGGAAGACTTAGTATACCCTACGATTTCATCATCTAGGATAAATATAAATCTATATAAAAACTTAAGAGCAATGTTTTCAACAAAATTATTAATAATTAATGGACCTAAATATATTTTTTAATTCATATTTACTTGGTTTCGGGGTTAATTTCATCCTGCCTTCAACTATTATAGTCGGGTGTTTTCCGTTTAAATGCTTCCTTAAATTTGCTGCACTACCCCCTTTATAGGATATAACAGACCTGCATATATCACATTTGGCTTTATATTCCTCTTTTTCCGAAAAATGAAGCCATAAATTGCTCCTCTTCCTAGCCATTGCCTGCCCGCTCATATTGGAAATTGTGTTAAACTCTTAAATACTGATTAAAAAACTTATAATTGTAACACAGTTTACAAATTCACAGAACACTTGTAGCATACACAAAAGGAAAAACTATCTATTATATTATCGATGGCGAACAAAAAAATAAACTACCTTGAACCAGGAATTCCACAAGAAAGAAAGAATGACAAAGTAATTTTCGTCTTAAGAATTTTCGGTCAAAAATTTCCGCTTCTTTTTTTTTGTAATTTAGAACATTGCCTTAACTTTTGCCAAGTCAATATCCTTCATGTTTCATTGTACCTTTCTTTCGGTATTTGCTGCTCTTTTACTCAAAAGGAAAAAAAGCAGAAATGTAAAAACGCAAGGAAATCGTTATTCGGTGAATTGAAAAAGAAAAGCAGAAAGTAACGAAATAAGAAAGCACCGATTTCTTTGCTGGAGTACCGATTCGGTCAATATATTTCATATTTCATTATACCTTTCTTTCGGTATTTGCTGCTCTTTTACTCAAAAGGAAAAAAAAGCAGAAATGTAAAAACGCAAGGAAATCGTTATTCGGTGAATTGAAAAAGAAAAGCAGAAAGTAACGAAATAAGAAAGCACCGATTTCTTTGCTGGAGTACCGATTCGGTCAATATCTTTCATATTTCATTCTACCTTTCTTTCGATATTTGCTGCTCTTGTACTCAAAAGGAAAAAAAAGCAGAAATGTAAAAACGCAAGGAAATCGTTATTCGGTGAATTGTAAAAGAAAAGCAGAAAGTAACGAAATAAGAAAGCACAGATTTTTTTGCTGGAGTACCGATTCGGTCAATATCTTTCATATTCCATTCTACCTTTCTTTCGGTATTTGCTGCTCTTGTATTCAAAAGGAAAAAAAGCAGAAATGTAAAAATGCAAGGAAATCGTTATTTGGTGAACTAAAAAAGAAAAGCAGAAAGTAACGAAATAAGAAAGCACCGATTTCTTTGCTGAGTACCGATTCGTTACTTCGGTATTTACCTAATACTCGTTAGTCAAGTAACGAATCAGTACTTTTTGCCCATCTCTAGCATACAGTACTAAAGCAATTCGTAAAGTTTGCGTTTTCGTTTCACTTTAGGTGTACACCACTGACATATATAATATGGACTGCTTAACTTTTTGTTTAATGTGGGCTCAATTGCTTATGTTAAAAAGAGTTCTTACGATGGTGACAATATTGACAAAAATCATTGGCGGTAAGTGGAAAAAATGAGCCGCAGCTCGAAAAGCGATTATAATAAAACCTTTCAAATTTCTGTTACGCATCTAATGAATAAATTGCCTTTGGTAAATCAATTTTATCCGTAATAACTCTAAATAAGAAATTTAAAAATATTTATTTCGACGGACCTAGTTATTTATTTGTTGTTTATAGTTCTCTCAGTTGGTACTTGATCCTTAGACCGAAAGACTCAGCAATATAGAAGTGAGCCCACTTTTTGTAGTGTACATCTATGAGCGTAGTCAGTCCATATTATGCATGTCAGTGGTATACACACCAATGCTTGGAAAACGGTACGTTCTCAATACGTTTTTGTTCCGCTGTGATATAGTCTTCATATACTATAGGGCCTTGAGTGTATTAGTGAAAAAGCATTTCGCAAAATTTAACGTTTTCTTTTGACTTTTGGTGTATAAAACTGAAATGTATAATATAATATAATGTAAACAAAAAATAATGAAGTGGGTCCGTCGAAATAAATGGTTTAGTATTAATTATTTCAGGTTATTACTAATAAAAATTTTTTACCAAAAGCAATATATTTATTAGATACGCGGCAGAAATTCGAAAGGATTTATTATAACTGCTTTTTGAGCTGCGCGTTCATTTTTTCAACTTCCCGGTAATGATTTTTTTCAATATTTTCACCAGCTAAGAACTCTTTCTAACATAATAAATTGAGCCCACATGAAATAGAAAGTTAAGTAGTTCATATTATATATGTCAGTGGTGTATAATATGAAATGCTTAGAGGGTAGTCTCTTTGTCCGTCTGTCGGTCTGAACACTTGGAATGTTAAAATTTTGTACACGTTCTTTAAAAACAAAAATTAAATTTTAGGTAGAGAATGGGAGCAATCGTGGAAGTCCTTAGTGGAGTAACGATATATAAAGTTTGTTAATATTTATTTGTTGCAGAGAGCTGAAATCTGATACATATTACTTTGATAGCAATAGTAAAAAAAAAAAAAATAGAAAAAATTTGACTAAATTGGGCAACCCCTTCTTGGTGTTGCCATATAAATATATCAGTTTTGTACGTATACTGTGAAAACGATACGTCGTCGATGTTTTTATTTTAGTGAAAACTACTTCAGAATATGAAATGCTTGTTAATAATAATGTTGACTGTCCGACGAAGCATTCTAGAAAAATGTACGAAAAGCACCTTAACAATCAGACTTCCACAGGAAGATGACCCCATAAAATTACTTTGGGGCATTAATCTAGGATGTAATAAGAATTGATGTTAGATCAATTCAATTTTCGTAGCTTGCTCAGTATTCATGTGGGGTATCGTAAGAATTGGTGTAAATAAAATTTTAGGAATTTTACTTCTTCCTAATATATTTTCACAAATTTTTACACTGGGTTTTTATGAAAATATTAAATATAAGTGTAAGAAGTGGAGGAAATCGGGTAATTCGTTCTTGATTTTGCCATTGAAAACAAAAAGTAAATTTAAATTTGAGAATTGGATCACTCGCGCAACTCGTTGGTGTGGTAGCGATACGCAAACTTGGGTTCTTACTATATATTTGGGGACACTGACAACACTTCGTTGCAGATAACTGAAATTTAATATAATTTAATATTTTTATAGCAATAGTAACAAAACATAAAAAACGTCCTAAATTGAGCAACGTCCTAATGTTCGCATACAAAAATGTAGATATTGTACGTATACTGCGAAAAGGATATGTCGTAGATGTTTGTATTGTACTGAAAATTTGTTTCGAATATGAAATGCTTGGTCATAATAATATTTACTGTCCGATGAAGCGTTCTGGGAAAAAATGCGAAAAAGCACTTCAACACTGAGACTTGCATAGGAAAGTGACCCTACGAAATTACATTTGGGCATTAATCTAGGATTAATAGGAATTGATTTTAGAGCAATTCGATATTTTGGTAAATATACATTTGGACATTACCTTATGCCACTGGTATTCATGTACCTTTCTTTTGATATACATGCTGTGCTGGACTCCTCCCTTCCCGAAGGTACCTACCACCACCCGAAAGTACCCTCGAGGAAAAACTTTTTTTCCATGAATTTTAGCCTCCGAATAGATAAGGTGAATAGTCAAATAAGTTTCGCGATAGGGCTTAACTATAGACAAAGCAATTTACATAGAAAAATATATACACACACCCAAACACGAATACATTCCCCATTTAGAGTTGGACTTAAGATATTTGAAATTTAATATCTCCTAAACGATAACAGCTAATAGCTTGAAATAAATTTCGGTACTTAGAGAACATAAGTGGCTATAGCTCTCTCCTATATTGGAAGTCTCGATATTCCAAGGGAGCATCGCTATAGGGGGGAAACTGCTAAATAACGAAAAAGTACCGACTTTGGGCCTAATTTGTTTCAACCCAGTAAAGTGGATTAGGAAAAGAAGTAATCCACCCGATAGTACTCGGCGCGATCTTTCTTGCGATATGCGACATGCTGTACTGGAATCCCCCCTCCCCAGAAGGTACCTACCCCTCCCCAGAAGGTACCTACCCCTCCCCGTAAAGTACCCCATGGGAAAAATGTTTATTCAATGAGTTTTAGGGGTTGATCATATAAGTCGCATAGTCAAATCAGTTTCTCAATAGGACTTAACCGTAGTGAGTTATATAGGAAAACCCACTTTCCATAAAGAACATATAAACACACACCCAAAAACGAACAAATTCCCCATTTAGAGTTGGACTTAAGAGATTTGAAATTTAATATCTCCTCAAATATCGCAGCTAATAGCTTCAAATAAATCTCGATACTTAGAGAACATAAGTGGCTATAATTCTCTCCTATATTGGAAGTCTAGTATTCCAAGGGAGCGCCGCTATAGGGGAGAAACTGCACACACCCAAGACCCTATAGTGCATGAACACTACACACACACTATGCACGTACACCTAAAGTGAAACGTAAACTTTGCGAACAGCTTTAACACAGCGAAGCAAAAATGTGTTGGAAACGTACACATCTGGATTTCGTGTGTGTCATACATCTACAGCTACTTTGTGTATGTATGTTTATTTGTTTGTGGGCCTTAGAATAGCAAAACGCCGCGTTTATTTTTATTTATTGAAATTGTAAAATGTCAAGTTATGAATTTATAAACTTGTATTATAAATATCAGAGAATCTACATTTATTGTAATAATTATAAGTTGTTAGTCAGTGAGACATTTAGTCATTGTAAACTTACAGTAGAATTAGTAGAGTCAGTGAAATTAGTAGTCAATGGGACTGTTGATCAATAGCAAGTATTAGTCAGTACAGTAAGTACAACTATTAGCCAGTAGAATCAATGGGACTGGTAGTCAATGGCACTGTTAATAATATAATGATCAGAGAATCTTGATTTATTGTCATTATTATAACATGTTAGTCTGTAAGAGTTTTAGTCATTAAAAACTGTTAGTCAGTAGAATACTTAGTTAATTTCGGTAATCATATACGAAAGTAACCGTAGTAATAATGGGTTAAAAAAATTTATTCAATAGAATAGGTAAATACCGTTTGTGCCAAAGAACGTGTAATTACTAAAAAAGGTAATTTAAGTTAATAACCATTACAATAATTTTAAATATAATTGTAAATGAATTATATTAGAACCACCCTATATATTGAGATTGTACTCCTAGAAGATATGCAATACGATATTATGTAAGCAAAAAAAAAAACGTAAGTGTATACCTGTGTGAATATCACATAAATAGTCATCATTCGAGTTAAAAACATGAACGGGAAAGAACGTGAATTCGAGGAAAACTAAGTAAATTTATCGAAATAATTAAAATATGCAATTTAAAATTTAAAATTAACATGATTTATTATAGAGAAAATAAAGACGAAAAAATGGCAGATAAAAGAATTAAACAACAAAAGCAGCACCTGCAGCTGCAACAACAAATGCTGATTGACAGGTAAATGCAGCTAAGTTGGAACAGCAAGAACAACGGAAAAAGCAGTAGCAAGAAGAAGAACAACAACAACAACAAAAACAACAGCAGCAACAACAACAAAACCAAAAACAACAACAGCAGCAACAACAACAAAAACAGCAGCAACAAGAACAACCACAGCAGCAAGAACAACAACAACAAAAACAACAACAGCAGCAGCAGCACCAACAACAACAACAAGAACAACAACTACAGAAAAAGAAACGAAGGAATAGAAGGGGGAAAAATCGCGGAGGTGGAGGAGATAAAGGAAAAAAGCAAGAAATAAAAAACGCAACAAATATAATAAATGTAAATATACTGAGAAAATGTGAAATATATGTCAATAAGAAATAAAAAACATGTAGAACAATGCATTTTTATAATATAATAATTTAATAATAATTACGTGTTTAGAATTTGAAATACAGTTATTGTTTATATCAAGAAATGTGACGTGCTTGTACACGCATACAATTAATTTCGGAAATCAAATAAGGAACTAAGCGGAGCAACATTATTGTGCTGGGACGTCTCAGCAAAAGGGAAACAAATTTCTTCCTTGCCTAAAAACTTGTGGTGTAAAGTGTAAAGTTTGCGTTTTCGTTTCACTTTAGGTGTACACCACTGACATATATAATATGGACTGCTTAACTTTCTGTTTAATGTGGGCTCAATTGCTTATTTTAAAAAGAGTTCTTACGATGGTGACAATATTGACAAAAATCATTGGCGGTAAGTGGAAAAAATGAGCGCGCAGCTCGAAAAGCGATTATAATAAAACCTTTCAAATTTCTGTTACGCATCTAATGAATAAATTGCCTTTGGTAAATCAATTTTATCCGTAATAACTCTAAATAAGAAATTTAAAAATATTTATTTCGACGGACCTACTTATTTATTTGTTGTTTATAGTTCTCTCAGTTGGTACTTGATCCTTAGACCGAAAGAGTCAGCAATATAGAAGTGAGCCCACTTTTTGTAGTGTACATCTATGAGCGTAGTCAGTCCATATTATACATGTCAGTGGTATACACACCAATGCTTAGAAAGAGGTACGTGTTCAATACGTTTTTGTTCCGCTGTGTTATAGTCTTCATGTACTATAGGGCCTTGAGTGTATTAGTGAAAAAGCATTTCGCAAATTTAACGTTTTCTTTTGACTTTTGGTGTATAAAAATGAAATGTATAATATAGAATGACTACGGTCATAGCAATGCACTGCAAAAAGTGGGTCCACTTCTATATTGGTGATTCTTTCGGTGTAAGCATCAAATACCAAGTGAGAGGGAACTGTAAACAAAAAATAATGAAGTGGGTCCGTCGAAATAAATGGTTTAGTATTAATTATTTCAGGTTATTACTAATAAAAAATTTTTACCAAAAGCAATATATTTATTAGATACGCGGCAGAAATTCGAAAGGATTTATTATAACTGCTTTTTGAGCTGCGCGTTCATTTTTTTCAACTTCCCGGCAATGATTTTTTTCAATATTTTCACCAGCTAAGAACTCTTTCTAACATAATAAATTGAAATAGAAAGCTAAGTAGTTCATATTATATATGTCAGTGGTGTATAACATGAAATGCTTAGAGGGTAGTCTCTTTGTCCGTCTGTCGGTCTGAACACTTGGAATGTTAAAATTTTGTACACGTTCTTTAAAAACAAAAATTGAATTTTAGGTAGAGAATGGGAGCAATCGTGGAAGTCGTTAGTGGAGTAACGATATATAAAGTTTGTTAATATTTATTTGTTGCAGAGAGCTGAAATCTGATACATATTACTTTGATAGCAATAGTAAAAAAAAAATAGAAAAAAATTGACTACATTGGGCAACCCCTTCTTGGTGTTGCCATATAAATATATCAGTTTTGTACGTATGCTGTGAAAACGATACGTCGTCGATGGTTTTATTTTAGTGAAAAGTACTTCAGAATATGAAATGCTTGTTAATAATAATGTTGACTGTCCGACGAAGCATTCTAGAAAAATGTACGAAAAGCACCTTAACAATCAGACTTCCACAGGAAGATGACCCCCTAAAATTACTTTGGGGCATTAATCTAGGATGTAGTAAGAATTGATGTTAGATCAATTCAATTTTCGTAACTTGCTCAGTATTCATGTGGGGTATCGTAAGAATTGGTGTAAATAAAATTTTAGGAATTTTACTTCTTCCTAATATATTTTCACAAACTGCGAGCGCGGTAACGTAGAGAGATCAAATTTATACACTGGGTTTTTATGAAAATATTAAATATAAGTGTAAGAAGTGGAGGAAATCGGGTAATTCGTTCTTGATTTTGCCATTGAAAACAAAAAGTAAATTTAAGTTTGAGAATTTGATAGCGATACGTAAACTTGGGTTCTTACTATATATTTGGGGACACTGACAACACTTCATTGCAGACAGCTGAAATTTAATATATTTTAATATTTTGATAGCAATAGTAACAAAACATAAAAAACGTCCTAAATTGAGCAACGTCCTAATGTTCGCATACAAAAATGTAGATATTGTACGTATACTGCGAAAAGGATATGTCGTAGATGTTTGTATTGTACTGAAAATTTGTTTAGAATATGAAATGCTTGGTCATAATAATGTTTACTGTCCGATGAAGCGTTCTGGGAAAAAATGCGAAAAAGCACTTCAACACTGAGACTTGCATAGGAAAGTGACCCTACGAAATTACATTTGGGCATTAATCTAGGATTAATAGGAATTGATTTTAGAGCAATTCGATATTTTGGTAAATATATATTTGGACATTACCTTGTGCCACTGGTATTCATGTACCTTTCTTTTGATATACATACTGTGCTGGACTCCTCCCTTCCCGAAGGTACCTACCACCACCCGCAAGTACCCTCGAGGAAAAACTTTTTTTCCATGAATTTTAGCCTCCGAATAGATAAGGTGAATAGTCAAATAAGTTTCGCGATAGGGCTTAACTATAGACAAAGCAATTTACATAGAGACATATATACACACCCAAACACGAATAAATTCCCCATTTAGAGTTGGACTTAAGATATTTGAAAATTAATATCTCCTAAACGATAACAGCTAATAGCTTCAAATAAATACTTAGAGAACATAAGTGGCTATAACTCTCTCCTATATTGGAAGTCTCGATATTCCAAGGGAGCATCGCTATAGGGGGGAAACTGCTAAATAACGAAAAAGTACCGACTTTGGGCCTAATTTGTTTCAACCCAGTAAAGTGGATTAGGAAAAGAAGTAATCCACCCGATAGTACTCGGCAAGATCTTTCTTGCGATATGCGACATGCTGTACTGGATTCCCCCCTCCCCAGAGGGTACCTACCCCTCCCCATAAAGTAATAATAATAATAATAATAATTTATTCATGGGATACGTACACAAGATTTACAATCTTTTTTTGTACTATGAGATAAATCGGGGCTAGAAATTTAACACTCAAAAGCATATATCAAAGAATTCCATAATTAAAGATAAAAATAAGATAAGACTGATAACTCAAGAAGTAAAAGAATAAAAAGAATAAGAATATAAAATTATAAAAATTATAAAATTAGTGATAAACAGAAAACAGACGAAATACCTTATCTCACGATTGCATCTTTATAAGCTTCTTAAATGCACTGACAGTACCAGCACTCTGAATATTTAATGGAAGACTATTCCAAAGTCTGGCAGCCTGAACAGGGAAAGAACTCTCCATGACCAATTTGCTAAATCGCGGAAGTATTATGTTACGATTGCGTGGTGAATTAGATAACTGGAAAAATTCCCTGAGATATTCAGGTGTATTTCGATTTAATATATTAAAAAGAAGAGTTAATGCTCTTTGATTAAGGTAAGAATCCAGGGGGCATCCAAGCAGTTGGATTCTATATGGCGAGACATGGTCAAATCTACGGAGACCAAAAATGAAGCGTATACAATCATTGAAGGCAACCTGTATCTTACGGGCACATACGCTATCTAATTTTGGGAAAACTACGCTGCCAAAAGTAAAGTACGGAATGATTAATGTTTTCACAAGCTTCATACGAAATTTTCTTGGCAAAATACTCGCTGAAAGCCATAACCTGCGCAGTCCAGCATAAACCTTTCCGATCACCAGATTAACGTTATCGCAACACTTCATCACACTATTTAAAACAATCCCAAGATTATTAACCCTATCATGTAGCGGCAGTATAACACTGTTTACAATTATTGGCGGAACATCAAGGTTATCTAGGGATGAGGCGTAAAAGACAATGCACTTCGATTTAGCAGGGTTGAGCACTAGCCCATTTACTAACGACCAATCGCTTATTCTATCTAGCTCAGAATTCATTCGCGCAATGCAATCCTCAAGAAGTCCTATAGGCCTACTAAGATATAATTGCACATCGTCGGCATACAGATGCACTTTTGCATCTTCTAACACTTGTGGGAGGTCATTTATAAATAGGCTAAACAATAAAGGGCCTAGTACTGATCCTTGAGGAACACCACAGAGAATGGGCAACGAACCAGAGACAGCCTGTCCTACCTTAACTCGCTGCTGACGATCAGATAAAAACCCTCTAACCAAGGTGATGGCAGAAGAACTGAACCCAAACCTGATGGAGAGCTTCTGTAGAAGTAAACTATGATCAACGCTGTTATATTTCTACGGGTGTATATATATATTTCTTCTCCTACCTGGTTATCCTTTAATTTGCAGGTACTCCAAATAAATATACTTTTAGGTTCTTCTTGGTCACTTTTATTTTCTCACAAATTCTTTTTATTATGTTTTTTTTTTTACAGCTTTTCACTTTCTTCCTTATTCAATACTTATTATTACGCTATGTTTGAAAAACCTTAGGAATCTCACCGGCGAACCGCCGCTTCTTTTTTTTTAATCACTAAAACAACAAATCTAATACCTTCTTCTTTTTTTACTCTGAACTTCCGGGTTCTAATTACTAACTATTTATTTTCTTTCATCGTTTTTTCTTAGATTTTCTTCACGACAATCTAATTCGCCGAATTACAACTTCTACCGAGGTGACCGTGCGGGAATCCAATATCAACCCGCTCTAGTATTTTAAAACTCGACCGCGAACCGCCGTTAATCAAATTTTGGTAACCACTCGCTCAAGTTAAAAAGTCAACTCTTGAACCGCCGTTATCCAAGCTAAAAATTCAGCTCGCTTTTTTAACACCGACTGCTATGATTCGACTGCGCTCTTGATCACTTTCATCGCGATCAAGAGCCGTCGGTCAGGGTAGAAAATGCATAGTTGCATTTCTACCCTGAGAAAAATTTTCATTTATTCTGGACTTGATTAAACAAGTCCAGAATATTTTTCGTTGGACGGTGGCTTGAAAAAATGAAATTTGATGTTTTTATAAACATCAGCCACCGTCCCGTCGATTCAAATTGCGGCGCGCGTATACATATAATGTAATCTCGCGGCGCGCATTTCTTATCGCGAAAGCTTTTTTTGTGATATATATGTACGTTCGTACATACATATTATAATTTTCACGACAAATCGTACTGAAGGTACGATTTGTCTTTTGTTTTATATTTTTTAAATTAAATATTTCTACTGGCAAATTTTTCTGAAGGCAAAATTTGCCATGGGAATAATTTTTGTTTCAGCTCTATGGAATGCGAAGAAAATTGCTGACGCAATTTTCTTCACTGATTGAACAGATAAGCTAACCATGTTTTAAGCATGGTTAGCTTATGTGAAAATTTTATGTATGAAATATTTTAATATTTTTTAAATTTTGTTAATATATAATTAGGTATTTATTTTAGGCTTTTTAGGTACATAACAATCCTTCCCCCTGAGAAAAAGAGAATTATTCTTTGAAGAGGAATAATTCTCAGGGGAAGTTGTTTTTGGCGCTAATTGGGCGGTTCGGGTTTTCGGTTCGGTGTGGGCTTACAAAATTTTTGTTAATATGTTTAATCTATGAATATATAATAATTTCTAGATCTATTATTTTTATTTCATTTTTCGATAATCTAACCTGGTAAAACTTTTTTTTTTTTGGGTTTTGAATGACCTCGTTTTTTTTTTGTATTACTTTTCTATTTTTTACCTCTCTTATTTAAAAGGTTCTTGCCTTTCTTTCTTTCTTTAGGTTACTATCTAACGACTATATATCATGCGATAATAAGTCAAAATTTGTAGTAGCCTGGTAAATTTTTCTTGTCTTTCTTACATTATTTTTTTTTTATCATTCTTTCTTTTCTAGGTGTTAATTAATTTCAGTGTAATTCTTTATTTGTTTATTGTTACTTTTAAGACATGTTTTATCTGTTAGTTATTCTGTTATACTTTATCTTTTAGTCCTAATTCTGACTTATTTTTAGTTTAAAATTCTAATACATTTTAATTTTATACTACTCTATGAATTTTTGGGTAATTTAATCTTAGTGATTTGTTTAATTTTATTTTATTTAAAATTACTTCTATTTTATTTTTCTTTACATGCAGTTATTTATTTTAACTTATTTTGTTATGTAATTATAATACAATTTTTCCTCTGACACTTTAGGTCTGTTTTATGTCTAGTACAAATCGTTTTTGTTAGTTATTCATATGGTTTGTACATGTGACCAGGTTTTCTTTTGTTTATAAATTTACTTTGATCAAGTGACCACTGTTGACAGTGTCAGTTTCGCTTTCTTAAACGATTTGGACTGATTTTGTTTTGGGGAGGCTTCTGGCTCGCCTTAAACTGGGTTGGGGAGCAGGAGTTCGCTCTTCTAAAGGAATTCCCTCTGATAAAACTTCGGGGTTACCTTGTGGTTGATTTCTCTGTTGTTTTATCTTGATGACAACAGGTTTAAGATATTTTACTGCCACAGCGATCATTATGGCCAGAACTAGTAGGCTCGTAAATGATAGAGAAGTTGTGGACAGGATATGGGATTGTCTGCTTGATACCTTGTTACTATACTGGTCTAATTTGTGTGGATATCTTCCAGCGAATGTGTGCCAGTATAGATTGATTTATTGATATCGTCCCCTGTTATGATTTCGGTTTGCACTCTTTGGTTTTGAGACTTGGGTAAAATTTCGGCTAGATTCAGGTTGAGTAATGAATGATTCAGCTCAGGAAATTGTTCAGGCTGAGTAATTTTGAGAGGGTGTTTATTTTCACCTTCGTACCTTAGCACCTTTTCCCCTATTTGCATCTGACATGGTTGCGTTATCTCTAGTATCCCCTGCCCCTCTAATTTTGAGATGGCAAACTGATCTCGACAAGTTATATGTAGTACCGTGGAGGTAATGAACGAAAATAGCCACGCATTGGGCTTGTTTAACTTTATCAACATGTCTTTTTGAGGAGTCTGTACTCTAGACTTACACTTGGGCACTTCATTTAAAGGATTGTACAACACTTTCACTATACATTCATCTGAGGTTGTTGCCTTAATTATGGGGGTATTTAGTCGACCTATATATGTATTTTCCTCCATGCTATGAGTGACTTTCTTGAAGCTTTTCATATCTTCGCCTTTTAATTATTATTATTATTATTATTATTTATTGTCATCAATTCAGTTATACATTTAAGATTCACATCTTTTAAATTATGTATAAGTTTATATAATTTCAAATAATTACATAGAGTGAGAGGTTAGGTGAAAAAAGAAAAGACCAAAAAAAAGAAAAAGTGAAAAACAAGTAAATGAACAAACCTAGGATGTAGTGGCGCGCAAGAAGAGTAATAAACTATTTATGAAAGTCTCTATTCAATATTACGTGAGATAATGAAGGTAAATACATTCCTTTTAATGACACCGAAAGAGCCCGACATTATTGACTGTTTAATATCATGCGGCAAGGCATTATAAAGCTTAAAGGTGTAATTGAAGAACAGGCGTTTGGTTATTAATCCATGACTTCGTGGTAAAATTAAGTTAAGAGTTCTTCTAGACGAAGAGAACTGGAAATCATCAAAAAGGTAACCCGGGCAACAAAATTTCATGATTTTTATCAACGTTATCAATGAGCGATAGTCTAAGTAAGAGGAAAGGTTACATCCAAACACAGTGTTTACATAAGATGAAATGTGATCGAATCTACGAAGATTGTATATGTATCGGATTATAGAGTTAAACGCAAGTGACAATTTGTTGAAGTTCCGATGGTCTAGCTTACCATAGATCTCACATCCATAAGTGATTATTGGTAAGAGCAACGAACGAGCCAGGAGCCGGCGTGTGCTGAGAGGAGTGAACTGACTGGAGGCCCACAACGAGCGGAGACCAAAATATATTTTACGGACGATACTATTGATATGATCATCCCAGGTAAGTGTATCATTAAATATAACGCCTAAGTTACGAAGAGACTCAACCCATTGAATAGACGTGTTGTTAAGAATTATTGGGGAAAAGCTTGTTTTGTCGAGATTTGTCCTGTAAACAATTATGGCATTCGTTTTTTGAGGGTTAAGCATAAGCTTATTTTGAATTGCCCATCGATTAAGGCATACGAGATCCTCGTTAATGCAACTTATGCCGTCCTCAATAAGACCAAGAGGTCTGGAAAGAAATAACTGCACGTCATCAGCATATAGATGAAGCTCACTATGGGAGATAGATTCAAAGATATCATTTATGTACATGCAAAAAAGCAATGGGCCAAGAATCGATCCTTGTGGAACTCCGCGATTGACACTGAGGTAGGAGGAGTACCTGTCATTAGAATATACTGTTTGTAGACGATCTGTCAAATAACTATGCAAAAGCCTACCTGCGTAAGGTGAAAAGTTGAATTTTGTAACCAGTTTTTTACAAAGAATCTTGTGGTCAACAGTGTCAAAAGCCTTCGTGAAGTCCAGTAGAACTAAAATGTTAAGTTTGTCTGAGTCCAAGGCTTTCCGCATCTCATTTACTATTTTTAATAATGCGGTGATGCCGGAGTGTTTAGATCGGAATCCAGATTGAAGAGAATGAAGGAGGTTGTTAAGCTGAAGAAAGTTCGAGATTTGCTTAGACATTAATTTTTCCAAGGCCTTAGATAGAAACGGCAATAAGGTAATGGGTCGAAATTCTCTGCAAGTGGTTTTGGACCTTTTGGCTATGGGTATAACTTTAGAAAGTTTCCACGATTGCGGAAATACTGACATGGTGAGACAGGAATTAAATATATGAGTGAGGGGAGAAACAATGAATGGTAGTATAAGCTTTAAAAACTTGGGCGAGATATCATCAACTCCTGCGGAGTTTGACTTAATACTACATAAGGCAAGATACACTTCATTAGGCGTTATGTTCGAAAAGTCAAAACTCGGAAAGGTATGACTTGATCTCAAGTTACTAATGAAAGCGCTGTCAGCCACAGAAGCTGATGTATTGTGGGCCAGAAAGGACTGATTAAGTTCATCTGGATCAACATTGCACTCACACAAACGCGAGGAGCCTACTCCAAGGTTCTTAAGGTTTTTCCAAAGCTTTCCAGAAGGTAAAGAAGAACTTAGCTTCGTAAATAAATAATTCTTTTTAGATTGCCGAATAGCACAGGTAGCTCGATTACGAAGAGTTTTGTATTCGTCCCAAAACAAAGATATTTTATAACGCTTCCACTTGTAGTAAGCAAGATTTCTCTCCTGAATGAGAGTACGTATCCTAACAGAAAACCAAGGCCGATCCCTATTTAATACTGTCCTGGTAATATAAGGGACGTATTTATTATGCAAATATGACACAATATCATTTAGGAAGCTTACCTGATCGTCAATGTTATGCAGGTAACGTACCGCATTCCAATCAATGGTATCTGCTTCAGCAAACAAGGCGGACAAGTCGACTGCTTTATAATTAAAATATGAGAAATTGTAAGATTCAGCGCTGATATCGGGATGGAAATCATAAATAGTCATAATTAAGTCGTGATCAGATATTCCAGGCATCGACACTTGGTTGAAAAAATGAACTTTAGAATTATCCACTGTAAGAAATATGTCTAGAAGAGTTGATGAATGAGATGTAAAATGCGTGGGCTCTTGATTAACTAGATGTAAATCCAAAGAGTCAAGAAGATATTGAAAGGAGTTTGTCATATAGGATGTTGTTAGAAAATTAATGTTGAAGTCACCGCAGAGAATAATATGTTTGTATCTAGGTACAATATTTTCTAATTCGCTGGAAAAGCTCTGCAGAGAGGGGCAATTGGGTGGTCTATAAACACATCCAATAAGACATTTACCACTGCTAGAAAATAATTCGCAAAAGATGAATTCAGTATCCCGTTCCCCATTATTAGATGTTAAAATTACTCTGCAGTGAATACTCTTTTTAATAAAGATGGCAACTCCTCCACCTCGACGGCCGCAACGATCATTACGAAAAACTCTATAATTATGTAGATTAATTAGGGTGTCACTAATTTCTGGCTTAAGCCAGGTTTCTGATACGCAAATGACATCCAACGTCGAATCACTAAAAATTTCACGCACTTCATCTATGTTTGGAAGTAAGCTTCTCGCATTGAAATGACAAATCTTTAACCCGGAACTCTGTTTGCACATAATATTAAGAAGAATACGAGTATTGCCTGCTTCAATTTCACCATTAGGGCTAGCCAACATCAAAGACCAATAAGTCAAGCCCATATCGAGTCACAAAGGGACATTTCAAGAATACAAATATTGAAAAAAATGAAAGGTACACGAAGAATAAAGATCGAAGCGCGCAACTACACACAATAGGCCAGAATCTAATAATAATGCAAGAAAAACAATAGATTAACCATTTCAGAAAAATAACTAAAAAAAAAATATTACAAGTTGAAATGAAAAACATAGAAAATTTAATATATACATATTCAGCCGACCAGTTTCTCCAAACACTCGAGAGTTTCAATGACCACAGCATTATCTTTGATATTCTTCCGCACAAAAACTCGACCATGAACAGTAAAAACAGAAGTCAGATATTTATGACGCTTCAGATCAAGAGCCCTCCGTTTGATGGTATGGTTTGTTGACGTCAGAAATTCATTTAAAAATATTGCACTAGATTCATCTGTAACATCTCCCATCCCGATGTCATGCAAGGTCAAACAGACAGTGCCAGTATTACGTCTTGTTTTGATTGTAGATCTGATAGCAGAGAATAATAAGTTCCTCTCTTTAGGACTGTTTAATTTTATTATAACGGGCGATGAAACTGCCGTCCTCTTACTCCCACGTTTTAAGCGAAAAATTTGTTTCGGTATTATTTTCGTAGCTAGGCCAGTTGAGGCGCATAATTTAGAAAAAATTTCCTGTAAATCTTCGCCGTTAACGTAAGGAACACCACTCAAAACCACATCATTGGATGCATGCATTCGTTCAAAAAACTCGAGGCGTTGATGTGCCCGGCGTAGATCACTTTTTATTTCATTTATGTCTGTATGTACTGCATCAATAAAAGTCTTCAGAGTAGACATAATACTTTTTTCGAGCTCAGATAAAAGACCCTTGAATTCGTTAGTTAATTTATCCTCAATATGATGAAAACGATCAGATATTTGTGCCTCAAAATTACTTGCGATAGATGCCAAACCGGTAACATTCGATGTGGAGGGTGATGATGAGGATGATAAATCACGTTCAGATCTTAACTTCACCTTATCATTACGTTTGTTAGCCATGATAAGTGCCAATAATGCCGACGTTTCCACTTGATAAAACAGTGTTTAATGCAAATAAATTACACAGCGTTTCAATATACTTCAATGGAATACGAAATTATATCACCAGACCACCATTTGCACAAAAGAAAAAAGAAAAAATGCCAGATGTATCGAGATTAATAGAACAAAAGAATACTAGAAACTGGACCGGCAAAAGCTGAACTACTCTCTAATAGATCTCATGACTGAATTCCTGTGTGCGAGCGATATTTGCCACACAAGAGTATCCAGGGTCAGGGATTATGGAATAATTTGCTGGTTGTGGTACTGGAAAGCATCGGACTTGCCGTAGCCTCATTTTGGGGGAATCAAAAATTGGGAGAGTTATTCTCACCACCAATTTGTTCTGCATAAGGCGTGACAGGGCTCCTGCTGATTGGTACAGAATCGATAGACAATTTTGGTCGTTTAGACATTTCGAAGTTGATTTTCGATATACATCCAGCAGATTTTTGGGAGACACGTGGAGTGGGTGAATATGGTTGCCTTTAGTGGCTATTATAATGTCAAGGAGGGCTTGTTGACGGTATTCGACTTCGAAGATTTGAAGCAATAAGCTCGATATGATCTCTTGCCTCAGCTGCCTTCTGGTTAGGTCCTCGGTCACGGTATGCAGATCGCTAATCTGGTGTGCTATGTTTTGCTGACGATCTATTAACATAGCCAATGGTTTTTGAATCTGTTCCAAGGTAGTTTTAACCACACTTATTTTTGTTTCTCTAGCTCAGCTAGGGCTTGTGTGTTCGATTCAATTTCATCTAAGCGGCTGTATATCTCCTTCTCGTTGTTACTATCCATGGTACCAAATAAATAGTGCATAGCATTGCCTATTCCGTCGAATAGTGATCTGGCCTTACGCCTTCCTGGAACTAATTCCTTAATGGTTCTCGTGCGCTTTTGTACGCTATCTATTATAGCGTGTATGTGTAGTTGCTGCACGTTGCACAGGTCTTCTTTATCCGTGATATTTATGCAGAGTTTATGCACTAAATATTCTGCCTGTTTCATTAGTTTTATCTGTGAGTCTAACTCATCCAAGTCTATCTCCGTGAGAACATTCCAAGTGTTATGATACACCATGAGGCTTCCTAGATCCTCGAAAAATATGCCCGAGCTTGGTTATAGCATAGGGTTTGTCGGCGATTTCTCCTATCGTGTACTAGATGAGGAGGGCAATTGCAATAATTTGTAGCGCCATTTCTGTGGACAATTCGGAGGAAGAAAATAATCCTTTAAGTATGACTTTACTTATTTCGTGCCGTTATTAGACCAGGCAGTGGAGTGGCTCCACCGCAAGTGTTCCTGAGAGCCGTTAAAATGGGATTAATTTGAAACAAACAGAGTAGGAATTTGAGTCAACCTGGTTCTGTGGCAACATGTTTATTTCATTCGAAGTATGGCTTTAGACGGTTGTTATGTACCGTTACAGTACGCTTACCAATTTTTATTGTGGTGTTTACTCCACTTGGTATAGCAGTTACCTGATAAGGTCCTACCCAGATTTGGGAAAGCTTATGTTTCCTGCTTTCGTTTTTAATGAGGACCTTATCTCCTATGTGAAAAGTTAGGGGTCGTACTGTCTTATCATAGTACCCCTTCGAGCGTTGTTTACTGGCTAATAAATTCTTTCTTGCCGTGGCGTACGATTTTTGGAGCTTATACTTTAGTATATGATAATAGCTCTCGTGATTGTAAACTGGTTCTGGTTCCCGTTTTAAATTTGATGGGACATCCGCTGTGAAGCCGTAAAGGCAGTCCATTGGGGTAAGTTTAGTACCCTCGTGTACACTATTATTATACACGAATGCAGCGGTTCGTAGGAATTGGTCCCATGTTTTGGGATTTTCGTCTACGATTTTTCGCAGGTATTCAATCAGTGGTCTGTGGGCACGCTCTAGTGCTCCACTAGACTGTGGGTGATATGCTGAAGTCTGTAACTTCTTTACCTTTAGAAGCTTACATACTCTTTTGAATAATTCACTCAGGAAATTTGTTCCCTGATCGGTGAGTATTCTTTTGGGTATGCGATAGCGCGTAACGATTTCATCAAAGAAAACCTGCGCTACTGTGACTGCTTCTGCATTAGGTATTGCATACCAGTCGACAAATTTTGTTAAATTATCTTGGAAGGTCAAGATATATTTGTTTCCTGATGTGGTCTCTTCTAATGGACCTACAATATCGAGGTAAACTTTGTCGAACGGTTGTTCTGCGATGTCCGTGATAACCATTGGCATTTTATATTGTGGAGAAGCTTTCATCGTCTGGCACTTTGGGCATTTTTTAATATATTTCTTGATGTCGCTCGTGATAACTTCGGGTGTCTTACCAGTACTTACTTTTTGATCAAGCGATGCTGGGTTTAGTGTTTCTGCCTCCGTATGTTGAATTTCGTTTTGGTCCGCTTTCGGGGGCTCTTCTGTCTCCACACGGGAGCTATTTACTGTCTCCTGAGCCTTTTGCTTCTGAGCTCGAGTCACGACTAAACAATGAGCGGATTTCTTCTTTTTTTCGTTATTTGTGGGGTTGTCTTCCTCCACATCTGAGTCCATTGTGTGGTGGACTTAGGCTTCTACCGTTAAGGTGTTGCCTAAACTGTCTTCTTTTAATGCTTGAGGGATGCGACTTAGTGCATCTGCATTAGTGTTGTACTTCCCGGGTTTGTATTCGATATTGTAGTCGAATTCGGATAATTTGTGGTGAAATCTCACCAAACGGGAAGTTGGGTCTTTCACATTGAAGACACCTTTGAGAGGTTTATGGTCAGTATAGACCGTGAATTTCCGGCCTTGAAGATAGCACCTAAAATTCTTGGTAGCCCAGACAATAGCCAATAACTCTTTCTCTATAGTAGAGTAATTTCTTTCGGCTTTGTTTAATGTGCGGCTTGCATAGGCAATGGGCTGGTCCTTTCCGACTTCTCCTTGAGAAAGAACAGCTCCTAGAGCCTCGTTACTTGCGTCAGTAGTAAGATTAAATGATTTTGAAAAATCAGGGTAAATTAAAAGTGGTGGAGAAATTAAAGCACTTTTTATGCTCTGAAATACTTCTCGGCATTTCTCTGTCCAAGTGAATTTTACATCCTTTCGGACGTACAATTTTGGAGAAGTCTGGAATGAATTTCCTGTAGTAATTGGCAAGTCCTAAAAATGACTGAACTTGCCTTACTGTTCTTGGAACAGGAAATGTTTGGACGCAGGCCGTCTTACTTGGGTCTGATAGGGCTCCTTCGCTAGAACATTTATGTCCTAGGTAAACAACTTCTCTTCTTAGAAACTGGCACTTTTCTGGCTGCAGTTTTAAGTTGTTCTCTCTCAGCTTATTGAAGACTTTCTTCAACTTTTCGTTGTGGTCGTTTAAATTTTTTCCATAGATGACAATGTCATCTAGGTAGACAAAACTTTCGAGGCCTTGCAGGCCTGTTAAGACGAAATTCATTAGGCGTTGAAATGTGGCGGGGGCTCCTTTGAGTCCGAATGGCATACGCTTGAACTCGTAGTGCCCATAGCTTGTGCTGAAAGCAGTTTTATGTCGATCTTTTTTGTCGACTAGAACTTGGTGATAGCCGTTGGCCAAATCGAGTGTGGTGAAATACCTTGCGTGACCTAGTTGGTCGAGAATATCCTCGATTCGGGGTAGCGGGAATGCATCTCCAATTGTCTTTTCGTTTAATTTACGAAAATCGACAACGACGCGCCACCTTTTTTCACCGTCAGGTCCCGCTTTCTTGGGGACAACTAGCAGAGGTGAATTCCAAGGGCTTTTACTAGACTGGACTATCCCGCTGTCTAGCATTTCTTTTAGCTGCTCGTTAATGACTTTCCGCTGTGTTTCAGGTAAGCGGTACATTTTTGATTGATTGGTGCTTGATCTTGCACCAATGGGATATTATGCGTTATCGTATTTGTATAGGTGAGTTTGTCACCTTTGAGGAAGAAGATATCGTTATACTCTTCGCAGAGTTCTGATATCGAAATTTTTGCTTCCGCGGTCAAATTAGGGTCTAGACTGAGTTCTTGCTCTAGCCTAGCAATACGCGGGTATTGTTTTGGGTCGTCCGGAGTCTCATTATCCGGGTATATGTAGATATCGTACATGTACATGTGCATATCTGGCAAGTGGGTACATGTAGATATCGTACATGTTGTAAAATAGCTGATTTTTCTGCTGAACCTTGGTTTGACTTATTCTTCCTTTTAAGTCTTTGACCTGTAAATAGATG
The DNA here is from genome assembly GCA_963924295.1 of Dioctria rufipes. Classification (NCBI taxonomy): domain Eukaryota; kingdom Metazoa; phylum Arthropoda; class Insecta; order Diptera; family Asilidae; genus Dioctria; species Dioctria rufipes. The sequence goes on from OZ002743.1 coordinate 127,330,121, forward strand.
AGGCTTTTGCGATTCCTTTTGAGGCTGTATTTCGTTGTTCTTAGCATGTTGCAGGGTATTGGCTTCCTGCTTTGTTGACGGTTGAGTTTGGTACACCTGTGTGGTCTTTGCCTTAGGTTGTGTGGGTTACTCATGCGCGTCAATGCTACTGCTTTTTGACCATGTAGAATGTTTTGTATTGTGTGACGGTGGAGTAATATGCACCTTTAATATAGGCTTTAGCGACTCGCTACCGTTCTTATATGGCCGTTGTTTGTTTAAGAGTGACTTATGCCTCGGGATTTTGGACGGAAGAGTTATATGCACCTTTTTGGCAGGCTTTAGGCACTCAGTTCCGTCTCTTGGGTTGTTTGATATTGCCTCTAAATTTGGTAGTGGAATGTATGTTCTTTTGTGGACTTTGGTGTGTGTTAATGGGACTATGATGTAGTCGTCTAATGGAAATAGCTGTAACTTTAAGCTATGTATGACTACTTGATGACTGTTAGCGTTGAGAATACTGACCAGCACTAATTCTTCTCCAGAAGATAGCAAACTGTTTGCCAAGAAGACTCCATCGCTTATCTCTTGTGATAAACAGAGCATTTCTTCTTGAGTTTGTAACGGGACTGGGGCAACAAGTTGAGAGCGCGCAGGTATGCAGATTGGTTCCTTAAAGGTAACCAATTGTTGCCTGATTTCATCGGTCTCTTGTTCGTCCAGACAGCATTTTTCACATTCCTTGGGCTCTTTTGGAGCTTGGCAGCCAGCTTCTCCTGTCGGAGGAGCCTTGAAGACACTGCTGGTGGATAGTTCAGCCTGTTTAGACTCTACCTTTTCTGCAAGTGTTCTTACTTCGACTGCTTTTTCAGAATGTAGCTTGTCTGTTTCAAACTCTGATGGCAAAGCAAATTCGTCTGGATTAGTTTCCGTGCGAGGAAACCTTAGTGCCTTATTAGGACCCTCAACGTTACAGTTCTTTGCTAGGAAATCATTTCCTAGTAATCCATCATCGGAAAGGCCAGGCAAGTTCTTTACGACTTGAAACTTGCAGGGAATTTTGTTTTTGAAAACGAAGTTTCCCTTGCAATTTCCCAGCGTCTTTCCGGTACCAAATGGGGTCTGAAGTGTACATGCCTCATTGTGGTTAATGACTTTGAGATCTTTTAACGACCTTTTCTTTATTATACTAACCTCAGCGCCTGTGTCTACTACAAGTTTAGTTTGGCCGTTCAGGCCTATGTCTAAAGGAAGTATTACTGTAGCGACACTGGAATCGGGCTGCTGAGGAGACCCTATTTTATTAGATGGGAGATTTATAGTCGAGCCGGGGAGTTTTGGGTCGACTGTACGTCGTTTCCCTGACTCCGGGCTTCCCATTTACGTTTTTGTTGGCAGTTATTTACTGCATGTCCAGAACGACCACAAAATTCGCACTTTTTTCGCACATTATAAACTCTTGAGTTGTTATTAGGGTTTTGCGGCTCTCTAGGACGTTGATTTGGTGGTCCACTATTTTGGGGTCTTTGAAAACTATTGTTGTTGCTTCTACAGTCACGCACGTCATGATTATACATTTTGCAGTTCACACAGTACGGCGTATTTTTGCGTTTCAAACAATCGGCGTATGTATGGCCCCTTAAATTACAAAAACTACAACTGATTTTATTTAAATAATTATTTTTATTTTGTACATTATAATTTTTATTAGGAGTTCTTGGCTCCTGTTTGATGTATGGTGGTGTGTTTGCCTGTGTGAACTGTGGCTGCTGAATGTGGCTATTTGTGTTTGGCAGGGTCTGAGGAACTTGAGCGAATGGCATTATGCCTGGATTAAATACGCTGTGGTTTGCTGCTGAGTAAATTCCACTAAATTGAGCGTTATTGGGTGTTATTGCACTTATGGAATGGGGTAGGGTATTTTGCATCACATTTTGTTGAAATTGTCCTGAAGGTTGCAGGAATAGAGCACTTTTCTGGAGACGTTCCATGTCAAGTGCTCTTTGTACGAGGTCATCTACCGTGCCGTCTGTCATGGTCAGAAGGTATTGGCACATATATGGATTATGTACTCCTGTTTTCAGTGCGTTTTTGGCAAAGTCCTCGAGCTGCGTTTTAACAGCTGGTGCTGCTGTTGCTCCGTATTTGGATTCTGCTGCTTCATTGCAGAGTACCAGCATTTATTTTACTCGTGCCGTGAAGGCTGTGAGATTCTCTAAAGGATACTGCCTTGTGGTAATCAATTTATTTACCAGTTCCTGGTAAGTTTCTCTAGGCAGGTATGTGCGATTTAGCCGTTCTTCTACTTCTTTGAAAGTAGTGGGCATATTTGAGGCAAAAAGCTGGTAAGCTTCGCCTCGAAGTCTGGTGGGAAAGATTTGTAAAAATGCTGTTAGTTCATCCACCGAAATACACTGTATTACCTGCCTGCAGCACCCTAGAAATGTTTGGAGCTCAAGGCTCAATTTTGGGTGCTGTTCTCCTGAGAATAGGGGAACCAGCTGAGCAGTCAGTTTGGCGATTTTCGCGTAATCTGCCATGTTTATACTGGGGATTTTTGACTTTAATCTTGCTACTGTTGGGGAACTATTTTCTTCTATGCTGGTCTCCAGAAGGGAGTCGCCCAGCCAATTTAAAAGGAATTCACTCGCGGTGGAATCACTGGCATTGTCGATGGCACTTTCACTTAATTCTACCCTATTATTTTTATTGATATCTATCCCGAGAGAGTGCGAAAATTCTCCAAACTCCTTTAAGCTCTTTTTGAACTTCTCTGTGTTAATTTTAAATCTTTCGATTGTTTCCAATCTTTCTTTTCTCGACTTTTCGATCTGCTTTTCTACTGAGTCGCACTGATTCACAGAGAGTTCGGAGGAATTTCGCACTTTCTCTTCCAAAATTTTTTAAATATATTTCTAAATTTAAAGTGTTTCTTACTTGGTTGGGACCTGTCAGGGTTGTCCCACTCCTTAACGTGACTCCTCTTGTAGTTGAATTTGTTGGGGGCGTTTGTTCTCCACCCTCTGTTGCGGATGTTGCTCCCTCGTTGCCTCCTTGACACCGGGGCGGAATTTCCTGCGCGTCGCCCGGCGAGGAAGTTTGTTGTGGAGTTGGTAGAGATGATGATATTTCCTGCGGCGTCTCTTGGTGGGAGCTTTCCTCGCTCATGGACCACCGTATGTAAAATTTGCAGCTAGGGGGGCTTCTGCCGTCTTAATTCCCTTGGTTCAAATTGAGAGGGGGGCTTATTGCCTTCTTCGAGGTCCCTCTCAATTCAGGATCGCTGGTTTTTGTGATTGAAGTTCTTTTGCTGCCGGGGGGGCCCGTGGCCTACTTAAATTCCCCTGGATAAAAGCTGAAAGGGAGGCGCGTTGCCTACTTCGAAGTCCCTTTCCGCTCTGGATCGCAGATAGCGGATGGTTTCCAATCTTCCTTCCTTCAAGTGTAAATTTCGAAATTTTGGGTTGTGGACTTCTTTATCCTGGGCTGGGATGAAGCCCGATATTGTCCCACGTTGGCACTTTGTGCTTTGATGAGAGGGTGGCTGCGTGTTTTTCAAACAGAGGCAGTTAAAGCTGTCCGACCCCGAGCGTTGGGAGCCGACAAGATCGAAATACTCTTGAAGCCAGACTCAACTTCAGGCGAAGGGTAGGGTGTCTTGCCCAGTATTCGATGTCGTCCTAAACTCCTTTTAGATTCGTAGGATAGAGGGTTTTCGAGCGCTTATACTTTTTTTTTGTTTTTCAAAGTAGGCTTCCTCTATCCTACCGGCTGCGCCAATTTGTTATATTTCTACGTGTGTATATATATATTTCTTCTCCTACCTGGTTATCCTTTAATTTGCAGGTACTCCAAAGAAATATACTTTTAGGTTCTTCTTGGTCACTTTTATTTTCTCACAAATTCTTTTTATTATGTTTTTTTTTTACAGCTTTTCACTTTCTTCCTTATTCAATACTTATTATTACGCTATGTTTGAAAAACCTTAGGAATCTCACCGGCGAACCGCCGCTTCTTTTTTTTTAATCACTAAAACAACAAATCTAATACCTTCTTCTTTTTTTACTCTGAACTTCAGGGTTCTAATTATTAACTGTTTATTTTCTTTCATCATTTTTTCTTAGATTTTCTTCACGACAATCTAATTCGCCGAATTACAACTTCTACCGAGGTGACCGTGCGGGAATCCAATATCAACCCGCTCTAGTATTTTAAAACTCGACCGCGAACCGCCGTTAATCAAATTTTGGTAACCACTCGCTCAAGTTAAAAAGTCAACTCTTGAACCGCCGTTATCCAAGCTAAAAATTCAGCTCGCTTTTTTAACACCGACTGCTATGATTCGACTGCGCTCTTGATCACTTTCATCGCGATCAAGAGCCGTCGGTCAGGGTAGAAAATGCATAGTTGCATTTCTACCCTGAGAAAAATTTTCATTTATTCTGGACTTGATTAAACAAGTCCAGAATATTTTTCGTTGGACGGTGGCTTGAAAAAATGAAATTTGATGTTTTTATAAACATCAGCCACCGTCCCGTCGATTAAAATTGCGGCGCGCGTATACATATAATGTAATCTCTCGGCGCGCATTTCTTATCGCGAAAGCTTTTTTTGTGATATGCATGTACGTTCGTACATACATATTATAATTTTCACGACAAATCGTACTGAAGGTACGATTTGTCTTTTGTTTTATATTTTTTAAATTAAATATTTCTACTGGCAGATTTTTCTGAAGGCAAAATTTGCCATGGGAATAATTTTTGTTTCAGCTCTATGGAATGCGAAGAAAATTGCTGACGCAATTTTCTTCACTGATTGAACAGATAAGCTAACCATGTTTTAAGCATGGTTAGCTTATGTGAAAATTTTATTTATGAAATATTTTAATATTTTTTAAATTTTGTTAATATATAATTAGGTATTTATTTTAGGCTTTTTAGGTACATAACAACGCTGTCGAAGGCCTTTGAGAAATCGAGAAGAACTAAAGCGCTAAACTCATTCTTGTTTAACGCAGATCTTATATCTGTGGACACTTTTAATATAGCTGTTTCACAGCTGAAAGAAGTGCGAAAACCTGATTGCCAAAGCGTGAGTAAATTATTGCTTTCCACGTGCTCGAGAATTTGTTTATAAATTAGTTTCTCCAGAACCTTCGATAAAAAGCATAAAATACTTATAGGTCGGAAATCAGATGGTAATTTTATAGCACAAGCTTTTTTTGGTATTGGTAAAACTGTTGCTGTTTTCCACGCATTAGGAAAAGCGGATGACATCAAACACGTATTTATAATATGCAGCATAACAGCAGCAGCAGCTTAATAAAGCGAGGTGGCAACCTGTCAGGGCCCACTGCTTCCGACCTGATAGAAAAGATTGCGGAAATCAGTTCATCAAGGCATATCCCACGAAAGGAGAAAGATTTGTTGATGCTCGCCTGTGAGAGTGATGAGCGCGGAAGTCTAAGCGGATTTAATTCGTTCGCTTGAGTTCTTGGGGATGAATTGTTAGAGGAGGTAAAAAAAGAATTTAAATCATCCGCATCAAGTCCACAAGCTACGCTATCCCCACCAAAACTCCAGCGTTCCGTAGATTGCGCCACACAATTTTCGGTTGAAGTTCGGTGTTAAACTTAGAGCTGTAGAATTGGCGTTTGGCATTCTGAAAGCTGTCGTGGCCCTATTACGAGCAACTAGATAGTAATGTCGAGCAGCATTCGTTTTGAGGCGCTTATATCGCTTGAACAGGAATTCACGCTCCGCAATAAGCGAACAGACTTCGGGTGAAAACTACGGGCACCCCGCTCTGTGGATCAGTCTCACTCTCAAAGGGACGTATTTTTCAAATAAGTACGCGATAAGAGTGGAGAAAACCTCCACCTGATCATCAGCCAGAGCAAGATTGAGTACCTCGTACCAGAGCAGCAGTCGGCATTCTTCAAATAAGGCATCCAGATTAATATTATTGTAATCCCTGTATGAAAAGCTTTGAGGAGACCCTAGATTCATAGAAAAGTCATAGCTGAGAAAGAGTAAGTCATGATCCAAAGTGCTGGGTGGACTAATCTGGTTAAACATAAATATTTTACTTAAATCTGGAACAAAAAATAAATCTAATAATGACGGATTGGTTGTGTTGAAGTAGGTTGGTTGAGAGTTCACTGTATTAAGATGTAGTGACTGAAAAAGATGAAGAAACTGGTTAGCTAACAGGTCACGTCGAAGAAGATTTACATTAAAATCTCCACCCACAATCACATTTGTATAGCGTTGTGTTATATTAAATAAACAGTTTTCCAGTTGCCTAGCATTATCAGCGTTAAACTGGTTGGGAGGACAGTAAACAGTAGACAATACACATTTTTCTATTCCAGTGGAAACTTCAACACATATATTTCTATTTCATCATCCACTGAAAAAGAAATTGATTTAGCCTTCAAACAATCCCTAACAAAGATCGCCACACCTCCTCCAATACGAGATGTACGGTCATTACGATATAAATTGTAGCCGGGAATTTTTAGCAAAGAAGAGGGTATATTTTTATTTAACCACGTCTCACATACCAAAATCGCATGAATATCAGAGCCGGAAAAAATCTCGCGAAATTCATCGATTTTGTTTTTAATGCTTCTAGCATTTAGCGAACAGATGTTTAACCCACTTGTACGACTACAAAAAAATTTAAGCAGAGTTCTCACCCTGTCCAGACCCGAAAAGCTATGTATACTCATACTTATTTGTACTTCGGTAGCTGTCAATGCACTTATCCACAGACACGGAAGTCATATAATCTCTGTTTATCACAAAAGAAAAGAAATAACTAAATAATTCATAAGCTACGCTGCGATAGAAATCAAATAAAATTAAAGACATTTTTAATTGTAAAATTAAAAAAAAGAGAAGAAACAGAAAAAAATAAATTTTCAGAATAACGCAAAATAGAAGTTCAATTATCTCAAAAACCTTATACACACCGGCTCCATCGTTGCTGAGGGGAAAACGGTTAACTACAAGTGGCATGCAATTGCTCTAAACATAAAATTTTTATCAGAGGGCCATCCTTCTCTTTCCTGATGTACAGCAGTCCATTCCTCGTAGTAGCAGAGTGAATTTTCCCCAATCTACGTATTTTAAGAGCTTCCCGAAGAAGAGAATTATTTGTTGCCGTCAAACTTTCATTAGCATAGATAGCGCTCGCAGTACAAAAGCCCTCAAGCTGAGAAAGAAGAACGCTCTTACAGCTGTAGAAGGCGGATAAGAAAGCACGCTGCTCTGTGTGTCCAGAAAAGCGCACAACAATTGGGCCATGTTGTGCGGAAGACTTTGATTTTATGCGAAAGGCATCGATGAAAGGTGAAATTGGATGCTTCACAACTGCAGCAATATTTTTGATGATCCTGGTTACATTCTCTTTCGAACTACATGGAATGCCCCGAATAATTACATCGCTGAGACGCTGCACTCGATGGAGACTCTCAATTTGTTGACAAACAGAGTTATTGCTAGCTGTTAACTCGGATAGCGTATTCTCACATTTAGCCAGTCGTTCGTTTAAGGAGCCGATCGAGTCATTAATTTTTGTCAGTATGCGGTCTTCAAATTGTATGAAGAGATCATTTATTTTATTTAGGAGACGAGACTCCAGTTGATCTACAAAAGCTCTCTGCTCCATATCTGGAATGTCAGCATCCAGGTTGATTCTCGTTTGCTGCGCCCTAGCAGCAGCTGCAGTACTACGAGTTTTCTTTGGATTAATGTCTTCTGATAGAGAGTTAGTTCGAAGTGTCTCCTTCGGTTGCCCCTTCGATGAGCATTTCTGCGCAGAAGTCATTGCGATTTAGGAGAAAGAACGGAATCAGCCAAATGATATAAAGCACTTCAGAAATTCTGATTCAATTGGAAAAATTAAGTTTTCACAATAAAAAGGTCACTTTTATAATTCACTAGGTGCACCACTGATTAGGTAAACACGTATAATTAATTGCAATTGAAGAAAGTGGATTAAATTTAAACTGGATACTCTCAAATTAAAAAAAACTACCGGAGCCGATATCAAATGCGTCTAGTCTCTAGCAAACATTATTGTACATTATTGTACCCTATGGGAAAAATGTTTATTCAATGAGTTTTAGGGGTTGATCATATAAGTCGCATAGTCAAATCAGTTTCTCAATAGGACTTAACCGTAGTGAGTTATATAGGAAAACCCACTTTCCATAAAGAACATATAAACACACACCCAAAAACGAACAAATTCCCCATTTAGAGTTGGACTTAAGAGATTTGAAATTTAATATCTCCTAAAATATAACAGCTTATAGCTTCAAATAAAGCTCGATACTTAGAGAACATAAGTGGCTATAATTCTCTCTTATATTGGAAGTCTAGATATTCCAAGGGAGCGCCGCTATAGGGGAGAAACTGCATACACCCAAGACCCTATAGTGCATGAACACTACACACACACTATACACAATGCACGTACACCTAAAGTGAAACGTAAACTTTGCGAACAGCTTTAACACAGCGAGGCAAAAATGTGTTGGAAACGTACACATCTGGATTTCGTGTGTGTCATACATCTACAGCTACTTTGTGTATGTATGTGTATTTGTTTGTGGGCCTTAGAATAGCAAAACGCCGCGTTAATTTTTATTTATTGAAATTGTAAAGTGTCAAGTTATGAATCTTTAAATTTGTATTATAAATATCAGAGAATCTACATTTATTGTAATAATTATAAGTTGTTAGTCAGTGAGACATTTAGTCATTGTAAACTTACAGTAGAACTAGTAGAGTCAGTGAAATTAGTAGTCAGTGGGACTGTTGATCAATAGCAAGTATTAGTCAGTACAGTAAGTACGACTGTTAGCCAGTAGAATCAGTGGGACTGGTAGTCAATGGCACTGTTAATAATATAATGATCAGAGAATCTTGATTTATTGTCATTATTATAACATGTTAGTCTGTAAGAGTTTTAGTCATTAAAAACTGTTAGTCAGTAGAATACTTAGTTAATTTCGGTAATCATATACGAAAGTAACCGTAGCAATAATGGGTTAAAAAAATTTATTCAATAGAATAGGTAAATACTGTTTGTGCCAAATAACGTGTAATTACTTAAAAAAGGTAATTTAAGTTAATAACCATTACAATAATTTTAAATATAATTGTTATTAGAACCACCCTATATATTGAGATTGTACTCCTAGAAGATATGCAATACGATATTATGTAAAAAAAAAATGTAAGTGTATACCTGTGTGAATATCACATAAATAGTCATCATTCGAGTTAAAAACATGAACGGGAAAGAACGTGAATTGGAGGAAAAGTAAGTAAATTTATTGAAATAATTAAAATATGCAATTTAAAATTTAAAATTAATATGATTTATTATAGAGAAAATAAAGACGAAAAAATGGCAGATAAAAGAATTAAAAAACAAAAGCAGCACCTGCAGCTGCAACAACAAATGCTGATTGACAGGTAAATGCAGCTAAGTTGGAACAGCAAGAACAACGGCAAAAGCAGTTGCAAGAAGAACAACAACAACAGCAACAACAGCAGCAACAACAACAAAACCAAAAACAACAACAGCAACAACAACAACAACAACAGCAGCAAGAACAACAGCAACAAAACCAAAAACAACAACAGCAGCAGCAACACCAACAACAACAACAACAAGAACAACAACTACAGAAAAAGAAACGAAGGAATAGAAGGGTAAAAAATTGCGGAGGTGGAGGAGATAAAGGAAAAAAGCAAGAAATAAAAAACGCAACAAATATAATAAATGTAAATATTCTGACAAAATGTGAAATATATGTCAATGAGAAATAAAAAACATGTAGAACAATGTATTTTTATAATAAAATAATTTAATAATAATTACGTGTTTAGAATTTGTAATACAGTTATTGTTTATATCAAGAAATGTGACGTGATTGTACACGCTTACAATTAATTTTGGAAATCATATAAGGAACTAAGCGGAGCAACATTATTGTGCTGAGACGTCTCAGCAAAATGGAAACAAATTTCTTCCTTCCCTAAAAACTTGTGGTGTTGGAAGGCACACAACAGTACTAAAGCAATTCGTAAAGTTTGCGTTTTCGTTTCACTTTAGATGTACACCACTGACATATATAATATGGACTGCTTAACTTTCTGTTTAATGTGGGCTCAATTGCTTATGTTAAAAAGAGTTCTTACGATGGTGACAATATTGACAAAAATCATTGGCGGTAAGTGGAAAAAATGAGCGCGCAGCTCGAAAAGCGATTATAATAAAGCCTTTCAAATTTCTGTTACGCATCTAATGAATAAATTGCCTTTGGTAAATCAATTTTATCCGTAATAACTCTAAATAAGAAATTTAAAAATATTTATTTCGATGGACCTACTTATTTATTTGTTGTTTATAGTTCTCTCAGTTGTACTTGATCCTTAGACCGAAAGAGTCAGCAATATAGAAGTGAGCCCACTTTTTGTAGTGTACATCTATGAGCGTAGTCAGTCCATATTATACATGTCAGTGGTATACACACCAATGCTTAGAAAACGGTACGTTTTCAATACGTTTTTGTTCCGCTGTGATATAGTCTTCATATACTATAGGGCCTTGAGTGTATTAGTGAAAAAGCATTTCGCAAATTTAACGTTTTCTTTTAACTTTTGGTGTATAAAACTGAAATGTATAATATAGAATGACTACGGTCAAAGCAATGCACTGCAAAAAGTGGGTCCACTTCTATATTGGTGACTCTTTCAGTGTAAGCATCAAATACCAAGTGAGAGGGAACTGTAAACAAAAAATAATGAAGTGGGTCCGTCGAAATAAATGGTTTAGTATTAATTATTTCAGGTTATTACTAATAAAAATTGTTTACCAAAAGCAATATATTTATTAGATACGCGGCAGAAATTCGAAAGGATTTATTATAACTGCTTTTTGAGCTGCGCGTTCATTTTTTCAACTTCCCGGCAATGATTTTTTTCAATATTTCCACCAGCTAAGAACTCTTTCTAACATAATAAATTGAGCCCACATGAAATAGAAAGTTAAGCAGTTCATATTATATATGTCAGTGGTGTATAATATAAAATGCTTAGAGGGTAGTCTCTTTGTCCATATGTCGGTCTGAACACTTGGAATGTTAAAATTTTGTACACGTTCTTTAAAAACAAAAATTAAATTTTAGGTAGAGAATGGGAGCAATGGTGGAAGTCCTTAGTGGAGTAACGATATATAAAGTTTGTTAATATTTATTTGTTGCAGAGAGCTGAAATCTGATATATATTACTTTGATAGCAATAGTAAAAAAAAAAATAGAAAAAATTTGACTAAATTGGGCAACCCCTTCTTGGTGTTGCCATATAAATATATCAGTTTTGTACGTATACTGTGAAAACGATACGCCGTCGATGTTCTTATACCCTCGATGAAATCTATAGGGTATACTAAGTTTGTCATTCCGTTTGTAACACCTCGAAATAATGATGGTAGAGCAAAATGGATTGGACACCCATTCATAATATTAAAAGTTATTTCGATTTTTGCATGTCCGTCCGTCCGTCTGTCCGTCTGTCTGTCCGTCTGTCCGTCCGTCCGTCCGTCTGTTCGTCTGTGCGCACGATAACTCGAGAACGCGTATACTTAGAGAGCTGAAATTTTGTACACAGACTTGAAAAAAAAAAGTAAAATTAAGTTCGAAAATGAGCCAAATCGGGCAACTCCTTCGTGGGGTTGCCATATAAAAATTTCGTTTTCCGCTATATATTTGGACACTGTCTGAGAACGCGTCGACGTAGAGAGCTCAGTTTTTGCACATGATGTTCTTACTACATTAGCAAATAAAATGTCAAAAATGGACTAAATCGGGTAACTCCTTCCTGGTGTTGCCGTATAAAAATTTCGGTTTTTGACGTATACTTTGAAAACGATCAGTCCAAGACATTTTTATTGTACTAAGAACTTCCGCAGAATGCGAAATCCTATATAATTGATTATTACCATTTTTCCTGTGCGACAAACTGTTCTAGAAATATATGCGAAAAACTACTTCAAAATCAGTACTTGAATAGATCGGTGACCATACGAAATTTAATACGGGCATTCATCTAGGGTATCATAAGAATTGGTCTTAGACCAATTCTAGCTTTTTAACTTGTTATTTTAGTGAAAAGTACTTCAGAATATGAAATGCTTGTTAATAATAATGTTGACTGTCCGACGAAGCATTCTAGAAAAATGTACGAAAAGCACCTTAACAATCAGACTTGCACAGGAAGATGACCCCATGAAATTACTTTGGGGCATTAATCTAGGATGTAATAAGAATTGATGTTAGATCAATTCAATTTTCGTAGCTTGCTCAGTATTCATGTGGGGTATCGTAAGAATTGGTGTAAATAAAATTTTAGGAATTTTGCTTCTTCCTAATATATTTTCACACAAACTGCGAGCACGGTAGAGAGATCAAATTTATACACTGGGTTTTTATGAAATTATTAAATATGAGTGTAAGAAGTGGAAGAAATCATGTAATTCGTTCTTGATTTTGCCATTGAAAGCAAAAAGTAAATTTAAGTTTGAGAATTGGACCACTCGCGCAACTCGTTGGTGGGGTAGCGATACATAAACTTGGGTTCTTACTATATATTTGGGGACACTGACAACACTTCGTTGCAAATAGCTGAAATTTAATATATTTTAATATTTTGATAGCAATAGTAACAAAACATAAAAAACGTCCTAAATTGAGCAACGTCCTAATGTTCGCATACAAAAATGTAGGTATTGTACGTATACTGCGAAAAGGATATGTCATAGATGTTTGTATTGTACTGAAAATTTGTTTAGAATATGAAATGCTTGGTCATAGTAATGTTTACTGTCCGATGAAGCGTTCTGGGAAAAAATGCGAAAAAGCACTTCAACACTGAGACTTGCATAGGAAAGTTACCCTACGAAATTACATTTGGGCATTGCTCTAGGATTAATAGGAATTGATTTTAGAGCAATTCGATATTTTGGTAAATATATATTTGGACATTACCTTGTGCCACTGGTATTCATGTACCTTTCTTTTGATATACATGCTGTGCTGGACTCCTCCCTTCCCGAAGGTACCTACCACCACCCGAAAGTACCCTCGAGGAAAAACTTTTTTCCGTGAATTTTAGCCTCCGAATAGATAAGGTGAATAGTCAAATAAGTTTCGCGATAGGGCTTAACTATAGACAAAGCAATTTACATAGAGACATATATACACACACCCAAACACGAATAAATTCCCCATTTAGAGTTGGACTTAAGATATTTGAAATTTAATATCTCCTAAACGATAACAGCTAATAGCTTCAAATAAATACTTAGAGAACATAAGTGGCTATAACTCTCTCCTATATTGGAAGTCTCGATATTCCAAGGGAGCATCGCTATAGGGGGAAAACTGCTAAATAACGAAAAAGTACCGAATTTGGGCCTAATTTGTTTCAACCCAGTAAAGTGGATTAGGAAAAGAAGTAATCCACCCGATAGTACTCGGCGAGATCTTTCTTGCGATATGCGAAATGCTGTACTGGTTTCCCCCCTCCCGAGAGGGTACCTACCCCTCCCCGTAAAGTACCCCATGAGAAAAATGTTTATTCAATGAGTTTTAGGGGTTGATCATATAAGGCGCATAGTCAAATCAGTTTCTCAATAGGAATTAACCGCAGTGAGTTATATAGGGCAAACCACTTTCCATAAAGAACATAATACACACACCCAAACACGAACAAATTTCCCATTTAGAGTTGGACCTAAGAGATTTGAAATTTAATATCTCCTAAACGATAACAGCTAATAGCTTCAAATAAATTGCGGTACTTAGACAACACAAGTGGCTATAATTCTCTCCTATATTGGAAGTCTCGATATTCCAACGGAGCGTCGGTATAAGGCCATCTTTTTAGCGACACCCCATAATTCTTGAAAAGTAGTGATGGTAGGGTGTCAGTTATAGATAGGTTATTGTAATTAAATTCAATCTCAAAGAAATATGCATTACGCTGCATGTATAGAATAACAGTACCTTTCAATTTGATGCATCATTTGTCCCCTCTGCCCCTTAACCCCACCCCCACAGAACACATGAAATCGAGATATGAGAAATTTGAACTAATACATATCTCTATATCAATGAATTAATTTGAAAATTTTTTTTGTCCGACCAATTGTTATAATGGAGTCTTACTACCCAAAGGAGTTTTATTACGCATTTTATGTAGTATTTAATTGTGAAAAAAAAAATTTAAATAGTTAATTGTTCAGGTAATTAGATGACGTTCCCTTGTAAAGGACACCCCTTACCGGGCTAAAAAAAGTGATGGTAGAATGTCAGTTACAGTTAACTTATGGAAATTAAATTACATCCGACCGAAATATGCATTACCCTGCATGTATAGACTAACAGTAGCTTTCAATTCCATGCATCATTTGTCCCCTCAGCCCCTTTATCGCACCCTCCTCAGAGCATCTGAATTCAAGAAATGAGGAAATTTTTCTTCTTGGTACATATGAATGACCATTTGACCTTGAATTTATTCATCTATTTTAATGAAATTTTGTATTAATAATCTACACAGACAGTAGAATCTAAAATAATTACCCGCACCCCAGAAAAATAATCTTTGTATTTTTTTTTATTTTTTTTATATTAATATATAATATATATGTAACCCACCATTATAACTCTGTAACCCACGGCCCTACCCAACTCGCAATAGTCTCAAAAAATCACAAAAAAAATTTAGCAAAAAGAATTATGAAGATCCGTTGGAATTTGGCCGACACCTATGTATGGGAGTTAATTAAATTTAATCTAATTTAGCATACCTCGTAATGTATTTTTTTCAGTACCTCCTAAATTAATAAAGATAATGAGTTGGCGTTTTTTTGCGATGAAAGCTAAGCGATTAAAGAAATTAATAGTAGTCAAAAAGTGGCTTAAAGTTGCAAAATAGACCCGCATGGTGGCGTTGCATATAATCTAATTAAAGAATTTGGGTAGTGTTTTAGAAAACCATCTCAAATTCGTTAATAACAATCGAAAGTTGATTTTGTAAAACGTATTATTTTAAGAACAAATTGGAGTTGGAAATACCCCCACTCACTTTTCCTTCGTTGTTAATTTCATTACTAAAAAAAGGTTTGAAATTGATTTTTCAAAAAAAAAAATCGAAAAATTTTGCCGTTCTTGACCTCCCTTCCCCACCCGTAGGGGCAAACCCCACAAATGTATAGTCCTCGTGTAGGTGCATATCCTGGCTATAGCCTAAAAGAAGAATCATGGAAATCCATGCCACAGTTCTCCAAAAATATCGATTTTTGTGTATGAAGGTAGTTTGAAATTATTCAAAAATGACCCCAGAAATGGCCGATTTGGTCTTCTTCCATCGCAGATGATATGCTATGAAATTTTTAAATATAAACGGAAAAGCATGTTTGTAGGATGAAATCGCCTCTGCATTTTGTGCGCTAATCGGATATCTAATTAGTTTTTACGTGCGATTTATAGTTTTGTAAATAGTAGAAAAAGAAAAAAAAGCGTCGTTTTTCAGGCAAGAAATGAGGGATTTTCCTGTCAAAATCTCGACTTTTTTCTTGTCATTATTACGGTAATTTTTTGTGCTCTAATAAAATAACTTCCTACGGGAGATATGTTCACAATAGACCACTAATGCGTGTAAAAGAAAAAAAAATTGAAATATATGCTAAATGTAGTAAATGGGGTATATGTGACGTAGATGTATGAAAATGCATGAGAATTGGACCTTCAACGGTAAAAACGTCTCGATGAAGTTTTTGGAATCGGGAAAAACAGTGCACAGTCGGATAGCACTCGGCGAGACCTTTAATTTGATATATAACATGCCGAATTGGAGCCACCCCTCCGCCGGGGGACCTACTCCCACCCTAATGCTACCCTGGTGAAAAAAAAATTCTTACACGAATTGTAGCCGGCGATTAGGTGAGTCTAACGGTGAAATCCATTTTCCGATCGGACTTGACCCGACCGAGCTATGGCCGATTGTGTGAAGAAATCTAGTAAGTTTTTTTCGAAATGTAAAAGAGAGAATTTCAAAAAAAGTGATTGTGGGGATTGATAGGGGAGTACAGGTAGAGCATTTTTGTGTTTCGGTGCAAAGTCGAAAAAACGCCAAAAAAACTTGGACAAAAGATGCGCGACATCGAGATTAACCGATTTGCCAAATTAGAGCGAAATCTTGTTTTTCCCCCTCCCCTTCCCCCCACCCAAAAATGTAAAATCAGGCCACGCTACACAACCCTCTATTAAGTTGTCCATTTATTAAAAAAATAAAAATGAATAAAAAATATTAATATTTACTGTCACTTTTGCTTCCCGGCTGATAACCCTACAATTTTCTTACTCATGTTTTCACTCAAAATGTATGGGAAAACCCAGAACTCGCATCTTTTCATACAAAATGTATGGAGAAAAACGCAGCTCGGCCTCGCTGCGTTCGAGCTCGCGTCACTCCTTACTTGTTTGTTGAATGTTGTGAAGGCAGAGAGGTGCTACATGTCCTTGCTTATTACATTTGTAGCAACGAATGCTTAGGTTATTGGTGGTTTGCCTACTTGTCAATTCATAATTTGATGTGTATTTCGATGATTTCACGTCAAGACGGGAGGCTTGTTCTAAAATATATGTTGATATTGACCTGAGGGTTTTTTTCCGGGTATACCTTAGCCAGCATTTGTAGATGGTCATTCATTAAGCCAACTTCGAAAGCAGTTACGACTTGTGCTTCGTTGTCTTCTATTAGTGCTTGCAATAAAAGTTCGTTACACGTGTAGGCGTATGTTCCTTCATTTAGTTGTGAATGCGTTGTGTTTAATTTATTGATAAATTCTTTAACACTTTCTTCTGTCTAGAGTTCATTAAGCGGGTTTGAAGAACTGATTTTGGTATTTTCCTGTCGAAATTTAGTAACAGGTTTGCTCGCAAATCAGACCAATTAGAGGTTTGACTATATTTGAAAGTATCATAAGCTTCACACTGTAAAAACGCAGCTGGAAGATTTCGCGAAAAACGCACTAAAAACAGGAGTCAATAACCCCTATATGTGTCAGTACCTGTTGACAATTACTGACGGCACTGTAGATGAATTAATACAAAGACCACTCGACATGGAACGTCTCCAGCAAAGTGCTCTACTCCTGCAACATCCAGGACAATTCCAAAACAACATAATGCAGAATACATTGCCCAATCCTGCTTGTACCAGTGACCAGTGTACCGAATAACTCACAATTAAATCAAAATAGTACTCTAATAAATCAAAGCGTATATAAACCTGGCATCATATCATACTCACAGGATCCCCGGCAAAACAATATGCCCATTAACCCAAGCAGTCACATACGAACGTCACAGTTCACACAGGCCGGCACCGCATATATCAAACAGGAACCAAGATCGCCAAATAAAAATTATAATGTGAATAATAAAAACACCTATTTAAATAAAATCAGTTGTAGTTTTTGTAATTTAAGAGGCCACACATACGCTGACTTCCTCAAAAGGAAAAATACGCCTTATTTTATGAACTGCAAAATGTATAATCATTACATGCGTAACTGCAGAAGAGGCAACAATAGTTCCCAGAGACCACATAACAATAATGTATCACCGACCCACAAGGCCCCAATAACTCAAGAGTCTATAATGTGCGAAAAAAGTGTGAGTCCTGTGGTCGTTCTGGACATGCAGTAAATAACTGCCAACAAAAACGTAAATGGGAAGCCCGGAGTCAGGGAAACGACGTACAGTCGACCAAAAACTCCCCTCCTCGACTATAAGCACCCCATAAAGTAAAATAGGGCCCCTCAACAGCCCGATTCCAGTGTCGCTACAGTAAAACTTCCTTTAGACATAGGCCTGAACAGGCAAACTATATTAGTAGTAGACACAGGCGCTGAGGTAAGTATAATAAAGAGACGGTCATTAAAAGATCTCAAAGAAATTAATCACAAAGAGGCATGTACACTTCAGACCATATTTGGTACCGGAAAGACGCTGGGAAATTGCCACGGAAACTTCGTTTTCAAAAACAAAATTCCCTGCAAGTTTCAAGTCGTAAAGAACTTGCCTGGCCATTCCGATGATGGACTTCTAGGAAATTATTTCCTAGCAAAAAACTGTAACGTTGAGGGTCCTAATAAGGCACTAAGGCTTCCTCGCACGGAGACTGACCCCGATGAATTTGCTTTGCCATTGATGTTTGAAACGGAAAAGCTATATTCCGAAAAAGCAGTCGAAGTAAAAACACTTGCAGAAGAGATAGAGTCTAAACAGGCTGAACTATCCACCTGCAGTGTCTTCAAGGCTTCCCAAACGAGAAAAGCTGGCTGCCAAGCTCCAAAAGAGCTCAATGAATATGAAAAAAGCTGTCTGGGCGAACAAGAGACCGATGAAAGGAGGCAGCTTTAAGGAACCAATCTGCATACCTGCGCGCTCGCAAATTGTTGCCCCAGTCCTGTTACAAACTAAAGAAGAAATGCTCTGTTTATCCCAAGAGATAAGCGATGAGTCTTCTTGGCAAATAGTTTTCTGTCATCTGGAGAAGTATTAGTACTGGTTAGAAATCTCAACGCTAACAGTCGTCAAGTAGTCATACATAGCCTAAAGTTATAGCTATTTCCAATAAACGACTACACAATAGTCCCATTAATACAATAGACCACAAAGGAGCACACATTCCACTACCAAATATAGAGGCAATATCAAACACCACAAGGGACGGAACTGAGTGTCTACAGCCTGCCAAAAAGGTGCATATAGCTCTTCTATCCAAAATCCCGAGGCATATATTAAGGAAACAGCGGCCATATAAGAACGTTAGCTAGTCTCTAAAGCCTATACTAAAGGTGCATATTACTCCACCGTCACACAGCACAGAAAATTCTACATGGTCAAAAAGCAATAGCATGGACGCGCATGAGTATCCCTCACAACCTAAGGCAAAGGCCACACAGGTGTACCAAACTCAGCCGTCAACAAAGCAGGAAACAAATACCCTGCAACATGCTAAAAACAACGAAATAAAGCCTAAAAAGGAATCAAATAAGCCTCATCTACTTACAGGTAACAAGTCAAATAGGAAGAAAAGGTCAACCCAAGGTGCAGCTGAAAAAACAGCAACCCTACAACATGTACGATATCTATACCCGGATTATGATATTTCGGACGACACAAAACAATACCCGCGTAATTCTAGGCTAGAGCAAGAACTCAGTCTAGACCCTAATTTGACCGCGGAAGCAAAAATTTCGATATCAGAACTCTGCGAAGGCTATAAAGATATCTTCTTCCTCAAAGGTGCCAAACTCACCAATACAAATGCGATAACGCATAATATTCCGTTGGTGCAAGATCAAGCACCAATCAATCAAAAAATGTACCGCTTACCTGAAACACAGCGGAAAGTAATCAACGAGCAGCTAAAAGAAATGCTAGACAGCGGGATAGTCCAGTCTAGTAAAAGCCCTTGAAATTCACCTCTACTAATTGTTCCCAAGAAAGCGGGACCTGACGGTGAAAAAAGGTGGCGCGTCGTTGTCGACTTTCGTAAATTAAACTAAAAGACAATTGGAGACGCATTCCCGCTACCCCAAATCGAGGATATTCTCGACCAACTAGGTCACGCAAGGTATTTCACCACACTCGATTTGGCCAACGGCTACCATCAAGTTCTTGTCGACAAAAGAGATCGACATAAAACTGCTTTCAGCACAAGTTATGGGCACTAAGAGTTCAAGCGTATGCCATTCGGGCGCAAAGGAACCCCACCACATTTCAACGCCTAATGAATTTCGTCTTAACAGGCTTACAAGGCCTCGAATGTTTTGTCTACCTAGATGACATTGTCATCTATGGTGAAAATTTAAACGATCACAACGAAAAGTTGAGAAAAGTCTTCAATAAGTTGAGAGAAAACAACTTGAAACTGCAGCCAGAGAAGTGCCAGTTTCTACGAAGAGAAGTTGTTTACCTAGGACATAAATGTTCTAGCGAAGGAGCCCTACCAGAACCAAGTAAGACGGCCTGCGTCCAAACATTTCCTGTTCCAAAAACATTAAGGCAAGTTCAGTCATTTTTAGGACTTGCCAATTACTACAGGAAATTCATTCCAGACTTCTCCAAAATTGTACGTCCAATCACGAATTTACTCCGAAAGGATGTAAAATTCACTTGGACAGAGAGATGCCAGGAAGCATTTCAAAGCATAAAAAATGCTTTAATTTCACCACCACTTTTGATCTATCCCGATTTCACAAAATCTTTTAATCTTACTACGGACGCAAGTAACGAGGCACTAGGAGCTGTTCTTTCTCAATGAGAAGTCGGAAAGGACCAGCCCATTGCCTACGCAAGCCGCACATTAAACAAAGCCGAAAGAAATTACTCTACTATAGAAAAAGAGTTATTGGCTATTGTATGGGCTACCAAGAATTCCATGTGCTATCTTCAAGGCCGGAAATTCACGGTCTATACTGACCATAAACCTCTCAAAGGTGTCTTCAATGTGAAAGACCCTACTTCCCGTTTGGTGAGATTTCACCACAAATTATCTGAATTCGATTACAACATCGAACATAAACCAGGGAAGTACAACACTAATGCCGATGCACTAAGTCGCATCCCTCAAGCATTAAAAGAAGACAGCTTAGGCAATACCTTAACGGTAAAAGCCCTAGTCCACCACACGATGGACTCAGATGTGGAGGAAGACGATTCCCCAAATAATAAAAAGAAAAAGAAATCCGCTCATTGCTTCGTCGTGACTCGAGCTCAGAAGCAAAAGGCTCAAGAGACAATAAATAGCTCCAGTGTGGAGACAGAAGAGCACACGAAAGCGGACCAAAACGAAATTGTACTCACGGATGCGGAAACACAAAACCCAACATCGCTTGATCAAAAAGTAAGTACTGGCAAGACACCCGAAGTTATTACGAGCCCCATGGAGATTCAAACAATCCTAAACGATTATCACGATTCTCCATTCGGTGGACATCAAGGTGTCATAAAAATTTACAAACGCATAAGACGCCAGTATTGGTGGAGACACATGCTTAGCGACATCAAAAAATACATTAAAAAATGCCCCAGGTGCCAGACGATGAAAGCATCTCCACAATATAAAATGCCAATGGTTATCACAGACATCGCAGAACAACCGTTCGACGAAGTTTACCTTGATATTGTAGGTCCATTAGAAGAGATCACATCAGGTATCAAATATATCTCGACCTTCCGAGATAATTTAACAAAATTTTTCGACTGGTATGCAATACCTAATGCGAAAGCAGTCACAGTAGCGCAAGTTTTCTTTGCTGAAATCGTTACGCGCTATCGCATACCCAAAAGAATACTCACCAATCAGGGAAAAAATTTCCTGAGTGAATTATTCAAAATAGTATGTAAGCTTAAAGGTAAAGAAGTTACAGACTTCAGCATACCACCCACAGTCTAATGGAGAACTAGAGCGTGCACATAGACCCCTAATAGAATACCTGTGAACAATCGTAGATGAAAATCCCAAAACATGGGACCAATACCTACGAACCGCTGTATTCGTGTACAACAACAATGTACACGAGGGTACTAAACTTACCCCAATGGACTGCCCATACGGCTTCACAGCGGATGTCCCATAAAATTTAAAACGGGATCCCGAACCTGTTTACAATCATGAGAGCTATTACCATATACTGAAGTATAATCTCCAAAAATCATATGCCATGGCAAGAAAGAACTTATTGGCAAGTAAACAGCGCTCAAAGGGGTACTACGATAAGACAGTACGGCCCCTAACTTTCCTTGTAGGAGACAAGGTCCTCATCATTATCATTATCATTATCAGGTAATCGCAATACCAAGTGATGTGAATACCACCATCAAAATTGGTAAACGTATCGTAACGGTACATAATAATCGTTTAAAACCATATTTCGAGTAAAAGCATGTTGAACAAAAATCAACCAGGTTGACTTGAAATTCCTACTACAGTGTCCACTAAACCTCATTTCAATACGTCCCCATGAACATTTACGGTGGAGTCACTCCACTGCCCAGTTTAAAACGGCACAATACAAGTACAAATATGCTTAAAAGATTGTTTTCTTCGTGGGAATCATATGGGGTTAGTGACCCTTTTATGCGTAGAATTGCAATGAAATGAAACTACCACACAAGTTTTGTAGTTACCATTTATTGGCCAATATTTCGGTCTCTTCTTTAGACCATCTTCAGTGCCTAAAAATACATTATATCCATATAACCCATATTATAAACCGTTCTCATATAAATTACCTTATGAAAATAGGATTTTATTTCCTTCGTCACTTTTTTAAAAAATTACGTTAGGAGCACATCAAAGTTTTTTTATCGCTGTTCAGAAAATTCAGAAAATTCTGTATTTAGGATTACTTGAACTTAGAAAACGCTAAGTCAAGTATGTAAAAAATCACTCGTACTGAAATGAGGTTACACTGATTCCAGTACTGGGATAGGATTGGATAGAGGATTTGAGCAGAAGACAACTACAGCCGATTAGATTATAATAAAAACTGACTTCTTTATTCCACAAATGTTCCCTATATATATATATATAACAAAATTAATGGAAACAAATAATCAATATTCATTGTCAGCAATAACTGCTGACTTACACATAATTTTTTTACTTTCATGCAATATTGCAACAAGCAACAACAGTCGGGTCACCGTACTACAAAAAATATTACATTCAACAACAAGTGCAATTGCTTCGTAAGCAAAAACACAAGTGAATTTACGGTAATTACGTGTAAGGTGACTGACCGACCAACTGCTCGTGAATTATGATGTCTTATATTAAATTATGATTATTTGTGTTTTTTTTATGCTTGAACATCCTGGGCCCCCTTGAAGTCTCCAACTTCAAAGCTGTAATCTTGAGCTTCTGGGTTCCTTCTGGGTAGTGGGATTGGTTTACTCTTAAGCATCATGGTCCGGTTGTTCTTACAGTGCGTTAGGCTTAGATAGATGATAATAACACTGATGATTCCTACGGTTACGTATCCTATGGTAAATTGTTGTACATCATGTGGTTGGAGATCTTATAGTTTAGTTTGATGTGCTTTGATGTTCTTGATTTCCTTGATTAAGTTATCAAACTCCTCTCCATGTGTTGTTAACCTTGACCGGTAGAATACTGGTGTTGAATCTCCCTCAAAATTGTCAAGATCATCTTCAGTAATATTAAAATTCGGTTGAAATGACTTCTTATCTGTCCGAGTTTGGAGATCATTAGATGTTTCGATTAGCAACTCATCATCTTTCATTGCACATCCGTGTTGCATGGATAATATTCCAGTTCCATCTAGAGCTTTATGAATGATACCATTGCCACAGATGAACGTGGGATTGTATTTCTTATCTAGGCAAAATAACCATTGATTTGGTGCAGCTAGTTTAATCCATATATTTGTTGGTTTTGCATGTTCTAGGTAGTGTTCTACGTGTGAATAGTTCTACCTCGCAGATATTTGATGTCGTTGTCTTAATATGAAGTGGACGCCGTTGTTCACATAAATGATAGTTTTTTCCAATGTCAAAACATTGCATTAACTCAAATTTGTTCATCAAATAAAACCGATCTCTGAACAGGTTCGTCATCAGGAACTCTGTTGCCGGCGCTACAGATACAAATGTGTCGTTCACTAATGTTGGCAATGAAATTAGTCGGTATAACTCAAAGGTTGTGGACCGCACTAATGGTACAATGAGTTCAAAAATAATATAATCGTTCTGAAGTTGGCATTGAATTTTCATTAGTTTATATACTAACGACACACTAATTTGTCCATTGAAGGTAGGTAGCTGGATTCCTGATGGCAAATTGTCCTTGATAATTGATAATTGCATTCGAAGTTGCTCAGGAGATATGACTAAGGGGCTTGATCGTCCATGATGTGTATCTGTAACTACATCAAGAATAACTTCTTGCATGAACTTGCATTCGTTAACAAGTGAGGCGACTAAAACTGAAAGAGTGTTGAAGGTCTGGATACTTCTCTGCTGCTTTTGTTCTGAACTCATATTGCGCATTTTCTCATATGCAAGGTCCAGTGCTTCTTCTATCCTTTTTGTCTGCTTATATCTGTCTTCTTCAGACTTTTTGATCACATTGACAGTGGTTTGATTTTTTATTAGTTCATGCAAGTGGTCTTCATTATTTTTTATTCTGTTAATAGTTTCAGTCATTCTCGATGCATATTCATTGTCTAAAACTCCAAATAATTTGTTTGCTATTGTACCAACTAGATCCAATGGTGATCTCTTGGCCCTTGGTTTTGTCGAATTGTTACTCTGGTCCTTCAGTAATACATTATTATTGTTTAATTCTTCAAGTTGATGATAATATTGAGATACTATTTCTATGTAGTAATCATTGTGGGTGATGGTACGAGAGAGACGTTCTAAATGTTTTAGTGCGTCATGAATAATGTTAATAGATGCCCAATAGCCCCTCAGATCATAGTATACTAACAGATTTCAGTTGCTAGCCGTTAATCTTGAAGCTCCTATGTTTTCAAAGTATATCCCGGCGTTGCCGTCAAGTTTGTATACCTCTACTTGAGTTTCTGAGCAAACTGCCTTCGCAGAAAGTGGTAAAAGTAACATTGTTAATAGGATGACCTTTAAAGCATTAATTGGTTTCTGCGATTGCTCTCTTTTCCTTGTATTTCTAGACACTTCCTCTCCATCTACCTCCTCTTCATTCGAGTAACTATTTTGTCCTTCATCAACTTCTATCATTTCTAATTGATTTGATGTATCTGTGTTATCATTTAACTCAACTGGTAGAGGTGCTAGTTGATGTATGGCTCTACGAAATATTCCTGTGGCAGTTCTTACGTCAGCTACACGTATCCTTCCATCTGCACCCTGAATTATTTCCATGATTCTGCCTAATGACCATTTTAAGGGAGGAAGGTTTTCGTCCTTCATGATTACCAATGTCCCTGGCTGAATGTTTGGCTGGTGATCCATCCATTTAGTTCTTTGCTGGAGTTCCGTCAAATATTCGATCGACCAACGTCGCCAAAACTCATTCCGTATATGAGATACTAGTTCCCATCTGGCCAATAATGACATTTTCTGTTGTTCGATTACTGAATCTACAGTAGATGTCATTGGTTCCCCTATGATGAAATGCGCAGGCGTTAAAGCTACTAAATCATTCGGATCTGATGATAGAGGTGTAAGAGGTCTCCAGTTAAGGATGGCTTCTATTTCCGATGTTACCGTACATAGTTCTTCATATGTAAGAGATGCAGATGCGACTGTTTGTTGCAAAAAATGTTTTGTTGATTTCACAGCCGCCTCCCAAAGCCCTCCGAAATGAGGTGATCGGGGGGGAATAAAATGAAATTGGATCTTTTGGTCTTGGCATCTATCGACAATCTTTGTTCTTGACTTGGTAGTGGATAACATATCACTAATTTCCTTTAATTTATTGTTAGCGCCTACGAAATTCCGGCCATTGTCGCAGTAAATGTGTTCGCATCTTCCTCGTCGGGCTGTGAATCTTCTTAATGCCCCTAAGAAACCTTCTGTTGATAAGTCGGACACGACCTCCAAATGGATTGCCTTCGTGGCGAAACAGCAGAAAACAGCAATATAAGTTTTTTGAGGTCTTTTACCTCGAATCTTGTAGTGTGTGTATACTGGGCCGCAGAAGTCCACACCACAGTAAATAAATGGACGTGCCTTTTGAACTCTGTCTTTAGGAAGATTTCCCATTTGTTGATGGCATAATTTCGGTCGGATTCTTGTGCATCGGACGCAATTGTTGACAACGGATCGTGCTAGATTTCTACATTGTAAAATCCAGAACCTTTGCCTTGCAATAGCCTGCAGTGCTTGCGGTCCAGCATGGAAATGTAACGAATGTAAGTGATTCATCAGTAACTTCGTAATGAAATGGTCAGCTGGAAGTACTATTGGATGTTTCGTATCATATTCAATGTCTGCATTATCTAATATTCCCCCTACTCTTATGACTCCTTGTATGTCAATAAATGGAGCTGCATTTTTTAATTTGCTGTTTCTATGTACTTCATTATTTTTATGTAAGCTACGAAGTTCTTCTTGGAAACTGCAGTTTTGCATTTCCTTACAGATGACAATTAAAGCATCTTCGAGTTCTCTTACGGTTAGAAACGATGTGAGTTGTCGCCTACGTTTTCCCTGTTTGAACATTTCTACACCTCTAAGGATGTATTCCATGACTCGTTGCAGTTTTCGAAAAGAGTTGCCATGATCTATAACATAAACTGGGTGCTGTTTGCCTTGATCTAGTGCGGTTACAGTTAGTCTTACTGTTTTTTCTTCTTCTTGCAACCTGATGGTTGTAGCTGTTTGCTGAGGCCACTGCATCTTTGATGTACTCAAGAATGCTGGACCCTCGAACCAAAGCTTTGCATTCACTAATTGCCCTGGATACAATCCCCTGGACACGATATCAGCAGGGTTGTCCTTTGTATTTACATATCTCCAACTTGTACCTTCTGTTAGTTCTTGAATGGCGACTACTCTATTCGCTACAAAAGTTTTGAGTAATGATGGATCTCCATTGATCCATGACAAAACTATCTGCGAGTCCGTCCAAAAATGTATTTCATCGAATTTTATGTTGATGATGCTTTTTACATGATGTACTAAGTGAGCAGCGAGCTTTGCGGCGCACAATTCTAATCTTGGAATTGTGATCGGCTTGACTGGAGCTACCTTGGATTTTGCGCACAGTAACTTCACTGTCACTTTGCCTGTTTTATCCTTGGATCTGATATATAATGCAGTTCCGTATGCCCTTTCGCTGGCATCTGAAAAGGTATGGAGCTCGATGTTGATTGTGGGTTCATTGCTAAACATGTATCTTGGAATTTGAATATCATTGAGTTTCTGTAATTCTGTACGAAATTGCAGCCATGATGATTGAAGTTCACTGGGTATTTCATCGTCCCAGTCTAGTTTTAATTTCCATAATTTTTGAATAAATACCTTACTCATGACCACTACTGGATTTACTAACCCCAAAGGGTCGAAGATTTGTGACATGTCGGCCAAAATTGTACGCTTTGTGAAATTCTTATAATTTTTAAGACATTTCGTGATTGTAAACCAGTCCATGATAGGATGCCATACTAGGCCTAACGTTATTATGTGTTCACCTTCCATTTCAGAAAAGTTTAATTTGATCTCTAAATCTTCTCTTGGTATATTTTGGACCAATTTAGGGTGGTTTGCACACCACTTCCTCAACTGAAAACCTCCAGAGCTTAATAGTTGCTTTAATTGTCTCTGAGTGTCTATTGCTTCATCTAAGTCATCACTTCCTGTCAATACGTCGTCAACATAAAAATTCTTCACAGCAGCTGCTCCCAACGGATAATTTCCTGCTTCTTCGTCGCCCAATTTTTGTATGCACTTTACTGCCAAATATGGTGCAGATTTTGTACCATACGTGACTGTACATAGTTGATAATATTTAACTTTATCTGTTGGTTGTTTTCTCCACATGATTAATTGCAAATTTCTATCCTCCTCAGCTACCAAAATTTGTCTGTACATTTTGGCAATGTCAGCAGTGAAGACATATCCTTTGATACGGAACCTCATAATGATTGTACTGATGCCTTCTTGAATTTTGGGTCCATTTAACAATAAGTCATTGAGTGATAAGCTGGTTGTAGTTTTCGCAGAGCCATCGAAAACTACTCTTAGTTTTGTCGTACTACTTGTTGGTTTCAAGACACAGTGGAAGGAAGTAGTAAGGCCTTGTCAGCCTTTGCGGGTCTAATTCTCGCATGTGTCCCAACCTGATGTATTCGTCTAAGAATTCATTATATTGTTTCCTTAATTGTGGTTCCTGTGCCAGTTTTCGTTCGATGCTTATTAATCGTTTGAAGGCTAATTGCTTTGATTCACCTAGCAATTTTGGATCGGTCAGAATTGGCAGATTTACAATGAATCGTCCTTCAGCACTTCGACTCACTGTTGATTCAAAATATTCCTCACATTTTTTGTCAGATGATGACATCATTGGTTTGTTCGGGCACTGTTCTAATTCCCAAAACCGTTGTAGTTGTGTCTCTAGATCAGCATTTGTGATTCCACAAAATGGTGTTATATAATCCACACTTGATACCTTGCCTAGAACTATCCAACCTAATGTGGTGTTTTGTAGCGTTGGCAGGTTCTCATTTATTCTGAATTGACCATTTCTCAGTATTTCCCCATACATTTCCGCCCCCAAAAGGATGTCAATCTTTTGCGGTAAATTAAATTGTGGGTCTGCTAAAGACATGTTGCTTGGAATATCCCAACTATCAATATTTATGTGTTGCTGCGGCTGGTTCGTTGAAATCTCCTTGATCACAAAAACTTCCAGTTGAGTTGCATAATCACTGACTTTGGACTTTAACGTAATGTTAAGTCTATTGTTTATTTTAACTCTTGAATCACCAATACCCGATATATTTAAATTCACCTTGTCGTCTGATAATCTTAATTTTTTTCGAAATTTCTCCGAAATAAAATTCAATTGCGATCCGGAATCTAATAACAATCTGCATTGTATTGATTTTCCATCCTTGTCGATGACGTCTGCAAGAGCTGTTCCCAGGAATACGTATCCAGCGTAAGCGTCCCGAGTTTGAGCCGTTAAATTGGTTGCTGTCGTTGCCTGACTACCGGATGGCTTCATAATCTGAGTGCTAGCGTGCTGATTTGTTTGATAATGGAGCAACGTGTTATGCCTTTTGTTGCATTTTTGGCAACCTCTTGACCTGCACTGACTGAAATTGTGACCACTCTTAAGGCAATTTAGGCAAAGATTTAGTTCTTTAGCCTTTTCTTGACGCTCGAATGCTTGCATTCTCAAGAACATTTCGCAGAAGTATATTGGATGATTCTTCTTGCATATAACACATTCAATTTGATTTGTCTTGTTAGTTTGGTTGGTAATGAAGACAGAAGGCTTGCTTGATTTCTGTGGATATTTTGAAATCAATGATTTTTGGCCCAAGATTTCTAGTGCTTGGAACCGCTTTTCTAGAAAGCTCAGCAATTTTTCTACTGACTGTAAATCTCGTGGCGATGACAATGATTGTTCGAATAATGCATGCGTGTTTTTATCCAATTTTTTCAGTAGCATGTGAATGATGATCGGGTCCCAATGCTCCTTTACTGAGGAGAGTCCCATGTTTTGTAGAGTAAGCAGACATTCTTTTGTAGTATCATGCAGATTTTTTAACGCTGACGCAGATTCTGTCGTAATCTGAGGTTGTGCCATTAATTTCTCTAAGAGCGCTGTTACCAACAATCTTTCGTTTTGATATCTATTCTGTAGCATATCCCATGCAATTTCATAGCTGTCTTCTGTCAATGGAAGATGTCTGATTAATTTTTCAGCTTCACCTGAAAGGTTCATCTTGAGGTACCACATTTTCTGTGAGTTCCCTATTGGTTGATTATGAACCAATTGTGAAAACAGATCAAAAAATTGCTGCCACTTTAAGTAATCCCCATCGAACTTGGGTAGGGTTACTTTCGGAAGTTGTAAGCTCGATTGATTAGTAGGCACGGTCGAGCTTGTATTTACGTTATCTTCTATATCTTCATTGATTTTGATTAATATCTCATGCACCTTCTCCTGAAGTTGAAAATCTTCATTCATATTATATCCGCAACTCGTAATATCATCTGTATTTTCCCAGATGCTTTTATTGTTGTCTTCTATTTGTTCCCAATAATTTGTTATTGTGCTTCTTTTTAAGTCGTAATATTGTTTGGTTTGATCTTTACTGATTTTAATGCCAGCAATAATATTTGTGAGCGTAATCATTACGCTCTTTTGTCTTCGTAGCAGACGAATAATAACGTCGCCATTTCCTATGTCCGTACAGTCAGTATTGCTATTTGCCCGTGATTTTGGCAAATTCTCATGGGTTTTTAGCTTTGAAGTGTGTTTTTCTCCTTGCACGGATTTTGTTGATGCACCTTTGGATGTGCTTGAACTTGCATGATTAATTACTGTTGTTAATTCGGTTTTGAAGTCATCATATCCCTTTTTTACTATTTGATAGTAATCATTAGCAAAATATGGGTGACCGACAGTTGATTCATCGTATTGATCTCTAATTTGATCATCGTTTGCTTCAAATTTGGTCCACAAATCTTCTAATGCTTGAAGTTTAGCTTGAAGGTATTGAAGACTCTTCTTGTCCGGAGATTCGCTTCGGTACTCGTTTGCTAATTTTTCAATGTCTTTCCCAAGTTGTGTTTGATTGACCGCTAAGGCTTCCATGATTAACTCTTAACTTGAAACAAATTTTCGTTTTTCTATTCACTGCACAAGGTAAACACAGTCTTCTTTTGAATAGTGCTCTTTCTGACTTACACATAATTTTTTTTACTTTCATGCAATATTGCAACAAGCAACAACAGTCGGGTCACCGTACTACAAAAAATATTAAATTCAACAACA
The DNA here is from genome assembly GCA_963924295.1 of Dioctria rufipes. NCBI lineage: Eukaryota > Metazoa > Arthropoda > Insecta > Diptera > Asilidae > Dioctria > Dioctria rufipes. Next base: position 127,360,720 of record OZ002743.1, read on the forward strand.
AGTGCAATTGCTTCGTAAGCACAAACACAAGTGAATTTACGGTAATTACGTGTAAGGTGACTGACCGACCAACTGCTCGTGAATTATGATGTCTTATATTAAATTATGATTATTTCTGTTTTTTTTTTTGCTTGAACAATCGCTTAAAACAGTAATTGAAATAACACAACACCAATTAATTGAATAAATAATTAATAATTAAAATAGCACGATAAACAATAATTGAATAAATAAATATATGAATACATAATTTAATCTAAAACACAGTAAATAAGTAGATGAATAGATAATTTCATGTGCAATACAGTCTAGGACATCTTGTAAACTGCGCGTAGTAATACTAACTAGACCGATTAATTAGGGATCCTCTCTCACGACCACATGTTTTTAGTGTGTCTAGAGTATGCTTATATTGTGTGTTAATGTATTGTGTGTCTGTTTTGAAGTTAATTGACTGTGGTTTGTTGAGGTATATATAGAGAGCTTCAATGTTTTTCCTTCTCCACAAATTATTTTCGGTGTGAAGGATCTTCGGATCCTGATAATCAAATACATGGCCTTTTGTGATAGCATGGGATAAGCAAGCTGTGTTGTAGTTGCGTTCGCTTTTCTCCATTTCTGTGTCATTTTTTGTCAGCTTCATCACCCTTTTGTAGTCATTAATGTGTTCTCTCATTCGCGTTTTAATGTCCCTTCCTGTTTCCCCAATGTATACTTTATCGGAATTATCTGTTTTGCATGGTACTTTGTATATTCCTCCTAGGTGAGGTTTATCTATTTTTGTTTTTGTATCAGTAAAGATAATCTGTCTCAACTTGTTCTGCGGTTGCAATCCAAATTCCACATTAGTATTGTTGTTGCGTTTGAGGATTGGTATAATGGTGTCTGTTAAGCCTGGTATATATGTTAATCTCCTATATCGCATGGGTTCTGTACTGACTACGCTGCGATTCAATTAAGTAGCTGCACTATTGTTTTGTATGGCTGTAACACGATTTTTCGAACATATATTATCTTTTTTATAATAGTTTTAATCCATTGCTCCGGATAGTCATTAGATACCAGTATTTGTTTAATGCGTTGATAATTGGCGTGGTGAAACTTATGATCGCTTAAACGTATAACCTTTTTTGCGAACGCTAGGGCAACGTTAAATTTCATTTTTCGAGGGTGAGATGAGTTATAATTCAGTAATCATCCCGACGCCATGGGCTTCACATACCAATCCGTTATAATTTTATTGTTATCCCTATGTAATCACATGTCCAGAAATGGTATGGTCTTTGTACGTTCATCTTCTTTCTCCATTGTGAATTTAATTCGGAGGTGTTTGTTGTTGAGGATACATAAGGTGTTATCTATTGCATGTTCTGGTAATACCATGATGATATCATCTACGTACTTTTTTATGAATAGTGGGTCACAGGGTAAATCATTTTTCACATCATCAAGAAAGTCGTCTAATACAAATTCTGCTAATGTGCCTGATAGACTGATTCCCATAGCCAGACCATGTTTTTGCTATACATAGAGCCCTCATATAGAAACAGGTTGTTATCTATAATGCAGAACTTTAAGGCCTTAATGAATAAACATTTGGACAGTCTAGTGTGCTGTTTTATTATAGTCCATCTCTTTAATACACCAGCCATTGCATTATCGTGTGGGATATTCGTAAATAATTGTGTGACGTCAAAAGAGACTAGACGATCACTAGATTTCAAGGTCATGTTTTGGATGAAATGCTTGAAAGAATACGAGTTGGGCACATTGTATTTTGTAGTATTACGGACCAGAGATAGTATTCCGTTCATGTACGCAGCAAGTGTGTAAGCTGGTGGTGAGAGTGTTGTGACTATCGGTCTGATGGGATGGTTCGGTTTATGCGCTTTAATGGTACCATAAATCCGTGCTGGTATTGCATGGACTTGTATGAGTTTCAACATTTCAGCTTTCGGAATGTATTTTTTCTGGTGCATCTCTTTCACTATCTCATTATTTTTATTAGTCAGCTGTCTGATGAGGTTTCTGTCCATATTTTGCATGCACTCATACGTATCTTTTTCATTGAGGTGCTCCCGCATTTTGCTATGGTATTGCTCTTTTTCAATAATAATTGCCTTATTGCCTTTATCGCTATTTATAATCAATAGATCACTATTGTCATGTAAAAATTTTCGGGTGGTTTTAAGTCCTTTGTTAATGCGGCGGTCATTAATGCTAAAATGAGGTGGCTTTTTGAATTTCCGTGTTAGTGTATGGGCGATGTTGCTTCTTGTGTTATTCTTCCAGTCCTCATTATCATTGCAGCTAATTATGTCTTCAATGTCAGAGATTATATTTATGATTTGTTTTGTGTTGTGTGTCACTTTAATGGAAAATTGGGGGCCTAAGCCAAGAGTATAGAGCACGTCAGGCGGGATAATTCTGTTTGTAAGATTCACACATCTGTCAATCCTAAGTGTTAGTGCATTAATATTTATTTGTAAGTTCTGGTCTCTGATAAATTTGTCCTGTAATCGATTATGCACTGTGTGAGAGATATTGCTGTATCTGTTTTATGTTATGTGTTGTGTTAGGTAAATGTGTTTGAATTTGCCCGTCCAGGAATTTTGCATCTTTGTCTAAGTTTCGTAATTGTCTATTGCAATTATCTATTTCCAGGTTTAAATAACTGGTTAAAAAGTCGTTTCTAAATTTGTCTATTTTCCTATGGTTATCACGAGTGTATAAGCTTGTGAAGACCTTTGCTTTATCAGCGATGAATTTTGGGACAATTCCCTCATGTTTGCACCTCATTAAGTATTTGAGCCTAGTGGTATTTTTTGCTTGTTTTTCCACAGTATATGCATATTGTTTCATGCTGTTGACAATTGCCTGGCCGTATGTCCGGCGGATGTGTGAGAATCCTATCATGGAGCCGTTTGATGGATTAGTCTGGATCTCCATTATGTCTGTTATAATATTAACGATTAATGTAGTGAGCTGCTATGGATACACTTGCTTGTACCGAAACGCAATTATTCCCCTTTGCGTGTATTTATGAAGAAATTAAGTTGTATGGGTCCTATGTGTATGTACGTGGGAATCATATGGGGTTAGTGACCCTTTTATTCGTAGAATTGCAATGAAATGAAACTACCACACAAGTTTTGTAGTTACCATTTATTGGCCAATATTTCGGTCTCTTCTTTAGACCATCTTCAGTGCCTAAAAATACATTATATATGTTTTCTTCTTCTGAATTGTCCTCAGAAATGGCGCTAAAATTAATCAGAGTTGCCTTCTTCATCCAGTACATAACTGGAGCAGTCTCTGACAAACCTTATGTAATGACCCAGCTAAATGACTCGGGTATATTTTTCAGGGACCTAGGAAATCTCATGGTATATCAAACCGGAATGTCCTCACCGAGATAGACTTGGATGAATTAGATGCCCAGATAAAGCTAGCAGAATATGCAGAGCACTTGGTAAACTCCGCATAATAAATAGTTTTTCAATAAGAGGTGTTATTTTAATTAGCCCGCTATTTCGGTAGATGTCACTTTTGGAGCTGTCATTTTTTGACATTTTACAAGAAGAAACTATGCTATTAACAAAAATGGAACGATACACGATTCAACAACGCATTGAAATTAATAAAATTCACTATAAAAATGGTGAAAATGTGCCAGAGACGTTTCGTAAAACTCGAACAATTTTGGGTCGTCGTGAAGCACCTTGTCGGTCCACAATACAGAAATTGGTAGAAAAATTCGAGATGTCGGGACAAGTTAGTGATGTGAAGAAGACAACCCGTGCACGTCGCTCAAGAACAGCCGAGAATATTGCTGCTGTAGCCGAAAGTGTTGAAGAAAACCCAGGTTTGTCCATTCCTCGTCGTTCTTTGGAATTAGGCATTCCACAAACGTCATTACACCGTATTTTGCATAAAGATTTGGGTCTTAAGGCTTATAAAGTTTAGTTAACATAAGAACTCAAGCCGGCCGATCATCAACAACGTCGGGGCTTTGCTGATTGGGTCCTTGAAATGCATGAAAATGATCCGGAATTCCATCGAAAACTCATCTTGAGTGATGAGGCCCATTTTCACCTCGATGGCTTCGTCAACAAGCAAAATTGTCGCATCTGGGGCTCGGAAAAAAAAAGAGTTATTATTGAAAAGTCTCTCTATCCTCAACGTGTGACTGTTTGGTGCGGTTTATGGTTCTGCGGGGTCATTGGACCTTACTTTTTCGAAAATGAGTCTGGAGCAACAGTTACGGTGAATGGACTGCGCTATCGACAGATTATTAATGATTTTTTATGGCCGGAATTGGATGGTATTGATCTGGAAAACGTTTACTTTCAACAAGTCGGCGCTACGTGCCATACAAGCAACGAAACCATTGATCTTTTACGGGAAAAGTTTCCGGACCGTGTTATCTCTCGAAGAGGTGATCACAATTGGCCACCGAGATCTTGTGACTTAACATCTTGCGACTTCTTCCTTTGGTGCCACGTGAAAGGGAAGGTCTACGCCAACAGCCCAGCGTCGATTCAAGACTTCCAAGATGGAATTCGTGAGGCTATCGAGGACATAGGGCAGCCACTTTGCGATTTGGTTATGGAAAATATCATGAAAAGGATATGGTCCTGTAGGCGTAGTCGTGGTGGTCATTTGGCTGATGTTATTTTCCATTATTAACGGCATACCTTCCTCTTTATAATGAAATAAAGATCCGATCATTTATCTCAAAAAATGGCATTTTGCTTTGAATATCAAAATAACACCTCTTATTGGAAAACCCTTTATAACAAACCCAGAAGACCTGTGTAACGTGCAGCAACTACACATACACGCTATATTCGACAGCGTACGAAAACGCACGGAAACTATAAAGGAACTAGTACCAGGAAAACGCAAGACCAGATCGCTATTTGATGGAATAGGCAGTGCCATGCACTATTTGTTTGGCACTATGGACAGCAGTAATGAGAAAGAAATTTACAGCAGGTTAGAAGAGCTTGAATCGAATACACAAGCCCTAGCCGAGCTAAAGAAACAACAAATCAGTGTTGTAAAAACTACCTTGGAAAAGATTCAAAAACCACTGGCTATGTTAATAGACAGACAACAAAAAATAGCACACCAGAGAAACGATCTCCACCATGTGGCCGATGATTTAACTAGGAGGCAACTAATACAAGAGATTATATCAAGCTTATTGCTCCAAATCATCGAAGTCGAATATCGACAACAAGCCCTCCTGGACATAATAATGGATAGTAGGACAAATCACATTCATCCACTCCTAATGTTTCCCAATAATCTGCTGGAGATATACCGCAAGACGACCTCGAATTGCCCAAATGACCAAAATTGTCTATCTGTTCTATATCAGACAGCAGGAGCTCAGTCACTCCTTATGCAGAAAAAATTGGTGGTGAGAATTACTCTCCCAATTTTTAATCTGCCAAATATGAGTTTACAACAGATTCAATGCTATCCTGTACCCAAGTCAGCAAATTATTCATTAATTCCAGACCCTGGTTATTCATACATAGCCAATAGCGAAAAAACTCAGGAATTTCTCTTATTAAAAGGCGAGGACATAAAAATTTTCAAGAAAATAACAAGTAATTTGGAAGAAAACACGTACGTAGGCCGGCTGATCACGCCTATAATCAAAGCGGCAACATCCAACGAATGTGCCTTTAAACTATTATATAATCCTTTAAACGACGTGCCCAAATGCAGGACCAGAGTACAGGCTCTCTAAAAGGACATGTTGATTAAATTAAACAAGCCAAATACGTGGCTATTTTCATTTATTACCTCCACGGTGTTACATATCACATGTCCAGATCACTTCGTGATCTCGAAACTGGAAGGACAAGGGTACTTCAAATAACGCAACCGTGTCAAGTGCAAATAAGTGACAAAGTGCTCAAATATGAAGGTCAAAGTAAACGCTCGCTGAATATAATTCAACCCAAACAATTCCACAATTTAATCATTCTTTATTTAATTTGAGTCTGGCTGACATTTTACCAGAATCTCAAAACCAAACGCAAGTTTCAATAGAAATTTTAACGGGAGACGATATTCACAAATCAGTCTATCAGGACACGCATTCCCTAGAGGAAATTAGAGGCAAAATTATTAAATACCAAGAAAAGGTTTCGAGCAGAAACTCCCATATCCTGTCCACAACCTCTCTACGAGTCTACTAGTACTGGTCGTAATGATTGTTGTGGCAGTAAAATATCTAAACCCTGTTGTCATCAAGATGAGACAACAGAGAAATCACACACAAGGTAACCCCGAGATTTCATCGGAGGGAATTCCTTTAGAAGAGCGAACTCCTGCTCCCCAACTCAGTTTAAGGCGAGCCAGAGGCCTCCCAAAACAAAATCAGTCCAAATCGTTTAAAAATGTGAAACTGACACTGTCAATATTGGTCACTTGATCGAAGTAAATTTATAAACAAAAGTAAACCTGGTCAGTTGTACAACACATATGAATAACTAACAAAACAATTTGTAGTAGACATAAAACAGCCCCAAAGTGTCAGAAGAAAAAATGTATTACAATTACATAACAAAATAAGTTAAAATAAATAACTGCATGTAAAAGAAAAATAGAATAGAAATAAAATTAAAATTAAAGGCAAACATAAAGGAACACAAATAGATATAGCATTAGGTAAAAATGACCAAAGTAGGTATGGAATATATATATATATAAAAGAAAATAAGATATATAGTAATTATCGGGCGTAAAAGATACAAAACAGTGTAATTACTTGAACAGTAGAGGTAGCAAAAACAAAAAGTAAACAAATCACTAAGAATAAAGTACCCAAAAATGCATGGAGTAAAAATAAAATTAGATGTATTAAATTCATAAATAGATAAAAAGAAAAAATTAGAGAAAACATGCCTTTGCAAAAGGAAAGAACTAAATAACGAATTAATAAGTAAAAATAAAAACGAAGAAGCTTACTAGGTTACTAATAGTAACAAATATATCAGATAAATAATAATAATAACTAGTATTAGAGTAACAATACTAACTTAAAAAATAAGTGCATAACTACTACCGCTCAAATAAAACGGAACTAATACTAGAATAGGACATAAGATAATTAGTTCCTAGGTTAAACATAAAAAAAAATTTGAAAACAACCAAAATTTTATAAGATCACAACCGAGAATATAAGGCATAACCGAATTTCCATTGCAGGGGATTGATTATTGGTTTATCAAAGTCCTGTGAGCAGCAAGTTCACGAAGCCTTACCGCAGAGGTCGCTTCGTGGAGTAGCGTCTTTTGCGTACACTCGTAAAAAATAAAATTTTTTTTACACAAATCCGGGAAATTTTTGTAAGAAAAAAAAGAAAAAAACTGTTTGCTTTTTCTACCTTATTATTTATCCAAGTATTGGTTTTTAGTTCCGATAGCTGTAGATGACGTTGCTGGAGATGTAGTATTCGGAGTCCTTTGTCAGGCGTTTTCGTTTCTGATAATGTTGCTGAGGAATGAAGATAATGATGGTGATGATAGTGAAGATACGTCGCGCGTCCGGGACGACGATTTCTTGTAGTCTTCCTTCTGGGAATCGTCTTAGTGAGGCAGGGATGAAGCCTCCTTGGGTCCCAAGTTGGAGCACTATGGCACTCTAAACTTTTTTATTCTATATATATATTGTGTATATATATATATATTTCCTCTAAGCACCCCTTTGTTTTTTTTGATTTCTTTAAATTGTCGATTAGATAATTGCCAATCAATAACTGTATTTTCTATTTTTTTTTTTCGGAGTTAAATTTTTGTTTTTATTATCACTGATTCAGAGATTTTTTTTTACACTACTGGGGCACAATGATTAATCAATTTTAATTTAGATTTATGAGTTTTAATTACTGTTGCCAGCAAAATGTAACAGATTTTTGTTTTTATTTTTATAGACACTTGTTTTCAAAGCACTGATTTGTTGGTACGGTACACCGCTTTGTTAATTATTATTTTTTTTTTATTCTGATTAAGCAATAATTTCTTTAAAAATAAAAAATACTGCTGCCACCAGTTGTTAAATCGTGTGGCAATAATTTTTATTATTTTATTTGATTTTATTTGTAGCTTTTTGGCTTTTTAATTTTAATTTAATTAATTTGGCACTGATTAGGAAGAAGATGGAAAAAACCACAGTGACACCAGTTGTTATTATTTTTTTTTTGTTGGATTTTAATAATTTAAAGATTTTTGAAGGCACTGATTTCGAGGTACCGCTGCCACCAATATGTTGTGGTGGGAGTGCCGTGCTCGTGATAGAGAGCACTCGACCTTTAAGACTAAGACCGTTTAGGATTTGGGGGTTTAATTAACAAAAAAAATCTTGGGTTTTGAAGTTATTATTTTATTTCAAAGCTTTTCGTTTTCAGGTTTTCTCGATATAACTCGGGTTACCATTTTCTATTAACACTTTAGTTTTAATGATCGTCAACTTTTCACAATAAGTTTAGTTGTTACTTTCTACTAACAATTTAGTTTTTAACGATCTTCTACTTTTCAAAATAAGTTTAGTTATTTCTTTTTACTAACAATTTTGTTTTTAACGATCTTCTGCTTTTCACAATAAGTTTAGTTATTTCTTTTTACTAACAATTTTGTTTTTAACGATCTTCTGCTTTTCACAATAAGTTTAGTTATTTCTTTTTACTAACAATTTTGTTTTACCGCTTACAACTTTTAATATTCGAGTTAATTCCCGGACTATCCCGATCGACGGTATCAAAAAGAACTCCTCGAGGTTCGGGCTAGCTGCCCCCAGGTACCCACGATATATTTAAAAAGCCTTTTTGTTATTTTATTGTTTTCTCACAACGTTGAAAAAACGTACGTGAGAGAATGCAAAAGTTTTTGATGCAAGATATTTGCATCTATGCAAAACTGTAATACGATATGTGCGACCGTCTTGAAATATTAATTTTTAAGAGGGCGCGAATAATTTTGGAAATTGTATTTATGTATGTACATACAATTAGATTGGATGAAGTAGGTAAGGTACGTATGTACATAGTACATACGGAAAAAAAGTAAGAAGACACTGTATGTAGGTAAGTGTGCATATCGTGTGATTGGAATGTGTGTCTGATAACGAAATGCAATTTATGCTAAGTTGCATTTTGTTATAATATGGGAATGCATTTCTAAATGCATTTTAATTTTTGAGTGCGATTTAAAATGAAATTAATTTTGATTTTCAGGGTCCTATCTGCGATACATCAATATATTGCATAGGGCAATATATTGATGTATTCACCTTATCGTTGTGATTTAGGGCATTGGTAGCTGAGTCACAACAGTACTGGTATTGGGACATGTAATGAGTAGCAATTTACTTGAATATCATACAAGTGTAAGTAATAAGCCGTCAGGAAAGGGATAAACCAAATGGTTGACAAAGATTTGTGAATTTTTCACTTTAGCAATGAACCCGCCATATATATATATATATATATATATAATTAAAAAGAACATGCCCTCAACAATCGAACTTAACAGTCTGACCCAAAGCCCTAGTGGCTAAACCAAAACATATTACTTGCATTGCGCTATAAGTGAATATTTCAATGAAATTGTGTTCATCCTCCCAGCTCATATACAAATGCTTACATACACAAGTAAAAATTTTTTCGCTTTATAAAGGATTGGAGGGGTTGGCAAGAACCCTATAACCCGACACCATACAAACCTAGTAATAGTCTCAACAATTCCGAAAAAACTTACTACAATAACTTGAGTAGAAAGAATTTTGAAAATCGGTTGGAATTTGGCCGAGATAAAAAGGGTGGTAGTGGTAAGTAGCGCACAAATGTACCTATATGTGTGGATCAAACTAATTTAGCTTACCTTGCAATGCAATTATGGGAATGAAATTTGTTATTTTGGGAACGATTAAATGGAGTCATAGTTATCATAGTAAATATAATTATGGAGATCCGGTTCAAAATAGCTGAGATAAGAACAAAAGTATCTCAACAGAACGGCTTAAAATAAGGAAATGCCGGTTTTTCATGGCATTTTATTTACCGTTTTGGTCGTCTTCAAAGTTTTTATTTCTACTATTACCAATTAATTATACACTTTTTCAGTATAATGTCGGCTAATAAAATGAAAACTGTTGTGTTGCGAACGTTTATTTCCAATTAGTCTTCCGCTCGGGCTAATAGTTTAGGAGAAACCTTAATAATAGTAAAACAACCTCCTTTTACGACGGCTTTTTGCGGGGAACAAATGCAAAAATTTACAAATTACGTTTACGGAATTACGGCGTTTTTGAGGAATTTCTTTGTAACGATGAAAAAGTTTCATAATCGAACACTTATGCCTATAACCGAAAAAAAATTGAAAAAATAACTCTTATGTAGTAATATGGGATCCAGATGAGGAAAAACTTTGAAATTCGGGAGTAAAAGCTCAGTGACAAGATGTCTCAAATCACAAATAAAACCTTCTAATAGGAGCATCCGTTATTATGCAGGGTCCGACAAGGTGAAAATGTGGCTTTCAGGTAAAATGTAAGAGGGTGGAGACAATACACTACGAAGTATACCGGACTGAAAATTGAAAAACGCCATTCGATAGAGCTCGGCGGGGGCTTTAATTAGACACCACACATGCCATATTTGGGCTTGAACGGGGTGGGAGTGACAACCCCCACCCTTAATGTTTTTTCGATAGTTTTAAACGCCTTGTCAAATTATAGGCGAATCCCAAGTTAGGTTTTTGATCCGCCCTCCTCTTCACGTAAAAAAGGTATGAATATTGAAAATAATTAAAGCAAATTTCTGAATTTCAAATACTATTATTAAGTAATTTAAGGCCGAAAAAGAAAATCGATCACACCAATTTGTTTTTCGGTGATGTTTGATTAAGTTTTCTAGAAATTTGAAATACCCCTTTTTTGTTGGGGATGATGTGGGTAGATGTAAATTGAACACCCTGCTAATTCAACCCAGTACCTCCTAGAAAAAACTAAGTACACCAGTGTATAGTCCTTGAAGGGATCTACATTAGCACACTAGTAGTGGGCCGGGAAAATGACCCTTACCTTTTTGCGAAAATCATCAACCTTGTATGAAACATTTCGAAATTCGAAAAAAGAATACCATCGTGCAATGGAAAAGTGTAAAGTGAACAATATCATCCTCTGTGAAAAGAAGTACGGAATCCACAGCGATGTAGAAAAAACGCTATTTTCGATAGACCCTCAGGAAATTGAAAAATAGGAAAAAATATGAAAATGGTCATCTGAAAGCATCAACTCCGTCAATTTCGAAATATGTTTCCACCTACTCCGTCAATTACTCGAGTTAGAGTTACACAAGGGCAGAACCTAGTACATATGTTCTCTATACAATTATTTGATAAAAATCATTGCATTTTTACGAAACTTTTCATTCATGAATTGATTTCACTTTTTTTTCCTTACGCTCTTTTGAGGCGATTTTCATACAATATGTATCGAAAATAGATGGCTCGTGTACGCTTCGCGCAAACTCGCCATTGCCTTTTACATTATAATATTGTAGGTCCACTAGAAGGGACCACATCCGGTAACAAATATTTCTTGACCCTTCAAGATAATTTATCAAAATTCGTCGATTGGTATGCAATACCGTCGATTGGTATGCAATACACACTAGCGCAAATGAAATCGTTACGCGCCATCACATACCTAAAACAATACTCACCAGTCACAGTCTAATGGAGCGCTAGAGCGTGCACATAGACCGCTTATAGAATACATGCGATCGATTACAGATGAAAATCCCAAAACTTGGGACAATTCTTGCGAACCGCTGCATTGGTCTCCCGTACAATAATGTTGAGTACTCGATCGCCAGTCAGGAACTAAAAACCGCTATTTGGTTCCTGAGTGAGGGATCAGTGACGGATCTGCATAGATCTCTTGAACTATGCAGAAATGAACTCAATTTATGTATGCAGTTCGGAAACAGAGCCTCGTAGGCATCTAAGAATTTTAAGCTAATTTTCTTATGTTTTCTTTATGAATAAAAGATTTCCAAATTGGTTTATAACTGGGACAGAACTACAATGAAGCATTCGTTTCAACATTTTGTACCAAAATCTAATCTTGAATACTAATACCTCAGCTGCACCTGCTCAGATTTCAATTTTTGTCGGGCTGGCTTATCAAGTCAAATTTGGCTTAAGTTTTTACAGACCCCATCGTCAAAAATATGCAATTTTGTTTAGTGAAAAATGGTTTATCGCATTTATTGGTAGGCGCTCTAGTCACGATTGTGATGATGAGTTCGTTTGCTTCAGCAACAGTTGTTCTACTTCTAATACTAGCGTCGTTTCTAAATGCGGCATCAATTTCCGGGTAAACAACTATTCTATCTCCATTTCTTGAAACTACATTCTGACCACTTGTAAAACATTTCGGACAATAGCAATAACCTCCATCTAATTTAATATAATTAACAGAAGGCATCGCAAGTACGCCGCAAAAGCAGGAATGAAATTTTATAATATAGTGCTTTGAATTATACATTAACGAAATGCTCCAAATATTTTTTAAAATTTTGAGGACTTTATAAAGCCTTTAATAATGCCGACAACAAAAACTGTTTACACGACCTGAAATTAACCTTATATTTGCAACTCAGCTGGTTGCAATAGGGGCTCCGTCTTTATTAAATGATGTAAACAAAACGCAAATATTTTGATTTTTGTTCTGTTGTAACATATCTAATTCTACAGGTTTACTTCCAGTACAAGGTTAATATATTGACCATTTCCCATTGGTTTTATGTCTTTATGTTCTGGCAGCACTGGCATATTAACAATAAAGTCCTGTCATCCTGAAGAAAATTTTAATAACCTCCCTCGATTAAAACTTTCAGTACCTTGGAAAAGTCTGTCTTTTAATGTTACAAGATATGGCCCCTGTCCTTAACTTCGTAGAAAACATTTCGGAATCATCTTTACTAACTGGTATTGAGCTTAACGTTGGCTGATGGATCAAATATTATTTCTGCCATATCGTAGTAGGAATCTGCTCAATCACAATTTAGTTAACAGTACATCAGGGACATTAGTGCTCTGTTGTAAACATTTTTGTAATAGGAAGTCATTTTACATGACGCAAAAATTGCACACAATCACAAGTTGAAAGAAATTACCTTGCCGAGTAATATCGAATGGTGTACTATTTTCCTGATTCAGAAAACTTTCTCGTGACGTCTTCGTTACACGTCAAAACCCATTTTCATGCATTTGGATAACACACATCCCAGTTACTACATTTCGAATATATTTTTCCGTTCTTTCTTTCAGGGACATTACTGCTCAGTTGTTTAGATTTTTCTCATAGGAAGTCATTTTCTACGACGCACAAATTTCGCACAATCACGCGCCGAAAAATGTGGTCTTGCCGAGTACTATCGAGTGGTTACTCTTTTCCTGATTCAGAAAACTTTTTGGGATGTTTTTGATGCCGGGAAACATACACGCCAGTTACGAAATTTCGGATATGTTTTTCCTTTCTTTCTTTCAAGGTCATTCGTTCTCTGTTATGAGGGTCTTTCTAGAGATGGGCAAAGAGACCCTTTTCAGAGTCGACTTATTGAATCTAACTCCTTTAAAAAGCCGGCTCAATGAGCCGATTCCAAAAGAGTTAGGTGGCTCTTCAGATTGCAAAGTTACCGTTAATTTTTGGATGGTCGGTTCCCCACTAGGCCTATTACTATCTTTCAAAAATTCTGCAAAATAATAATAATCCTCAGTCGTTTTTAAATTCGTAATACTTTTATATTTAATATGTAATAGCATGCTATGTGCTTAATTTAACTGCCTTCAGTTTACATACCATTAAATAGTATTAAATTAGTGTACTTTTGGCTTATAGCTATCTTATCATTAGTAGACTTAGCAATAAAATTATAGCGGACTTTTAACTATTTCTGTTATAAGCTTCTAAAGCAATGCATTGTGGCCACTTTCTATCATATGCTGAGTTTGATCGGGACGAATGCTTGTTGGACTCTCCTTAATAAATTTTTGCTTTCCTTATGATTTAACGATTCATGAGACCATCGCTTAACCTTGCTGTTCGCAGTATTCCCTTTTCCATTTTCTTGCATATCTCTTTTACACTTTGCGATACTATTTTCAGAAAACCTTTGCTTTTATAGGTTATTCGTGAAGAGGATGAAAAACCTCCTTGAAGACCAGTCAAACACTGCGAAGAAAGTAATTTTTTATTTATTGCAAATATAATGTACCAGGCCATGTACTCGAAAGCATGCTGTGCGTAAGTAGATATAGCAGAAGGATCTTCGGCATAGCTGTGGTCTTCTATAAAAATATTAGGTCGTCATCCGCTATTGGTACATTTTCTTGTAAGGTTTTTATTTACACCTTCCAATGTATCAGCAGGCAAGGCATTTAGTATAGTTTTCTTCTAAAGCTAAGCAGTTTCCTATTCTACCCTGTCTTACCTGACATCGGAAAAGCAGTTTTTTGTAAGTGGAGACAAGCTGTTTAACGAAAGGACTTTTATTACTGCCAAGACCCATTCGAATTGAAGAAAAGAATAGCTCAGTATGATCTTGTCTTATTTTATATAATAATAGAATCCCACTTTCAATAATAAACCTTCCGTTTATCATTAGTTGTAAACAAAGTTTTTCTCCATTCTTTGTCGTCTCTTGGACAGCCTTTTTATTACATCAAAGGATTCTTTAGGGATGCCAACAGTTGGGAAAATATCGATACACCAATATATTGGCTCTTAAAATATCGATGTCCTTAGTATCGTCGATACAATATTTGCCATTACATGTATAAATATAGTACTATGCTATGCATACTATGTTGTTGCATATCAAATTAAAGGTCTCGCCTAGTGCTATCGAGCGGTATACTCTTTTCCTGATTTGGAAAAATTTCTACGGACGTTTTTGTCGCTGAAAAGCCACTTTCATGTACTTGGGTAACATACACCCCACTTACTACATTTCGCATATATTCTTTCCGTTCTTTCTTTCAGGGACATTAGTGATCTGTTATGAACATTTTTCTCACAGGAAGTCATTTTTACGACGCACCAATTTCACACAATCACGAGCGGAGGAAAGTGCTCTCGCCAAGCGCTACTGGTCTCGCACTTGGGTAACATACACCCCAGTTACCATATTTTGCATATATTTCTTCCGTTCTTTCTTTGAGGGACACTAGTGCTCTGTTGTGAACATTTTTCTCATAGGAAGTCATTTTTACGGCGCACCAGTTTCGCACAATTACGAGAGGAAAAAATCCACTCCAAGAAATTCGCTTTCAAAATACATCCGATCGCCAAAGCTTTCCGCCGGTTAATAGAAAAAATCATATAAAGTAAAACGTGATTGAATGAAAACATGAAAAAGTCTTTGGTACTAAAACTTTTATAATTATTGTTGGATTTTTATCAAATTTCATATATTGATAAAATATGTATATATTAAGTTTTTCTCCCCTCGGAATGTTTTTTCGAAATTCGAATTTGAAAATATATTTTACGATGGTTAAAGTTAGACATTTTCGAATTCGAATAACTTCTATTTGAATCGTACGATTTTTTAATAATAGCACTTTTTTGAAAGATCTTTTTATTCTGAACCAATTTTTTCAAGTTTCAGTTCATTTGGACTTTTGCGTGGGGAGAAAAATAGGGTGGGGGGAATTTTCGATATTAACTCTAACTTGAGTAATTTTAGGAGTAGGGGGATGAAATTTATACACCTTATAGATCTTTCGAAATTCGAAATAGATTTCGAAATTCACGCAGTTGAAGTTTTCAAATCGTCATTTCAGATTTTCCTTTATTTCTCCACTTCCTGAGGGTCTAGCAAGATGTTTTAAGATTCGTTGGAAAGCCTATGGGCGTGGCTATAAAATATCCAAAATTTAGAAAAACGGTATTTTCGGAACGCCCAGAAAAGAGCGAAAGGTGGAGCAATAGCGTTTTTGTTAAATCGCTCTAGAATCGGTATTTCTTTTCAGAGGGTGATGAAATTTTTTATGTACATTGACTTTATAATTTGCCAGATCATGATGTTATCTTTTTTTCGAATTTCGAAAATTTTTCATATAAACTTGATGGTTTTCGAAAAACTTAAGGGTCATTTGATCGGCCGATCACAAGTGAAATTCCGACTCCACCAGGTCGAGTGGGGTATCGTTGGAAAGAGAATACTTCAAAATTTACGGATCTGAAATTTGACCCCCTCCACCCTTCCTTTTGGGTGGGGGGTGGTAAGACGTAACGTAAAATGTTAAGGGGTGCAGCGGGGGAGGGGGGGTGCCCGAGGAAAATTTTCAGTGTGCCAAATGAAAGATCCATTCGAGGACTATCCATTTGTGCACTAATATCGCTTAAGGGTGGTATTGGGTTGATTTAACAGGGTATTCAATTTACATGTACCCGATGTTTTTTCACACCCCCAAAATCTGGGATTTTGGTCAGTTGGCTCCATTTTTAACCGAAGCCAACCAAAAGAATGAAATTAACCAAATCATTATCGAAACAAAACACCTTCGTGGTTGTAAGTAGCTATGTCTCATCAAAATCGGGGTGGTTTTGTGAAAACGGTGAACAAGGGAAGTTCACCCTTTGAATTTAAACTAAAACCAGCTCTGGAGGGGTGAGGAGGTGACGGAAACTTCAGATTCGTCTTTAGTTCGATAAGTGGAATAAAATTATTAAAAAAAATTTTTGGGGTGGGGGACTTTTAGGGTGGGGGGTTGTTACACCCACCCCACGCAACACCCAAATATACTATGTGGGGTATCAAATTAAAGCCCCCGCTGAGCTCTATCAAATGGCGTTTTTTAAATTTCAATTGAGTATACTTCGTAGTATATTTTTTTCACCCTCTTACATTTTACCTGAAAGCCACTTTTTCACTTTGTCGGACCCTGCATCATAACTGATGCGCCTACAGAAAAAAATTTACATTCAAATTAAAGATAACAAAATTCTCTATTTATTAGCAAGTTTTTATTTTCAATTTGAGACATTTTCTCACTGAGCTTATCCGCCCGAAGTTCAAAGTTTTTCCTCATCTGGGTCCCATATACCCCAATACTACATATGAGTTATTTTTCCAATTTTTTTTCAACCATAGGCATTAGTGTTCGATTACCAAACTTTTTCATCTTTACAAAAAAATTCCTCCGAAGCACCGTTATTCCGTAAAGAGAAATTGTAAATTTTTACATCATCTCACGGCAAAAAGTGGTAAAAAGCCGTCGTAAAAGGAGGTTGTTCTACTATTATTAAAATTTCTCCTAAACTATTACTCCGATCTGAAAACTAATTAGAAATAAACGTTCCCAATAAAACATGCTTCATTTTATCTGCTGACATTATCCTGAAAAAGTGTGTAATTAAGTAGTAATAGTAGAAATAAAAACTTTGAAAACGACCAAAACGGTCAGAAAACGCCATGAAACACCGGCGTTTCCTTAATTTAAGCCGTTTTGTTCAGATACTTTTGTTTTTATCTTAGCTATTTTTAACTGGATCTTCATAGTTCTTTTTTTCTATGATAACTATGACTCCTGGGAATCTTGAGGATTTTTTTCAATATTTTCCGGTGCCGGGCAGGGCTCCTACGGGCCAATTTAATCACCCTGTTCCCAAAATAACAAATTTCATTCCCATAATTACATTGCGGGGCAAGCTAAATTAGTTTGATGCACACACATAGGTACATATGTAGGAGTGCTACTGAAAACTATCACCCTTTTTATCTCGGCCAAATTCCAACCGATTTTCAAAATTCTTTTTACTAAATTCATCTTAGTGAATTTTTTCTGCCCACCCCCTCATATATGATAATGCGAAACTAATTTTCATTTGTGTATGCAAGCATTTGTATGTACACAATTTCATTGAAATATGCATTTATAGCGCAGGGCAAGTAAGATAGTTTGGCTTTGCCAGTAGGGCGCTAGGTCAGACTGAATTTAGGGATTGTGAGTTCGATTGTTGAGCACGAATTTTTTTAAGATTTTATTTTTTATATATATGGTGCTACAGTGAACCAAGCACAAATCTTTTTCAAGCTTTTGGTTTATCCCTTTCTTGACGGCTACTTAGAGTTGAATGATATTCAAGTAAATTGGTACTCATACTGGAAATAAATTATACTGGAAATAAATTTACCAGTAAAAGTGAGACTTGATGCTTATTATGAGGATTTTTTTCAACATAAAGCAAGGTTGGCCTATTTATTATTAGAGTACCTATATGGAAAAAAATAAAGAAAAATATATGATATATGAGACGGATTTGGAAGATTGCTATGTAGGTTTCATATCTTTATGTGAAATGTAACATTCAAATTTAATTTTTTTTTTTAAAAGCCCATGTGCAAATTTTTTCCCGCTGATGGACGGACATGCAAAACTCAAAATAACTTTTAATAATCTGCGTATAACCCATGATTACATAACCTGTATATATACCCTGATTTACATATTTCCACGGCAGGAGGTTGTTCTACTCTTATTAATTTTTCTTCTAAACTATTAGGCCGATCGGAAAACTAATTAGTTTTAACTTTATGTCCTAAAAATAAATCTTTTTACTAAATCTCGATGCGATTCTAATTACTGATTCGCCGATGAGTTTTGTATGATACTATCTTTCATCGGTCATTACATTAAATTCAGCGCCATCTTTTTTGTATATCCTGCAACAATTCGGCCACTTTTTTTCTCTTAACATTATCTCTAATCCACTAGCTTTTATCTAAAATAAACTACAAGACATTATTCAAAGCCGTTTAGCAATAACTAACCAAATAAGTTTGCATGGTTCGCTAAATTAGATTCTAATTAGATTCGTCCCTCATTTATATGGGGAATTTCACGTATGTTTGAAATGTTTTAATTTTAACGGGACTTACAGAAATCCTGTAAGTCCTGTTATAAATTTAAAAGTAATATACTACTGTCCCTAATTTATTGTATTTTTTTTTAACGCTATCCGACTAACACTTTAAAATATTGTCATTACATAGATTTCATATGTCATTTAATTTGCATGCTCATATTAAGGAATTAATTAAAAATCACAGTATTTTTAATTAATATGCTAATTTTTGTAGCTTAATTTTTATTACGATTTTTTTCTGATTTTTTCAGCATGTTTTCAAACTCCTCCGACATACGTGACAAAATCTGAATATTTGGCGCCTGAAATCAGCGTCCTGAAAATTGATTTGGAAATTTCGTTATACGAAATAACAATTATTCCAATTTTTAATTTTTTTCTACAATTGTGATCATAAAAGGATTGTCTATACCGAATTTTAGCATCTCTGATTTTATTATCCTATTTAAAAAAATTAAAATGTCCTGGAAATGTAAGGTCCATTAGACGATATTTTCCTATTTAAAAAAAATTAAAATGTACTGTAATTGTCTATTTGACGCCTCCTTCTTCATCGTACAAAATTTATTTGAACCAATTCGGTTACTTCGTTCAAATTCTACAATCATTTAAGATCGACAAGTCCAGCCAAGATTGGCAAAATCACGCATTTGTGAAGGGGTTTGCCCTTCAAAAAATCTGAAACAATCACGATTAATTTTTAAGCGTCTGTATATAGCTGTGAGATCGAACACAATTTGGTTTAAATACACATTTATAGCCCAAATTGGACAAGGGAGTTTGGCTCAGTCAGTAGGACGGTAGATCTAAGTCCCCGACCAGGGCGGG
Source organism: Dioctria rufipes (assembly GCA_963924295.1). Lineage (NCBI taxonomy): Eukaryota > Metazoa > Arthropoda > Insecta > Diptera > Asilidae > Dioctria > Dioctria rufipes. The sequence continues at coordinate 127,380,508 of OZ002743.1, forward strand.
TTTGGGTTTGATTCTTGACAGTGCAAAGTATTTTTTTGTTTATTTTTTTTTTTGTATATGACTGGTTCATTGTTAAAGTGAATCAAGTCCACTTTTATAACTGCTAATAATATTGATTAGAGTTGGTCAAGCATTGCCATTTTTTATATTGCAACACCAAGAAGGTGATTTTATTTAGGTACTATTGTTATGAAAAAGGCCGTCTGGTAACTTTCAGCGCTCTAAATGAACTATGCCTATAAAAAAAATCGTATACAAAATTTCCGCTCACTACGTACATGCATTCTCAGGCAATCTCCAAATATATAGCGAAAAACTAAATTTTTAAACTCAGTTCCATGAAAGAGATACCCGATTTATTCCATTTTCGAACTTAAATTTACTTTTTTTTTTTAAAAGCCAGTGTACAAAATTTCAACTCTCTAAGTACACGCATTCTCAAGTTATCGATATCATATAAACGGACAGATGGACAAACGGGCGGACGGACATGCAAAAATCTATTATGCTTGAGTGTTCAATCCATTCTGCTCTGTCATTATTACTTCTATGTGATAGAAACAGAAGTACAATTAGAATACCCTATATGATTTCATCTAAGGTACAAGAATTGGGAAAATGATCATGTATGTAAGTAGGTATACAGGAATTCTATCGCATATATAGTGCCTAGTTCTAGAACAGTTAAATGTTTATGACCAATTTCATATTTTGAAGAATTCTCCGTACAATGAAAACATTTAGGACTGATGGTATACGTAAAAAACCTAAATTTTTATATGGTAACACCCACTGACATATAATAAGAATGGACTGAGCCATCCTATCTAATTCCTATAGTCAAAAATTGCACAAATTTTGGCTAAAATCATTTTGACTCTTTCAAGCTCAAAATGTACACTGAACTGTAACCAATTTTGGAAACAGTACGGGTGTATTGATTGGAATGCATCGGAATTGACATAAAAATGCAGCCAAAGATATTATTTATATACGTCTATCTCTTACAAGCTCAAGCATATTTGACATTAAATCTGCAGAGGAACGCATTTTTCAGTAATATTAAAAATTAATTTTTGTGTTAATTAAAACGAGTTTAACTTCCTAAACAATTTTCATTTAATGCAATACTATTTTACAACATCTTTAGTGTTTCCAATAGACAAATAATATCTAATTATAAATCGGTGTGCAATTGTACAAAATAAAGGGTTTTCACAACCTGTTCAATATTTGTGTCATTTTTTAAGCAAGAACGCTCAGTCCATTCTTATTATATGTCAGTGGGGTAACACCACTGATTTATAACAATGAGCGTATTGTCATTTTCTTATAGGAAAAAATGGCATGAGTTTTATAGTTTTCTCTTTCGCGCTACGGCATAGTTGAGCTATCAACATAAAATATCGCTTACTGTACGTTTTCTTATACCATTTGATGTTTTTATGTTGGCTGCCGATGCTATTACCGCAGGAAGAATAAGGTAAAGATATTGTTTACCATGTTCCGTCTCTCTTGCCCATACGCAGAATTCAGGTAAAAATAACGTTTTGGCGATTAAAATATTACTTGAACCACAAGAAATATATTTTTTTAATTTTGTTCGATTTTCGGGTTAAAAAATTCATCTGTTTGGTTGTGTTTTATATGCTTTTATGTAATAAATCTTTTAAAGAGTGCTCAAACTTTGACATACAGAAACACAATACTTTTGTGCCACATGAAATATTAATTCGCTCAGTCCATTGTTATAAGCCAGTGGTTAACAACAACAAGGAGTTGGTCGATGTAGCCGAAATTATAATAAATATTTCTATGAAAACGAAATTATATTAAATATTTCTATAAAAACACCGTGTGCAAAATTTCACCACTCTAAATGATCTATATCTATAGAAACATCGTAACGACAATTGTCATAAAGTTGATAGTCTCAATTTCAATCGTCCTAATCAAACTGAAAAAATAATTTTATTTGCATATTTCTTTGCTTTCCCACTAGCACATAGTTACTTTTCCCGAAGTGATTTAAACGAAGAAACTAATCTTTTGTTAAATATTTTAATATTATTCAAAACTTATTTTAGTCAATAAAATACGAAAAACTCAAAACAAATTCTCTGGAAATGAAAATTGTCACCTCATGGCGTTGCAACACACAAAATTACTCTCGAATCGGCCATCTTTTTATCATGGTGAAAACCCAAGGTATATAGAATACAAGATATTCCCATTAAAATTTTGCCAAATATTTTGTGACGTAATTACTTGATTAATGTAGGTATATACATTTCAATAGGAAAGACAGAGAGAGCGCAGAGAGTATCGTGTTCTCTGTACAGTTTTCTATACATTTTCACGAGATTTCGTCACTAATGGCCGAACGTGGTTCATAATGGGAATTGCATCTATTCTATATACCTTGGTGAAAACATAAATTTTTGTATGTATCATTTTCGAACTTAATTTTTTTTTTTTTTTCAAAAAATTTTGATTGATTGCTTGCAGTGTACACAACTTCACTGAACTTGCATAATAACTTCTATACGAAAACTTCAATAGTTCAGTGGATTCCCTAAATAAATATATGTATAAATGCCACCAATGCCTAGGTGTTCACGTTGCCTAGGTTATAATTGATCAGTATGTTAATTTTCACTGTAAACAAACATTTCACTACAGTAATTGTCATGACCTTTACTTACGTAAGGTATTGTCACAGTATAAATGTGGCTTCAATTGTTAATTTCATAGGCCAACTCACACGTGTAGTCAGAACAAAGCAAGAACAATTTCATCAGAGTAGTTTTGCTCCGCAGTAGTTCCTTATACGTCTCTTATCCTCGAAAAGTTATGCTAAGAGATGCATGCTACCAGCGAATTCGTTGCCGTTGGCCCAAACAATTGCACAGCCAAGCCATGTATCACGGAATTTTTCCTCCCATGAATTCCTTTCAACAACAAAAACTCTAGCATGCTAGCAGCGTGTCAGCTCTAGCAATTATTTTTATATGTTTAGTATCAACCCACATGTACTAAGCACGAAGCACAAGCTACCGAGACGATAAATAATAATTTTACCTACCTATCACAAATTACAATTGAATTATTATTTATAAATTACAAAAAAAAAAAAAACAACAATTTAATCAATTACTTCTTATATTTTTTATGAAGTATTATTACTTTACTACAGTTTATATTGAAAACAAAATTTTCACTTTCACTTCTCTTTTCTTCAATTTTTTCGTTTTTCCTCTTCTCCTTGGCTACTTTTTTTTTATCAGCTTTAGCTCCGACTTTTGCTTTGGTTGCCGTTACATCTGCGATGGTTGCCTTTCCTTTTACCACATTTTCCTTGGATTTTCCATTAACTGGGCTTTCTCCTGATAATCCTGCCACTACTGCATTTTCCTTAGATTTTCCTTCCAGCAAGTTTTCGTTTGATAGTCCTGCCACTACATTTTCCTCCGCTTTTCGTTCCTCCAAGTTTTCCTTTCCTGTACCTGCCATTGTCAACTTTCGATTCTGAATGATTGATATTCATACATATCTATATATTTTTTACATATCTATAAATTTTTTATTTTCAATTCTTACATGCAGGGTGATTCTAAATTTAGCACACTTCGAACTGTTGATTCGACGTATGAAAGGCTTGCTGAACTCATAAAAATACACAAAAATACTGGATAAAATTTAATTTAATTTTGTCTTATATTTTTATTATTTTTTCCGTTCCGCAGCTGATATAACCAGTTTAATTTTATTGTAGAAAGGAATTCAAAGGAATTTTTGTGTTGCAATGTTATTGGGGACAAATATCATATTCAGAGGATTTATTTTGACTTTTTCGTATTATCTTCACTGAAATACGTCTTGAATATATTGAAATATTTAATAAAAACATTGGTTTCTTCGTTTAAATCTCTTCGGGAAAAATTATTATATACTGGTGGTAAAGCTCAAAATCAGATAATTCCCTTCACTTTGGTAAGGACGGTTGAAATTGAGACGAATACATTTGTCACATTTGTCCCCAAATGAGGTAAACAACCAAATGACAGCTAAATCGGCCATACATTGTTAATCTTTTTATCATGGGGCCAACCCACATGTAGTAAGCACTTCAGCTCAAACGTGTCATCAATAATCATATTACTGTAGTTACCTGCAAGAGTATGACAGAAACTCGGGGGCGGGGGAGGATTTTCTTCCCTCCGAGTTTGTCTTATCCACGAAAAGTAATGCAAAGTGATACATACTAGCAGCGTGTACGTAGATGTCTCTAGAATAATTTTTGTTTTGTATCGGAGAAAGCCATAACCAACATACCGAAGTTTTTAGGCAGTTTTTACGGGTGAACAGTTGTCGGGGGTAGGAAAAATTCCGTGCTACCAAGTTTTGATTGGGAGTACAAGCAGTATACCAATACTACTGCAACTAAATTAGCTCCGGCCATTTTGAAATTGAGAAATTTCTGCAATTTCTGATCGGACGACTGATAATATAATAAGTTAATAATCATCACGTGCTGTGAATTTGTCATACATTTATTGTTAATATCAAAAAGTGTACCTTAATTCAACACGCAGACAATTTATTTCTGTAATTATATACGGAACTACGCGGAGTCGCGGAGCAACATTATTGTTCTAGCAAGTCTACGCACAAGGGGAGGAAATTCATTCCTTCCCTAAATACTTCGTGTGGGAAGGCCCATGAAGTGCTTGGTAACTACTTTTATTTAATAGTACAAATCTATTTTCACATGCATATAAAGTCAAAACATTAAAAAACAAAAATTATAAGGAATTTAAAATTCTTTATTAAAAGTTTTAAAGCTGCTAATAACAAATCGTGTTCAACTAGCGACATCTCCTTTCCAACACGTCAATGATTCTCGCCCCATAACAAGGTTTATAGAAGGCAAGTTATTCCCATTAAAATGTTTACACGTTCCAGATAATAGCCTGTGACGTAATTCTGTGCCTAATGTATATACATAGGAAAGAGAGAGTGCGTTCTCTGTACCGTGTTTTCCTAATCATTTCACGATATTCCGTCACTAATGGCGGAACGTGGTTCGTAATGGGAATATGGTGTATTCTATATAATAATAATTGAGGTGCTGGAAACGAGATGTCGCTACTTATATACAAAGTTCATACAACCTTTTATTTAACGGTACAAATCAAATTTTTCAAGCATATATAGGTTAAATAACAATAATCAAAATCAATAAAATTATACAGTCATTAAAAGCTCTAATATGCAAAGTTTTAAATTCAAATACAGCCATTTACTTAATTAAATCAAACGAGCTATACCTGAAATAATGAACGCACTCATATTGACATTTCTGAAAGTAAACATTTCAGAAATTTTAAAATCTGGAGCTCCGAAGTTTTGTGTTGGCTGTGTTTTAGAATATATTTTGCAATATATTCTAAGTTCTGTGTAATATTCAAACGTTCCCTCTAGGATTCCTTTTCTTAGTAAGTGATTTTTAATTATTAAGATATGATTATAAAAAAACAATTTTTACGTAGAGAGCAAAAAATTTGATACAAGGTCTTTTCATAGCAGTACTAAATAAAATTTCAAAAATAGAGTTAAATGGGTAAATCCCTCGGCTTTTTCATAAAAATTTCAAATACAAGTTCAAAACTGGACTGATATGATCAAACCCTTCATGATTTCATTCAAAACTTTTATAACGAAATATAAAACTGTCGTTTGCAATGTACTCAGCTGCAGTTGACTACGGAACCAACTATTATGATTTTGTGACCACCAGGGATTGTTACATAGTCAAATCAAACAACAGCTCTGCTCTACAGCTACCATAGCTGCCTACAGCCTACTGGTAACCCCCGGAATATAATACAAGTCAAGCGTGAATTACAATTATGACTGATCTGTCGATTGCGACTTGAATTTAAGCCGGAGTCGACGCTGACGTGAAATTTGTAATTAAATTAAAGCTTCAACTGCTTGAACAAACCAGAAGTCCCCACTTCTGTGATTGAACTGAACTTGGTCGCAGCCAACACCAACTTTCCATTTTGAGCAAAGTTTAGCTTCAGTCGCAGACACAGTCGAAGTTGCAATTGTATCTTTCCACATGCATTTATCGTTTGTGTAAAGTCGCAGTCGACAGATCAGTCGTTATTGTAATTCACGTTTCATGAAGTCGCCGAAAGCACTGACACATTGAAAGGCTTTAACGTGCCGTGTACAGCACGCACTCTCACTGCTTTTTGTATACGCGTCATGGAGGAAAATACAAGGAACTTTTATATGAAAAAAACTCCTTCAGTAAGACAAGGCAAGAAGACTGTGGATGTGGTCTGCTGACCGGCCCGATGCTCTCTTTTTTCGACTTTGTTCATGGCATGTATATTCCGGGGGTTACAAACCTACTACGTAAACACGTCCGTGTTCTACTCTGGTCTGAGCTGCTCTGAAGTTTTTCCGACTTCATTAAACATACCTATTGAATTACAATTATCATCTGTTCTGTCAAAGTGTACTACCACGATTATTTGTGTAATTTTGTAGTTAAATTAACTAAGAGATTCTTTTAGGTTATTTTTATATATTTTAAGAAGGAACGTGTTTCTATATATGGCAGAAATACGTTTGATGGGCTTCAGTGCTCCCACTGCTCCACTGCCAGGAGTTACTTCCATTTGTAACAAACATCCACAAATTTCATTTTTCAGTATAATTTGGACACTGCCTGAGAACGCGTCGACGTAGACAGCTGAAATTTGTTACATGTTCTTTCCATAGCCATAGTAAATAAAATTTAAAAAATGGACTAGATCGGGCATACCCTTCTTGCTGTTGCCATATAAAAATTTAACGTTTTTACGTAGGTATTGTGAAAACGATTAGTCCTACACGTTTTTATTGTACCGAAAAGTTGTTCAACTGAAATTTGGTACATGTTATTTTCATAGCAATAGTAAATAAAATTTAAAAAATTGACTAAATTGGGCAAAACTTTATTGATGTTGCCATACAAAAATTTCTTTTTTCAGTATATATTCGGGCACTGCCTGATAAGGCGTCGACATGAAGAGCTCAAATATTTTGCACTGCTTTTTTATACAAATTTGAAATACAAGTTCAAAATGGACTGATTTGGGCAAACCTTTCTTGATGTTGTCATTCAAAACTTTTAAATATTCAAATAGCGACCGCCAGGAATTGTTACATAGCCAAATCAAAAATCAGGCTATTGCATTTCCCATTAACTGTAGCTACATCTACAGCTACCATGCACTCTCACTGCTTTTTGTATACGCGTCATGGAGGAAAATTAAATTTTCATCTTAAACAGGTCCTAAAGCCCAAAACTGTCGCTCCTACAGTAAAATGAAGTTACAACAAATTGCAGCCAAATATGTTTTCTTTCTAATAGTTTAAAAAAAATATTATGTAGAACAAATTTATAGAAATTATAGCGTTTGAACAAATTACAAGCAACTTTTATATGAAAAACTCCTTCAGTAAAACAAGGCAAGAAGACTGTGGATGTCGCCTGTTGACAGGCCCGATGCTCTCTTTTTTCGACTTTGTTAATGGCATGTATATTTCGGGAGTTACGAGCCTACTACGTAAACACGTCCGTGCTCTACTCTGGTTTGAGCTGCTCTGAAGTATTTCCGACTTCATTAAACAGACCTATTGAATTACAATTATCATCTGTTCTGTCAAACTGTACTACCACGATTATTTGTGTAATTTTGTAGTTAAATTAACTAAGAGATTCTTTTAGGTTATTTTTATATATTTTAAGAAGGAATTTGTTTCTATATATGGCAGAAATTCGTTTGATTTACTTCAGTGCTCCCACTGCTCCACTGCCAGAAGTTACTTCCATTTGTAACAAACATCCACAAATTTCATTTTTCAGTATATATTTGGACACTGCCTGAGAACGCGTCGACGTAGACAGCTGAAATTTGTTACATGGTCTTTCCATATTCATAGTAAATAAAATTTAAAAAATAGACTAGATCGGCTAAACCCTTCTTGCTGTTACCATATAAAAATTTAACTTTTTTACGTTTACTGTGAAAACGATTAGTCCTACACGTTTTTATTGTACCGAAAAGTTGTTCAACTGAAATTTGGTACATGGTATTTTCATAGCAATAGTAAATAACATTTCAAAAATTAGATAAATCGGACAACGCCTTCTTCTTGCTGCAATTATCACGAGTAATTATCAGACCGCTGATATTACTCCACTTTAAACATTACAGTTTCGGGAAGTAATGTATTTTAATTAAGTGTACTTGCAATTTACTAAGCATACATTTTATATCAGACCGCTGATTACTTATTATAATGCTACATTTTCGGGAAGTAGCATACTAGATAAAATCCTAGGGTATACTATACTAATCTTATCATTCACGAAAATTTAGATACTGTCTGACAATGCCTCGACGTAGAAAGCTGAAATTTGGTACATGGTATTGTCATAGCAATATTAAATAAAATATTAAAAATGCACTAAATCGGGTAACCCCTTCTTGTGTTGCCATATAAAAATTTAGGTATATTACGTATACTGTGAAAACGATCAGTTCTACACGTTGTTATTTTACTGAAAAGTTTTTCAAAATATTAAATCCTATAAAATTGCTTATAATCATTTTGACTGGCCGACCAATCGTTTTAGAAATATATACGAAAAACAGCTTTAAACATCAAACTTGGATAGATGGGTGAACATACGAGATAAAATACGGGTATTCATCTACGGTATCATAAGAATTCGTCTTGGACCAGATACTCATATCACAGAAGCACTGTCTCCTGGCATTAAATACGAGACTACTTTGAGATATCTTGCTACTGGACACAGTTTCGGCGCAATAGAAGTTTTGCAAATACAAGTTCGAAATGGGTTAATTCAGAAAACTCTTCTTAATGTTACCATACCTGAGAACAGGTCGACGTAGACAGCTGAAATTTGGACATGGTCTTTCCATATCCATATTAAATAAAATTAAAAAAATTGACTAGATCGGCCAAACCCCTCTTGCTGTTGCCATATAAAAATTTAATACTGTGAACACGATCATTCCTACACGCTTTTATTTTACCGAAAAGTTGTTCACAATATGAAATCCTATAAAATGTATTATAATAATTTTTACTGCCCGGCGAACCGTTTTAGAAATATATGCGAAAAACAGATTCACTAATTAAACTTGCACTGATGGGCGATCATACGAAATTAAATTTAAAAATATTCTAACGTATTTTCCTAATTACGAAAAATTTCTTTTAATATTTCTAAGAAGTTTTTCCTTTTTTTTTTCTTCCAGACAAGTGGCTTTTTTCCTGAGTGCCACCGTGTTTTTTTTTTTTTTTGTTCTTATATATACATATATACTATATATATATTTATACATATAATAATTGCCTTTCTCTCATTTATTTGGTGCAATGCCAAAGAGAAAGGGTACTATCGGCAGACGTGTTAAGCGCGTTCGATTCCAACATCCTGCAGAAGGAAATGTGGAGGTTTCAGAGCCTGTCTTACCTGTTCCTGCTGACGTGCCCGATCAATCTTCAGTGATTGTTCCAAGAAGGGCCGCTCAGCATATAATAATGGCACAGATACACAGTGTGCGTGAAGCTGTTGGAAGCTCTTCATGGCTTAATGACCCCAACATAAACGCTGGTGCAGGTAGATCTAATCTTGACGACGCAAATGTCGAGGTTGCAGAACCTGTTCTGCCTGTTCTTGCTGACATGTCCGATACTGACAGCGATCAATCTTCAGTGTTTGATCCAGTAAGGGCCGTTCAGCAAATATTAACGGCGCAGGTACACGTTGATGTAGGTACATCTGGCACTTTCATTCCAGATCGACCTCGCAACGTTTCTCAGAATATACAAATACAACAATCTCCAAATATTGTTGCAGATCAAATCCTCATGTAAAACGGAGACGCACTTCAAATGAAGTCCAAGTAGTTCCAGTTACTCAGGATGCCAATGTTGAAGATATTTCTGACTTTCAACAAGGTAATGCTGAAACTGTGCAATTACGGAATTTCATTTTACCTCCAGCGTGGTGCGACTTAGATGAAATAATTTTGTCCTTTGCTGTAATCTTGGTAAGGTTTGTCCACAACCATTAGGTCCGTATCCAACATTGTTGAAGGACTTAATATTGGGCAATCACCAACATTCGGCGAATTTTTTGCGTTTTATTCGAAAACATAATAATATGTTATCGTTTGTGTCAGTACAATCACGTACTGATGCAGTTGGAGCAGGTGGTCCCTATTTTTATCGTATACATGGTGTAATACATCATCGTATAGCGAATAGTATACGACCAGCTGGAAATCTTCGTCCCAGATATGCACAATTGTATGTGTATGATGCTGAAGAAGAATTAAGGGAAAGAGCGAATCTTGATGTTAGTAATGATCTAAATCGAGATTTATTAAGAAAATTAGATCAACAGATTCGAAATGTGAATCCTTTTGCTCAGTCATATAAATTAATGACACAAGTTGAGCAAGAGGTTCTAGCACAGCATGGACCTGATGCTGTTAAAGACATACGAATGTATTTTACACGTTCGAATCCATCGGCTCAGGTGCATCAAGGTCGCCTAAATGCTCCAGTTGCAACTGATGTTGCAATGGTATTTAGAAGTTCAACCGGTGCTCCACCAACTGGATCTTTCTGTATATATCCAGTTGGTAGTGGATTACGACATATTTCAAGAGAAGATGTAAATTGTGATGCTCTACCATACGTTCTCCTTTATCCAAATGGAGAACCAGGATGGAGTCGCGGGTCACCTTTTACTCTCTTAGAATATTATGCGTATCGCTTTTCAGTACGAAATGATAACTTAAATGTTATATTAAATGCTAGACGATTACTTCAACAGTATATAGTGGATGCATATTGCGCTGTTGAAGCAAATCGTCTACGTTATATTGAACAACATCAGAGTGATTTGAGAGCTGAATCGTATATTGATTTAACGGATCATGTACGAAACAGAGCCACTGAGGCTGGACTCCAAGCAGGTGTATCAGTAATATTGCCAAGCACTTTTATTGGAAGTGCAAGACATATGCAACAAAAATATGGCAATGGTACGAGACTTTGGCAAGTCTGATTTGTTCATAACTTTTACATGTAACCCGAAGTGGCAAGAAATAACAAGAAATTTATTTCGTGGTCAACAACCTTCGGATAGGCCGGATTTAGTAGCGCGAGTATTTTATTTAAAATACAAGGCACTACTAGAAGACATTACCAAAAAAGAAATTTTTGGTAAAGTCAAAGGCTACATGTATGTCATTGAGTTCCAAAAAAGGGGACTTCCTCATATGCATCTTTTATTAACATTAGATAATTCTAATAAAATAAGAACTGCAGAGGATATTGACAAAGTTGTAACCGCGCAACTACCTAACAAAAATATCCATCCGATACTTTTTGCTATTGTCTCCCCCCAAATGATGCATGGGCCTTACGGACACTCAAATCCAAATTGCCCATGTATGATTGATGGGAAATGTTCAAAGTCTTTTCCAAAAAGTTTTTGCGAAATGACATCGGTTAATTATAATGGTTATCCATTATATAAACGACCAGATAACGGTCGTTAATGCTAATGCTACCCTTGATAATAGATCTGTTGTACCGTATAATCCATACTTACTTCTGAAATATAATGCTCATATTAATGTTGAGGTATGCAGCTCAATACAGTTCGTCTGTTTCATTTAATGACAATAATGCTGGTATACTAAATTGGAATGAAGTAAGGGGATATCTAGAGTCTAGATATATTTCCGCCCCCGAATCCATGTGGCGTTTGTTTAAGATGCCACTGGATGATCGTTCCCATAAAGTATATCGCCTTACAGTTCATTTGCCAAATAGGCAGCCGGTATATTTTCATCCTAATAATGAGAGAGAAGCTTTGGAAAGAGCTTCAGAGCAAGATACTCAATTAACAGAATTTTTCAAGTTAAATGAACTTGATGCTGATGCTCGACAATATCTGTATATTCAAATTCCAGAGCATTACGTTTGGCAAAAAAATCGATGGACAAAGCGAAAAAGAGGCTTTAACATCATAACTCGGATGTATTCTGTAAGTGTACGTGATATTGAAAAATATCATTTACGAATACTTCTGTCACACGTTCGGGGTCCTAAAAGTTTTGACGACCTTAAGATGTACAATGGCGTCTTATACAATTCTTTTAAGGACGCGTGTACAACGAGAAATTTATTGCAGGATGATGGGGAATGGTATAGAGCTATCGAAGAAGCAATCGCATTTGAAATGCCGAATAAATTAAGGCAACTTTTTGTATTCATTTGTGTATTTTGCTCCCCAGCTAATCCTATTGAACTTTGGCAGGAATTTGCCAATGATTTGTCCGAAGACTATATTAGGCGTTTCAATAATGAAGCCCAAGGTTTGGAAAAAGCGTTGGCTGATATTGCTCAAATGTTGGGAGTTCATAAATTTAGCTTGGCAGACTTGGGTTTACCTACTGTCGATCAATCTTTGATTTTGAATAATGCCGATATATATATTCCTACAGAAGAGAATAGGGAATATCAGCGAGCCTATGCTAGATTAAATGCGGGGCAAAAGAAATTCTTTGATGATGTTATATCTGAATTAAATGGTATAACATCTAATGGAAAATTATTCCATTTGGATGCTTTTGCTGGTGCAGGTAAAAGCTTTGTTTTGAATGCCATTCTTAGCAAAGTGCGAGCAGATGGAAAAGTTGCAATTGCTGTCGCTTGGTCTGGAATTGCTGCTATGCTTCTTAAAGCTGGCACTACAGTCCATTCCAGATTCAAGTTACCAATTGATCCTCACGAGTCTTCCGTTTGTAATATAAGACCAAATTCACCTCAGGGTTTGGAGATAAAATCCGCAGAAGTTATTGTATGGGATGAATATACAATGCCCCATGGATATGGTTTCGAAGCTGTTGATCGCCTTTTACGCGATTTAACAGGAATTAATAGGCCATTCGGAGATAAGATTATTATTATGAGTGGCGATTGGAGGCAAATACTTTCGGTTGTCAATCTTAGTAGTACATTAACAACAGTAGAAGCTTGCATAAAGCAATCAAATCTGTGGATACATTTCCGAAGGTATACATTAGTTCAAAATATGAGAACTAATCCTTGGGAAGTTTCATTTTCCCGATGGCTTTTAAAATTAGGTGATGGCAAATTGTCCAACACCTTTGGTTTAGATGAAAATATTATCGAAATATCAACCGTTAATATTGCATCTAATGACTTGATTCTGGACGTTTATGGGCAAAACATAAATGAAATTTCAGAAGAAGATCTAATTAGTGCGCCCATTTTAAGTACAAAAAATGGTGCCGTACTAGAAATAAATGAACAAATCCTCTCAAAATTATCGGGAAATATTCACACGTATTACTGTGTGGATAGCATTGATTATGTGGATGGGGATAATGATGAAGAGGATATGCTTCAAATGGATGTTATCAATTCGATTACTCCATCTGGTATGCCGACACACCAATTAAATTTAAAAGTTGGTGCAGTCATAATGCTGCTCCGCAATCTAGATATTAATGGTGGGCTATATAATGGTACCAGACTTATTGTTAGACATTTAATGGCTGATGTTATTGATGCCGAAATTGCTGTCGGAGCAAATAAAGGCGAGCGAGTCTTTATACCTCGCATCATACTTAGTTCGTCTGACATAAGGTTTCCATTTAAATTAGTTCGGCAGCAATTTCCGGTGAGGCTTTCTTTCGCAATGACTATCAATAAGGCTCAGGGACAGAGTCTTAGAAAGGTAGGAATCTTGCTAAGAGAGCCAGTTTTCTCACACGGAATGTTATATGTTGCCTATTCAAGGGCAACAGCACAAAGCTCTGTTCATGTTGCTATTACACGCACTAACAGACAGAGAAAATTACTCCTTGGCCGTAATCAAGTATTCACCCCGAATGTAGTATTTCGAGGAGGTCTTAAACTAATTTTGGATAATTCTTTTTGTTGCCGCTGAACAGTAGAGTTGTTCATTATTTGGTTTAACTTCAAAACAATTTTATCGTATAAAGTACAATAAATATCTAAAAGTATTCTTACAGTTTCTCATCTAGAAATGCCTTTAAGTAAGTTGAAAATATTTTTAGTTATTGTATTTTTGCGAAAATACCTGACTTCTGTTAGGGAAACATTCATATCCTTTGAATGTAAACAATGCTTTGAAATGGTTCAAAACATTTTATCGTATAAAGTACAATAAATATCTAAAAATATTCTTACTGTTTCTTATGTAGAAATACCTTTAAGTAAGTTGAAAATATTTTTAGATATTGTATTTTTGCGAAAATACCTAACTTCTGTTAGGAAAAACATTCATATCTTATGAATGTAATGAATGGTTTATACGCCTCCTTGGGAACTACCATCTAAAAAAAACGTAAGAAAGGAAATAATGGTTATATGCTTCTTTGGGAACCCACCATTTAAATAAAAGGGTAAGAAAAGCATGGTTATAGGCCTCCTGGGGAACCTTCCATGTAAAATAAAGGTTAACGGACCTAAAGGGACACCTCATCGGTGGTCTGGAAAATCCCTTCTTATATTATATATTTACTAGGGTGAACCCGCCGGCGATGCTCGGCGTGAGCGTGTGATGGGTGTGACGCTTGCTCATAGGTAGGGGGAGGAGATGGTCATCATCTGAGAGAAGAATGAAGAGAAACGGTCAAGAGGGTGAGGAGCAATGGACAAAAGAGTGGAGGCATGTCGGAAAGTTTTTTTGCGCGCAGTTAAGTACAATTCCGACGTTTCGATCCGATTCGTTCCAACCCACTTCCGTTCGGTTTCAAACACTCTTGTGTTTAAAATTTTGCCAGATTTTGTCTTTCCACTTTACATCCATCCATGAAAACATTCTTTCTTTGTCATATAATTCATGTCTTTTTTTATTTCATCAACAAAAGCCTTTTGATGCATCTTTGAGTATAAACAAATCTTTACAGATGATTTTTCTAGGCTATGTCATCCGTAAAAGTTGAAATTTGCTCAACTTCTCCGTTTCGATTCGATCCATTTCGATCCATTTCGGTGTAATGTGTCCAATTGCACGTATGTCTCATATAAGCAAATTTGACATTTGTACGAAAGGGATCGAAACGGTGGAATTGTGTTTCGCCCTTTAAGTTGTTTTCGGTTAGTGTGTGTGTGTGTGTGTGTGTGTGTGTGTGTGTGTGTGACTGTGTATGCGTGTGTACCACTGACTTATAACAATGGACTAAGCGATTTGCTATTTCATGTGGCACAAAAAATATTGGGTTTCTGTATGTCACCGTTAGAGCACCCTTTAAAACATTTACTACATAATATGTAAAACTCAACAAATCACATGAAATTTAACACCCGTAAATCGAATTAAATTAAAAGAAATTATTTTCTTGTGTCCAAGTGATTTTTTATTCGCTTATTTTAAGCACTCTTATAAGAAATTAAACTAATTCCGACTTTAATTTTCAAAAGTTATTCTTAACTGAATCCTGCGTGTGGGTAAGAGAGACGGCGCATCTTTACCTTATTCTTTCTGCCGCGATTGCATGTGCAGCCAACATAAAAATATCAAATGGCATAAGTAAATATTCAGTAGGCAATATTTTGTGTTGGCAGCTCCAACTCTGTCATAGGGCGAAAGAGAGAACTGTAAAACTTGTGCCGTTCTTTCCTATAGGAAATGGCAATACGTTCAATCCATAATTGTTATAAGTCAGTGGTGTGTACGTGTTTCTGCTTCCATGCGGTCGGGAAAGTGCAGCTCTCAACGCCGACGCCTTCTCTGGCAGTGCCGAAATTTATATTAAACAATTGAAATGTTTGTATGGCAACCCAATGAAGGATCTACCCGATCCGTTCCATTTTCTAACTCAAATTTACTATTTTTCTAAAAGCCTGTATGCAAAAATTCAGTTATGTAGTCATCGAGTCCTTTCCACATACATAGTACCCACATGCCCGGGTATGGAAGAAATTTCTAGCAGGAAACTAATGGATTGTGTATATAATATGTGTACATGAACATAACCCAAATTATTCCCACTACGAACAATTTTCCAGCATCAGATGACGTAATATCATGAAATGTATAGGAAAGTACGGCACAGAGGACACAATACTGTCCCGCCTCTTCGTCACAGATTATCAGCTGCAATGTGTCGAAGTTTCAATGGGAATGGCATTAGCTGTGACAATGGCCGATGATCAGGCGTTTGATATCCAGTTGGACAAGACAGTAATGTAAGTATATTTTTAAATTAAATAGGTATTCGAAAGTAATTTAATCTGTTTACAAATTTGTTAGTGATGAAATGGTAAAAGGAATGCAGGTAAAGACACGAAACGAAGATGAAAAAGGAAAAGAAGAAGAAGGAAAAGGAGAAGAAGGAAAAGAAGAAGAAGAAAAAGAAGAGAGAGGAAAAGAGGAAAAGTTAAAACAGGGAAAAGGGTAAATAATTTTTAATGTTAGTAAATTTAAAAATTAATGAATAAAATAATTTTTCAGAAAAACAACTAAACCAAAATCGAAGAAAAAAAAATCAAAAATATTAAACATTACATTTGCTAAAGGTAGCAACAACATTAATAAATTTCACACTTCGTGTAATAAATCGTGTAAATCGTGCAACGAATAAAATACATAAATTTTGAACTATAATGTTTTTCTTAAAATATCCATTTGTATACCCAATAAGATGAAAGTTTGTCATTGTTTCTTTAATTGTCAAAGCTTGTAACGCATAGAAATAATTATGGTAGAGCAAAATGGTTATTTAGATTTATGCATTTCCGTCTTTCTGTCTGTTCGTTTGTCAGTCTGTAGCCCAGTTATGGTGAGCCCGCCGGCGTTGGTATTGTTGGAGGGTTGGGGTGGGTAGAGATCAACGAAAGGAGATGCAACATATGTACGATCCGTGTACATGAGCGTACCCAAACTTGCCCTGCATTTGTGTATGTTTCATTTCGCCATTTTTGGTCTTCGCTGTCAAATCCATACTCACAAACATTTTACCACTGAACTTTTCTTCATAATTATAAACTTTTTTATGTTCATGTTTGCAAATTCAGTAAATACTTTTGAGTATATGAAAAGAAAGGCGTTTAAAATTGCGCATAGGTGTACAATTGTGTACAATGTGTTTGAAATGGGTACATTAAATTTTCTCATTTGCATTTCCTTTAGTTCTTACGTCGTTGGTAGAGATGCAAACCGTGAAAACAGCACCTCAGGTATCGTCAATCATCAGATGTACACGATATCTTACAGAGCTACCCTCGATTTCGTGAGCACTGGCTAACGTGAACAAAAAATGTAGTACGTACTCGTATAAGATGGAGTACTCAGCGTTAGAATATAGAGAGAATAGGAAGTGTTGATACGTCTAAAACTCGTATACATGCGCGTTGCTTTTATTAGAGGAGCTTGAAGTAGGATAGAATATATTGAAGAAAGAGATACCTTATGAAAAAATTTTGTTCAGCTCACTGACATATATAATATGTATTACTTAACTTTCTATTTCACGTGGGCACGATTTTTTGTGTCAAAAAGAGTTCTTAGGTCGATGCCAACAATGAAAAAATCATTGGCGGGAAGTTGAAAAAGTGAGCACATAGCTCCAAAAATGACTTTAATAAATCCTGTGGAATTTCTTCTGCGTATCTAATGTATATCTTGGCTTTAGTAAAACAGATTTTATCAGTAATAACCCTAAATCATTAATTTAGAAACGTTTATTTCTACGAACCCACTTATTTATTTGTTATTCACAGCTCTCTCTCAGTTGGTACTTGGTGCTTAATCGAAAGAGTCAGCAATATAGAAGTGAGCCCACTTTCTGTAGTGTATTTCAGTGAACGTAGTCAGTCCATATTATACATATATGTCAGTGGTTCAGCTGCTTGGAAACAGCCGGAACACTCCTGAAGTGCTTGGCGTAAGTGACAGCGTCTAAGAGAATTTGCAATGGGAGCAAACGGAATATTTTTAACCATATATCTTCTTATTCTACTATATACGCCTATTGTATTCTACTATATACGCCTGTACTGAGCTTTCACTGCAGCTGTAGCAGATTCTAAGCCAACCAAAATTATCACACTTCCTGTACTCTCTATATGTGTTAGGTATGCTTCCACACATAATCTCGTTTTCGGAATGAAAATTACGTTTAGTTCACGAAACGTTTTACATGTGGATTCAAGACTTTTAAAGAAAACAACAGATTTTTCTATTTTAATTTATTTGATCACAAACCTTAATAAGAATAGCACAAAAAAGCATTTATTAAGGAACCTAAGCTTACACTACGTTCCAACATTATTAGGTACATTGAGTAGGACATAGATAATTGTAATTATCAATAGAGTACAAAAGTGTTTAGTAAACTAAAAAAAGTACAATAATAATAATATAAGTATATCTAATCAAATATTTTTTTATACTTCAATATTTTAATAAATAAATATTAACGCGGTTATCAGAGTAAGAAATAAATTAATATGCACAAAGGAGCTGTTTCCTATCAGGTTCTATGGCACACAGGTCTATAAATCCAGAAATATACGTTTTCAATAGGTTTTCGTTTCACGTTGGCGTTCTTCTCTTAGCCATTTCTTAATTCTGTTCTATTTTCGCACTGAGACCTATCAAATTTGGATAAAACAAAAAATTAATAAATAATAAAATATAATATATAATAAATATATAATATAAGAAGGGATTTTCCAGACCACCCATGAGGTGTCGCTTTAGGTCCGTTAACCTTTATTTTACATGGAAGGTTCCCCAGGAGGCCTATAACCATGCTTTTCTTACCCTTTTATTTAAATGGTGGGTTCCCAAAGAGGCATATAACCATTATTTCCTTTCTTACGTTTTTTTTAGATGGTAGTTCCCAAGGAGGCGTATAAACCATTCATTACATTCATAAGATATGAATGTTTTTCCTAACAGAAGTTAGGTATTTTCGCAAAAATGCAATATCTAAAAATATTTTCAACTTACTTAAAGGTATTTCTAGATGAGAAACAGTAAGAATACTTTTAGATATTTATTGTACTTTATACGATAAAAATGTTTTGAAGTTGAACCAAATAATGAACAATTCTACTGTTCACTGGCAACAAAAAGAATTATCCAGAATTAGTTTAAGACTTCCCGAAATACTACATTCGGGGTGAATACTTGATTACAGCCAAGGAGTAATTCGCCCTGTCTGTTAGTGCGTGTAATAGCAACATGAACAGAGCTTTGTGCTGTTGCCCTTGAAAAGGCAACATATAACATTCCGTGTGAGAAAACTGGCTCTCTTAGCAAGATTCCTACCTTTCTAAGACTCTGTCCCTGAGCCTTATTGATAGTCATTGCGAAAGAAAGCCTCACCGGAAATTGCTGCCGAACTAATTTAAATGGAAACCTTATGTCAGACGAACTAAGTATGATGCGAGGTATAAAGACTCGCTCGCCTTTATTTGTTCCGACAGCAATTTCGGCATCAATAATATCAGCAATTAAATGTCTAACAATATGTCTGATACCATTACATAGCCCACCATTAATATCTAGATTGCGGAGCAGCATTATAACTGCACCAACTTTTAAATTAAATTAGTGTGTCGGCATACCAGATGGAGTAATCGAATCGATAACATCCATTTGAAGCATATCCTCTTCATCATTATCCCCATCCACATATTCAATGCTATCCACACTGTAATACGTGTGAATACTTCCCGATAATTTTGAGAGGATTTGTTCATTTATTTCTAGTACGGCATCATTTTTTGTACTTAAAATGGCCGCACTAATTAGATCTTCTTCTGAAATTTCATTTATGTTTTGCCCATAAACGTCCAGAATCAAGTCATTAGATGCAATATTAACGGTTGGTATTTCGATAATATTTTCATCTAAACCAAATGTGTTGGACAATTTGCCATCACCTAATTTTAAAAGCCATCGGGAAAATGAAACTTTCCAAGGATTAGTTCTCATATTTTGAACTAATGTATACCTTCGGAAATGTATCCACAGATTTGATTGCTTTATGCAAGCTTCTACTGTTGTTAATGTACTACTAAGATTGACAACCGGAAGTATTTGCCTCCAATCGCCACTCATAATAATAATCTTATCTCCGAATGGCTTATTAATTCCTGTTAAATCGCGTAAAAGGCGATCAACAGCTTCGAAACCATATCTATGGGTTATTGTACATTCATCCCATACAATAACTTCTGCGGATTTTATCTCCAAACCCTGAGGTGAATTTGGTCTTATATTACAAACGGAAGACTCGTGAGGATCAATTGGTAACTTGAATCTGGAATGGACTGTAGTGCCACCTTTAAGAAGCATAGCAGCAATTCCAGACCAAGCGACAGCAATTGCAACTTTTCCATCTGCTCGCACTTTGCTAAGAATGGCATTCAGAACAAAGCTTTTACCTGCACCAGCAAAAGCATCCAAATGGAATAATTTTCCATTAGATGTTATACCATTTAATTCAGATATAACATCATCAAATAATTTCTTTTGCCCCGCATTTAATCTAGCATAGGCTCGCTGATATTCCCTATTCTCTTCTGTAGGAATATATATATCGGCATTATTCAAAACCAAGGATTGATCGACAGTAGGTAAACCCAAGTCTGCCAAGCTAAATCTATGAACTGCCAACATTTGAGCAATATCAGCCAACGCTTTTTCCAAACCTTGGGCTTCATTATTGAAACGCCAAATATAGTCTTCGGACAAATCATTGGTAAATTCCTGCCAAAGTTTAATAGGATTAGCTGGGGAGCAAAATACACAAATGAATACAAAAAGTTGCCTTAATTTATTCGGCATTTCAAATGCGATTGCTTCTTCGATAGCTCTATACCATTCCCCATCATCCTGCAATAAATTTCTCGCTGTACACGCATCTTTAAAAGAATTGTATAAGACGCCATTGTACATCTTAAGGTCGTCAAAACTTTTAGGACCCCGAACGTGTGACAGAAGTATTCGTAAATGATATTTTTCAATATCACGTACACTTACAGAATGCATCCGAGTTATGATGTTAAAGCCTCTTTTTCGCTTTGTCCATCGGTTTTTTTGCCAAACGTAATGCTCTGGAATTTGAATATACAGATATTGTCGAGCATCAGCATCAAGTTCATTTAACTAGAGAAATTCTGTTAATTGAGTATATTGCTCTGAAGCTCTTTCCAAAGCTTCTCTCTCATTATTAGGATGAAAATATACCGGCTGCCTATTTGGCAAATGAACTGTAAGGCGATATACTTTATGGGAAAGATCATCCAGTGGCATCTTAAACAAACGCCACATGGATTCGGGGCAGAAAATATATCTAGACTCTAGATATCCCCTTACTTCATTCCAATTTAGTATACCAGCATTATTGTCATTAAATGAAACAGACGCCATGTCATGCCCTTTATATATGTACTTATAAATATACTTACCTAATCGACTGTATTGAGCTGCATACCTCAACATTAATATGAGCATTATATTTCAGAAGTAAGTATGGATTATACGGTACAACAGATCTATTATCAAGGGTAGCATTACCTTTAATAATATAACGACCATTATATGGTCATTTATATAATGGATAACCATTATAATTAACCGATGTTATTTCGCAAAAACTTTTTGGAAAAGACTTTGAACATTTCCCATCAATCGTACATGGGCAATTTGGATTTGAGTGTCCGCAGGGCCCATGCATCATTTGGGAAGAGACAATATCAAAAAGTATCGGATGGATATTTTGTTAGGTAGTTGCGCGGTTACAACTTTGTCAATATCCTCTGCAGTTCTTATTTTATTAGAATTATCTAATGTTAATAAAAGATGCATATGGGGAAGTCCCCTTTTTTGGAACTCAATGACATACATGTAGCCTTTGACTTTACAAAAAAGATCTTTTTTGGTAATGTCTTCTAGTAGTACCTTGTATTTTAAATAAAATACTCGCGCTACTAAATCCGGCCTATCCGAAGGTTGTTGACCACGAAATAAATTTCTTGTTATTTCTTGCCACTTCGGGTTACATGTAAAAGTTATGAACAAATCAGGCTTGCAAAAGTCTCGTACCATTGCCATAGCATCTTGATATTTTTGTTGCATATGACTTGCACTTCCAATAAAAGTGCTTGGCAATATTACTGGTACACCTGCTTGGAGTCCAGCCTCAGTGGCTCTGTTTCGTACATGATCCGTTAAATCAGTATACGATTCAGCTCTCAAATCACTCTGATGTTGTTCAATATAACGTAGACGATTTGCTTCAACAGCGCAATATGCATCCACTATATACTGTTGAAGTAATCGTCTAGCATTTAATATGACATTTAAGTTATCATTTCGTACTGAAAAGCGATACGCATAATATTCTAAGAGAGTAAAAGGTGACCCGCGACTCCATTCTGGTTCTCCATTTGGATAAAGGAGAACGTATGATAGAGTATCACAATTTACATCTTCTCTTGAAAAATGTCGTAATGCACTACCAACTGGATATATACAGAAAGATCCAGTTGGTGGAGCACCGGTTGAACTTCTAAATATCACTGCAACTGGAGCATTTAGGCGACCTTGATGCACCTGAGCCGATGGATTCGAATGTGTAAAATACATTCGTATGTCTTTAACAGCATCAGGTCCATGCTGTGCTAAAACCTCTTGCTCATCTTATGTCATTAATTTATATGACTGAGCAAAAGGATTCACATTTCGAATCTCTTGATCTAATTCTCTTAATAGATCTCGATTTAGATCATTACTAACATCAAGATTCTCTCTTTCCCTTAATGCTTCTTCAGCATCATACACCTACAATTGTGCATATCTGGGACGAAAATTTCCTGCTGGTCGTATACTATTCGCTATACGATGATGTATACACCATGTATACGATAAAAATAGGGACCACCTGCTCCAACTGCATCAGTACGTGATTGTACTGACACAAACGATAACATATTATTATGTTTTCGAATAAAACGCAAAAAATTCGCCGAATGTTGGTGATTGCCCAATATTAAGTCCTTCAACAATGTTGGATACGGACCTAATGGTTGTGGACAAACCTTACCAAGATTACAGCAATGGACAAAATTTCCGCGAGTATTACGCTCTCCACTAAAATACAAAGCGTTAAAAAATCGCAGATGAAATTAAATTCACCACAGGTATGTTCACTTATATCTATGGATGTTATTTCATCTAAGTCGCACCACGCTGGAGGTAAAATGAAATTCCATAATTGCACAGTTTCAGCATTACCTTGTTGAAAGTCAGAAATATCTTCAACATTGGCATCCTGAGTAACTGGAACTACTTGGACTTCATTTGAAGTGCGTCTCCGTTTTACATGAGGATTACCCCAATTTCGATTCCTCGGTCTTTTTGGTACAACTTGGAGAACTTGCTCAGGAATATCTGAAACAATATTTGGAGATTGATGTATTTGTATATTCTGAGAAACGTTGCGAGGTCGATCTGGAATGAAAGTGCCAGATGTACCTACATCAACGTGTACCTGCGCCGTTAATATTTGCTGAACGGCCTTTACTGGATCAAACACTGAAGATTGATCGCTGTCAGTATCGGACATGTCAGCAAGAACAGGCAGAACAGGTTCTGCAACCTCGACATTTGCGTCGTCAAGATTAGATCTACCTGCACCAGCGTTTATGTTGGGGTCATTAAGCCACGAAGAGCTTCCAACAGCTTCACGCACACTGTGTACCTGTGCCGTTATTATATGCTGAGCGGCCCTTCTTGGAACAATCACTGAAGATTGATCACTGTCAGTATCGGGCACGTCAGCAGGAACAGGTAAGACAGGCTCTGAAACCTCCACATTTCCTTCTGCGGATGTTGGAATCGAACGCTCTTAACACATCTGCCGATAGTACCCTTTCTCTTTGGCATTGCACCAAATAAATGAGAGAAAGGCAATTATTATATGTATAAATATATATATACTATATATATATAAGAAAAAAAAAACGGCGAAACTCAGGAAAAAAGCCACTTGTCTGGAAGAAAAAAAAAGGAAAAACTTCTTAGAAATATTAAAAGAAATTTTTCGTAATTAGGAAAATACGTTAGAATATTTTTAAATTTAATTTCGTATGATCGCCCATCAGTGCAAGTTTAATTAGTGAATCTGTTTTTCGCATATATTTCTAAAACGGTTTGCCGGGCAGTAAAAATTATTATAATACATTTTATAGGATTTCATATTGTGAACAACTTTTCGGTAAAATAAAAGCGTGTAGGAATGATCGTGTTCACAGTATTAAATTTTTATATGGCAACAGCAAGAAGGGTTTGGCCGATCTAGTCATTTTTTTAAATTTTATTTAATATGGATATGGAAAGACCATGTACCAAATTTCGGCTGTCTACGTCGACCTGTTCTCATTTATGGTAACATTAAGAAGAGTTTTCTGAATTAATCCATTTCGAACTTGTATTTGCAAAACTTCTATTGTGCCGAAACTGTGTACAGTAGCAAGATATCTCAAAGTAGTCTCGTATTTAATGTCAGGAGACAATGCTTCTTTGATATGATGGTCCAAGACGAATTCTTATGATACCGTAGATGAATACCCGTATTTTATCTCGTATGTTCACCCATCTGTCCAAGTTTGATGTTTAAAGCTGTTTTTCGTATATATTTCTAAAACGATTGGTCGGCCAGTCAAAATGATTATAAGCAATTTTATAGGATTTAATATTTTGAAAAACTTTTCAGTACAATAAAAACGTTTAGAACTGATCGTTTTCACAGTATACGTAATATACCTAAATTTTTATATGGCAACACAAGAAGGGGTTACCCGATTTAGTGCATTTTTAATATTTTATTTAATATTGCTATGACAATACCATATACCAAATTTCAGCTTTCTACGTCGAGGCATTGTCAGACAGTATCTAAATTTTCGCGAATGATAAGATTAGTATAGTATACCCTAGGATTTTATCTAGTATGCTACTTCCCGAAAATGTAGCATTATAATAAGTAATCAGCGGTCTGATATAAAATGTATGCGTAGTAAATTGCAAGTACACTTAATTAAAATACATTACTTCCCGAAACTGTAATGTTTAAAGTGGAGTAATATCAGCGGTCTGATAATTACTCGTGATAATTGCAGCAAGAAGAAGGCGTTGTCCGATTTATCTAATTTTTGAAATGTTATTTACTATTGCTATGAAAATACCATGTACCAAATTTCAGTTGAACAACTTTTCGGTACAATAAAAACGTGTAGGACTAATCGTTTTCACAGTAAACGTAAAAAAGTTAAATTTTTATATGGTAACAGCAAGAAGGGTTTAGCCGATCTAGTCCATTTTTTAAATTTTATTTACTATGAATATGGAAAGACCATGTAACAAATTTCAGCTGTCTACGTCGACGCGTTCTCAGGCAGTGTCCAAATATATACTGAAAAATGAAATTTGTGGATGTTTGTTACAAATGGAAGTAACTTCTGGCAGTGGAGCAGTGGGAGCACTGAAGCCCATCAAACGTATTTCTGCCATATATAGAAACAAATTCCTTCTTAAAATATATAAAATAACCTAAAAGAATCTCTTAGTTAATTTAACTACAAAATTACACAAATAATCGTGGTAGTACACTTTGACAGAACAGATGATAATTGTAATTCAATAGGTCTGTTTAATGAAGTCGGAAAAACTTCAGAGCAGCTCAGACCAGAGTAGAGCACGGACGTGTTTACGTAGTAGGTTTGTAACCCCCGGATATACATGCCATGAACAAAGTCGAAAAAAGAGAGCATCGGGCCGGTCAGCAGACGACATCCACAGTCTTCTTGCCTTGTCTTACTGAAGGAGTTTTTTTCATATAAAAGTTCCTTGTATTTTGTTCAAACGCTATAATTTCAATAAATTTGTTATACATGCAATTTTTTTTTAAATTATTAGAAAGAAAACATATTTTGCTGCAATTTGTTGTAACTTCGTTTTGCTGTGGGAGCGACAGTTTTGGGCTTTAGGACCTGTTTAAGATGAAAATGTAATTTTCCTCCATGACGCGTATACAAAAAGCAGTGAGAGTGCATGCTGTACACGGCACGTTAAAGCCTTTCAATGTGTCAGTGCTTTCGGCGACTTCATGAAACGTGAATTACAATTACGACTGATCTGTCGACTGCGACTTTACACAAATGATAAATGCATGTGGCAAGATACAATTGCAACTTCGACCGTGACTGCGACTGAAGCTAAACTTTGCTCAAAATGGAAAGTTGGTGTTGGCTACGACCAAGTTCAGTTCAATCACAGAAGTGGGGACTTCTGGTTTGTTCAAGCAGTTGAAGCTTTAATTTAATTACAAATTTCACGTCAGCGTCGACTCCGGCTTAAATTCAAGTCGCAATCGACAGATCAGTCATAATTGTAATTCACGCTTGACTTGTATTATATTCCGGGGGTTACCAGTAGGCTGTAGGCAGCTATGGTAGCTGTAGAGCAGAGCTGTTGTTTGATTTGACTATGTAACAATCCCTGGTGGTCACAAAATCATAATAGTTGGTTCCGTAGTCAACTGCAGCTGAGTACATTGCAAACGACAGTTTTATATTTCGTTATAAAAGTTTTGAATGAAATCATGAAAGGTTTGATCATATCAGTCCAGTTTTGAACTTGTATTTGAAATTTTTATGAAAAAGCCGAGGGATTTGTCCATTTAACTCTATTTTTGAAATTTTATTTAGTACTGCTATGAAAAGACCTTGTATCAAATTTTTTGCTCTCTACGTAAAAATTTTTTTTTTATAATCATATCTTAATAATTAAAAATCACTTACTAAGAAAAGGAATCCTAGAGGGAACGTTTGAATATTACACAGAACTTATATTCTAAAACACAGACAACACAAAACTTCGGAGCTCCAGATTTTAAAATTTCTGAAATGTTTACTTTCAGAAATGTCAATATGAGTGCGTTCATTATTTCAGGTATAGCTCGTTTGATTTAATTAAGTAAATGGCTGTATTTGAATTTAAAACTTTGCATATTAGAGCTTTTAATGACTGTATAATTTTATTGATTTTGATTATTGTTATTTAACCTATATATGCTTGAAAAATTTGATTTATACCGTTAAATAGAAGGTTGTATGAACTTTGTATATAAGTAGCGACATCTCGTTTCCAGCACCTCAATTATTATTATATAGAATACACCATATTCCCATTACGAACCACGTTCCGCCATTAGTGACGGAATATCGTGAAATGATTAGGAAAACACGGTACAGAGAACGCACTCTCTCTTTCCTATGTATATACATTAGGCACAGAATTACGTCACAGGCTATTATCTGGAACGTGTAAACATTTTAATGGGAATAACTTGCCTTCTATAAACCTTGTTATGTGGCGAGAATCATTGACGTGTTGGAAGGGAGATGTCGCTAGTTGAACACGATTTGTTATTAGCAGCTTTAAAACTTTTAATAAAGAATTTTAAATTCCTTATAATTTTTGTTTTTTAATGTTTTGACTTTATATGCATGTGAAAATAGATTTGTACTATTAAATAAAAGTGGTTACCAAGCACTTCATGGGCCATCCCACACGAAAAGTATTTAGGGAAGGAATGAATTGCCTCCCCTTGTGCTTAGACTTGCCAGAACAATAATGTTGCTCCGCGTAGTTCCGTATATAATTACAGAAATAAATTGTGTGCGTGTTGAATTAAGGTACAGTTTTTGATATTAACAATAAATGTATGACAAATTCACAGCACGTGATTTATTAACTTATTATATTATCAGCTCAAATCGCAGGTAAGCATGTGTACAGCCGTCCGATCAGAAATTGCAGAAATTTCTCAATTTTTCAATTTCCTACCCCCGACAACTGTTCACCCGTAAAAACTGCCTAAAAACTTCGGTATGTTGGTTATGGCTTTCTCCGATACAAAACAAAAATTATTCTAGAGACATCTACGTACACGCTGCTAGTATGTATCACTTTGCATTACTTTTCGTGGATAAGACAAACTCGGAGGGAAGAAAATCCTCCCCCGCCCCCGAGTTTCTGTCATCCTCTTGCAGTTAACTACAGTAATATGATTATTGATGACACGTTTGAGCTGAAGTGCTTACTACATGTGGGTTGGTCCCATGATAAAAAGATTAACAATGTATGGCCGATTTAGCTGTCAATTGGTTGTTTACCTCATTTGGGGACAAATGTGACAAATGTATTCGTCTCAATTTCAACCGTCCTTACCAAAGTGAAGGAAATTATCTGATTTTGAGCTTTACCACCAGTATATAATAATTTTTCCCGAAGAGATTTAAACGAAGAAACCAATGTTTTTATTAAATATTTCAATATATTCAAAACGTATTTCAGTGAAGATAATACGAAAAAGTCAAAATAAATCCTCTGAATATGATATTTGTCCCCAATAACATTGCAACACAAAAATTCCTTTGAATTCCTTTCTACAATAAAATTAAACTGGTTATATCAGCTGCGGAACGGAAAAAATAATAAAAATATAAGACAAAATTAAATTAAATTTTATCCAGTATTTTTGTGTATTTTTATGAGTTCAGCAAGCCTTTCATACGTCGAATCAACAGTTCGAAGTGTGCTAAATTTAGAATCACCCTGCATGTAAGAATTGAAAATAAAAAATTTATAGATATGTAAAAAATATATAGATATGTATGAATATCAATCATTCAGAATCGAAAGTTGACAATGGCAGGTACAGGAAAGGAAAACTTGGAGGAACGAAAAGCGGAGGAAAATGTAGTGGCAGGACCATCAAACGAAAACTTGCTGGAAGGAAAATCTAAGGAAAATGCAGTAGTGGCAGGATTATCAGGAGAAAGCTCAGTTAATGGAAAATCCAAGGAAAATGTGGTAAAAGGAAAGGCAACCATCGCAGATGTAACGGCAACCAAAGCAAAAGTCGGAGCTAAAGCTGATAAAAAAAAAGTAGCCAAGGAGAAGAGGAAAAACGAAAAAATTGAAGAAAAGAGAAGTGAAAGTGAAAATTTTGTTTTCAATATAAACTGTAGTAAAGTAATAATACTTCATAAAAAATATAAGAAGTAATTGATGAAATTGTTGTTGTTTTTTTTTTGTAATTTATAAATAATAATTCAATTGAAATTTGTGATAGGTAGGTACAATTATTATTTATCGTCTCGGTAGCTTGTGCTTCGTGCTTAGTACATGTGGGTTGATACTAAACATATAAAAATAATTGCTAGAGCTGACACGCTGCTAGCATGCTAGAGTTTTTGTTGTTGAAAGGAATTCATGGGGGGAAAAATTCCGTGATACATGGCTTGGCTGTGCAATTGTTTGGGCCAACGGCAACGAATTCGCTGGTAGCATGCATCTCTTAGCATAACTTTTCGAGGATAAGAGACGTATAAGGAACTACTGCGGAGCAAAACTACTCTGATGAAATTGTTCTTGCTTTGTTCTGACTACACGTGTGAGTTGGCCTATGAAATTAACAATTGAAGCCACATTTATACTGTGACAATACCTTACGTAAGTAAAGGTCATGACAATTACTGTAGTGAAATGTTTGTTTACAGTGAAAATTAACGTACTGATCAATTATAACCTAGGCAACGTGAACACCTAGGCATTGGTGGCATTTATACATATATTTATTTAGGGAATCCACTGAACTATTGAAGTTTTCGTATAGAAGTTATTATGCAAGTTCAGTGAAGTTGTGTACACTGCAAGCAGTCAATCAAAATTTTTTGAAAAAAAAAAAAAAATTAAGTTCGAAAATGATACATACAAAAATTTATGTTTTCACCAAGGTATATAGAATAGATGCAATTCCCATTATGAACCACGTTCGGCCATTAGTGACGAAATCTCGTGAAAATGTATAGAAAACTGTACAGAGAACACAATACTCTCTGCGCTTTCTCTGTCTTTCCTATTGAAATGTATATACCTACATTAATCAAGTAATTACGTCACAAAATATTTGGCAAAATTTTAATGGGAATATCTTGTATTCTATATACCTTGGGTTTTCACCATGATAAAAAGATGGCCGATTCGAGAGTAATTTTGTGTGTTGCAACGCCATGAGGTGACAATTTTCATTTCCAGAGAATTTGTTTTGAGTTTTTCGTATTTTATTGACTAAAATAAGTTTTGAATAATATTAAAATATTTAACAAAAGATTAGTTTCTTCGTTTAAATCACTTCGGGAAAAGTAACTATGTGCTAGTGGGAAAGCAAAGAAATATGCAAATAAAATTATTTTTTCAGTTTGATTAGGACGATTGAAATTGAGACTATCAACTTTATGACAATTGTCGTTACGATGTTTCTATAGATATAGATCATTTAGAGTGGTGAAATTTTGCACACGGTGTTTTTATAGAAATATTTAATATAATTTCGTTTTCATAGAAATATTTAATATAATTTCGGCTACATCGACCAACTCCTTGTTGTTGTTAACCACTGGCTTATAACAATGGACTGAGCGAATTAATATTTCATGTGGCACAAAAGTATTGTGTTTCTGTATGTCAAAGTTTGAGCACTCTTTAAAAGATTTATTACATAAAAGCATATAAAACACAACCAAACAGATGAATTTTTTAACCCGAAAATCGAACAAAATTAAAAAAATATATTTCTTGTGGTTCAAGTAATATTTTAATCGCCAAAACGTTATTTTTACCTGAATTCTGCGTATGGGCAAGAGAGACGGAACATGGTAAACAATATCTTTACCTTATTCTTCCTGCGGTAATAGCATCGGCAGCCAACATAAAAACATCAAATGGTATAAGAAAACGTACAGTAAGCGATATTTTATGTTGATAGCTCAACTATGCCATAGCGCGAAAGAGAAAACTATAAAACTCATCCCATTTTTTCCTATAAGAAAATGACAATACGCTCATTGTTATAAATCAGTGGTGTTACCCCACTGACATATAATAAGAATGGACTGAGCGTTCTTGCTTAAAAAATGACACAAATATTGAACAGGTTGTGAAAACCCTTTATTTTGTACAATTGCACACCGATTTATAATTAGATATTATTTGTCTATTGGAAACACTAAAGATGTTGTAAAATAGTATTGCATTAAATGAAAATTGTTTAGGAAGTTAAACTCGTTTTAATTAACACAAAAATTAATTTTTAATATTACTGAAAAATGCGTTC
This sequence comes from Dioctria rufipes, assembly GCA_963924295.1. Classification (NCBI taxonomy): domain Eukaryota; kingdom Metazoa; phylum Arthropoda; class Insecta; order Diptera; family Asilidae; genus Dioctria; species Dioctria rufipes. The sequence goes on from OZ002743.1 coordinate 127,411,881, forward strand.
CTCTGCAGATTTAATGTCAAATATGCTTGAGCTTGTAAGAGATAGACGTATATAAATAATATCTTTGGCTGCATTTTTATGTCAATTCCGATGCATTCCAATCAATACACCCGTACTGTTTCCAAAATTGGTTACAGTTCAGTGTACATTTTGAGCTTGAAAGAGTCAAATTGATTTTAGCCAAAATTTGTGCAATTTTTGACTATAGGAATTAGATAGGATGGCTCAGTCCATTCTTATTATATGTCAGTGGGTGTTACCATATAAAAATTTAGGTTTTTTACGTATACTATCAGTCCTAAATGTTTTCATTGTACGGAAAATTCTTCAAAATATGAAATTGGTCATAAACATTTAACTGTTCTAGAAATAGGTACTATATATGCGATAGAATTCCTGTATACCTGCTTACATACATGATCATTTTTCCAATTCTTGTACCTTAGATGAAATCATATAGGGTATTCTAATTGTACTTCTGTTTCTATCGCATAGAAGTAATGATGACAGAGCAAAATGGATTGAACACTCAAGCATAATAGATTTTTGCATGTCCGTCCGCCCGTTTGTCCATCTGTCCGTTTATCTGATATCGATAACTTGAGAATGCGTGTACTTAGAGAGTTGAAATTTTGTACACTGGCTTTTAAAAAAAAAAAGTAAATTTAAGTTCGAAAATGGAATAAATCGGGTATCTCTTTCATGGAGCTGAGTTTAAAAATTTAGTTTTTTGCTATATATTTGGAGATTGCCTGAGAATGCATGTACGTAGTGAGCGGAAATTTTGTATACGATTTTTTTTATAGGCATAGTTCACTTAGAGCGCTGAAAGTTACCAGACAGCCTTTTTCATAACAATAGTACCTAAATAAAATCACCTTCTTGGTATTGCAATATAAAAAATGGCAATGCTTGATGAAGATTTTTTTAAATGGACCAACTCTAATCAATATTACTAGCAGTTATAAAAGTTTACTTGATTCACTTTAACAATAAACCAGTCATATACAAAAAAACAATAAACAAAAAAAAACTATACACTGTCAAGAAGCAAACCAGCCCTACTCGGGGACTTTGATCTACCGTCCTACTGACTGAGCCAAACTCCCTTATTCAATTTGGGCTATAAATGTGTATTTAAACCAAATTGTGTTCGATCTCACAGCTATATACAGACGCTTAAAAATTAATCGTGATTGTTTCAGATTTTTTGAAGGGCAAACCCCTTCAAAAATGCGTGATTTTGCCAATCTTGGCTGGACTTGTCGATCTTAAATGATTGTAGAATTTGAAGGAAGTAACCGAATTGGTTCAAATAAATTTTGAACGATGTAGAAGGAGGCGTCAAATAGACAATTACAGTACATTTTAATTTTTTTAAATAGGAAAATAAAATCTGGGAATACTGAAATTCGGTATAGACAATCCTTTTATAATCCTCTTTAAAGAAAAAAAAATAAAAATTGGAATAAATGTTATTTCATATAACGAAATTTCCAAATCAATTTTCAGCCCAGATATTTGGGGCGCCAAATTTTTAGATTTTGTTATGTTTGTCGGAGAAGTTTGAAAATATGTTCAAAAAATCACAAAAAAATCACAATAAGGGAAAATCAAAAAATTTCTAAAATAAGTAAATAATTAAATGAACCAAACTCGGTTAAAGTGTGTGTGTAGTACAAATAATTTTTTCCCCCACTTATTTTTCACTAAATCATATGGTGGAGGTAAAATATTTTTACATATTCATAATGAACTCATCAAGACCTTTCCAATGAGTATAAATACGCCAAGTTTGGATAAAAAATAATAAATTGATATTTACCACTACATACAAAATGTATGGATCGTACACCAAGGAATTCCCTAATTAGATTGGGACTTGAATATTTTGAATTTCGATATCTCCTGAACCATAAGAGGTAATGACTTCAAATGAATTTTAAAAATTATAGGACATAAGTAGCTATACTGGTCTTCTGCATTGCAAGTCTATGTAGTTCAAGGGGGCGCCGCTAGGAAGCGCAGACTGCAAAAATAACGGTTTTTTGTTTAAAATCACTCGAAAAATTGGTGGAGGGGGAAATTTTTGTTATTTCTGTAATCTACTCATCGAGACCTTTCCAATGAGTCCCCACATGTTGGGGTAGGCTCAAAAAATGAAATCGTGATATATTGAGATTTTTTGATGGGCAAACCCCTTATAAAATGCTTGATTTCGCAAATCTTGGCTGGACTTGTCGAAGTGAAATTCTTGTAGAATTTGAAGGAAGTAACCGCATTGGCTGAAAATAATTTTAAACGATAAAGCAGGAATGTCAAAAGCCACTTCTTGAAATAGACTGTCCAGTTGCTTTATGTGGCCCCCACCAGGAGTCGTCTAATGGACCTTACATTTCCAGGACATTTTAATTTTTTTAAATAGGAAAATAAAATCAGAGAATGCTAAAATTCGGTATAGACAATCCTTTTATGATCACAATTGTAGAAAAAAATTAAAAATTGGAATAATTGTTATTTCGTATAACGAAATTTCCAAATCAATTTTCAGGACGCTGATTTCAGGCGCCAAATATTCAGATTTTGTCACGTATGTCGGAGGAGTTTGAAAATATGCTGAAAAAATCAGAAAAACATCGTAATAAAAATTAAGCTAAAAAAATTAGCATATTAATTAAAAATACGGTGATTTTTAATTAATTCCTTAATATGAGCATGCAAATTAAATGACATATGAAATCTATGTAATGACAATATTTTAAAGTGTTAGTCGGATAGCGTTAAAAAAAAATACAATAAATTAGGGACAGTAGTATATTACTTTTAAATTTATAACAGGACTTACAGGATTTCTGTAAGTCCCGTTAAAATTAAAACATTTCAAACATACGTGAAATTCCCCATATAAATGAGGGACGAATCTAATTAGAATCTAATTTAGCGAACCATGCCTTATTTGGTTAGTTATTGCTAAACGGCTTTGAATAATGTCTTGTAGTTTATTTTAGATAAAAGCTAGTGGATTAGAGATAATGTTAAGAGAAAAAAAGTGGCCGAATTGTTGCAGGATATACAAAAAAGATGGCGCTGAATTTAATGTAATGACCGATGAAAGATAGTATCATACAAAACTCATCGGCGAATCAGTAATTAGAATCGGATCGAGATTTAGTAAAAAGATTTATTTTTAGGACATAAAGTTAAATCTAATTAGTTTTCCGATCGGCCTAATAGTTTAGAAGAAAAATTAATAGGAGTAGAACAACCTCCTGCCGTGGAAATATGTAAATCAGGGTATATATACAGGTTATGTAATCATGGGTTATACGCAGATTATTAAAAGTTATTTTGAGTTTTGCATGTCCGTCCATCCGGGGGAAAAAATTTGCACATGGGCTTTTAAAAAAAAAAATTTAATTTGAATGTTACATTTCACATAATGATATGAAACCTACATAGCAATCTTCCAAATCCGTCTCATATATCATATATTTTTCTTTATTTTTTTCCATATAGGTACTCTAATAATAAATAGGCCAACCTTGCTTTATGTTGAAACAAATCCTCATAATAAGCATCAAGTCTCACTATTACTGGTAAATTTATTTCCAGTATAAGTACTGTACATGTACCAGTACCAGTTACTTAAATATCATTCAACTCTAAGTAGCCGTCAAGAAAGGGATAAACCAAAAGCTTGAAAAAGATTTGTGCTTGGTTCACTTTAGCACCATATATATAAAAACTGAAATATTAAAAAAATTCGTGCTCAACAATCGAACTCACAATCCCTAAATTCAGTCTGACCTAGCGCCCTACTGGCTAAGCCAAACTATTTTACTTGCCCTGCGCTATAAATGCATATTTCAATGAAATTGTGTACATACAAATGCTTGCATACACAAATGAAAATTAGTTTCGCATTATAATATATGATGAGGGGGTGGGCAAGAACCCTATTACCCGGCACCCTACAAAATTCGTAATAGTCTTAAAAAATCAAAAAATTCACTGAGATGAATTTAGTAAAAACAATTTTGAAAATCGGTTGGAATTTGGCCGAGATAAAAAGGGTGATAGTTTTCAGTAGCACACCTATGTATGTACCTAGTGTGTGCATCAAACTAATTTAGCTTAGCTAGCATGTAATTATGGGAATGAAATTTGTTATTTTGGGAACATGGTGATTAAATTGGCCCGTAGGAGCCCTGCCCGGCACCGGAAAAAATTGAAAAAAATCCACAAGATTCCCAGGAGTCATAGTTATCCTAGAAAAAAAGAACTATGAAGATCCGGTTAAAAATAGCTAAGATAAAAACCAAAGTATCTCAACAAAATTAAATTAAGGAAATGCCGGTTTTTCATGGCGTTTTCTGACCGTTTTGGTCGTTTTCAAAGTTTTTATTTCTACTATTACTACTTAATTAGACACTTTTTGAGTATAATGTCAGCGGATAAAATGAAGCCTGTTTTGTTGGGAACGTTAATTTCCAATTAGTTTTCCGCTTGGGCTGATAGTTTAGGAGAAAATTTAATAATAGTAGAACAACCTCCTTTTACGACGGCTTTTTGCCGCTTTTTGCCGTGAGATGATGTCACAATTTACAATTTCTCTTTACGGAATAACGGTGCTTCGGAGAATTTTTTTTTGTAAAGATGAAAAAGATTCGCAATCGAACACTAATGCCTATGGTTGCACGACACTTAAAAATTTTTCATAAAAGACATTTGCCTATAAAAGTTTGTTATTCAATTTCATATTTGTTCTCTATTCTAATGTCGTGACTGAATTTTCGTTATCAGATGAATGTGCCAGAGATAGTTAAAGAAAAACAAAAAAATGAACGATACAAAATTGGGCTCAACGTTCTTATAGAATCACTTGCATCATGCTAGGTAATTATGAATACAATGAAGATGTATGTAATTAATTTATATTAGCAACTTCCAAATCTTAGAATCACTAATACTGTTCAATTTGCGGGCAATCGATGAGATGAGAACACCGATCAAGTAGCAGCTTCTTTTGTGGATATCGAAATGGGTTGATTATAGCGACAAGTACGGCTTTGGATAACAACTGTGATGCTCTGAAAAACTCCAAGACTAAAAGAAAGCATCAAATGCAAATAGGAAATTTTGCAATACTAACATTTTTTAATAGTTTAAAGAAACTTAATTACGTAAACAAAACACCTTATCCGAGTTTTGTATTTTCTATATGTATTCTACATATTTTAATTTACTCGATTTTCCTTAAAACAAGGTTAAACATTAGTTCATATAAAAGTCGGGTAGAATGGGTGAAATAAAGTATGAAGAAATTTTAAGTTACTGTTTTTATTGTTTTTTTTTTCTATTTTGTTTTTTTTTTGTACAAGATAACATTACATGTTGTCTGTTCAAAAACAAAATTCTAAAAAACATTCTACATCTAAAAAATAGTTTCTTTATATTGTCATCTAATTCAATATAACTTGATTTTAAAATATGAGTATTTAAAAAATTTCGATGTAAAAATAGTTTTGTTATAATTTTATCAAAAACTTGTTCTAATTGCTTGATTTTTGCTAAAAATTCAGAATTCGGCTTTTTTAACCCGCCCTCCGAAAGTTCATCAACCCATGTATTTGAACATCCAGAAACAGTTTGTATATTGGTTAATTTCAATTTTTTTATGATGAATCCTGCTAAATTGTCAAGAGCGTCTGAGTGAAATTCCTCATTTTCTGAATATAAATCGGCTGGGTGCTCGTCTTCTATGTCCTCAACTTCATGCTCTTGCTATGTATGAATTGGATTCGAAATTTTTTGCAAGAGAGTGCTTGTAATAATTTCTTCATTACACCCGGGCTCTATATCTGGTTCTACGTTTCGACTTTCGTGTAGAAATGTATCATTTCTTCCTGTTTTAAAATTAATGAGTATTGAAAAACAAAAGTTATCACAAATTTTATGGTATTTGATCAAAAGTACATAAACCTACGAACGTTTGTAGTTTTTAAAATTCTCCCATAATCCGTTTGTTTGGAGTTATGCATTTTGGACAAATAATTTTAATCATTTTGAAGGGAGGCGCAGTACAGAAAGATACAGAAATTTTGAAAACACTTTAATATACATAACTCCAAAAGGACATTTTTGGAGTTATATCTACTTTTGACCAAACATCATTGTTAGTATTGAATGCAAGCTACCAAGCATTTTTGTATTACGAATAATATTATTTTCCAATTACCTAAAATATATCCGCGAAACCTATATTTGAATTCATTCGGTGTTAGGTGGTCATGCAACCCACCTTTTGAACGAATCGTGCAGAAAAAGTTTTCCAGCTCATCTTGATTTAAGGGATAAATAAGAAGAAACTGTATTCCGTATTCACTGACTAAATAATCATACAACTCTACTAGCGCCGAGTTCGAGAAGAGAATTCCTCTATGGGAAGGTAACAATGTACGCTTCCCGGTAACTCTCAAATTGACTATTTGATTGCTCATTGCGGATATAAGTGTGAATTGCTCTTCTAGATCCAAACCGAATGCTTTCATTCTGGAATCAGTAGATGGTCGTCTTGTATTAAAGACATCGAACCAAACGTTCACTATCTTAATAAAATTCGAACAATTTTGAGCTTTTTCAGCTTGAAATTTCCCGAGGGTGACCATCCTTGTTATGCACTTAGACACAGAGTGTGAAAACAACTGTGTAACAAATTTCACCTTTTGTCTTCCTGCTTGTCTAACCTTAATGTGGTCATCGGTTAATTTGTGAGAAATTTTTAAAGTTCTTGATTTCTCCAAATTTATTAAGGCTTTAACTGGGTCTGAATTTACGATGGTGTTATTTAAAATGAAGCCATTATCAATAAAATTGTCCCTAAGAAATTTGATTAAATGCGGCACATCCGTGAACACAAAAACTTTCTCATTGCTATTTGCTGGACTTAAGAACCATGGGTTTTCTTCTCTTACATATAACATATTTCCTTCCAAAAGGCTTGATTTGTCGGTCCCATATCCGACATTAGAGCAACAACGGTAAACCCCACTTTCTTTACTCTTAGTATGACTTGATTAATAATTGCACCTGAAATCTTGCAATCAAAGTTATAAAAAATTGGTTGCTTCCAGTTACGGATCAAGCCCCTTGCTATAATGACTTGGACGTAGTTAGCAGGATCCATTGTTGCATCAGCTGACTTATCGTACTCGTAGCTGCTCTTTATTTTCATTTCATCGAATGAAATAACACAGAGTGTGTCTGTGCCCTTAAACTTGCAGTTGGCCATTAGCTGAAGAACGTTATCCAGAATCCCTGGATGAAGTTCCACTGAAGATGCCCAATGCCTTAAAGTTGATGGAGCCGGTAGGGGATATTTGTTTTTGTATAAATATCTGAAAATAAAAAAATTGTAAAAGTTGTGATAACGAGTTAGGGCAAGTGATGCGCTAGCTTCTCTTGGTGTATACATATGTATGTGGAATTGTGTATCACGTGAAAATGCATGTCAAGGTAATGTTGGAAAACAAGCGTAAATCTTCTAAATCATATTGTGTGATAGTTGAAGTCGAGTTCTACAAACGGGAAAGAATTATTATGAACTGGATTTAAATTTAATTGCACCTATAATAACTCTGGAAATGACATGTTATATATCTTATTACTAGTATTATTAGAGTACTGCACTATTGCTTTTTCGGGCTTATTTGAGTTTTACACTGCTACTTGTTCATTTTTGGTGCACTGCTTTTTAGTATATTTATTGTTTAAAAAATGAAACCATTGAGTTCCGATTAATATTTGAAATAAATTGAATTACCTATATGAACGAGCACCACAAGAGTGTAATTTAATGGCAGCAGCAATGTCTTCAACTTTCCAATTAAGATTTTTTCCACCATAGTTTAATTTTTTTATTTGCCTGCGGTGAGATATTCACGACTCTGCATTTCGAAGTGTTTTAACTGTGCGATTTGCTCGTGTGCCCTTTTCAGCCGCCTTTCTAAAGCACGATTTCTTCTTCTTAAGGATACAATCTCTAGCATATTTCTAGAGTCTAGATTCCTTCTAGAGTAAGCAAATCTTGCATCAATAAATAAAAACATTACAACTATAAATTCATACTCTGTCTGGACACTTTTATTTTGTAAAGGTGATACCTGTTCCCCAATTGAACTTATTTCCCTACAAATATAATTTAAAAACATAAACAAATAAGTCGCAAATTTTGCATTTACATTTCATGCCAAGCAATAGCATTCGCAACAACTGCCTTTCGGGATGTGATCAGAGAATCCTTCTCCCCTTGCATTCCTGTATTATCCTTAGACAGAATGGGGGAAATTTTTGGAAGGAATTGCATCCTTATTGATCCGCATTTTTTTCAAATCGTTTTCATTTAGCAATCTATCCTGCAGTCACCAATCGTTTTCCTTAAAATGCAAAGAACATATTCTAGCTGAATCAGCGGAAAAGTTATTTGTTCTCTTACAAGCATTTACCCACTTTTTCTGAAGTGATTTAGACTTTGGAAAGCGGAAGAATTTTACGTTTTTATGAAATCCTTTAAATACTTTATTGTTATTGCCTTTGCAATTATCCACCGCACAATGAACCATTTTTATTCAATATCACTTGAAATAATCACAACAAATTCATTTAAAAACAACACATCTTCTTGAATCGGTTATACCCTATTATTTTTGAGTTTTTCAGGAAGTATTTTCTTGATTACATGTGAGTATAGCAGATTTATAACAAATCAGAAAGCCCGAAGATGAACCTGGATGAATTCGAGTCTTCGCAAGACAATTTTTCTATTGGGACAAAATACCTTTAAAATGAGCTGTAATTTACAATAGATGTATTCAATTTTAACAATGTCCACCCCTGATAAAGGTACTTTCAAATCAAAAACGAGAACCGAAAAAGTGTTAACGGAAAAACTCAATTTATTCCACGTTAAAACAAGATTTTTGCACCAATGATTAATAACCTCATTGGAAAAAAATTCGAAATAAATATACTTTTTTATAGTAAAATTATTAGTTTATCCTATTTCCCATGATTTTATTAATCATTGGAGCAAAAATCTTATTTTAAAGTGGAATAGATTGAGTTTTTAGGGTTATCGGTTTAATGTGAAAGTGCCTTAAAGGGGGAGTTTTTGTGTGCGAACCTTGCCAAAATGTATTACATTACATTTTTGTTTTTATCTGTAGATATGTACACAATTTAAGATAGATAGTAAGTATTTTTGTTTTGTTTGCAAACGGATTAATTTTTTTTTCTTATTTTATAAAAAGGTTTTATATATTTAATAAAACTTGTGAATATTTTCTTTAGAATTTAGTTTATTTCTCAGTACAAAAACTGAAATCTTTACTTGATGAAATCTGGTTGGACAATCTGGAATAGTACGAGTATTCCACATTTACCTCCATAGGTACTCCACATTACTCGCCTAAAAGTTTTTCCCGACACAATTTGTGTTTTCTTCAATGTCGCTTGATACACATAATTATGTTTGTTTCACAACTTAAAGATCCTTCAAAGAAAATTTAGGCTTGTCAATACAAATGAAATAAGAGCTCAACGACTCTTTGGTATTCCAAAATACCCGAACTTACTCTATATTTTCAATTCTCCATTATTTTATGCTTTTGGATTCTTCTAAAGGAGGTACAGCCAAAGGCGAGTGGTAGGTTTACTTTTCAGCTAAAAATATTTCATTAACTCGTTGCATATGCATATATGTATTTAGTTCTTACCTTTGATAAAATATTTTTTTCTTAAAGATTGGAGGGAATACCTTTTTTGGCAGCACTTTTCCGGTGATAGTTATATACACTTAAATTCTCTGATGATCAGTAACAAGCCAAGAGCATTCTATTTTCGGTTCACTGACAGATACAAATATTTTGATATTTTACAAAATAATTGACATGCTTTGACAAAAGACTTTTGTGTCCACACGTAGTAACCCAAAAAGTTCCTCTCGAATCGGCCATACCTTCATATCTTTGTATCATGGACGGAACCTAAAGATATGGTAATATAAATTGAATTCTTCACCATCTTCATTAATGCACTAAATTCCGTTCAATTTAGCACAATTTCAGCCCGATAATTATATTTTTATGTCACAATCCGGTTATTACTACACTTTTCACAATTTAAAGTTTTTAGCTTTGGAATAAATGAGGAATTTTCATTGGAATTGGAGCAGCCGAATTATAAAGTTAAGGGTTTCTCATAATATTCATATGCTGATCAACAAACACGTGAGACAATGCCAAATACCTATACAATTTTGCTGTTTTTTTTTTTTAAATGACGTCCACCTGACCGCATATATATGAAGTGCACGCAATGATGGTATCGAATCCAATATAAATCCCATGGATTTTATAGATAACGTTTATGATTGGTGTTAAAAGTGATCCAAATGGTTTTGGCGGTGGTTCCAATGGATCCTGAAATTGTCTTTGTTAATTTAGATGCCCTTGATATGTTAGTTGATTTTCCTGATTTAAAGCTAAATACCAAATGTGGCTTTTCTCATGGTACCCTGCATAGTATTAAAATGCAGCTCAATCTAAGCAACCATGGTAATTTACTTAGAGATGGAGCTTTACATCAGCAAATATTTAAAATAACTTGTGGCCTTGATTAGGCCTAGCCTGAGGACGATGTTAAGGTTCTTGTTACTGTACCATGCAGTTCAAAAACATCATCTTAGACAGTTTTATTTGATTCATCCCCAGTACCTGACCTGAACAAAGTTTTTTTTTTGTAAGATCTACAATTATATATATTTAAATTATTGTTCAAATAAAAATAATTAAAAATGTTAATATAATGAGAAATGCTTTTATTTTTTACTTTTATTTATTACTTATTATTTCTAAACTTTGATTTGGTTTTAATTTATTATTATAAGACGGCGAACCTGCTGGTTCCGTCGTAGAAGACAATCCTTTCGATAAAATATTTTTCTGGTAATAAAAGAGTATTAAATTCCTCCGGGTACATTTTCAGGTGTTGATAACGGGTACATTTTAAAGTGTTGATTCCGGAAACATTTTCAGGTGTTGAATCCGGCTACATTTTCAGGTATTGATTTCTCGAAATTGTCGTGGTGATATCGATATGTCCGTGTTAGAAAAATTGAAGCCACTTTCAATAGAAAAAAAAAAACAGGAAAGCCAGCTTTATAAGGCCGATTCTGCAAACAGCAGAGTCTACTTTTGCCTACATAAAAACAAACTGTACACAGAAAATATGCTCTAGTATTCATATTCTGAATAACTTAATTGTTTTATAAAAATTTCTATACTAATTTGATAGTAACCATCGTGCAAGAGTATATAACACAGGATGGACAGAAATTAGAAATTGATCTCTGTATACTGATGGCTGTAAGAAACGGTGTTTCAAATGCAAATGAAAATATTCTACGAAGTGAAATTGTTGGAGTTATTAAAATGCGCGTTTATTTATCGGAAGTAGTAGCTTCATTTGGAACAAAATAAAAATGGCTGTAGGTACATTACCAGGTACCAAACGGAGAAGCACCCAAAGTTCATACAGTATTGGTATCGCTGGTTCAAGTGTGATTTTATGATGTTTGAATTTAGTAGCGCATTGATTAAGATGGCTATTAAGGCATGTTGGAAATGGAAATAGGGGGCCGTATTAGAAGATATTGATTTTATCCAGCTAGTAAGTTAAGTTAATCAGATATTAATGTAAGTGGAATAGAAAGTTATTGTAGGATATTAACTTCGTAATTCATATCACAGAAATCGGGTAGCTCCTTCGTAGGATTGCCATAAAAAATAGGATGATTCTGATCTTTTGTCGTACTTTAATGTCAAAATATACGCCTAAATGAAATGAACTTTTTTACTGATTTGCCGTGTTTTTATTCAGTTCAGCATGCCTTGCATTACGCATAATGAACTGAGAATGACACTTCACATGACAAATTCAAAAATATTTTTTGAATGTAGGCACTTGTATTGCTTTTAGTTGGTGTAGAAAATCCATTTACCATGGTATACAATTTTTGTCACAACTTCGGAAGCAGTTGACTAATTTGTCGTACTTTTAGGCGTGTATTTTAACGACAATTCATTGCAAATTATTTTAGTTTATTTTGTGGTTGATGAAAAGGATAAACCAAAATGAATATGGTGAATATAAAAGTACGACAAATTTGAGGTGAAATGTTAAAATATGTGACTAAAATATACGCCCAAGCTACGACAAAAAGATCAGAATCACCCTCCAGGTGTATAGTCACATATTTTGACATTTCACCGCAAATTTGTCATACTTTTATATTCATCATATTCATTTTGATTTATCCTTTTCATTAACCGCAACAAAACTAAAATGAATTTGCAATGAATTAATATCAGAATTCACACCTAAAAGTACGACAAATTGGTCAACTACTTCCCAAGTCGTGACAATAATTTTATACTGTGTTAAATGTATATTCTAGACCAAATTAGAGCAATACGAATGCTTAAATTCGAGATAGTATTAATAAAATCTTGAATTTGTAATGTGAAATATCATTTTCAGTTCATTCTACGTAATGCAAGGCTTGCTGAGCTAAATAAAAACACGAAAAAATCAGTCGAAAAGTTCATTTCATTTAGGCGTATATTTTGATATTCAAATACGACAAAAGATCAGAATCACCAAAATGGCCGAAACACACGGAATTTTTTATGCCGTTTTTACGGGTGAGAAGCATTTGTGAGTAGGAAAAATTCCGTACTACCAAGATTTTATCGGGAGTACGGGCAACATACCAATACTACTGCAAGCAAATTAGCTCCGCCTATTTTGAAATTGCGAAATATCTAAAATTTTTCATCGGACGGCTGTAGACATGTTTATCTGAGATTTGAGGTGGTAACATAATAATTTAATAATCATAACGTGTTGTGAATTTGTCATGCAGTTATTGTTTATATCAAAAACTGTGACTTAATTGAACATGCACACAATGAATTTCGGTAATCATATAAGGAACTACTTGTAGCAACATTATTGTGCTAGCATATTTCAGCACAAGGGTAAAAAATTCCTTCGCTCTCTAAAAATTTCTCGTGTGGGAAGGCCCCAGTGAAGTAAACAAATTTGAATTTTTAGAATTAGATTTTTTTTCATCATAAATTAATAAAAATGTTCGCAAATTTAAAACTAATTAATACAATACAATGGTCCTAAAAGAATTAATATTGGATATTTGGTTATATTTTTTTTCAATTTGGCAAAGTATCACTACATCGTACTATAAACCATACTTCAAATAAATATATCTATAAAATAGATCCTTTTACAGAATCCCCTTTAAACTTATAGTTGCAATAATATTAAAATGATCATTGATTTTGAAAATGGCGAACGGAGAGAGCGATATGGAGCTTGAAAATGAAATTCAGTAAGTATTTTCAATCGTAAATAAAAAAATTTAATCAATTTTATTGTAATAATTTTTAGGGTCGCAGAAAAAATAATACGGTAAAACCCAAAAATGAAATAGGATCAGAAAATCCGACAAAAGCAGTAATACGAAATCCAATAAATAAACAAAAGCCAACAGAAATAGAAAAGCCAGTAAAGGGAAAATTCTACGGAAAAACAAAGGAAAAGAGTAAGTAAATTTAAGAAACTAAAAAGAAATATTTATAATTGTTTATAATTTTTCAGAAATAAAAAAGCTGAAATGGCAAAGAAGTACAATTGGCAAAAAAACAAAAAATGGAAAAAAAGACAACAGTCAACGTAATATTTGCAAAAGGATCAAATAATATTAACAATTTTTATAATAATACTACGGAATAAAAACTTATGTTAACTTTTATTGTTGTTTGTTACTTAACTTCAACTTAAAATATTATTTTGGTTAAAAATATCCGATTGTTACCATTATTTTAAATGGAACATTAAATTTATTTCAAGCTTTGAAGTTTTTGTCCTCTAAAGCCGGCCAAATGTAGTGATTTGTACTTGTGTAACCGTTTTGTCACACACGTCAACCGATCATTTTGTGTCTAAGCGTCCCAACACAATAATTTTATTCCGCGATAGTTCCTTATATGATTACCGAGTTTAATTTTGTACGTGTTCAAACATGTTACCGTTTTTTATATAAACAAGAACTGTATTAAAAATTCACAGAACATAATGGTGTATGTATAGGCACAAGTTCAGCAATTTGCACGTACTGCGTGATGTAAGTTGGCCCTATCATCAGCAGCTGGAACGTCAGACGCATCCAAGTTGCAACCAATAAAAGTAATTCGTGATCCAGGAAAAATAAGACAGTGACAGTACAGAATATTTTCTATTAAACTAACAGCTTTTTTAAACGTTTCTGGTGTATTTCAATATATTTTAACTATCGAGTGCCCTCGGTTCTCAAATTAATTTTGAATTTAAATAAAACAAATTGTTGTAAACATGAAAGAATTTGATATAAATGAAAATAATTTTATAGTACAACTAATTGGAAACATTTTATTTGATTCTTGAAAATTATTTGCTTTTTAAGCAAGCCTGCTATTTATAGCCTCAATTATCCTTGATTTTGTTTATCGCACAAGGTGAAACTATAATAAATATTATTGCTTAAGGATTCTGAAATGAAATTATTAAAAAAAAAAAAAAAAAATATATATATTCTTATATATATATTATATATATCTAAACCCAAATAAAACTATATTTTTATTTTCTATTTTGGGTCTATTTAGGGTCAAAATGAGGATAAGTGAATACCAGGAGAATCGTGATCGTCCTTAGTGGACATTAAACAGGACGTAAAGTTGTAATCTCATAGCTATCCATGGAAATGGGCAAGGCGAAATTGAAAAAGAAATCTAGGATTAAGCCATTCTTAAACATTCTCAACTATAATTACTTGATGCCTACACGTTACCCAGTTCAAGCTATTTCATTTGAAAAGGTCTCTATCAAGGACCTGAAAGATCCAGTCAAGAAGAAAACAATGTTTCCAGACCAGAGTAAAATACAAATAGAAGTAGAAGGCTGGTAAAAATAAATGGTTCTTCCAGAAGCTGCATTTCTAAGTGGTATCTCTAAATAATAGTGCGAATAATTTTTTAAGATCTTATTAATTTAAATAAATAAAGAATAATGTAAAACATGAATAAATGATATAATAAAAATAGAATGATTTTAATAGCCAAAGTGCATTTATTTCTTAACTCTTAAATAAGGCAACATACATCAAGACCAAACAGTCAATTGATTAGTAGTCTGTCCATTGTTGCTAAAGGTATGAGTGTCATGGCCACCCGTAATTGTTCCTGAATCGTTTAATAAGATGATTTGATGGAATGTGTATACGTGACAGGGTAGTTATACGGTGATTCCAGTATTGCCTTGAATTCCACTGAGAGTGTTTTCGAAGCTTTGATGTATTCACCAATTAAACTCGTTCACGGCTCCTGGTTCAGCGTCCAAGGTGTCCCTCACGACGGTGTAAAATAGCATATGACTTTTTTTCCGAATTCCTTGCGTTAAATGATTTCCCTAATTTCGCTTCTTTATATGCTGTAAGAAAAATTGAAACGACTATCGGATAGGGGAAAGTTTAAAATAGATGGTGCTGTAAGTCTGGGCTTGACTTCTCCAACATTGGAATACGATTTAAATTCAAAAAGTTTTTATATATATTTTAAAATGAGTACGCTTTGGATTCTTGTGATGTATAGCCATCGCAATATTTTTGCAATCTCTTTATGGTCGACAATTAAGAGAGAACTGTAATTTATTCTAAAACACTTACAAAAGCGCTTATCGTTCTCAATGAGGGGCTGATTAGTTTGGTTTGCTCAATAAAATAATTTCTTGGCAGACGTGAGAGTTATAGTTAGAACAGAAACTGGACAGAATGGGCAGTTGACATTTTTCCTAGTCCATAATATAGTAGAGATGTTTATTCAAACAAATTATGGAAACAATTTCGATAAGGACATTGAAATCCCACAATGTTCAATTTGCCATGTTTTTCAAGTGCTAAGTTAGAAATATTTGAAAAAAAAAACGTGATCTGAAGATGGATATAGAAAGAGCACAAACTAAATAGGATAGGCAGTTGTTTATTCCATCAAATTATGGAAACAGTTCCGAAAAGGACATTGAAATCCCACAATGTTCAATTTACCATGTTTTTCAAGTGCTAAGTAAGAAATATTTGACAAAAAAACATTATCTGTAGATGGACATAGAAAGAAGAAAGAAACTAAATAGGATAGGCAGTTGACACTTTTCCTAGTCCTTAATAAAGGGTTTTTCAATAAGACGTGTTATTTTAATTAGCCCGCTATTTCGGCAGATGTCACTTTTGGAGCTGTCATTATTTGACATTTGACAAGTAGAAACTACGCCATTAATAAAAATGGAACGATACACGATTCAGCAACGCATTGAAATTATTAAAATTCACTATAAAAATGGTGAAAATGTGGCAGAGACGGTTCGTAAAACTCGAACATTTTTGGGTCGTCGTGAAGCACCTTGTCTGACCGCAATACAGAAATTGGTAGAAAAATTCGAGCTGTCGGGACAAGTTAGTGATGTGAAGAATAAGACCCGTGCACGTCGCTCAAGAACAGAAGAGAATGTTGCTGCTGTAGCCGAAAGTGTTGAAGAAAACCCAGGTTTGTCCATTCCTCGTCGTTCTTTGGAATTAGGCATTCCAAAAACGTCATTACACAGTATTTTGCATGAAGATTTGGGTCTTAAGGCTTATAAAGTTTAGTTAACATAAGAACTCAAGCCGGCCGATCATCAACAACGTCGGGGCTTTGCTGATTGGGTCCTTGAAATGCATGAAAATGATCCGTAATTCCATCGAAAACTCATCTTGAGAGATGAAGCCCATTTTCACCTCGATGGCTTCGTCAACAAGCAAAATTGTCGCATCTGGGGCTCGGAAAACCCAAGAGTTATTGTTGAAAAGCCTCTCTATCCTCAACGTGTGACTGTTTGGTGCGGTTTATGGTCCCGCGCGGTCATTGGACCTTACTTTTTCGAAAATGAGTCTGGAGCAACAGTTACGGTGAATGGATTGCGCTATCGACAGATGATTAATTTTTTTTTATGGCCAGAATTGGATGGTATTGATCCGGACAACGTTTACTTTCAACAAGACGGCGCTACGTCCCATACAAGCAACGAAACCATTGACCTTTTACGGGAAAAGTTGCCGGACCGTGTTATCTCTCGAAGAGGTGATCACAATTGGCCACCGAGATCTTGTGACTTAACACCTTGCGACTTCTTCCTTTGGGGCCACGTGAAAGAGAATGTCTACGCCACAGCCCAGCGTCGATTCAAGACCTCAAAGATGTCAGCCACTTTGCGATTTGGTTATGGAAAATTTCATGAAAAGGATATGGTCCTGTATGCGTGGTCGTGGTGGTCATTTGGCTGATTTTATTTTCCATTATTAACGGCATACCTTCCTCTTTATAATGAAATAAAGATCCGAACATTTATTTAAAAAATGGCATTTTTCTTTGAATATCAAAATAACACCTGTTATTGGAAAACCCTTTAGTTTAGATATGTTTATTCAATCCAGTTGATAAAACAATTTCGAGAAAGACATAGTAATCCCACAATGTTCAATTAACCATCTTTTTCAAGTGCTAAGTAAGAAATATTTTAAAAAAACGTGTTATGTATATGGACATCGAAAGAGCAGAAACTAAAAAGGATAGGCAGTTGACACTTTTCCTAGTCCTTAATAGTGTAGAGATGTTTATACAATCAAATTATGGAAACAATTTCGATAAGGACATTGATATCTCACAAAGTTAAATTTACCATGTATTTCAAGTGCTATGTTAGAAATATTTGAAAAAACATGATCTGTAGATGTACATAGAAAGAGCAGAAACTAAATAGGATAGACAGTGGACACTTTTCCTAGTCCTTAATTGTGTAGAGTTGTTTATTCGATCAAGTTGCTAAAACAATTTCGATAAGTACATTGAAATCCCACGATGTTCAATTAACCATCTTCTTCAAGTGTTAAGTAAGAAATACTTTTGAAAAAACGTGATCTGTAGATGGACATAGAAAGAGCAGAAACTAAAAAGGATAGGCAGTTGACACTTTTCCTAGTCCTTAATAGTGTAGAGATGTTTATTCAATCAAATAATGGAAACAATTTCGATAAGGACATTGTAATCCCACAATGTTCAATTAACCATCTCTTTCAAGTGCTAAGTAAGATATATTTGAAAAAAACGTGATTTGTAGATGGACATAGAAAGAGCAGAAACTAAATAAGATAGGCAGTTGACATTTTTCCTAGTCCTTAATAGTGTAGAGATGTTTATTCAAGCAAGCTGTTGAAACAATTTCAATAAGGTCATTGTAATCCCACAATGTTCAATTAAGCATTTTTTTCAAGTGCTAAGTAAGAAATATTTGAAAAAAACGTGAACTGTAGATGGACAGAGAAAAAGCAGAAACTAAATTGGATAGACAGCTGACACTTTTCATGGTCCTTAATAGTGTATAGATGTTTATTCAATCAAATTATGGAAACAATTTCGTTAAGGACATTGAAATCCCTTCTATGTTCAGTTTACCATGTTATTCAAGTGCTAAGTAAGAAATATTTGAAAAAAACGTGATTTGACATAGAAAGATCAGAAACTAAATAGGATAGGCAGTTGACACTTTTCCCAGTCCTTAATAGTTTAGAGATGTTTATTCAATCAAGTTGCTACAACAATTTCGATAAGGACATTGAAATCGCACAATGTTCAATTTACCATCTTTTTCAAGTGGTAAGTAAGAAATATTTGCAAAAAACGTGATCTGTAGATGGACAGCAGAAACTAAATAGGTTAGGCAGTTTACACTTTTCCTGGTCTTTAATAGTTTAGAGTTGTTTATTCGATCAAGCTGCTAAAGCATTTTCGATGAGGACATTGTAATCCCACAGTGTTCAATTAACCATCTTTTTCAAGTGCTAAGTAAGAAATATTTGAAAAAAACGTGAACTGTAGATGGACATAGAAAAAGCAGACACTAAATTGGATAGACAGCTGACACTTTTCATGGTCCTTAATAGTGTAGAGATGTTTATTCAATCAAATTATGGAAAAAATTTCGAAAAGGACATTGTAATTCCACAATGTTCATTTTAGCATATTTTTCAATTGCTAAGTAAGAAATATTTGAAAAAAACCTAATCTATAGATGGATATAGAAAGAGCAGAAACTAAATAGGATAGGCAGTTAACACTTTTTCTAGTCCTGAATAATGTAAAAATGTTTATTCAATCAAGTTACTGAAACAATTTTGAAAAGGACATTATACCACTACATACATAACGTATGGAACCTACACCAAGGAATTCCCTAATTCGATTGGGACTTAAATACTTTGAAATTCAATATCTCCGGAAAGATAAGAGGTCATGACTTCAAATAAATTTTAAAAATTAAAGGACATAAGTAGCTATAGTGGCCTTCTGCATGTGAAGTCCCTGTAGTTGAAGGGGGCGCCGCTAGGAAGCGGAGACTGCAAAATTAACGGGTTTTGGTTCTAAATCACCCGAAAATTTGGGGAGGGGGAAATTTGTATTATTTCTGTAATCTACTCATCGAGACCTTTCCAATGACTACCTACATGTTGGGATATGTTCCAAAAATGAAATCGTAATTTTTTGAGATATTTTGATTGGCAAACCCCTTAGAAAATGCTCGATTTGCCAATATTGGGTGGACTTGTCGAACTAACGTGCTTGCAGAATTTCAAGAAAGTCACCGAATTGGCTTAAATTTTAAACGATAAAGAAGGCATACGGAAAGCCGCTCTTGGAACACCAGATGCGTGGCGCTCCAGTGGCGGCCACCAGGAGGCGTCAAATAGGCAATTACAGTTCCAGTAAATTTTAATTTTTTAAAATAGGAAAATAAAATGTGGGAATACTGGAATTCATTATAGACAATCCTTTTATGATCCTCTTTAAAGAAAAAAATTAAAAATTGGAATAACTGTTATTTCATATAACGAAATTTCCAAATCAATTTTCAGCCCGGAAATTTGGGGCGCCAAATTTTCAAATTATGCCACGTATGTTGGAAAAGTTTGAAAATATGCTCAAAAAATCAGAAAAAAAATCATAATAAGAATTAAGCCAAAAAAAACCTTGTATATTACTAAAAAATAACGGAATTTTCAATTAATTCCTTATTATGAGTATGCAAATTGAATGACATAATTAAATGTTTGTATGAGAATATTTTAAACCGTTAATCGGATAGTATTGAAAAAAATACGATAAATTAGGTGTAGCATTATACGACTTCTAAATTTATAAAGGGACTTACACGATTGCTATAAGTCCCGTTAAAATTAAATCACTTCAACTAAATAAGAAACCAATCTAATTAGAATCTAATTTAGCGAACTATGCAATTTCATTTGATTAGTATTCCTAAACGACTTTGAATAATGACTTCTAGTTTTTTATAGACAAAAGCTAAGGAATTAGAGATAACGATAAGGAAAAACAAGTGGCTTAATTGTTGCAGGATATAAAAAAAAGGAGCGCTGAATGTAATGTAATGGCCGATGAAAAGTAGTATCTTACAAAAATCATCGGTGATTTGGTAATTAGAATCGTATCGAAGTTTAGTAAAATGATTTACTTTTAGGATAAATAGGGGTTGTAAATAACTACGCGTTGAAAATTTCATTACTAAAGAATTGATTTGAATTTGTTTTTTTAAATCGACAAATTTTACCGTTTTTATCTCAACCCCCTCAGACAGTTCAAACCAACCCTTAAATTTACGTCCCTCGTAATGCCACAGATCCTACCTGTATTGTGAAAAAGGAATGATTGAAATTCAACCAACACCTACAGAAAACTATCAACTTTGGTTTGGGAAGAAATTTGGAAATTATCCAAAAAACGATGATGAGATGCTATATTTTTAAATCTAAACGGTAAATTATGTTTGTAGTATGTACTTTCGGAGCAAACACGAAAAGAAAGGATCTGGTCCTTTTTGAGAGTACAAAATCGCCGTTTTTCGATAAAAAAAATCGCATTATTTTAATTTCACAGTTATGAACAACCGTTATTTCGGAGAATTTTTTGACCAGGTGAAATTCATGTAAATTATAGGAATGGGGGTGTATATGACCCAAGGTTAAAAAACCAAATGTTTAACGGTAACAACGTCTCGATAAAGTTTTTAAGATTAAAAAAAACCACACCACTCTCCTACACTCCCCTCCCTCTTTCATTTGATACTACACACGCCGCAATTTGGACAACCCCTATGAGAGGTGACACTAACCTCCACCCAATGCACCGCCCACTCAAAATTTTTCAACCTATTTTTCGTCCCTGGATCTAACAAATACAATAATAGTAACTGCATCATTCTACTCCTCTTCTCCGCAAAAAAATCCTAAAAGAGGTAACGGTAAAAAAACCGATATTAAACTGAATTAATCCAAAAAACAATATCACCACTCCCCAACATTCTTCACCCTCTTTAATATGATACCTCACATGCCCTATTTTATGTAACCCCTCTAAGAGGATAGATCAACTCCTCACCCCTGCAACCACTAAAAAAAATTCATTTTCATACGAATTTTTTCTCCCCTCCCTAACAAATCGAATAAAAGAAACCGCATTACTGTATGACACTTTCCCGCAAAGTTATGTACCCGAGAAAATCGTTAAAAAAACTTACCGTTACCATCCCGCTCAAACCTACAATTTACCGTTAATCGAAATAAAAAATAGCCTATCCATTAGCACGGATACCTATCGGAAAAATCGATTTATCAGATTTTCAATTAAACGCCTAGATCCAAAGTTTACCCCTGCACAGTTTAGCGAGATGCAAAAAAAAAATTAATTTTTTTTTTATTTTTCCTCTCTCATTTTCCCCCCACAACTGATACACCAAATTCCGCCCCCCCCCCTATCCGAACCAATTTCAATTCCCATTTTTTTTTATACCACACTCGACCCCTCCCAATCCTACATCACAAGTTATTAAAGTAAAACCTAAAAAAATCATTAATTTTCAACCCTTAAAAACAAGCCCTTCTCTTATGAAGTTCAAAAATCTATACACAAGGGCATATGTATTCTACTAAATAAAAATCAAATCATAAAAACCGCATTAAATTTCAAAAATCTAATAGAACAAAGTTATTTTCATGTTTTCATCTGATCAACTTTTAGTATATGTACATATATGATTTTTTCTATTAACCGACGGAAAGCTTTGACGATCGGATATATTTTGAAAGTGAATTTCTTGGATGAAAAAGTGGATTTTTTTCCTCTCGTAGTTATGCGAAACTGGTGCGCCGTGCAAATGACTTCCTATGAGAAAAATGTTCACAACAGAGCACTAGTGCCCTCAAAGAAAGAACGGAAGAAATATATGCGAAATATGGTAACTGAGGTGTATGTTACCCAAGTGCGATACTGATAGTACTCGTCGAGACCACTTATTTTGCACGTGATTTTGCGAAATTGATGCACCGTGGAAGATGAGTTCCTATGAGAAAAATGCTCACAACAGAGTACTAATGTCCGTGAAAGAAAGAACGGAAGAAATATATGCAAAATATGGTAACTGGCGTGTATTTTACCAAAGTGCGAGACCAGTAGTACTCGGCGACAGCACTATCCTCCGCTCGAGATTGTGCAAAATTGGTGCGTCGTGAAAAATGACTTCCTATGAGAAAAACGTCCATAACATATCACTAATGTCCCTGAAAGAAAGAACGGAAAGAATATATGCGAAATGTAGTAAGTGGGCTTTATGTTGCCCGAGTACATGAAAGTGGCTTTTCAGCGACAAACACGTCCGGAGAAATTTTTCCAAATCAGAAAAAGAGTATACCACTCGATATTACTAGGCGAGAATTTTAATTTGATATGCAACAACATAGTATGCATAGCATAGTACTATATTTATACATGTAATGACAAGTATTGTATCGACGATACTAAGGAAATCGATATTTTGAGAGCCAATATATTGGTGTATTGATATTTTGAAAGAAAAAAAAAATGGAAATAACGGTGTATCGATATTTTCCCAACTATTGGCCATCCCTAAAGAGGTACGAAAGTGGTAAATGCGCTCCGGGCTTTTACATAAGAAGCCTTTGATGCAATAAAAAGGCTGTCCAAGAGACGACAAAGAATGGAGAAAAACTTTGTTTACAACTAATTTTTGATGAAACACACATTTGTCAGCATATTGATTCTGATGGTAAAAAATAGACAATCTTCGTTGATTTCGGAACTGGCAGTAATATAGATACTGTTTCGATGCAAATTCTGTTTTTTCTCGCTGTAGTCATAAACAAATCTTGGTAGATACCACTTGCTTATTTTCCCATTTCTTCTTTTACTAAGGAGCAAAAACAAAATATAATACTTGTATGCCTGCAAGATTTAGTGGATACTGGTGCACAGGTAGTTGGACTAACTTTTGATGGTAGGGCTACAAACTTTGCCGTTGTAAAGCCATGACCACGGTCAATAATTATAAACAGAAATTGAAATGAAAAATAATTAAAAACAGACAAAGTTACTCGACCTCAAGAAGAATTTGCAACGCAACCAAATTCTGCTATGCAAGCATAATTCTTAATTGTGAAAAATATTTATACCCGGGGTCATCGCTTTACAAATTCCACATTTATATGTGAATCATTCAATAATTCAATGTGAATGTTGTGATCAGAAAAGCTGACACAACATAAATGATTCTTTCAATGCATTATTGCAATTCTGCAATAATGCCCCCCTTTTGTATTATCGTAGCATGTAAAATAATTGTATAAATAACCTGCGATTGATTTAATAAAAACAGAGTTAAGTTAACTTTTGAAGAGGTTCTTTTAATTCTCGTCACAGCGGCAGACTCTGCCATAAGGAGTAAATTGGCATACTCTGCCTTCCAAATAAACAGCGGCATACTCTGCCATAAGGAGTAAATTGGCATACTCTGCCTTCCAAATAAACAGCGGCATACTCTGCCATAAGGAGTAAATTGGCATACTGTGCCTTCCAAAATAAACATTGGCATACTCTGCCATAAAGAATAACTTGGCATACCCTGCCTTCTACATAAATACAGGCAAAACTCTGCCTCATTAAAATAAAGACACAGCGGCTCTTTAGCCATCCCAACTCCAGAACTCATCAACCATATTACATGCCAAAATTATTACATGGCGACCCAGCGAAACGAGCCATCAGTGGAGAATTTTTGACTTCACCATACGTAAGAAGACGGAACCAAGGCCCTTAATATGCCGAAAAACCAACAAATGGAAACACAACTACAATAGCTAAAAAAAATACAAAATAATCCCACAGCTGGTGCGAAAGCGATAACAATCGCGCAGTACAAAGAAAAGCAGAAATCAGTAAATAAACTGAAAGAAAAAAAAAAAAAAAACTAAAACAAAGAAGAAAAGGGGCGGTATAGCAGTTAAGCTCCGCCAACAGATAACAAAGCTATATAGAATAACTACGATATCTACAAAAACAAAACTTAAAGAAAAAAGTTAAATCAAAAAGCGCAAATGGGAAAGCCACAATCGAAGGAAGTGATTGTAGCTCAAAATGCAGCAGCAGCAGCAACAGCTCCAGTAGTTCAATCAGTTTCTATCCACGACATTCTTCACGTACCGACTGCTTTAACGATAGCGATACTGCTAGTCCTATTAATGATCGCAATATACTTTGGAAAAAGAGTGCTGCACAAATACATCAGCAAAAACATACAAGAACGTGTGAATAATATGGCTAACGTCTAGGGGAGTGGCAATATATTAGAATAGCCATCTTAAATTAACTTTTTATATTGAATAGCTTTTAGTGATAAAATATTAACAAAATTAGGGTTATTTTAAACGCCTTAATAATAAAATAATTATAACTTATGAGTTTATGAATATAGCTCTTTGGAATAGAGTTAGTTATATGGGTCCTAGATTACATTAGAGTAAATTTAATATGATATTATAGAACAATAAAATTACTTTTAAAATAAATAAATAATAAATCAACAATTTTTATTTCACATGACTTTAAAAAATAATGTTAACTATCTTTGGGTTCTTCGATAATATATTTAAATAAATAAACTGATGGAAACATACGAGAATCTTTTCACCGAATTAAAGAAATTATTAGAAACTTTCACGAAAAATCCACAGAGAACATTCACGAGTAGAAATTTGCTACAATAGTAAGCTCTAGCCAGAAAGATCAAGAAAGACTTCGATCTAATAACAGTCACTCAAAAGGGAAAACAAGCAGACGAGCTGCAGAACAAATTCAATACAAAGTTTATTGAACTAAAATCGATATTAGAAGAGAAAACACAAGAAACTCTAAATAGCACCGAAGATTCGGAATCTGAAGAACCAAATCAAGGGGCAAATACCATACAAAAAGAAGTAAAAATGGGCACAAATACCTTTGATCTGAGTGTAGCTATAAAAATATTGCCGGAATTTGGGGGCAATACAAAAGAGCTGTCAAATTTTCTAAGCCTCGTAGAAATGTACAGCAAGACGCTGAAGGCTGATGCCCAGCCGCAATTAATTAAATTCGTATGGCTAGCACGCCTAAGCGAAAGAGTACGAAACAAGATGTCTGCAATAGCCAAACCGACATCTCTAGAAAACCTGAAAAGAGTTCTGACAGAAACATTCAGAACGAAAGATAGTTCACAGAATCTACAACAAAAACTATCAAGTTGTAGGCAATACAACATGACAGTGCAAGAATTCTCCGATAAGATACTAGAGATAGTCGCGGACCTGAACAAAGTTCAGATAAATGAGATAGGAGAAGAACACAGAGAGGTGATCTGTAAACTAAATGACAAGATAGGATTGAATACCTTTCAAAATGGGTTGAAAGACGCACTAAAACCAACCATCCTAGCCGCACAGTCGAAAACTCTGAATGACGCAATAAGCCTCGCAAATCAAATTGAACATCCTCTGACGAATGAAACAAGAATTTTTAGTTTCAACAGAAATCTCCGTAACCGTCAAAACGGAAATAATACACAGATGCAAAATTACAGAGATTTCAACAGAACTACCAATGCCAATAGATATAAAAATAACAACAATAGCTACCAGAACAGAACCACTAATTGGCAAAACAGAGTAAATCTACATAATAACAGTTACAATAACAACCAGAGAAATAGCCAAAATAGAAATAATGTTTGGCAGAATAGCTATCAAAATAACAGAGGAAGGAATTTTTTCAGAAACCCCCAGCAAAACCAACGAGGAAGGGTAAATTTTCTCCAAGAAACGAGCAATGCGCAAAGTCCAGGACGAGGTCAGCAAGAATAAGACAAAATTCGAGAATTTACAACATCAGGAGTTGTACAACAAACTACATAACGCTGACGGACAAACTCTCAAACGCAAAACTAAATTTTCTCGTTGACACAGGTGCAGACATCTCGATTTGTAAAATAAACACATTGGAATATGAAATAAACAGGAGTGACCAATGCAAGATAACGGGCATAACGAATAATGAAACTCACTCCTTGGGTACAGCTATATTGCAGTTAGCATATGAAGAGCACGTCATAGAACACAGGTTTCACATAGTGGATTCAAGAACACCGATAACCACACATGGGATTCTAGGAAGAGATTTCCTAATGAAATATCTATGTAAAATAGATTATGAAACCTTCACAATAACTGCAAATCTGAATGATGACGATGTTACAATACCCATGATAAGTAGACTTACAGACGAAATCACAATACCAGCAAGGACAGAAATAATCCAAGCAATTTCAATCAGCATCAATGAAGATAGCTTAGTTTGTGGTGAAGAATTAACAGAAGGAGTATTTCTAAGCAACACATTTATACCAAAGGAAGGATTTCAACACGTAAAGCTACTAAATACGAACAACCATATGGTGACGTTAAAACCATTCACAGCAGAGCTACATCCGGTGAAAAACTACAGAATAACAAGAGCACCAAGTAGAAAGCAATATGTTCAAAGTAGTGAAACCGATTTACGATTCCACAAATTATTAAAAGAACTTAAACTGGAAGGACTGGACGAGAATGCGAAGAATTCAATCAAAGAACTCTGCAGAAAGTATCAAGAGGTATTTCACTTGGAAGACGAGGGGTTAACCACAAATAATTTTTACACACAAAATATAAATACAATAGACAAGAACCCCGTCTACATAAAGAATTACAGACTGCCACATTCACATATTAATGAAATAAACAAAGAAGTCGAGAAGCTAATACGAAATGATATAGTTGAACCTTCAGTGAGTCCATACAACTCACCACTCCTGATAGTACCAAAAAAATCAGGTGACAAAAAAAAAATGGAGATTAGTTGTGGACTTCAGGCAGCTGAACAAGAAAGTGGTCAATGATAAATATCCACTAACAAGATTAGAAGACATACTAGACAGATTAGGACGAGCGAAATACTTCTCAACACTTGATATGACGAACTCCTTTCACCAAATAGAGCTCGAGAAAGATTCAAGAAAATTAACAGCATTTTCAACCAATCAAGGGCATTATCAATTCAAAAGATTACCTTTTGGGCTGAAAATATCCACGAACAGTTTTCAGCGAATGCTCTCAATTGCATTAAGTGGCTTGGATGACGGTGCATTCATATATGTAGATGACATCATAATACATGCATGCAGCCTTAAGAAGCACAACCAAAATCTAGAAAAGGTATTAAAAAGGCTTCAGCAGTACAACTTGAAACTTAATCCAAGCAAATGCAACTTCTTAAAACCAGAAGTCTTATATCTGGGACACTTAATAACGAAGAATGGAGTCCAAACAGATCCAAGCAAACACGAAGTAATAAAGACGTATCCAGTACCAAAAAATGTGGATGACGTACGACGATTCGTAGCCTTCTGCAATTATTACAGGCGCTTCATACAAAACTTTGCAGAAATAGCCCGACCACTCAATGCACTCCTAAAGAAAAATACACTGTTCCTTTGGTCAGAAGAGTGCAAGAAATCCTTCGAAACACTCAAAACGAAGCTAATAACTTCACCAGTCTTGCAATATCCCGATTTCAGCAAACCATTCATCCTAACGATGGATGCCTCGAATTTTGCACTTGGAGCAGTGCTCTCGCAAGGTGAAATAGGACGAGATTTGCCAATAGCCTATGCAAGTAAAACACTAAATAAGCGCGAGCTGAATAAATCTATAATCGAAAAAGAATTGCTTGGTATACACTGGGGAATCAATTTTTTTAGACCCTATCTCTATGGGAACAGATTCACGGTGGTAACAGATCACCGACCGCTCGTCAGCCTTTTCACACATAAGAACCCGTCTTCGAAACTAACGAGAATTCGTTTAGATCTCATGGATTATGATTTTGAGATAATGTACAAACAAGGAAAAATGAATACAAACGCAGATGCCCTGTCAAGAATAAAAATAGACGCCGAAAAATTAAAGTCAATGATACCGGCAGAAATAAATGTTATCACACGTAACATGGCGAAAAAGCAGCAAAACGATACGAAGAAAAGAAAAAGTATAGAGCCAGGCCAACTATATATATGGGAATGCACATCCATCTCCGATATAAGAAGTATTAAAAAGTTACAATTCCACACAGCGTATGTACAGAATAATGCGAATAATAAAGAAAGTTTGCCAAAGATGAATATAACAAAAAAAGGGGTAACCGTTCAGTACAGCGACAATCCAATGTTCAACTCTGGTTACATCATGGAGAAGCTGATACAAGAAATGAACGAGAATAATATTGAAGAATTAGCACTCGCAAAAGACGATGCTATATTTAATCATATTGGTATAAATAAATTTAAAGATGAATTCAATAAGCTGCAGCGAAACAATGAACGAGGTAAGGCAACACCACTGAAGATACTACTTTATGAACCCCCAACAAGGATCGATAATCCAAAGAAACAACAAGAATTAATAAAAGAATACCATGACAGCATGCATGGTGGACACGCTGGAATTAAACGCTGCATAAATAAATTGAAACAAAAGTATATATGGAAGAACCTTAACAAAATGGTAAAGAAGTACATAAACAAGTGTGATAACTGTGCGAAAAACAAATACAAAAAATACACAAAAGAACCTCTAGTGATAACGGATACACCGCACAGTAGTTTTGAAACGATCGCAATTGACACCGTAGGACCTTTAAGGATGTCAAACGGCTTTAGATATATTCTAACTCTTCAATGCGAATTAACTAAATTCGTAGAGGCATACCAAATGGAGACAAAAGAAGCCTCCTCGGTGGCAAAAACGATTGTTGAAAGATTCATCTTGAAATATGGAAGTTTCAAGACACTGAAAACGGACAGAGATACAGAATTTGTGAATGAATTACTTAAGAATATCTGCAAATTTCTAAACATAAAATATGTCACATCCACACCGTTCCATCACGAAACGCTAGGATCCATCGAACGAAACCATAGAGTGCTAAACGAATACCTAAGAATATTCTCGAAAGAAGACAATTGGGATGAGCTAATTCCATACTACGTATTCTGCTATAACACAACACCACACACAGATACGAATTACACACCATTCGAATTAGTATTTGGAAAGATAGCAACACTTCCAGCAGAAATTCTGAAAAATAAAGAAAAAATAGACAGCATACACAGCTATGCAAGAGAACTGAGAGAAAGATTAAAAAGAGCCCACGAAAAGAGCAAAGAGCACTTGGAAGAAGCTAAGATAGAGCGAAAAAGAACTGAAGACAAAAACACCAATCCCTCAGATTTTAACGTCAACGACTATGTATACTTGAGAATGAACTCTAGAAAAAAACATGAAAGTCCCTACGACGGACCCTTCAAGATCATTAAACAAAAAGGAGTGAACTCCACAGTATTAGTAAAGAATAAACCCAAAGAGGTGCATAACAACAGATTACTAAAATGTAAATTTAAATAAGATGCTATTTCAATAGAATTAATTAGGGCATTTAATAAAATAATTATTTCAATAAAATTAACAAAAAGTAAAGCATTATTTCAATTTCCAATAAAATTAATAAGATATAAGACATGTAAATTTAAAAGACTTTCATAATTTAGAGTAGAACACTAAACAGTTAAGAATAAGTTTTAAAAAGAACCATCTGTAAATAAACACAAAAAAATTTTTTTTTCTTCTCATGTACAAAAAAAATTTTTTTTTCTTTTAAGGGTAAGGATGTAAAGCCATGACCACGGTCAATAATTATAAACAGAAATTGAAATGAAAAATAATTAAAAACAGACAAAGTTACTCGACCTCAAGAAGAATTTGCAACGCAAGCAAATTCTGCTATGCAAGCATAATTCTTAATTGAGAAAAATATTTATACCCGGGGTCATCGCTTTACAAATTCCACAGTTATATGTGAATCATTCAATAATTCAATGTGAATGTTGTGATCAGAAAAGCTGACACAACATAAATGATTCTTTCAATGCATTATTGCAATTCTGCAATAATGCCCCCCTTTTGTATTATCGTAGCATGTAAAATAATTGTATAAATAACCTGCGATTGATTTAATAAAAACAGAGTTAAGTTAACTTTTGAAGAGGTTCTTTTAATTCTCGTCACAGCGGCAGACTCTGCCATAAGGAGTAAATTGGCATACTCTGCCTTCCAAATAAACAGCGGCATACTCTGCCATAAGGAGTAAATTGGCATACTCTGCCTTCCAAATAAACAGCGGCATACTCTGCCATAAGGAGTAAATTGGCATACTGTGCCTTCCAAAATAAACATTGGCATACTCTGCCATAAAGAATAACTTGGCATACTCTGCCTTCTACATAAATACAGGCAAAACTCTGCCTCATTAAAATAAAGACACAGCGGCTCTTTAGCCATCCCAACTCCAGAACTCATCAACCATATTACATGCCAAAATTATTACACCGTTATAAATGTCCATGGAAGTGATATACGAGACCTTAAGACGCCACCTTTTTTCAAAATAGGCATAAGTGATGAGAAATACATCTTACACCCTGATCCTTGTCACATGTTTAAATTAGTCCGTAATGCTTTTTTTAAAAGTGGGTATTTTATAAAACATCGATGGTAATGAAATAAGATGCGACTATTTAGACAAACTTATTGATCTCCAAGAAAAAGAAGGTCTTCACTTAGGAAATAAAGTAAGAAAAGCTCATTTATATTTCCAAGATCAGAAAATGAAAGTGAGTTTGGCAGTGCAAACCATAAGTAAATTAGTTGGAGATGCTTCTGATTTTTGTAGATTTGTTTGGACTCTCGAGGCTTTTGTTGGCAGCAAAACAACTGCGAGTTTTATCCATATTGTCTTTGACATATTAAATTTTCAGAATGCGAATACAAAGAAAGCCTCTTTGCAAAAACAACATTTAGAATATAAACGATTTTATTTGTTATGCTGTTAAATAGACCTCTCAGCTAACATTCCTGTCAAAGGTATGTATTTTAAAGACTGCCAAGAATACAGGATTTCTCGGATTAGTACGCCGCCTAGAAAACGTTAACATGATAAACGGAAGGATTATTGAAAGTGGGATTCTATTATTATATAAAATAAGTCAAGATCGTATTGAGCTATTCTTTTCTTCAATTCGAATGGGTCTTGGCAGCAATAAAAATCCTTTCGTTAAACAGCTTATCTCCACTTATAAAAAACTGCTTTTCCGATGTCAGGTAAGACAGGGTGGAATAGGAAACTGCTTAGCTTTAGCACAAAACTGTACTAAATGCTTTGCCTGCTGATACATTGGAAGGTATAAATAAAAACCTTACAAGAAAATGTACCAATATCGGATGATGACCTAATATTTTTAGAAGACCACAGCGATGCCGAAGACCCCTCTGCTATATCTACTTACGCACAGCATGTTTTCGAGTACATGGCCTGGTACATTATATTTGCAGTAAATAAAAAATTACTTTCTTCGCAGTGTTTGACTGCTCTTCAAGGAGATTTTTCACCGTCTTCACTAATTACTTAAAAAAAGGAAAGGTTTTCTGAAAAGAAATGTGCAAGAAAATGGAAAAGGGAATACGACGAACAGCAAAAATTTATTGAGAAGAGTCCAACAAGCATAAAGAATTTTATCCCGATCAAACTCAGCATATGATAGAAAGTAGCCACAATGCATTGCTTTAGAAGCTTCTAACAGAGATATATTTAAAAGTCCGCTATAATTTTATTGCTAAGTCTACTAATGATAAGATATCTATAAGCCAAAATTACAGTCAGTTAATACTATTTAATGGTATGTAAACTGAAGGCACTTAAATTAAGTACATAGCATGCTATTACGTATTAAATATAAGAGTATTACGAATTTAAAAACGACTGAGGATTGTTGTAGTTACCTATTTTAAGAGGATATATATTTATTTTGCAGTATTTTTGAAAGACGGTAATAGGCCTAGTGGGAAACTGACCATCTAAAATAAACGGTAACTCTCCTAAATGTATTACCTCTGAAGAATGTTTTATATTACCAGCACTCACTATATTACTAATGATAGACGATTTTGCCTCAAGGTGATGTGCAAAAATACGTTATGTAAAACTTTGAATAAAAGTCTAATACTAATCTTAAATAAGACAAAATTAGTTGTAAAAACCCTTTTCAAGGAAATTTAAAATTATCGGTATATTTTAATATTGATGACAATAATATTCCCCGCTATTATCGTTTTCGAACGAATTTAAATTCTCATATTACATTATTTTGAAAACGTTCTTATCATGAAATATTTAATTTTCATAGTTTAATAAACCGCGCTAAAGTCCCCCACATAAATGTTTTTTCCACTCGCCTGCAATGCGAATTTTTTATAGTGTGCGTATAAACTTACACAGCTTTAGGACTGGCAGAAAAATTCTTGTTGATGGGCCTCTCCTTTAGCATCTTACACGTAGCTCCTGAGTGGAGTTGACTCAACTGGTCGGCTCTTATTAATGAGCCGCCTGAATCGACTCTACATTTCATTTTAAGTTGACTCACTACGAGTCATTTGACCCGCAGCTCTGTTCGGTTTCATTGATCGCTGAGGAGCGAAATATTACGAGGAAGAGAATAGAACGGAAAAATATATCCGAAATTTAGAAACTGGTGTGTATGTTTCCCCGCATCAAAAACATTTCTGAATCAGGAAAAGAGTAACCACTCGATAGTACTCGGCAAGACCACTTTTTTCGGTGCGTCGTAGAAAATGACTTCCTATGAGAAAAATCTAAGCAATTGAACAGTTATGTCCCTGAAAGATAGAACAGAAAAAATATATACGAAATGTAGTAACTGGGATGTATGTTATCCAAATGCATGAAAATGGATTTTGACGTGTGACGAAAACGTCCCGAGAAAGTTTTTTGAATCAGGAAAAGAGTACACTACTCGATATTACTCGGCATGGTCATTTCTTTCCACTCGTGATTGTGTGAAATTGGTGCGTCATGTAAAATGACTTGCTATTACAAAAATGTTTACAACAGAGCACTAATGTCCCTGATGTACTGTTAACTAAATTGTGATTGAGCAGATTCCTACTACGATATGGCAGAAATAATATTTGATCCATCAGCCAACGTTAAGCTCAATACCAGTTAGGAAAGATGATTCCGAAATGTTTTCTACGAAGTTAAGTGCAGGGGCCATATCTTGTAACATTAAAATGACAGAATTTTCTAAGCTACTGAAAATTTTAATCGAGGAAGGTCATCAAAATTTGCTTCAGGATGACAGGACTTTATTGTTAATATACCAGTACTGCCAGAACATAAACACATAAAACCAATGGGTAATGGTCAATATATTAACCTTCGAGTGGAAGTAAACCTGCAAACAGAACAAAAATCAAAATATTTGCGTTTAATATACATCGTTTAATATAGAGGGAGCCCCTACTACAACCATCGGAGTTGCAAATATATGGTTAATTTCAGGCCGTGTAAACAGTTTTTGTTGTCGGCATTATTAAAGGCTTTATAAAGTCCTCAAAATTTAAAAAAATATTTGGTGGATTTCGTTAATGTATAATTCAAAGCACTATATTATAAAATTTCATTCCTGCTTTTGCGGCGTACTTGCGATGGCTTCTGTTAAATATATTAAATCACATAGGGGTTATTGCTATTGTCCGAAATATTTTACAAGTGGTCAGAATGTAGTTTCAAGAAATGGAGATAGAGTAGTTGTTTACCCGGAAATTGATGCCGCATTAAGTAACGACGCTAGTATTAGAAGTAGAAGAACTGTTGCTGAAGCAAATGAACTCATCATCACAAACGTGACTAGAGCGCCTACTAATAAATGCGATAAACTATTTTTCACTAAACAAAATTGCATCTTTTTGACGAAGGAGTCTGTAGAAACTTAAGTCAAATTTGGCTTGATAAGCCAGCCCGACAAAAATTGAAATCTGAGCAGGTGCAGGTGAGGTATTAGTATTCAAAATTAGATTTTGGTGCAAAATGTTTAAACGAATGCTTAACTTTAGTTCCGTCCCAGATATAAGCCAATTTGGAAATCTTTTATTAATAAAGAAAACATAAAAAAATTAGCTTAAAATTCTTAGATGCCTACGATGCTCTGTTTCCGAACTGCATATTTAATTTGAGTTCCTTTTTGCATAATTCAGGAGATTTATGCAGATCCATCAATGATCCATTACTCAGGAACAGAATGGCAGTTTTTGGTTCCTGACAAGTTACTAAAAATCAGAATTGGCGGTGGAGTACTGAACATTGTTGTGCGGTAGACCAATGCAGCGGTTCGCAAGTATTGGTCCCATGTTTTGGGATTTTCATCTACAATTGTTCGCAAGTATACTATAAGCGGTCTATGTGCACGCTCTAGCGCTCCATTCGACTGTGGGTGGTATGATGCAGTCTGTAACTTCTTTACCTCTAGAAGCTTACATAACCTTTTGAATAGTCCACTCAGGCAATTTGTTCCCCGGCGGTGAGGTGGTATGCTGCAGTCTGTAACTTCTTTACCTTTAGAAGTATACATAACCTTTTGAATAGTCCACTCATGATATTTGTTCCCTGACTGGTTAGTAGCCTTTAGGTAGGCGATAGCGCGTAACGACTTCATTTGCACTAATGTGACTGCTTCTGCATTGGGTATTGCATACCAATCGACGAATTTTGATAAATTATCTTGAAGGGTCAAGAAATATTTGTTACCTGATGTGGTCCCTTCTAGTGCACCTACAATCTTATAACGTAAAAGGCAATGGCGAGTTTGCGCGAAGTATAAGCGAGCCGTCGATTTTCGATACATAATGTATGAAAATCGCCTCAAAAGAGCGTAAGAAAAAAAAGTTAAATAAATTCATGAATGAAAAGTTTCGTAAAAATGCATTGATTTTTATCAAATTTTGGAATTGTATAGAGAACATATGTAGGCTCTGCCCTTGTGTATAGTAATTTGAAATTCGAATTCAAAAGGAACTTTTATGATGGTTTTAGTTGTACTTTTCGAAATTGAATAACTTGCGTTTGAATATTACGATTTTTAAATTATAGCACTTTTTTGTAAGCTCTTCTTATTGTACACCTGCATTTTTATTCTCATTTCGTTTGGAGTTTTGGGGGTGGGGAGGAAAACGCCACGCCTAATTTTTTCGATATTAACTATAACTCGAGTAATTGAAGGAGTAGGTGGAAACATATTTCGAAATAGACGGAGCTGAAGCTTTCAGATGACCATTTTCACATTTTTGCATATTTCTCAATTTCCTGAGGGTCTAGCGGCAATAGCATTATTTCTACATCGCTGTGGATTCCGTACTTCTTTTCACGGAGGATGATATTGTTCACTTTACAATTTTCCATTGCACGATGGTATTCTTTTTTCGAATTTCGAAATGTTTCCTACAAGGCTGATGATTTTCGAAAAAAGGTAAGGGTCATTTTCCCGGTCCACTACTAGTGTGCTAATGTAGATCCCTTCAGGGACTATACACTGGTGTACCTAGTTTTTTCTAGGAAGTACTGGGTTGAATTAGCACGGTGTTCAATTTACATCTACCCGCATCATGGTTTCCCCAACAAAAAAAGGTATCGGAAATTTCTAGAAAACTTAACAAAACATCACCGAAAAACAAATTGGTATGAACGATTTCCTTTGTCGGCCCTACATTACTTAATAATAGTATTTGATGTTCAGAAATTTGGTTTAATTATTTTCAATATTCAAACTTTTTTGCGCGAAGAGGTGGGCGGATCAAAAAACCAACTTGGGATTCACACCCACCCCGTTCAAGCCCCAAATATGACATGTGTGATGTCTAATTAAAGCGCCCCCCGAACTCTATCGAATGGCGTTTTTCAATTTTCAGTCCGGTGTACTTCGTAGTGTATTGTCTCCACCCTCTTACATTTTACCTGAAACCCACATTTTCACTTTGTAGGACCCTGCATAATAACGGATGCCCCTAGAGGAAAAATCTTACATTCAAATTAAAGGTAATAAAATTCTCAATCTATTAGAAGGTTTTATTTGTGATTTGAGACATTTTCTCACTGATATTTTACACACGAATTTCAAAAATTTTCCTCATCTGGGTCCCATATACCTCATTACTACATAAGAGTTATTTTTTCAAATTTTTTTCGATTATAAGCATAAGTGTTCGATTATGAAACTTTTTCATCTTTACAAAAAAATTCCTCAAAAACGCCGTTATTCCGTAAACGTAATTTGAAATTTTTTACATTTTTTCCCCACAAAAAGCCGTCGTAAAAGGAGGTTGTTCTGCTATTATTAAGATTTCTCCTACACTTTTAGCCCGAGCGGAAAACTAATTGGAAATAAACGTTCGCAACACTACAGGCTTCATTTGATCCGCTGACGTTATACTGAAAAAGTGTATAATTAAGTGGTAATAGTAGAAACAAAAAATTTGAAAACGACTAAAACGGTAAAGAAAATGCCATGAAAAACCGGCATTTCCTTAATTTGAGCCGTTCTGTTAAGATACTTTTGTTCTTATCTCAGCTATTTTGAACCGGATCTCCATAATTCCTTTTACTATGATAGCTATGACTCCATTTCATCACCTCGTTCCCAAAATAACAAATTTCATTCCCATAATTGCATTGCAAGGTAAGCTAAATTAGTTTGATCCACACATATAGGTACATTTGTGTGCTACTTAACACTACCACCATTTGTATCTCGGTCAAATTCCAACCAATTTTCAAAATTCTTTCTACTAAAGTTATTGTAGTAAGTTTTTTCGGAATTTTTGAGACTATTACTAGGTTTGTATGGTGCCGCGTTATAGGGTTCTTGCCCACCCCTCCAATATATTATAAAGCGAAAAAAAAAAAATTACTTGAGTATGTAAGGATTTGTTAATGAGCTGGGAGGATGCACACAATTTCATTGAAATATTCAATTATAGCGCAATGCAAGTAATATGGTTTGGCTTAGCCGCTAGGGCGTTGGGTCAGACTGTTAAGTTCGATTGTTGAGGGCATGTTGTGTTTTTAATTATATATATATATATGGCGGGTTCATTGCTAAAGTGAACAAATTCACAAATCTTTGTCATCCATTTCCTGAGGGCTTATTACTTACAGTTGTATGATATTCAAGTAAATTTTTACTCATTACTTGTCCCAATACCAGTACTTATACTGGACATAAATTTACCAGTAAAAGTGAGTATTTTTTACTGGCACTTAAAATGTTTTGAATATCAGTACGAAAACTGGCATGAATTGATACTTATTATGAGGATTTTGTTCAACATAAAGTATAGTTGGACTATTTATGATTAGAGTATATGGAAGAAATATGATACACCTATGATAATATGATATACCTATGAGAAGGATTTGGAAGACTGCTATGTAGATTTCATATGATTATGTGAAAGAGAATTCATTGTTTTAATAAAAAAATTTTGTGTACACCATTTATGCGTCTTAATAATAATATAGTAATCTTATATAGTATTATATTATATAGTATAGTAATTATAGTATACTTGTAATTACTCATTTTTATAAATTTACTACCCATTTATAAAAACCAGTAATTAGTAAATAAATAGATAAAATTTCACAACAAAACCGGCTTCACTTTATCCGCTGATATTATACTGAAAAGGAGTATAATTAAGTTGTAATATTAGAAATAAGGACTTTGAAAATGACCAAAACGGTCAGAAAACGCCATAAAGAAATACCATTTATTTAATTTAAGCCGCTCTGTTCGTCAATTCTAGAGATACTCTTGTTTTTACCTCATCTATTTTTAATCGGATCTTCACAATTCTTTTTCTCTATGATAACTATGAATCCTGGGAATCTTGAGGATTTTTCATTTTGTTCCGGGGGCGGGGAGGGTTCCGACCACCCTGCTCCCAAAGTAATAAATATCCTTCAACGATTGCGCAAAGAAATGTTATTAAAAGGGGTATTTTAACTAATATATTAAACATGCATTACCCAAAGAAAGCAAAACCAAAATTTTAGGCAAATTTCCCTGAATATTCTTGAAAATCGTAAATTAAATTACATTCAACCCCCTCTAGCGGGTGAATTGGGTACGTTAACTATGTTTTGTTAAGGCACTTTCTTACAAAACAAATAGTCTTTAATCTGTTATTTTTTACTTAAAAAAAAATTAATAAAATCATTAGCCCAGCACAGTTTTAGCGCACTGGAATTACTGCAAAACAGTTCGTAAATGGATTAAATCTGCAAACCCTTCTTGATGCTGCCATACGTGAGAACGTTGTTTGAGAACACGTCGACGTAAAGACCGGAAATTTCGCACATGGTATTTTCATAGCAATACTATATAAAATTTTGAAAATGGAGTAAATCGGAACAAACCTTCTTGAAATTGCCATAAAAAATTTTGGTTTTTCACTATGTATTTGAACGCTGCCTGAGAACGCGCCAACGTAGATAGCTGAAATTTAGGACGTGATATTTTCATAGCAATGGCTAATATAATTTTAAAAATTGACTATATCGAATAACCCGTTCTAGGTGTTGCCATATAAAAATTTAGGGTTTTTACGTATATCGTGAAAACGATCAGTAGCCGACCGATTAGAAATTTCACAATTTCAAAATGGCCGGAGTAAATTTGCTTTCAGTATTATTGGTATGCCGATCGTACTCAACTGCCTAAAAACTTCTACGTGTGGGCTATGGGTAAAGGCAAATTAAAATTAACTTTGGTTTATTTTATGTTATAATAACATATATGTATATAACTGTAACTTTGATTCAAATATTTTTTTTTTCGTGAATTAGAGGCATTGGGGGTAGTAAAATTCCGTGCTACACTTAATCGTGTAAAAATAAATATGATGAAAATTTTATTGCTAAAGTGGAAAAGCATTAACACAGCAAATTATATTATTATATTACAAAATTATTTTACAGCTCATTGCATTTGACGCTCGAATCCAAAAATGCAATATATTCCCGCGTCAACTGTAAATAAAATTGGAATTTGCAAGTGTACTAAAATTATAATCACCCTATATTTGAAAAACTCTGGCGGATAAAAAGAAAGGTACGAATGGGAATGGAAATAATTCCAAATCCAGTCAGATCGCATAGTACTGGAAATGGGCAGGAAAAACTGTAAGGTAAGTAAAAAATAAAATATATTGTTTTGCATTGTTTTGTGACTTATATTGTATTTGAATATTAATAATAATAATAATAATTAAATTTGATACATAACAGGAAAAAAATGGGAAAATTGGTGGCAGAAGGGGCCCCAACAGAAGCTCCAAAAACTGGAGCTGTAACTGGAGCAGGAGCTGAAGCAGGAACTGGAGCAGGAACTGAAGCAGGAACTGAAGCAGGAGCGACATCAACTGAAGCAGGAGCACCAGCGTCAGTAGCATTAGTAGCGCCAGCAATATCAGGAGCGCCAGCAGCACCAGCATCAGAAGCGCCAGCAACAAGAGCACCACCAGCAGTAAAAGCGAAAACAAAACGCAAGAAAGAAAAAGGAAATATCAAGAGGAAGAATACGAAGCAACAACAAAAATCGTATTAAATATTAATCAGAATAAAATTATTATCATGAAGAAATAAAATTCTGAAAATAATTAATTGTTTCAATTTAAGTTTGGGAGTGATTTAAGAGTGGTAGATTTTAGTGGCACACGTATATGTATATGCAGGACTTAATTTGAATGTAATTTAGGGAACTTGCAATCCAATTTTTGAAAAATCTAAACAAATAAAGCTAATGACTTGAGGTTGTTCTATACCTAAAAAGGGTTAACAATGATAATTATAAGTAATAATTATCATTGAAAAAATCATTAAAAAATATCTAATTTTCATAAATGGAAATAAGCTAATCATACTTAAAACATGGTTAGCTTATCTCCAAACAAGGCGAAGAAATTGCCATCAGCAATTTCTTCAAATTCCTTCGCATATAATAAAAATATTCCCACAAAACGACTTGGGAAAAATAAAAGTTTTAAGTTACATCCCAAGTCGTTTCAATAAAAAAAAGCCCCACGACAAATCTTATCTTCAGTAAGATTTGTCGTAAATACGATATGTATGTACATATATACATACATACATATCGGGCGCATGAAAATTTTACGTCGGTGAAGACTGAAACGATCAAGTCTTCACCGAAAAGAAAAGCTCCTATCAGCAAATTGTCGCGAGCTGCATGGTTGGATATTTATGAAAATATCAAATTTCAATTCCAACCATCGTTCGTCGCGATAATTCTGGGCATGTTTAAACATGCCCAGCGGTAAATAATTTTCTCAGGATAGGAATGCTAATTAAGCACTTTCCTATCCTGAACAACTAGACTTGCGATTAAAAAGATCCAAGTCGAGGACAGTCAGTTTTTAGACAGTCGAATTATAGCAGTCGGTTTTGAAAGCGAGTTTAAAACGGAAAACGAGTGGTATTTAAAATTTTGTACACGGCGGTTTGAAGAATAGAGTTGAATTCTGAACGAAAAAACGGTTGGTTCGGTGACGGCTTTGTAGGGTTTTTATAAAGGAAAATCGGTCTGACTTAGAAATTAGGAGTACAACAAGAAAAGTGTTAAGAAACGAAGAAGTGTGCAACATATTTCTATAAAAGAGGAATTTAAGATAAAAGTGCCAGTAAGGAAATAGTGTGTAAAATACCTTTATAAAGGCGAGTTTTAAGTTTCAATTACCCTAAAAGAAAATAAAGTGTAAACAACTAACCGACTTGTTTTAAAGAAAATAAAGTGTACACCCCCACACACCTTTTGGATACATCTAAAAAGGCAGTCCTCCCACGAAGGTACGTAACAAAAATTGGCGCAGCCGGTAGGATAGTGGAAGCCTGCTTTTCGAAAAATCAAAAGTAGAAAAGTATAAGAGCTATAAAATCCGCTATCCTGCGAACCTAAGGGGTTCCCTTGACGAAGCCACTCAGGCCAAGTCACCCCCAACACTCGGGTAGATACCAAAGCACCACCGAGGGATACAAATTAACAGTCCAAAGAAGGAAGAGGAGAACCATTCCAAACTCCCCCAGAAGGACGAGTACAGATCAGCCAGGACAGAACTCTATAAGCAGCCTGAAGTTTCAGCCAAGCAGACGACCAAACGCTAGCAGTCAACGATCCGGATTTGAAGAGGAAATCGAAGACGGCTCATAAGCCCCCTTTTGAACTAGATCCAGGGGAAGTTAAGACGGCCCAGGGCCCCCCCAGCTGCAAAAGAAAGCCGAAATCAACCGACAAAGGATTGAGAGGGAACTCGAAGGCGGTTAAAGGAACCCCCCTCTCAATTACAGCAAAGGGACCTAAGCAGGCAAGGAGCCCCCCTTTCACTGAACAGCGCATCATATGCCAGCCGACAATCCTGCTCTACCTCAGCAGGAACCAGAAACAGCAGCGAGGGAAAACTCTCCATCTTTAGCCGACGCGGGATCAACCCCAGGTGCCAATACACAGCACCCCGGTGAAGGTACATCATCCGCTGCAGGAGAAAAACCTCCACAGTTACCCCCAACAGGACCTCGACTTCGAAGCGGAACCGTTCTGCCAGGTCTGAATAGTCAAGTAAGTTTAGCTAAGTTTTTAAATAAATTATACGAGAGAGCGCGGGAATCGGATAAACTGACGATTACCCATTGTGACGCCTTAGATCACAAATTAAAAACAGAGCGTGAGACCAGACTCGTCAAGTTAAAGACCTTAAAAGAAAAAACAATACAGTTCCGAAAGGAACTAGAACAGTTTTCCGAATCTCGGCGCTCACTCAGTTTAGATCTAGAAAAGGTTAAGTGACAGTGATAGTGATAGCGACAGTGACGGTGAAGTAGCCAACTCCCGAAGACCTGCTGATCGATTGGCTCGAAGAATCCTTAACGGAAATCAGCCCAGAAACAAGCCCAGCTAGTCCACCCAAATTTAAATTTCCAGTCAATAGACTACACACAATGGTGGATTACGCAAAAGTAGCTAAGCTCACAGCTCAACTCGTTCCCTTATTTTCGGGTGAAAGTACCCCACAATTGGGACGAGAGTTACAAACCTTCATCGGCTGCTGCAAACAAACTATGCAGTGCCTAAATGATGAAGAAAAAGTGGCTTTCATTCAGGTCCTTCCTACAAGACTCAGAGGTGACACATACCAATTATTCGCTTCAGACGTCCCTGCTTCATTTACTGAAGTAGAGGAACGTTTAAACAGAACATATCTTCCCCGTGAGACATATCAGGAGCTGGTGAACAAATTAATTACCACCAGACAAAACCCGTTAGAATCTCTCACTGTGTTCATTACAAGATTGAAACAGTTGTTGACGATTTGCAACGAGGCAGCGACACAGAAGTATGGAGCTGAGGCAGTCCCTGCTGTGAAAACACAGCTGATGGATTTTGCAAAAACGCTTTGAAAAGTGGAGTAACCAACCCACACCTGTGTCAATATTGGCTCACGCAGGGAGAAGGAGATTTAGAAGCATTAATTCAAAAAGCCCTGGACATGGAGAAATTACAACAAAGTGCTACATTCGTTCAGACTCCTCTGGTACAAGCTCCTCCACTGGGGCCAGTAGACCCAGATCTACGAGTACGAGCCTATTATAGAGCTCCGTATTATCAAATGCCATCAACACCTATTTTCGCATCACCTCGAGCTCCAAATCCAAACCAGTTTTCACGCAATGTGAATAACCCAGGTTCATCACAGGCACGGCAAAGACCATTTAGAAACACTGATGCCAGAAACTCGGATACAGATGCACTGGTCCGTAACATCACGTGTAACTTCTGCCAGCGAAAGGGTCATACTTATTCAGATTGCCTTAAGCGCAAAAACACCCCTTTCTGCTCAAACTGCAAAATCTATGGACATGACGTCCGTGATTACAGAAAAGGTCATCAAACACAACAGATTGTTCCTCAACGCCTCTCCAACAGACCTACACAGGATCAACACAACACAAAGAGTCCTCAAGTCTTCAACATAAGACTCAAATGCACCTTTTGTGGTCGCCGAGGACATGCAGACGAAGACAGCCGCCAGAAGAAAAAATGGGAAGCCCGGAGTCAGGGAAACGACATGCAGTCGACCCAAAACTTCCCGGCTCGACTATAAACCCAACCAAAAAATTAAAAGGGTCACCTCAAGCGCCCGAATCCGGTGTCCCTACAGTGAAACTTCCACTGGACATAAGCCTTAACGGCCATACAAAACTAGTAGTGGACACTGGCGCTGAGGTTAGTATTATTAAGAAAAGAGCAATTAAAGACCTCAAAATAATTAATTCCAATGAGGCATGCACTTTACAGACCTCTTTTGGAACCGGAAAGACATTGGGAAATTGCAAGGGCAACTTCAATTTTAAAAATAAAATTCCCTGCAAGTTTCAGGTGGTACAAAACCTGCCAGGTCTTTCCGATGACGGCCTATTAGGAAACGATTTCCTATCAAACAATTGTAATGTTGAAGGCCCAAATAAAGCACTCAGGTTTCCTTGTACGGAAACAAATCCTGAAGAGTTTACTGTGCCATTGTCATGCAAAACGGACAAGCTGTATTCCAGTAAAGCAGTCGAAGTGAGGTCACTTGCTGAAAGGATGGAACCTAAACAGGTTAAGCTATCTACATGCAGTGTCTCCAAGGCATCCCAAGAGATTAATGCTGGCTGCCAGATTCGAGAAGAGCCGACGGAGTGCGAAAAGAGCTGTCTGGGTGATCAAAAGACCAGCGAAATGAGGCAGCATCTGGTTACCTTACGAGAACCAATATGCATACCTGCTAGGTCACAAATTATCACCACAGTCCCGTTGCGAGTGAAGGAAGAAATGCTCTGCCTATCTAAAGAGATAGGCGACGGAGTCTTCCTGGCCAACAGTTTACTCCCTACCGGAAAAGAAACAGTGCTAGTTGCCATACTCAATATTAACAATTTCCAAGTGGTCTTCAACAGTTTATTATTACAACTGCTCCCTATACATGACTACGCCGTCATCCCAATAGGAGAAGCCACTGATACACAACACGTTCTCAAGCCGAATAAATCGCAAGCGAGTAACAGAAACATCAGTGAGCTTCCAAAGGCAGAACAGAAGTCAAGCAAAACTTCTTTCTCGAGAATACCTAGATATAAGTTACTAACGTGGCCCAAGAGCCCCATACAAGACGCGTGCGAGCTCAGTAAGACCCGAAAAGAGGCCAC
The DNA here is from genome assembly GCA_963924295.1 of Dioctria rufipes. Lineage (NCBI taxonomy): Eukaryota > Metazoa > Arthropoda > Insecta > Diptera > Asilidae > Dioctria > Dioctria rufipes. Next base: position 127,456,736 of record OZ002743.1, read on the forward strand.
AATGACTCCACCGGCCAATAGAATAAGTTACAAAAATTTTACATGGCCAAAGAGCCGACAAGCAAAATGCAGCTGACTCCTCCACCCAATATACCTAGGAGTAAGATAACCACACGGGTAAGGAGCCAAACAACAGGTGCGTGTGAGCTCAGTAAGACCTATTCTCAGGCAAAGACGCTCCACCACCCAATAAAATTAGTGTTAAGAAAAAGCTGAGGCCCAAGAGCCCTACCAGCCGTGCGTGCGAGCTCAGTAAGACCTATTTAAAGGCAAAGTCGACTCCACCACCTAATAAAATTAGAATTAAGAATACAAGGTGCCCCATAAGCCCTATAAAAGACGCGTGCGAGAGCAGTAAGACCTCATTGAAGGCAAAGTTGGCTCCACCGTCAAATAGTATTAAGAAAACCAATTTTTCACGGCCTATTAGCCAAAATACAAAAGCGTGCGAGTACTCGGACCAATCAAAAGTACCCATAAAACATGGTACTCCACACATACTCCGCGAGTCAACAGGTTAGACCAAGAGCTCAGCCTACACCCAAATCTAAATGCGGAAGAAAAAGCTTCGATATCCGAACTCTGCTACGAGTACAATGATATCTTTTACCTTAAAGGTGATAAGCTCACATACACAAATGCTATCACCCACAATATCCCTTTAATACAAGATCAAGCGCCCATAAACCAAAAGGCCTACAGATTACCAGAGACCCAGAGACAAGTAATCAACGAACAATTAAGAGAAATGCTAGAAAACGGGATAGTCCAAACTAGCAAAAGCCCTTGGAATTCACCCTTATTAGTTGTCCCCAAAAAGGCGGGACCCGTAGGTGAAAAAAGGTGGCGCGTCGTTGTCGATTTTCGCAAATTGAATGAAAAGACAATTGGCGATGCATTTCCGCTACCGCGAATCGAGGATATTCTTGACCAACTAGGTCATGCCAGGTACTTTACCACTCTCGATTTGGCCAACGGCTATCATCAAGTCTTAGTCGACAAAAAAGATCGACATAAGACCGCTTTTAGCACTAATTACGGGCACTACGAATTTAAGCGTATGCCATTCGGACTCAAAGGAGCTCCCGCTACATTCCAACGCCTCATGAACTTCGTTCTGACAGGCCTACAAGGCCTCGAATGTTTCGTTTATCTTGACGACATCGTCATTTATTGTAAGAACCTAAATGACCACAATGATAAACTTCGCAAGGTTTTCGACAAACTGAGAGAGAACAACCTCAAACTGCAGCCAGAGAAGTGCCAGTTCTTGAGACGAGAAGTTGTTTACCTAGGGCACAGATGCTCTAGCGAAGGAGCATTACCAGACCCCAGCAAAACGGCCTGCGTCCAAACATTCCCTGTTCCTAGAACAGTAAGGCAAGTTCAGTCCTTTTTAGGACTTGCCAATTACTACAGGAAGTTCATTCCGGACTTCTCTAAAATAGTTCGTCCAATTACGAATTTACTCCGAAAGGATGTAAAATTCACTTGGACCGAGAAATGCCAAGAAGCATTTCAAAGCATTAAAAATGCTCTAATTTTCCCACCACTTTTGATTTATCCAGATTTCTCTAAACCCTTCAATCTTACAACGGACGCCAGCAACGAAGCATTAGGCGCTGTGCTTTCCCAAGGAGAAGTGGGAAAAGACCAGCCTATCGCCTATGCAAGCCGAACGCTGAACAAAGCCGAGAGAAATTACTCCACTATTGAAAAGGAGTTATTGGCTATAGTCTGGGCCACTAGGAATTTCCGATGCTACCTCCAAGGCAGGAAATTCACGGTCTATACTGACCACAAGCCTCTCAAAGGTGTCTTTAACGTTAAAGACCCGACTTCCCATTTGGTGAGATTTCACCACAAATTATCAGAATTCGATTATACCATCGAATATAAACCAGGGAAGTATAATACCAATGCGGATGCATTAAGCCGCATTCCACAAGTATTAATCGAAGACTATACAGGCCACACTTTAACGGTACAAGCCCAAGTCCACCACACTATGGACTCTGATGTGGAGGAAAATATGCCCCCAAATAAAAAGAAAACCAAAAAACCTGCTCATTGCTTCGCCATGACCAGAGCTCAAAACCAAAAAGCCCAAGAGGCCAATACTAGCTCCAGCGCTGAAACGCAGCCCACGGCAGCGGAAGATAAAGAAACTAAACTCCCAGAGGCGGAAATACAACCCCCTGCTACGCTTGAACAAGAAATAAGTCCAGTCAAGGCACCTGAGATAATCACGAGCCCCAAGGAAGTTCAAACAATCCTAAAGGATTACCACGACTCTCCTTTCGGCGGCCATCAGGGTGTCATTAAGACTTATAAAAGAATCAGACGCAAGTATTGGTGGAGACACATGCTTAGCGATATAAAAAAGTACATAAAAAAATGCCCTAAGTGCCAAACAACGAAGGCATCGCCACAATTTAAGATGCCAATGGTAATAACGGACATCGCAGAACAACCTTCCGACAAGGTTTACCTCGATATAGTAGGTCCACTAGAAGAGACCATATCAGGTAATAAATATATCTTAACTTTTCAAGATAATCTCACCAAGTTTGTCGATTGGTATGCCATACCAAATGGAGAAGCAGTAACGGTGGCGCAAATCTTTTTCAATGAGATTGTCACGCGATATCGCATTCCAAAGAGAATAGTCACCGATCAGGGAACTAATTTCCTGAGTGAGCTATTCAAGAAGGACTGCAAACTGCTAAAGGTAAAGAATTTACAAACTTCCGCATACCATCCACAGTCTAATGGAGCACTAGACCGTCCCATAGACCATTAATCGAATATCTGCGTACAATCGTAGACGAGAATCCCAAAACTTGGGATCAATTCCTACGAACCGCTGCATTCGTGTACAATAACAGTGTACACGAGGGTACTAAACTAACCCCGATGGATTGCCTTTACGGCTTCACAGCGGATGTCCGTATATAACCACGAAAGTTATTACCATATGCTCAAATACAGATTACAAAAATCATATGCTACGGCTCGTAAAAATCTCTTAGCCAGCAAACAACGCTCAAAGGCATATTACGACAAAACAGTCAGGCCTCTCACTTTCCACCTAGGAGACAAAGTCCTCCTCAAAACTGAAAGCCGCAAACACAAATTGTCTCAAATATGGGTTGGCCCATATCTGATAATCAATGTACCTAGTCCAACAAACACTACCATAAAAATAGGCAAACGGCAGGTTGTAGTACACAACAACCGTTTAAAGCCCTATTACGAGTAGTACACTGGTACATACACCTTTAGAAAATAAGTCCCACTGAAACAAAATTTCGCCAGTTAAACTATTAACTACCCACTTAAAGGTTCCGCACTCGGGATTACTCCCTATGACTCATGAAGTCAAACTTTACCTAAATTTTATTTAAATTAATAAAAAATACGCTAAATAAACGTATCCATATATACCTTGCTACTTATAACAAAATAATGGTCGACTTAAAAGCTCATAGAGAAATTGATGAAGTTTAGCAGGCTCTAACTTACACTCCCCATACCTTGTTTTGGTAGTTACGAGTGAATTAAAATTTTTTTTTTCTCTCCAGTACAGTTTTGGTGAAAAAGTACAATGCTCTTAACACTAAAAACCCTACTATATATTTACGAGATTCAACATGAATTTTTAAGTTTCCCTGATTCTGTTCTATCTCGTCTCCCTTTTAGCAAGTAAGCTCCCAATTGACAAACTATCAACCGTCTACTTAAGCAATACTATATCTAAATATTACATACATGACCACCTGACTAATAAGCCTACCCTTCATTTTCTGCAGACCATAAAGCACATATTTGTGTTAATGTACTGTCTCCATTTGACAATGGGACAAATAGCAGCGGATCCCTACACCATAAGCCCCCTAAACAACACGGGAGTACTGTATGAAGATCTGGGAAAACTACGAGTGTTCAGCGACGAAGAACCTGAAAGGAAAGAAAGAAAAAGAATTAGCAAAAATTCGTCCAAATTTAAAATACTTATCTTAAATCAGACATCCCTCAAAATCCCTCGCCGAGTCTCAGATTAAGGACTCACACCAATGAATTTCTGAAATGATTATAAAAAGAAATGAATTAGACAATTTAGAATTAATAAATATTTTAATGAATTTCTAAAATAAAAATGAATTACAACAAATCCAGTGTTATACATGCATGATATGAATGTAAACAATCACAGAAAGCAACAACAACACTGTGGTAAATTACAAATAGTGATAATATGTTAATTTCCATTGCTCAACACTTGGAATCTTAACCAAATCACTAAATATTATTAGTAGAACAGAAATTTTACTGAAAATTAAGTTCCCGTCGAGCAGTTCAGGTGAAATTAACATAAATTACACCTTTTGACAGCTGCCGAGAATATAATTTCTATGCAAGAAAACTTGCGAAAAATGAATTTTTATGTATCAATAATTGCACAACATTGTTGAGCAATTTATAAGATGCATTAATTGAAATACCCTTAATAACACGAAAAAAAGGCAAAGGTAAACATCGCACCTGGTACAGGTTAGGATGTATACAATTACGAAATATGGCTAAATAGACCACACAAACACATCAATTCACTACATAATTACAATTTACTGGCACCATTCACCAACTTACCTGTAATTAAACGTAAACAGCCACCAAAAAAAAAAACACTCGCGAAAACTTTGACGGCGCGAAATGAATATAAACCGCGGAACTGTCACTTTCATGTACTACCAACACATGATATATCAAATTGGGGTGTTTTTTAGCGAGGAACACAATGGCAGCGTTTAAAAAGTGGAAAAATATCTTCGTTAAAAGATATTAAAGATTTTATAATTTCTCATATGCATAATGAGAAGGAAAGAGATGGTAAGTGGGAACGAGATAAATAGAAAATTACGTTCCACACTAAATTTATTCAACATGGATGCCAAAATTTAGCCAGCGCCATATTATAGCAAATTTTGGAAAAGTTCTCAGCGTTCAGAGAATATAATAAAGATTAATAATATTTTTTTGCAAGATAATAAAATACAAAATTCCGCATCGAATGAACATAATTGTAGCCAACGAAAGATATTTTTTCTGGGAGAATTTCGCATTATGGTCGTGGGTTTCCACAGAAAAATGGCGGTTCAAGCTCTATATAAAGAGGTGCAGTGCCATGGATCGCTCTCTTGTGTTTTCGGCAGTTCCAAGATCTACATCGTGTGACAAATTTAGTGCTTTTCTTCAACCTGATTTTAATTGTGAATTTGACTTGTGATCTACTAATAGTATGTGCAAGTTTGTATGCAATACCAGGTGGAGGAAAATTTGTGTTTAGTGAATTATTAATAAGTTATGAACTCAAGTGATTAATTAATTAAATATATTAGTCGTGAAATTTTATCAAAAAGAAGACAAAATTTTTATTTTTATTGAATTAAGGTTGACGTACAGTAATTAAAATTTGTGCAGTTAGTTCATGCGAGTTGCCCTTCACCTTCCCATCTCGGGTTTGCTTGGGCATACATGCGAACTAATTTTTGCTTGCTTTATAAAAATTGTAATTTAAATAGTTTAAGAAAAGAAACAATTAAAGTTGAGGTATAGTAATTAATTGATGTACAGTTAGTTCATGCGAGTTGCCCATCACCTTCCCATCTTAGGTTTGCTTGGGCTTACATGCGAACTAATTTTTGCTTGTTCATTGAAGTTGTATTTTAGTATATCTTAGTCGTAATATTTAACTTAGTTAAGGCATAGAGTGCGTAAACAAAAATCTAAAGAACTTGAATTAAATCGAATGTAAACTTATTTTATTTGTTCTCATTTTAACATTTCCGCTACACTAATACTACCACCTTGCTGAACAACGAGTATACCACAGCGCATGGAATGTTCTAACGGAAATCAACCTGATGGAACTGGACAACCAAACGCTTATGGCAGAACAGGCAGAACACTTAGTTTACCGACTATGTTCAAATCGCTCTCAAACCGATGAGCTATGCCTGGTACAGCAAAAACACGTTCATTCACTCTTAGAAAACATCAAGAGGAGAACAAGTGTCATTCGAGAAGTGGTCCCAAAATCAAGATCAACAAGATCTATCTTCGATGGAATAGGCAATGCAATGCACTACCTATTCGGGACCATGGACAGCACTAATGAACAAGAGGTATACAGTCGGCTCGAGGAGCTCGAAACAAATACAAAAGCACTAGCCGACCTGGAAAGACAGCAGATCAGTGTAGTCAAAACTACACTACAACAAATCCAAAAGCCATTGACATCTCTGCAGGAAAGACAACGTCAAATAAATCTCCAGGTAAATAGAATGCAAAATATCACTGATGATTTACTAATGAGACAATTAAGGCAGGAGATAATTTCAAGCCTGACCTTACAAATTGTCGACATTGAGTACAGGCAACAAGCCTTACTCGACATAATAATCTCCAGTAAGAATCACCAGTTGCATCCGCTAGTGGTGTCTCCCAAAAGTTTATTAGAGATATACCACAAGTCCCACGCTACTTGCCCAGATGCACAAAATTGTCTCTCCCTGTTATATCAGACAGCGGAAACAAAGGCTCGTATAGTCCAAGACAAATTAGTTATTAGAATACAACTTCCGATTTTGAATTTACCACAAATGAAGTTGTATAGGATACATAGTTTTCCTATCCATGTTAATAAAAAACAATCATTGGTACCCGAAATACAGTACTCGCACGTAGCGCACCAGGTACAGACACAGGACATATTATTATTAAAAACACAAGATTTTAAAATCTTCAAAAAGATCACGCAAAATTCCCAAGAGGACACTTACATCGCTAAGCTAGGCATTCCTGTAACAAAGGCAACTCTGTCCAAAGAATGCGCAGTGAAGCTGCTCTTTAATCCACTAAAGGAAGAGCCACAGTGTCAATTCAGAGCACAAATACCTCCCAGAGACCTACTTATTAAACTAAGTAAACCAAATTCTTGGATATTCTCGTTGATAGAACCAACAATTGTACACCTTCAGTGTACCCAACAATTCCTAACTTCAAAAATAGAAGGCCAAGGAATAATTTCTATAAACCATCCCTGTCAATTACAAGTAGGATCACAAATCCTACATTATGAGGCAGAGAATATCCAGCAATTGAGTCTCAAACAACCCACTTATTTCCCAGATATAACTCCATTAGAACAAATAGTGGATAAATATCTTAATGAAACTAAACACAAGGTACAGTCTGAAAACATACAGACAGAACTATACTCAGGAGATGACACTAATTGCATCATCCTAGAAGACACCCATTCATTAACAGAGCTGGACGAAAAATTAGCTAAAATAGTTACTACTATAAACCACCATCCTACACATGTACTAGCTACAACATCAGTGTCCTTAACTGGTGTTGTCTTCACATGTATGGTGCTGTACCTGGTCGCCAAATGGCTAGTCCCATTCATTAAAAATTATCGTCTACGTAAAACTGAAAAAACCCTAGAGGCGGAGGAACAAATCAAACAAATCGAAATAATTGAACCTACCTCTCTCAAAAGGACCCGCACGCTGCCACCTACTAGGTCAGTGCAAGTGGTATAGTGTCACCACTTCAAACGGTCATAAGCACTATCACTAATAGTAGAGCACCTAGAAAATAAATGTAAGTGGTTTCTATTAAACACAAATAAATCAGTTAATGATAATGGTTAATAATAAAAACGAAAGGGGAGAGGACATAAGTGAACAATTGTTAGAACATAGACATAAGGAAAACTAGTTTAATATAAACATATATATATATACAAACTAAAAACAAAAGAAAAACCGAACCCCCCCCCCCCCCCCCCAATTGTGTTAAATAACAATTAAAACATAATAAATAATATAAAAATATAAATATTATTACTAACCGAAAAAAAAATTAGATAACCACTAACATTAGAATAGAACGTATATCGTTAGAAAAAAATAATAAAAATAAATAAGAATAACACAAAGAAGAAAAAAAACAGTAGAAATTAATAAGGTATTAAAGCAATAGAATAGAATAGCATTAGATATTTAAAAACAATTTTAGAAAACAACAATTTTTTTTATTAAAACAGAATTAAGAAAATATGTAAAAACGAAAACCTGTGCCAAACCGACCAATATAGCCGAACCACCGAAAAAGCCCCCACAACAACTTCCCCTGAGAATTATTCCTCTTCAAAGAAAAATCCTCTTTTTCGCAGGGGGAAGGATTGTTGTATACCTAAAAAGGGTTAACAATGATAATTATAAGTAATAATTATCATTGAAAAAATCATTAAAAAATATCTAATTTTCATAAATGGAAATAAGCTAATCATGCTTAAAACATGGTTAGCTTATCTCCAAACAAGGCGAAGAAATTGCCATCAGCAATTTCTTCAAATTCCTTCGCATATAATAAAAATATTCCCACAAAACGACTTGGGAAAAATAAAAGTTTTAAGTTACATCCCAAGTCGTTTCAATAAAAAAAAGCCCCACGACAAATCTTACCTTCAGTAAGATTTGTCGTAAATACGATATGTATGTACATATATACATACATACATATCGGGCGCATGAAAATTTTACGTCGGTGAAGACTGAAACGATCAAGTCTTCACCGAAAAAAAAACCTCCTATCAGCAAATTGTCGCGAGCTGCACACATTGTGATCGCAACAACACGATAGCACGGCGATGGTTGGATATTTATGAAAATATCAAATTTCAATTCCAACCATCGTTCGTCGCGATAATTCTGGGCATGTTTAAACATGCCCAGCGGTAAATAATTTTCTCAGGATAGGAATGCTAATTAAGCACTTTCCTATCCTGAACAACTAGACTTGCGATTAAAAAGATCCAAGTCGAGGACAGTCAGGTTTTAGACAGTCGAATTATAGCAGTCGGTTTTGAAAGCGAGTTTAAAACGGAAAACGAGTGGTATTTAAAATTTTGTACACGGCGGCGGTTTGAAGAATAGAGTTGAATTCTGAACGAAAAAACGGTTGGTTCGGTGACGGCTTTGTAGGGTTTTTATAAAGGAAAATCGGTCTGACTTAGAAATTAGGAGTACAACAAGAAAAGTGTTAAGAAACGAAGAAGTGTGTACCATATTTCTATAAAAGAGAAATTTAAGATAAAAGTGCCAGTAAGGAAATAGTGTGTAAAATACCTTTATAAAGGCGAGTTTTAAGTTTCAATTACCCTAAAAGAAAATAAAGTGTAAACAACTAACCGACTTGTTTTAAAGAAAATAAAGTGTAAACAACAAATCCGATTTGTTTTAAAGAAAATAAAGTGTACACCCCCACACACCTTTTGGATACATCTAAAAAGGCAGTCCTCCCACGAAGGTACGTAACAAGGTTTTGTTTTAGGTAAAAGATAACAGATTATAGATGTTTTTGTTTTTTTTAAGAAGGTGTCTTTAATGTTGCGAAAAATATCCGCACGATAGCGTTAAGTCCAGTTTTTGAAAATTCTAATTACGGATTGTTGTTGCCCGTCAGCCTATGGTATAAGCCGTCAGGAGAGGGATACACCCAATGCTTGACAAAGATTTGTAAATTTTATCACAATGGACTTAACTCTAATCAATATTATTAACTGTTATAAAATTGGATTTGGAAAAAAAGTAAAAAAAAATTTGACGCCTCGACCCAGCCGAAGATTTTGACCTAACTCCCTACTCACTAAGCCAAACTCTGTTATTTGATCTGGGCTATGAATGTAAAGTTAAACCAAATTCTGTTCGATCTCGCAACTTTTATCCAGATGTGATTTTTTCCAATTTTTTGATGGGCAAACCGTTACAAAATGCTCGATATTGCCAATCTTGGCTGGACTTGCCGAACTTAAATGCTTGTAGAATTTGAAGAAAGTAACCCAACTGGCTCAAATAAATTTTGAACGATAAAGCAGGAATGTCAAAAGCCACTTCTTGAAATAGACGGTCCAGTTATTTTCTGTGGGCGCCACCAGGAGGCAACTAATCGACATTACCTTTCCAGGACATTTTATTGTTTTTTTAATAGGAAAATAAAATCTGAGAATGCTGAAATTCGGTATAGGCAATTCTTTTATAATCACAATTGTAGAAAAAAATAAAAAATTGGAATAACTGTTATTTCATGGAACGAAATTTCCAAATCAATTTTCAGGAGATTTCGGGCGCCAAATTTTCAGATTTTGTCACGAATGTCGGAGGAGGTTTGAAAATATGCTCAAAAGATCAGAAAAAAATCGTAATAAAAATTAAGCTAAAAAAATGGGCCTATTAATTAAAAATATACGGGATTTTTAATTAATTCCTTAATAAGAGCATGGAAATTAAATGACATAATGAAATCTATGTAGGACAATATTTTAAACCGTTAGTTGGATAGCATTAAAAAAAATACAATAACTTAGGGAGAGTAGTATACTACTTTTAAATGTATAACGGGATTTTAACGATTGCTATAAGTCCCGTTAAAATTAAAACATATCAATCGTGCGTAAAATTCCCCATATAAATGAGAAACCGATCTATTTAGAAACTAATTTAGCGAATCATGCAAACCTTATTTGGTTAGTTAAACCTAAACGACTTTGAATAATGACTTCTTTTTTTTTTTTAGATGAAAGCCAACGAATTAGACACAACATTAAGGGAACATAGTGGCTTAATTGTTGAAGGATATAAAAAAAAGATAGCGCTAGATGTAATGTAATGGCCGATGAAAGGTAGTATCTTACAAAACTCATCGGCGATTCGGTAATTAGAATCGTATTGAGGTTTAGTAAAAATATTTATTTTTAGGACAAATAGGATATGTAACTGACTACCGTGTTCAGTCCTCCTTGAAAATTTCATTACTAAAAAAATTATTTGAAAAATAGAATTATTAAAAAAATCCGAAAATTTTCCCGATTTTATCTCTATCCCCACTACCAAGGTGAACGAAACCTTTAAATTTACACCCTCCATAATGCCACATATCCTAGCTATATTGTGAAAATGGAATGGTAGAAATCCAACTAAGACTTACAAAAAACTAATCGAGTTTGGTGTATGAAGAAAATTTGAAATTTTTTTAAATGACCCGTAAAATGCTCAGTTTGGTCATCTTCCATCACAGATGAGATACTATAAATATTTTAAATATATAAACGGTAAAGCATGTTTTTAGTATGAAATCGCATCTACATTTTGTCCCATAAAGTTAAATCTAACTAGTTTTCCGATCGGCCTAATAGTTTAGAAGAAAAATAACTAAGAGTAGAGCAACCTCCTGCCGTGGAAATATATAAATCAGTGTATATATACAGGTTATGTAATCATGGGCTATACGCACATTATTAAAAGTTATTTTGATTTTTGCACATGAGCTTTTTAAAAAAAAAATTAAATTTGAATGTTACATTTCACAAAATCATATGAAACCTACATAGCAATCTTCCAAATCCATCTCATATATCACATTTTTCTTTATTTTTTTTTCCATATAGGTACTCTAATAATAAATAGGCCAACCTTGCTTTATGTTGAAAAAAATCCTCATAATAAGCATCAAGTCTTGTTTGGTACATAAAAAACATGTTAAGTATCAATAAAAAATACTCACTTTTACTTGTAAATTTATTTCCAGTATAAGTACTGGTACTGGTACATGTAATGAGTACCAATTTACTTGAATATCATACAACTCTAAGTAGCCATGAAGAAAGGGATAAACCAAAAGCTTAAAAAAGATTTGTGAATTTTTTACAATAGACCAACTGTACTTGGTTCACTTTAGCAATGAACCCTCCATATACATAAAAAATAGAATATAAAAAAAAAAAATCATGCTCAACAATCGAACTCACAATCCCTAAATTCTCTGACCTAGCACCCTACTGGCTAAGCCAAACTATCTTACTTGTCGTGCGCTATAAATGCATATTTCAATAAAATTGTATACTTCTCAGCTCATATACAAATGCTTACATACACAAGTGAAAATTAGTTTCGCATTATAATATATTGAGGGGGTGGGAAAGAACCCTATAACCCGGCACCCTACGAAATTAGTAATAGTCTTAAAAAATCAGAAAAAATTCACTAAGATGAATTTAGTAAAAAGAATTTCGAAACTCGGTTGGAATTCGGCCGAGATAAAAAGGATGGTAGTTTTCAGTAGCACACCTATGTACCTATGTGCATCAAACGAATTTAGCTTGCCTCGCAATGTAATTATGGTATTTTGGGAACAGGGTGATTAAATGGGCCCGTAGGAGCCCTTCCCGCCCCCGGAAAAAATTGAAAAAATTCCTCAATATTCCCAGGAGTCATAGTTATCATAGAAAAAAAGAACTATGAATATCCGGTTAAAATTAGCTAAAATAAAAACAAAAGTATCTGAACAAAACGGCTTAAATGAAGGAAATGCCGGTTTTTCATGGCGTTTTCTGACCGTTTTGGTCGTTTTCAAAGTTTTTATTTCTACTATTACTACTTAATTATACACTTTTTGAGTATAATGTCAGCGGATAAAATGAAGCCTGTTTTATTGGGAACGTTTATTTCTAATTAGTTTTCAGATCGGACTAATAGTTTAGGAGAAATTTTAATAATAGTAGAACAACCTCCTTTTACGACGGCTTTTTGCCGTGAGATGATGTAAATATTTACAATTTCTCTTTACGGAATAACGGTGCTTCGGGCGAATTTTTTTGTAAAGATGAAAATGTTTGGTAATCGAACACTAATGCCAAAGGTTGAAAAAAATTTGGAAAAATAACTCATATGTAGTTTTGGGGTATATGGGACCCATATGAGGAAAAACTTTGAACTTCGGGCGGAAAAGCGCAGTGAGAAAATGTCTCAAATTGAAAATAAAAACTTACTAATAGATAGAAAATGTTGTTAGCTTTAATTTGAATGTAAAATTTTTTCTGTAGGCGCATCCGTTAAGATGCAGGGTCCGACAAAGTGAAAAACTGGCTTTCAGGTAAAATGTAAGAGGGTGAAAAAAATATACTACGAAGTATATTCAATTGAAATTTAAAAAACCCCATTCGATAGAGCTCAGCGGGGGCTTTAATTTGGTACCCCACATAGTATATTTGGGCGTTGCGGGGGGTGTGCGTAACAACCCCCCCACCCTAAAATTCCCCCACCCCAAAATTTTTTTTTAATAACTTTATTCCACTTATCGAACTAAAGACGAATCTGCAGTTAGGTTTTTAATCCGTCACCTCCGCACCCCTCCAGAGCTGGTTTTAGTTTAGATTCAAAGGGTGAACTTCCCTTGTTCATCGTTTTCACAAAACCACCCTGATTTTGATGAGACATAGCTACTTACAACCACGAAGGTATTTCCTTTCGATAATGATTTGGTTTATTTCATTCTTTTGTGTGGCTTCGGCTAAAAAAGGAGCCAACTGACCAAAATCCCAGATTTTGAGGGTGTGAAAAAACATCGGGTAGATGTAAATTGAATACCCTGTTAAATCAACCCAATACCACCCTTAAGCGATATTAGTGCACAAATGGATAGTCCTCGAATGGATCTTTCATTTGGCACACTGATAATTTTCCTCGGACACCCCTTCCCCCGCTGCAGCACATAACATTTTACGTTACGTTTTACCACCCCCCACCCACAAGGAAGGGTGGAGGGGGGTGAAATTTTAGATTCGTAAATTCTGAAGTGTTCTCTTTCCAACGATACCCCACTCGACCTATTGGAGTCGGAATTTCACTTGTAATCGGCCGATCAAATGACCCTTAAGTTTTCGACAATCGTCAATTTTATATGAAAAATTTTCGAAATTCGAAAAAAAGATAACATCATAATATGGTAAATTATAAAGTTAATATCCATAAAAAATTTCATCTCCCTGTGAAAAGAAATACCGAATCTACAGCGATTTAAAAAAAACGCTATTGCCCCACCTTCCGCCCTTTTCTGGGCGTTTCGAAAATACCGTTTTTCTAAATTTTTGATATTTTATAGCCACGCCCATAGGCTTTCCAACGAATCTTAAAACATCTCGCTAGACCCTCAGGAAGTGGAGAAATAAAGGAAAATCTGAAATGACGATTTGAAAAACTTCAACTACGTGAATTTCGAAATCTATTTCGAATTTCGCATATTTTCGAAAACCAAAAGATACAGTGTCAAAAGATCTATAAGGTGTATAAATTTCATCCTCCTACTCCTTAAATTACTCAAGTTAGAGTTAATATCGGAAACTCCCTCCACCCTATTTTTCTCCCCACTCAAAAGTCCAAATGAACTGAAACTTGAAAAAATTAGTTCAGAATAAAAACATCTTTCAAAAAAGTGCTATAATTAGAAAATCGTACGATTCAAATAAAAGTCTAGCTTTAACCATTATAATGTAAATGTTCGAAAATGAATTTCGAAAAAAAAACCCACCAGGACAAGAGCAAAATGTTTTCGATTTAAATAAAATTTTTTTATAAAAATCGGTTTATTAATAAAAAAGTTTTCATTCAGAAACCTTAAGCATGTTTTTCACTCAATCACTTTTTACTTTATATGAGATTTTTCTATTAACCGGGGGAAAGATTTAGCGATCGCATGTATTTTAAAAAGTGGATTTTTTTCCTCTCGTAATTGTGCGAAACTGGTGCTCCGTAAAAATGACTTCCTATGAGAAAAATGTTCACAACAGAGCACTAGTGTCCCTCATAGAAAGAACGGAAGAAATATATGCGAAATATGGTAACTGGGGTGTATGTTACCCAAGTGCGATACTGATAGTACTCGGCGAGATCACTTTTTTTGCACGTGATTGTGCGACATTGGTGCATCGTGGAAGATGACTTCCTATGAGAAAAATGCTCAGAACAGAGCACTAATGTCCCTGAAAGAAAGAATGGAAGAAATATATGCAAAATATGGTAACTGGCGTGTATGTTACCCAAGTGCGAGACCAGTACTACTCGGCGAGACCACTGTTTTTGCACGTGATTGTGCGAAATTGGTGCGTTATGAAAAATGACTTCCTATGAGAAACATGTTCATAACAGATCACTAATGTCCCTGAAAGAAAGAACGGAAAGAATATATGCGAAATGTACATAGTAAGTGGGGTGTATGTTACCCATGTACACGAAAGTGGCTTTTCAGCGACAAAAACGTCCCGAGAAATTTTTCCAAATCAGGAAAAGAGTATACCACTCGATAGTACTAGGCGAGACCTTTATTTTGATATGCAACAGCATAGTATGCATAGCATAGTACTATATTTATACATGTAATGACAAAATTGTATCGACGATACTAAGGACTTCGATATTTTTAGAGCCAATATATTGGTGTATCGATATTTTGAAAGAAAAACAAATTGGAAATAACGGTGTATCGATATTTTCCCAACTATTGGCCATCCCAAAAGAGGTATGAAAATGGTAAATGCGGTCCGGGATTTACATAAGAAGCCTTTGATGCAATAAAAAGGCTGTCCAAGAGACGACAAAGAATGAAGAAAAACTTTGTTTACAACTAATTTTCGATGAAACACACATCTGTCAGCATATTGATTCGGATGGTAAAAAATTTAAAAGCTTCGTTGATTTCGGAACTGGCAGCAATAAAGATACTGTTGCGATGCAAATTCTGGTTTTTCTCGCTGTAGCCATAAACAAATCTTGGAAGATACCACTTGCTTATTTTCCCATTTCTTCACTTACTAAATAGCAAAAACAAAATATAATACTTTTATGCCTGCAAGATTTAGTGGATACTGGTGTACAGGTAGTTGGACTAACTTTTGATGGTAGGGCCAACGAACAACAATAACTAGAAGGAAAACTTCATGTCATGTTCTGAAAATACCCATTGTCCCTGAAATATGGAATCATGGAACTGGGTGATTGCAATGGGAGTAACAAAGCAAGAAAATTGAGGTATTGTGCCTTCTTCCATGAAAAAAGAAACATTATCCGGAAGTAATGTGTGCAAAAGGCATAGACAATCCATCCAAAAATTTTGACAAATCTGCCACATAAACTTTCACACATTCCGTAATGAACAAATTAGTTCAAAAGAGATAGTAAGAACAGTCGTATGCTAAACATCGGCGACACACGTTCTACGTTCAAGCCATATGAGTGCGAATGAAATGAACAGTAGTTGCTTCTTAAACCTTTTATTGCATTTGAGGTGAAATTTGACAGTTCGCGACAATCATTAATGTAATTGTTGTGGATGCGGAGTGGATTTCTTTTCTTCAATTTAGAGTTTAATTATCGGATCACAGGCCCAAGTTACAAGAGCTCTCAAAGGTGAAAAAGGAGGTACATATTAATCCCTGTAATTTGTATTTATTGCCCTTATTTACAGATTTAATTTTGGAAGACTTTGGCGTCAAAACCTTAACTTATTTGGATAGTCTTTATCAATGGGACAATTTACAAAAATCTATATTTTATAAAGGATTACCACAAATAATATCTACATTACCGCACAGTGTCAATATGCAGAGCATTTTGCCTTGCTTAATAAGGGAATTTGTGAATTCTCCTATGATTCCATTCGTTTTGCCAAATGTACTGTTAATAGCAGAGAACTGCTCAAAAAAGAAATTTTGTGAACAAATTCTTCCTGATTTAAAGCCGATTATGAAGCTTCAGGAGCCCATTCAAATACTTTTGATTTTTATGAAAAAGATGGATCTTATGTTGAATCTACCTCCACCTGATGAAGTGAAATTAAATGTGCTTTAGAATGCGATATGCCACAAATGCAAGAGTTGTGTTTAGGCATTCTTCCAACATTTTCATCTTTAATTGATTATAATGCTACAAAGAACGCTTTACTTCCCCGAATTAAAAAATTGTGTCTGAATAGTCCAAATCTATCAGTAAAAGTAAATTGCCTAATTTGTATAGGGAAACTTTTAGAAAATCTTGACAAATGGCTTGTACTGGATGAGATTGTGCCATTTCTATCACAAATTCAAAGTAGAGAGCCAGGTGTCCTTATGGCCATTATTGGTAAGTAGTTTAACAAATTATATATATATATATATATATAGTTTTCCTAAATTTGAAAATTTTCCCCATGGTATTTACAAAATTGCCATGACAAATGACAAATATTTTACAAAATCTTGTGTCCTGGAGCTATTAGCTCTGAATATAACACTGTTGTAACTAATGACAATATGTGCGACTTATGTGATGGTCGTAGAGATATATCCGAAGATTATTATGGACATACTGCAGCTTTTAGATGTTGAACAGAAGGTGGTGGGCATGTAGCCTTTGTTAAAAACCTGCAGTCAGTGAGAATTCTGGCGATAGAAGAAAAGAATGGTGGGCGAGAAGTACTTTGAACGATGATGTTGAACTTCTTTTGTTTTATGGCAGATATTCTAGCTAAGAAACAGTGCATTTCACTGCCAGTTACTGAAAATTGTTCAATTCAATCGGACATTGGTTACCTATGTTGGCACTTATAGGTCTAGGATACATGACACAGGGCAAAATATATCTAGCAATTGGTGCGCTTACACTCGCTGTTGGCATTAATTCTGCAACAGACCTGGGCTTGCAAGTAAATCATATCGACCTAGCACCTAACTTCGCTGGCAGACTAATGGGCATTACAAAATGCGCTGCTAATATAATGAGCATAATTACTCCATTGAGTGTAGGACTTGTAGTTACCGATGAGGTATTTGCTATTTGAAATATTTCTAATATTGATATCTCATTTATTTCTAGACTGATCCTTTCCATTGGCGCATTGTATTTTTCATATCAGCAGGAGTATATGGGTAGATGTTCTTAATATTTGGAAAGACAGATATTCAACCCTGGAATGATCTTAATGCACCTGAATCTCGGATAAACTTCCAAAGGCAGTCGAGTCTCATAACTAAAGACATTTTTTTTAGCATATATCTAAGTATTTGGATAGATAACTAGAATAACTAGATTTTGGTGAAAGCGTCATCGAAAGTTATCATTTATATTAAGCTTGAAACTTGGATTACAGATATTCATTTTGTATTGCTAATATGTGTGAAAAGGCAATCAAATAGATCACTGCACACTGCTGCAGAATAAAAGTTGAATATTGTTGGCAATGTTTGAGAGCTTATAGATATTACGTCCATCCACATTCATTATATTCACTTGTGATCTAGTCACTATAGATCATTATAGATAAAGTTCATATTTTTGTATGTATTTAAATATATAAGTTATTAAGAAAGAAAAAAAAGTAAAATAACGACAAAAAGAAGTGTAAAGTATGTTCTTCTTTACGTTGTTAATTGATATTTTTAAGCACTACATTTGACATATTTTTTGTATGTATGTACATATTTGATCTATCAAAGAGAAATATATTGCTGTTTTTACTATATTGATATTACTTGTCGATCGACCTGTATGTGAGATTGCTTTTCATGCAGCGGTAACAAATCCCATCCCAAACATACAGTGACGCGACGAAAAAATTGCGACTAGCACTCATACAGCGCAATAAGCAGTCACGTATAACGCGTAACATAAATTTAACATTTTTACATAGTTTCAGAATTTTGTTTAGAAAAGCAAATGCATACACTTACCTGTCGTTTATATATGATCAGTGAAGCTGGCAGTTCAAGAAAAGGGGCGGTTTGTAAAAAAAAAAAAATATTAATAATACACATTTAAAGATATAAGAAGTAAAAATTTTATTCAACATTTAATAAAAATGAAAAATGCACTCCACTATTTAACATTTATTCACTATCGGAAGTATCAACAAATAAGTTCAAGTCCCTTGAATAGTTCATAGTTTCGTCTTGATTATTATTGTTATTTAAAAACAGTTCTTTTAGTACAGGCAAAATAGGTTAATATTAGCGAAATAAATTGAAAAAATGTGAAGTTCTTAAAAAATACATATCCTTGTAGAGAAATATATGCTCGTCAAGATTCTGAAGAGGCCCGAGTAGTACAAGATGAGCTCGACTCTACAACTCAGGTATAAACCCCCTCTGCGCTCCCCATCGTACAATTTTGTACAGAAGATTTTAAAGCTGTCCGTCCATATGAAGTTAAAATTTTACTACATGTGGTCCATGTAATTGTAAAAAAATACAGATATTCATTTTTTGCACTTACTACAATTTTTAACTTTCAATTCCATGATTATGGCAACAAAATGTGATATATTTGTTGCATTGTACGGAAGCTGTCTGATTTTTACTTGTCCGTCCGAGAACGCATTCACTTAGATTGCTGAAATTTTGCACACGGGCTTTTTAAAAAAAAAGGTAAATTTAATTTCAAAAATGGGCTATAATCGTTTTTACTGTCCGTGAACCGTTTTAGAAATATATGCGAAAAACCACTTCAACAATCAAACTTGTACACCATACGAAATTATCTACGGGTATTCATCTAGGTTGTCATAAGAATTGGCCTTAGACCAATTATAGCTTTTTTACTTGTTAATAGTAAACTTTCATCCAGTACACTTTGAAGTATTCTTAGGAGTGTTGGAGTGGTATCCTCAATAGTCGGCCCATGCCTACCTGATCCAAATTTTCTAAATCGGCAGTTCACTTTGATGACAATGCAGCCACGTCGTGGAATTTTTCATTTTCTTTGGTTTCCGTTTAAGAAATACTCACTATCATTAATAGTATTAAATTCCTTGGAATGGATGTTGAATCTATTTCCCCAAGCTCATTAAACTTTGTCTTTTATTCTTTCCCCACTAACCCACATGTGTCACGTCATATATGTTTCATAAAGCCTGGAAAGTAAAGTCAAGTCAACAACAAAAATTATACAATACTTCACTTTTCACATTAGTAACTTTATTTTTTTAATACATTTATAAAAAAAGGTATAGGGATAGAGCTTAAATTAAATTATCTGTATTTTAAAATTTATGTAACATTATTTGCCAAGGACCTAGAGCGCTCTGTGATCCGCTCCTTACGATTAGAACTAATTGCTGTATAAGAAGCTGCACAGCTAAAAATTTAATCGTGAAATTTGTAGATGCGGTGAGTGTAAGTGGTATAGAACACCCGCCTATGGGAAAGTGAGCCACCAAATTGGGCATTGTATCCCTGAAATGTGAGTAATGCTCGATAGTTGTATCCGCAAATAGACTTAACATTGGTGTCATATGTTCCCCAGCATTAAACAGCATAATAACCAAAAAAATAAGGTACTGTAAATAAATGCTATGTAAAATAATTAATAAGAACTTACAATATGGGTCTCCGACATCTTTTTCGGCACTATCGTGTGGGAGACTAGGGAAAAGGGCCAAGTAATAAGATATCTTTTCAACTCGAGACGACTTTATTGACTGACCTCTGGACAAAATAATTAAATCGAGAACGGTAGACATAGCGGCACATATATATATGTATATACACAGCATGCACAATAGAGCTTGTACTTATTTATATTTCTGATCATCAGAATCTGCACTGATAACAAGAACAGAAATTCTCGTTTATTTTATCTCTTTTGTTCATTTTAAATAAAAAGCAACGAAGGCTTTTATATCAATATATCGCCTATAATCGAAAAACGGATGATCTTGCAATAGTCGTTGCGTTAGAGACATACAAAGCTCTGGATGCTTTTGACCAACTTTCTGCATGTAACCTAATTTCTAGTGTGATCTTCATCTTCTATTAGAATTATATGCTGGGAAATAGCTATTGAGCTATAAATAGCTTTGAGCCTGACACCTTCGATTTCATCATTGAACATGTCAACAAGAACATCAAGACATGTAACGGCAAACGTTACATTTATTAAAACAAGTCGATACCAGAAAGGAAATGCAATAGTTGTTGAGAATCTTACGATGACATCTTAAACAAAAATGGCTGTAAAAGATTCTTTGGTAGTTACAAGAATTATATTGTAAAACAAATTATGTGCATGTAAGTTAAGCAACTTCAACTGCCATACCACATTTTACAATTGTGATTATATATATATGCCGTAGACACTTGATGCAATTTTGCAGAGTCTCAGTAGTACATCATGAAGGGTCTAGCCATTTCGCGAAGTGCTGTGTATCAACTTACGCTCAGTGACTTATTATTTCTCGAAATGGCTAGACTCTTCATGAAATGAAAAATTACATCAATCTACGGCATATATATAACTTCTCATGATTTTTGAAGATACTTTCAAGCCCTCAAACCACGGCAAAGTCTGCACAAATTGCAGATACCTGAAAATAAAATTTACTACCCACAAGAAAATAAATCACTGCATAGTTCCTAATTTTCCCGAATTTCACTGAAAGCTATTTAAAATCACAAATTTTTGGTTGAAAATATAACTACGGAATCGTGTTGTACTTTATTTCTTGTGAGTAGTACATATAGAGAAAACACCTATGTCTATTAGTATTAGTAATTAAATATATGAAGAAGTAAAGAGTAAAGACTTTTTACCCATGAGGGACCTGATTCTTTCGAAAAGATGTTTTTTTCCAAATTGTCCTCCATATCCGTGTTTGTAGGTCCAATCACTCTGTTTTCACTTTAACTTAACTCACTTAACTATCTATTGAATATTATGAATCTTAAAGTCCTATTTCTCACTGCATTAAAGTATTATTTGTTAAGTTAGCTCTAACTAAGTCGGCTATACTAATCCGTACCTTACTATTGTTACCTAAACACGTCCCTCGTATCTTAACTCACTACTTCTTCAATATTGTTATTATAAACTTATTTCCATATATTATCTATCTATGTGCTATTACCTATAAACTTATTTCCATATATTATCTATCTATGTACTATTACCTCACTATTGTGGAAGCTAAAGTCTCATTACGTTCCCTGCAATGTAATATTTACTTCAAACACTATATACTACTATACTGTTTTAAATCTTCCTATGTTCCAACTACATATGTGCATACTTAAGTGGTTACACCACCCTGAGAAGCTGACATAAGAATCAATTTTCATGATTTTTTTGGAGCTAAAATAATGGATGTTTTTTATTTCTGCTTTTACACACTTTTAATATTCGAATTGACTCTAGCTCAGTGGTAGGATAAAATGGAATTCAGAGAAGTTTGCAAGCAACGCATTTAGAATTAAGTCTGTGTGACAACTTTAGATTCGCTCCAGGATCTGCCAGTAATTGCTGATTGTACTTCCAAACTTTCTTGTGGATTCAGATCAATTATTTTTCAATATTGATTGTTTTATAGCGTAGAGTGTAGTTAAACCCATTCCATTTTTTTTCTTTGGCTTCTTCATCAATCCTGTTCTGTCTCAAGCATCTCCATAATTTCGACAATTGTGCTACCCATGTAACGGAAATTGTTAGTAACATCCATGTTACGGCGATAGGATAGCTGGACTACGATTTACTGATATTTTTTTTTTGATGTGTCACTATTGCAGCAACAAATAGAAGCGACGAAATTAAGCGTTCTTGTCTAACTGTTAACTACGCGAGAGACCGTCTGAATGAAAAGGAATAACTCTGCTGATATTTTTTTACAGATGGCTTAATGTTAAAAGTTTCCTTCGGCTGTTATAAGTTCCCACTTCTTTATTGAAAAACTTTATTTTATAATAAATTTGCGTCCTAATGAATAATCGCAGCAAATATTCATTATTTGATGTTTCGCAGTACTTGTAGCTGAAATCAAATTTAAGCGTATTATATAATTTGTTTTCAATATGCTTATTTGCGATTAATGTTTCGAAATGTAGCAAGAATGCCTTATCAAGTTGCTCATATTCTTTCATGAAACTCTTTGAAGGGTTTTGTAAATGACCATTATCAAATGTTTTAAAATCTACAAAAATACTGTTTACTTTTTCTTCAGTCAACACAACTTCAGTGCAATTATGCTTCTCCTTGTGCTTCTTAAGGAGCCAACCAGCGAAATATATCTTAGCATTTTCTTCGCCAAATTCCACATCCTTAAAATCGGAGCTTATTATGAGACTTCGACATACTACATTACGTGGGTTTTGTTGGCAGATTTTGAAACTTGCAAGAACTTCATGCTGAATATTTTTTTAAAAGAGCAAGAAAATTGACGACAAGTTGGGTTTGGATTATTACCGCCTCGTCGACGAATCATCGCAAACCCATTTTCCAATGCGTCCTGGTTTAAGCGCCTGGTAAGAACATAATCAACTCTTTCTGCTTTCAGGTTTGCTTGCAGCTTGAGAAGGCTGGAAATTGAAATTCGCCATCCCATGACAAATTTCACAGCATTTGTAACGTCCTTATTGTCCTTGTTAATTATCCTGAGTCCTTCCAAACATTTTTCCATTTCCTTTAAATGCTCAATCTGCTTTGCTGTTCCATAGAAAGGGTGTTTAAGCTCCTTAGCTTCAGAAAATTTCGACGAATTGAAAATATCAAAAAGCCCGTCAAATTTTTCCAAAAGCTCAGCAGTGTGGGCTGTAGTTGATGATCCTTGGTTGTTGCATGCCTGTATATATAAACCACATGCAACTGTAAAACTTACAACCTGAGTGGCGTATTTCACTCGCATTTTTTCGAATATTATATCCTTAGTCATTAAATTGTTTCTTAAACTTTTGACTAAGTGGAGAGGATCAAAAAAGAAAAAAAATTCTTTTCCGTTATTTGCCTTGAATGAGGGCGATGTAGGAACGATTTGCAGTAATTTCGATAAGCCTACGAAATTGGATCCTTGATCGCACACTACGCCTTTAGGGTCGAAACCAAACGATTGTAGCTTTTATATAGCCTCACACATTAATGCTTTTACTTCAGCTGTTATGCAATTTGAAGAAATAAACACATAACCTACGAAGTGTCTGTAGTTGTGAGTAATTCCTTTTGCCATTAAAACAAATGCATTTTTTCCCACCAAGTTTTTCTTTTCATTGCCATTGTCTCCTAAGCCGATTATTTCGCCTTTCGCCCTGTCATAAAACAAATTTTCTTTGATTGACATCTCATCGAAACATAGCATACATTTTCTAGCCATATGTGGCAATCCCTCTGTTTTCAATTTGAGTGGCTCAAAGTAAATGTTATGTAGACCGGGACCTGCAGGCCAATTTGCAACATATTCCTATAATGTTACTTCTGTTGGCAGTATCATTCTAGATGAAAGAAGTCTATAATCAGCTGGTGCCAAAAAATATAGGCTTAAAGCAAACTGCTTTAATTCATGCGAGTAACGACGACATCATTGTTTTCTTTTAAAATTCCTAATATGGGACTCAACAAGTGTTGCCACATCTGTAGGCAGGTATTCTTGTTCCTCGCGGATGAACCTTCCTTTATTTTTCCGACCTTTCACAAGTTTTTTTATAACACCATCTTTTTCTTTTGATTGCCTCTGAATTTCTTTAATTTTAGCATTCAATTTCCTTTTCTGGGGAGTATTCTCGGATAGTAGTTTTTCCGTTTGAGTACTGGAAATTGTTAGTTGCATTGGCAGTTGCAGTTGTTCTCATCTGCTTAGAGGAAGGAATTCCTTCTTCCTCAATATCCCACACAATTTCTCTGTTTGCTGAAAAATTCTGCGAAGTATCCTAAATTTCAAATAAATTTGTTACCCTGACGTTAGAGAGAATTTGATTTTTAGCCCTACAACTACTTGTTGGAATCTCAGACCCTACACCTACAGCCTGACTCCTATTTTCCTTACACTCATCTACATTATTTGAATCCTACGTAAATATAAATAAAAGAAGAAAAAAAATAACAAAAAAAAAAAAACGACACAACAAATGTGTGAAAAACGACACAAGATGATGTGTGAAAAAAGTGAAAAGTGACAAGAAAATGATGGAAGATGAACACAGAGAAACAAAAAGAGAAATAAATAGAAATTAGTGTCTTTACCACCTATAGATAGGAGAAGAGTTTACTTTAATGTTCTCAAAAAAATACCGGAACAATTCCATATCAGGACGGATATGTTCTGTTGGAATTGCATCTTTTTTGAGTCTATGTCCACCCTTCGTCAACATCTCTCTAGTGAAATGTTTCCCGCAAATTCGAACATACTTCCCGGCTTTGATGTTATCGGTCAAGTCCGGCCGATCTATTCTCTGGAGCCATGTCGTAAGCCTATGAAGAATTATTTTTATTATTATTATTTGAGAAAAAAACAAGCTCAATTTTGAGATTATTGTCATTACGAAAGGAAGATATTTTAGTAGTCCGTCCGTGTTAATCAGTTTACGTGTCCGTCTGTAAAACCTTACGCATTATGAGATTATGTATCGTAATTAAAGGATTATAATAACGATCATTGTTTTTATTTAGGCCCACGAAGGTTTTATCATTCTATTTTTTGACGATACAAGAAGACCAACGAGCGGTGTAACTTAATACAAGTACTGCTATATGTTAGACGGCTTATCCCCTTTGACCTCACGAGCAGCAACAATATTGGATGTGTATTTCCAATTCGTAGATACAATCATCCAAATGTCCACAAACGATCTCTTCCGTCGCATTGAAAGGTCACTGTCACTACTGTTATCTCTAATATTTCATTGGGAATATAAAATAAACAAAGAAATGGAGTTTTTGAGTTTATTATACGTATGTGTCTTGTTTAAAGTATATTCTTCCTGATATCCTGTTTCGACTATTTTAGCATCGGTAAACAAATCGAAAATAATAGAATTTTTTGAAGTTTTAAAAACGTTCTTTTCTTTAACATACTTGATATACATTTATTCTTCATTCATGGATATCTTATCTTAGTGTGTGTACACTATAATAGAAGACATTCTATTACAAATGCTCTTTCATATACTTTACTAACATACTTTTATATCTAATAGGATTTGATTCATTCTTCATCGCATTTAGTAACCAATTGTACATTTGTAATCCTTTATAAAATTAAAAATTTTTACATCTAGCAGTTCCACATCTTTCAATCCTAAAGTCACTCACACTTCCAAAATTTAAAGGTTTTTTTAAAGGTATTTGTGTTGTTGTGTGTCGCCCTTTTTTCGCTTTTTTGTTTTGCTTTGAGCATGCAATATTTTATTTTTGATTTCTGTAACATTCGCGGATTAAGAGCAAATCGATTTTCCGTGTACTGCCACCTTAATTCCAAAAATCCGGCAATTCTTGCACTAAGTGAAACCAAGGTCGTTTCTGATGCTGAAATTAGTCAGTATCACGTTACTAGTTACAAATTGGTGCCTCTTTTTTCTCCACATAGGGGGATCGCATTATATATACGGAATGATGTGGCCTTTACCGTCCTTAGAGATATTCCTTCCGCCAATCCAGAGTTTAATTACAATTGGATTAGGTTCAAAGTCCACAGGCACATCATCTATTTCTGTTTCCCCTATCGCAGCCCTAACATGTCTGATGACGACACGGTATCCGTATTTGACAATATCTCCAACAATATTGATCATTAACTTTCTGTCCCCCCCTCTTCCGAAATCGTTCTAGCAGGCGATTTTAATGTCCATAACATACCGTGACTCAGACATTCTTCGACCACAAGCCCTGCGGGTCGTTTTGTTGAGCTCTTCTGTGAATCTTTTAATTTGCAGCAGCTAGTGGATGCACTCACGCGAATTCCTGATGCAGCTGGAGAGAAAGCTAATTTACTAGATTTGTTTCTAACATCTCACCCCGACAAATATTCCATCTCAGTCGGTTCCCCTCTTGGTAATTCAGACCTCTGCTTAATCACTGCTTAATCACATTCCGTAATCCTACAGCAGATGTCAACAACAGCAAAATCTCTCTTGGTTTAACAATTAGTGCAACCAAGCAACAAAAGGGAAAGAGTCTGCTTTTCGCGCCTATCAAGTGCATCCTTGTCCAGAGCTGGAACAAATCTACAAGACTGCACGGAACTCCTGCAAGTCCATTATCCAGAGAGAAAATTTTCTTGTTGACCCCCTGGATAAAGCTAACATTTTGGCTGCTAGATTCGCTTCCAATTCTCGTCTTCCACCCACTTCACAGACACCTGTCGTGCATCCCCTGTGCGGATGTGTACAAGAGCCAATCTAAAGCCGCAGGTCCTGATGGTTTCTCGCCCCTATTAATTAAAACAAGACCATCACTTAACCACTCCCGTTTCGTTTGATGGAGCATTAATTTCTGATTCACCGTCATTAAACATTCTTGGCATTAATATTTCCAGTAAGACAAATCACATCTTCTCGGTTGCCAAAGAAGCATCGAAATGTCTTGGATTTCTGAAAAGGTGTAAGAAATATTTCAGCCTATCAAACTAGCGCTCCTCTACAAGTCCTACATCAGGCCTAGAATGGAATACAATTCCCACATCTGGGCCGGGGCTGGTCGCACAGCCTTAGCTTCATTGGATATTGTCCAAAAGGGAGCCTGCAAGCTCATTGGCGATGTGACAATTACTCGTCATATCGACTCGCTCGAACACCGCCGCAAGTTTGGATGCCTTTCGCTCCTTTATCGCTACATGCATGGTCAATGTTCTGATGAAATATCTAGTCTGATCCCTTGAAGAATAGTTCCTGCACTCAATACACGGGCTGCATTCCGCCCACATCCTTTTACCCTTCAAATTACTTTCGGCCGTACAGTAAAATTCTGTGATGCTTTTCTATCCCGAACTGTGCGAATGTGGAACAGTCTACCATCTTCTGTATTTCCTCCAGCATACAATCTGCAAGGGTTTAAGGGCAACATACATCGGCATCTCCGCCACTCTCCTCATATCCTTTAATCCTCTCCCTATCTCCTTCCTACCATGCTGTGCTTTGCATCATAGGGTATCTCCTGAGCTTGGGTTAATAATATAAAAAAAAAATCTTCATCTTAAACACATAAAAAGCACATTGAAGATAATTTTCCTCTTCACGCTCATCTACTTCAAAGTATTTATGTAACCTCCACGTCGCTGAGGTATATCCATTACACAATAGTATCGCACGCAGTTCTACAATTTTTGAATTCGCTTTAACATTCCAAGACCGTTGGTTAGTATTCAAAATGGGGTTTCACAATTACATTATACATATGAATCTAAGAGCACAAGAAAAATATTCTTGAAAATTTAAATCTCTATCAATTATCATTCCAAGAAGGCAGGAATGTCCGACGTGCAACTTCTGCGTCAATGCACCGCTCACAGATCATCACATCTTCTACGAGTGCGAGGCAACTAGACGAAAGAGGAATAACGACAGGACCAACGGATCTTCTGAAATATACGACACAATATACGACACAGCACACATCTAAATGCAAAGGCAAAGAAGAATTCTGGCAGAGCCTGGATGGCCTTAATGGCGTGGGCCAAAGACTTTATTATGCTTTAGGCTTAAGGTTACACAATAAAGCTCTTTTTGAATTTTAATTTCAAGTTTAACTTCAATCACAAATAAATTGGCATAGGTACTTCACAAAAAAACAAAAGATTCCATAACTGTAAAATAAATGAAAAATAATAAGCTTCAACATTTTCAAGTATGCAAAACTACAGCAACTTTTATTAAATAGCGCGTCCTTCATCAGTTCTTCGAATAATGGCCTTTCTTTTAAATTACTTCAGGACATCTTCGTGGTATAGACTAGGGATGGGTAATTGGGATAACCTGTTCTAACCTGTTCCAAGTATCAAAAGTACCTGTTCCAAAGTATCATTTAAAAGTCTCAATTTTGGTACAAATAATAAAAGAAAATTGTTTTTAGATTAGCGTACACAAAAGATGTGTTAAGAAAATTAAAACAACACTGTATAGCTATTTTAATTTTATTCTTCAGTGAAATTTTATTTACCCAAAAAAAATAATATTATGTACTTAATACATTTAAATTTATTTACGAAATCAACGCTCAAAATATTAAAATTGCAATACGGAACCTGAACCGAAAATGTAGCTCTTAGTTTTTTTACGACGGATACCTACAGAAAAAAGTAAAATGTAAATTACAGAAACATACCTCTAAATAAAACCTTTCATAAATTTTACTGGAATTTCAACATTATTTAAATCCATTTAAAAGGAATTTCAATACCTGCTTTTATATACAGATACACGACTGGGTCAATTGCAATTTAAAAAAAATGTTATACCTACATAAGTACAGTTTAATGCAACCTGAATCAACTGAATTGTATATATTGTATCTATTGTGTCATATGTTATCACTGTTGCATGATGGTTCTGTTTTGGGTTCCTACGATCCATTTCAGTCACTAGGCAAGCCACCCTACCATATGATATCGGCCTCTTAACTTCCCATAAAGTTGTATCAGTTAAAGATTAATTAAAGATTAAAGATTTATTTGGAATTTATAAACTACATAATTAGGAAATATAAGACTTGGTATTGGTTTGGTATTGGTACTGTCACAGCTTTTCTGAAAAAGTTGGAAGAGGTACAGATTGGGACAGGGCTGTACCTGTTCCTAAGTAACAGGTTGTTCCAATTTTACACATCTCTAGTATAGACGCTATTAAATTAGTAATTATGCTCTGTGGTATAATTTCCCATTATTTTTTCATTGTTTACATTAATTCCATTTTATTTCGACAACGTTGGCCTCCAACTCGTCGTTTAAGGATTCCAAAGAGGTTCTCAATGGGATTCAAGTCTACATATTGGGCCGACCAATCAAGAGCTTGAACCCCATTCTATTAATCTATTCCTTTACCAGCTTGGATGTATGTTTCGGGCCATTATCCTATCGAAGTAGCATTTCCCATCCGACATAGAGTAATATAACCGTTTCGAAAATTTCCAGCGTTTCTTTGAAGTAAAAAAGGAGGAAAAATTACTAATATCTGTTTTTAGTAATTACCTTGCATATATGTGCAAGAGTTGCATAGAAAGAATCCCATTAACTGAAGATGGTTGTAAGTTGCTTAGTTTTGCACACTTCAAAATCATGAAGCCTGCTACTATTTTCATTTATTTTACAGCTATGAAATCTTTTGTTTTTTGTGAAGTATGAAAATTGATTTGTGATTAACGAATGGATAAAAGCACAGTATACAAATATACAATAAACAAACGAACTCGTTAGGAGGACAGAGCTATGTGGCGGGGGTGGTAAATAATTGAATATTCTATTCTATTATATATTATATATATTATAATATAATTTTGTTCAAGAAAGAATTTTTTGGGATTCTCCGGTATATAGCAAAAGCTAAAAAATGTTCTAATTTGTTATTTCATCACACAACCCATTAATTTTTGGTGACAAGTTTCAAGTCTTGGTTTGACTCATCAACAGGTCACAAATAGCGAAATTGTGTGATTTGAAAAACAAATGAAAAAATGAAAAAAGAAGAAAGAAATGAAAAGTTTGAGAAAATAGAAAAAAACAATTTTTTTATTTATTAAAAAAATTTAAAAAATTTTTTAAAGAAACAGATTCATTCGAAGCGAATCGAACCTGTATACGCCACACAGTGGGCTGAAAAATAAAAAAGAAAAGGAAGAAGAAGAAGCGTTTCGTGTCAGCAGAGAACCTAACACTCATCGGTGCAGCTTGGTTTTCTGCCTGCTGCAGACGTTTGAAAATAGATCAAACTGATCTCTTCTCATATAAACTCAGAAATAAATTCTGGGTGTGAATTATATGAGGAAAAAAAACACTCCTATACAAGCCCCAAAAAATTCTTTCTTGAACAAAATTAAGTTTAACCCGGTAAAAAGTCCAAAAGAGTAATCTTTTTATTTATTTTTCCTCCTGGGCTTGTATAGGAGTGTTTTTTTTCCTCATATAATTCACACCCAGAATTTATTTCTGAGTTTATATGAGAAGAGATCAGTTTGATCTATTTTCAAGCGTCTGCAGCAGGCAGAAAACCAAGCTGCACCGATGAGTGTTAGGTTTTCTGCTGACACGAAACGCTTCTTCTTCTTCCTTTTCTTTTTTATTTTTCAGCCCACTGTGTGGCGTATACAGGTTCGATTCGCTTCGAATGAATCTGTTTCTTTAAAAAATTTTTTAAATTTTTTTTAATAAATAAAAAAATTGTTTTTTTCTATTTTCTCAAACTTTTCATTTCTTTCTTCTTTTTTCATTTTTTCATTGTTTTTCAAATCACACAATTTCGCTATTTGTGACCTGTTGATGAGTCAAACCAAGACTTGAAACTTGTCACCAAAAATTAATGGGTTGTGTGATGAAATAACAAATTAGAACATTTTTTAGCTTTTGCTATATACCGGAGAATCCCAAAAAATTCTTTCTTGAACAAAATTAAGTTTAACCCGGTAAAAAGTCCAAAAGAGTAATCTTTTTATTTATTATAATATAAGTAAAGTTATTTTGAAATAATGGCTCACCTGTTTTCGTCTTTAGGGAAATGGAAAAGCGGTCGTCCCATTTCCCAAACACAATCATTTACCGCACATTTATACTTCTTTTCCATATCGCTAAACACAGAAAAAAAAGCAAATAAAAGATTTATAAATCGCCTTTAAAAAGGCGTTAGAAATTTGTGTAAATATAATAAAAAAATATAATTTATAAGCGCCTTCAAAAAGGCGGTACAAATTATAAATGCCACAACGACAATTTGACAGATAATTTGATGATTTAAAATGCTTCTTCTTCTTTTTCTTCCAATTTGTTCCGCGTATTTCGTATATGTTGTTGACACATTTAATCTTTGCGAAATATCTGCTGCAGGTAAAAGAATTTTTTGTAAATATTTAAAATTATTATTAAACTTTAAATCAGGGGTCCTTCTTTATTCCATATTGGCTGAGCCACGTCTTCAACGAACAAAAATACTTTTAGTATTGACTAAAATGGATTTGGCGTATAGACAAATGAGGAATGAGGCTTTTCTAATGCTGCAAATGGTCAAACTGAAAAAACAAATTCGACAAAATTTAACAATTGTGGAAACAAGTGCTATATCTCGTCATGGATTAGAAGATATTTATAAATGGCTAGATTTGCGTTAAATAATAAATAGTTTTATTTCAGTAGATACCATTTTCTACTCTATTATCCAAGAATTTGTTGATTTGAATCGAAATTCAACATTATAGTACGAGCCTCCCCATCCCCAAGTAGCTAAAAATCCTCAAATATCTTTTGAGTTACAACAAAATTGTATAAAACCAAAGAATCGTGTGAAAATTCACCCTGCCTTGAATTTTAATTTAGTACTTACGTTTTCCTTTTGCTAAACGTAATAAAAAAAACAACAACATTCTCTTCTAATAATAAAATTTTATGTATAATATCGTTATTTTTTAATATAATAAATATAGTATTAATAATTATGTTCACCAGTAAGCATATATATGTCGTAGGCATTTAATAAAAACCGGCATTTAATTAAAAGCCTAGTCATTTAATTAAATGCCGGCCTTCAATGAAAATCATATTGATATCTTTCTTTTACCATTATCTGCCTAGGCATTTACTTAAATGCCGACTGGCTCTCCAGGCAAATAATAAAATAAGCAAATGAAATATATCAACGCAACATATTTATTAAACTAGTATCGTCAGCTAGAAAATCATATAACATAATAATATTATAGAAGTCATTTAAAAATTTGAATGTAGTCAACAGTCTTTATTCGCACAACATAATAATATTATAATAGTTATTTGAAAATTTGAATGTAGTCAACCGTCTTTATTCGCACAAGGAGTACAATTGTGGCACCGAGATCCGGATTTCACATTGGCTTTGAAGCAAGAACACCGCTTTGTCGAACATTGCTGTTTTGTTGCTTTGCAATTACATTTTTTGTAACCTTGTCCCCCGCATTTTGATTGCGCCGCCGCTGCTTCTCTAAGAGTGAAAAAATGTTCTGTTCGAACATCCAGAAGAGTAATCATACTGGCTCCTGATTTCTGTATCTCCGGTCGAGAAAACCAACCCTTGATTATTCCTGCCTCAGTTCCGAGTTGATAAACTTCATTTTGTTTATCTAGAATAACGCCTAAAATTCTGCTGAAGTCAAGCGGGGCTCGATCTACAGTTGGAACTGCTAGTGTAATGCAATCTCCAACAGCCAATTCTGGAAATTTTTCAGTAGAAAATGTCACCATTTTATTTGCTGCTAATTTCTGCCTCTTATGGCAATCTTCCTGTACATCATGGATTTGCTGTTTTCTAGAGCATTCCTAGATTCAGTTTCAAAACAAATATTTATGCCCAATTAGTTCAGATGGAAGCAGTCGGTCAGTAACCGTTATTGAGTATACAATACACATTCGCCGATTTATAAGTTTTTGGAACTTCTTGACAATGGAGAGAACTGGTGTTTGTGAAGAAACATTTTTGCAAAAACTCAAGCATATCATGGATTCGAATAATGGAAAAAGAGTGATGTGGGATTGTGAGCAGTTTGAAAAAGTGAAAACGATTTTGAGCAGAACGGAAGCCAAAACAGATATGTCTCACTACTACTACTTCAAGAAATATGAATTGTTGCAAATCGGGTTTGTGAGTACTATCGTCTTGAAACGAAGTAGCGAGAGTGACGATTTAGTGTACATGGTTCCAGTAGAAGGTTATTTCGGGAAATTGTCAGAAGCTCACAATCAAACTGGACATGGAGGTCGAGATAAGATGTTGTACTACATGAAAAAAAAAATGGCGCATCCCCATGTGAGATATTTATTAGTTGTTGTGAGACATGCAATCGTAAAAAGTCAACCGTGAAAAAGGGCGTAGTTGTAAAGCTAATTCTTTCCCGGGGGTTCAACGCTCGCGGTCAGGTCGACTTGATTGATTTCCAGTCATGCCCCGATGGAGAATACAAGTGGCTTATGAACTACCAGGACCACGCTACAAAATTTTTACATCTGCGTCCGTTAAAATCCAAGCACGCGGATAATGTAGCAGACGAATTGTCAAAAATTTTCTTCACGTTTGGAGCTCCAGCTATCATACAGAGCGATAATGGCCGAGAATTCGCTGCAAATGTTGTAAGAGAGCTTGTTTCTCTTTGGCCGATCTGCAAGATGGTTCACGGTCGTCCTAGACATCCGCAAACCCAAGGAAGTGTGGAACGAACCAACGCTGACGTAGAAAATATGTTGCGAGCATGGATGATTGATAATAAATCGAATGAATGGGCAAGAGGCTGTTGCGAAGTGCAGGTAAAATATTCTTACTTTCTTATTATTAATTATCAAAAAAAAATTATTAATTATTAAAAATGTATCAATTATTACGAAAAATATCCCTACTTTAGTGGCTGAAAAACACTTCGAAACACCGGGTAATTAACAGGACGCCTTATGAAGCTATGTTCGGACCTATAAAAAATGGCTTGGCGAATTTTAATTTGCCCCGCGACGTTATCGCCAATTCAAATACGGAAGAAGATTTGGAAAACGCTCTCCGATCTCTTGGCGATTCGGATCAATATCAAGATGATCCAACGGTACTGAGTACACAAAAAAATACCCAGGATAATATGTGTATTGTTTGTGGGTCTGGTGTATCACTTGAAGACGCAGTGACATATCAGGAATGCGATCTGCAAACGCACATTGATTGTGGGACTTTGGCCGATCAAGATAAATTTTTTTGTTCATTATGCTCTAGAAAACAGCAAATCCATGATGTACAGGAAGATTGCCATAAGAGGCAGAAATTAGCAGCAAATAAAATGGTGACATTTTCTACTGAAAAATTTCCAGAATTGGCTGTTGGAGATTGCATTACACTAGCAGTTCCAACTGTAGATCGAGCCCCGCTTGACTTCAGCAGAATTTTAGGCGTTATTCTAGATAAACAAAATGAAGTTTATCAAATCGGAACTGAGGCAGGAATAATCAAGGGTTGGTTTTCTCGACCGGAGATACAGAAATCAGGAGCCAGTATGATTACTCTTCTGGATGTTCGAACAGAACATTTTCTCACTCTTAGAGAAGCAGCGGCGGCGCATTCAA
This sequence comes from Dioctria rufipes, assembly GCA_963924295.1. Lineage (NCBI taxonomy): Eukaryota > Metazoa > Arthropoda > Insecta > Diptera > Asilidae > Dioctria > Dioctria rufipes. Next base: position 127,491,635 of record OZ002743.1, read on the forward strand.
AATGCGGGGGCCAAGGTTACAAAAAATGTAATTGCAAAGCAACAAAACAGCAATGTTCGACAAAGCGGTGTTCTTGCTTCAAAGCCAATGTGAAATGCGGATCTCGGTGCCACAATTGTGCTCCTTGTGCGAATAAAGACTGTTAACTACATTCACATTTTCAAATGACTATTATAATATTATTATGTTGTGCGAATAAAGACTGTTGACTACATTCAAATTTTTAAATGACTTCTATAATATTATTATGTTATATGATTTTCTAGCTGACGATACTAGTTTAATAAATATGCTGCGTTGATATATTTCAATTGCTTATTTTATTATTTGCCTGGAGAGCCAGTCGGCCTTTAATTAAATGCCAGCATTTAAGTAAATGCCTAGGCAGATAATGGTAAAAGAAAGATATCAATACGATTTTCATTGAATGGCGGCTTTTAATTAAATGTCGGTTTTTATTAAATGCCTACGACATATATAAGTTGGCGGTGGACTAATTTTCACATTAGCAAATATGTCTTCAATCAGAGGAGATTTCGAGTCCAGCGATAGTTCCTTAGTTAGATCTTCAGCTGGGTTTAAATTTCTATAATAAATGGAATAAGTTTAATAAATTCTTCTTTAAAAGCTTTTTTTATATATAAAAAATATTTTTAAAAACACTTTCACACTTACCCAGCCTCTTTTTGTATCGTACTTAATTGTTCCAGTTTTGCTCTATGTTCAGTCTTAACACGGTTAGCCATGGGTTTTAGCAGTGAAGTCATTGCATTAAATTGGTTAATTGGCAACCAGTTCTCAATGAAAAGTGGCATCAAGAATGGTATAATTTTGGTAGCCATAACTTCTTTCGATATTCCTAATTTAGCATTTGTCATGGCAATTTTGTAAATACCTTGGGGAAAATTTTCATTCATTTAGGAAAACTGTATATATATATAATTTTTTAAACTACTTACCAACAATGGCCATAAGGACACCTGGCTCTCTACTTTGAATTTGTGATAGAAATGGCAAAATCTCATCCAGTACAAGCCATTTGTAAAAATTTTCTAAAAGTTTCCCTATACAAATTAGGCAATTTACTTTTACTGATACATTTGGACTATTCAGACACAATTTTTTAATTCGGGGAAGTAAAGCGTTCTTTGTAGCATTATAATCAATTAAAGATGAAAATGTTGGAAGAATGCCTAAACACAACTCTTGCATTTGTGGCATATAGCATTCTAAAGCACATTTAATTTCACTTCATCAGGTGGAAGTAGTTTCAACATAAGATCCATATTTTTCATAAAAATCAAAAGTATTTGAATAGGATCCTGAAGCTTCATAATCGGCTTTAAATCAGGAAGAATTTGTTCACAAAATTCCTTTTTTGAACAGTTCTCTGCTATTAACAGTACATTTGGCAAAACGAATGGAATCTTAGGAGAATTCACAAATTCATTTATTAAGCAAGGCAAAATGCACTGCATATTGACACTGTGCGGTAATGTAGATATTATTTGTGGTAATCCTTTATAAAATTTAGATTTTTGTAAATTGTCCCATTGATAAAGACTATCCAAATAAGTTAAGGTTTTGACGCCAACGTCTTCCAAAAATGAAATCTGTGAATAAAGGCAATAAATACAAATTACAGGGATTAATATGTACCTCCTTTTCACCTTTGAGAGCTCTTGTAACTTGGGCCTGTGATCGGGGCTAGGATGTAGCAAACATATCTGATAATTAAACTTTAAATTGAAGAAAAGAAATCCACTCCGCATCCACAACAATTAAATTATTGATTGTCCCGAACTGTCAAATTTCTTCCAATTTGTTCCGCCCGCGTATTTCACAAATTGGAAACCGAACAGGTCTGTTGTAGTGTTGGCAGATCTAGTTATCGTACACACATTTCTGACTTTCTGATTGGTTCCACCCAACGAAACTTTGCTAGTATTCAATCAGCTGATTTCATTTCAATTATATTAATCGTTCTAGAAGTGGGAAAAACAGAGACTATTTCTCTCTTTCAGTTTTACATCGTTTTTCGTTATCAAAAGTTCTTTTCTCTTTCCACTCGCAACAAAATTTGTTTGTTTACATTAAGGTCATTCTGATTGGTTCCACCCAACTGAAAAACTTCTGATTGGTTCCACCGAACGAATTTTGATGCATAAATAGCGTAATTCGTTCTAAGCTCTTATGCTCAATTATTCGAAGGCTTTGAGTATAGAACTCCTTCTCTCTTTCAGTCTTACATGAAAATTTCATCGATGAGCTTTTTTCTCTTTCATATTGTAGATGCTGGTTTTTTGCATTTTTTTTTGCTTTTTAATGCATACATCTGATCCTTTTCAACGGGTAATCTCGTTCTTATGCGGGAAACATGGAACGTTTTCTTCTTGTTACATCGTTGTTCTTTGGTAGGGCTACAAACTTTGCCGTTATAAATCTCCTTGGAAGTGATATACGAGACCTTAAGACGCCACCTTTTTTCAAAATAGACAAAAGTGATGAGAAACACATCGTACACCCTGATCCTCGTCACATTTTTAAATAAGTCTGTAACGCTTTTTTTAAATTGAGTATTTTATAAAACATCGATGGTAATGAAATAAGATGGGACTATTTAGACAAACTTATTGATCCCCAAGAAAAAGAAGGTCTTTATATTTCCAAGATCAGAAAATGAAAGTGAGTTTGGCAGTGCAAACCATAAACAAATCAGTTGCAGATGCTTTTGATTTTGTAGAGAGGTTTGGACTCTCGCGGCTTTTGTTGGCAGCAAACCAACTGCGACTTTTATCCATATAGTGCATGTCGTCTTTGACATATTAAATTTTCAGAATACGAATATAAAGAAAGGCTCTTTGCAAAAACAACATTTAGAATATAAACGATTTTATTTGTTATGCTATTAAATGGATATCCCAGCTAACATTCCTGTCAAAGGTATGTATTTTAAAGACTGCCAAGATTACAGGATTCCTCGGATTAACACGCCGCCTACAAAACATTAAAATGATAAACGGAAGCTTTATTGCAAGTGGGATTCTATTATTATATAAAATAAATCAAGATCATATTGAGCTATTCTTTGCTTCAATTCGAATGGGTTTTGGCAGTAATAAAAATCCTTTCGTTAAACAGCTTATCTCCACTTATAAAAAATTGCTTTTCCGATGTCAGGTAAGACAGGGTATAATAGCAAACTGCTTAGCTTTAGAACAAAACTATACTAAATGCTTTGCCTGCTGATACATTGGAAGGTATAAATAATAACCTTACAAGAGAATGTACCAATAATAATATTTTTAGAAGACCATAGCTATGCCGAAGATCCCTCTGTTATATGTATCTACTTACGCACAGCATGGTTTCGAGTACATGGCCTGGTACATTATATTTGCAATAAATAAAAAATTACTTTGTTCACAGTGTTTGACTGCTTTTCAAGGAGATTTTTTACCGTCTTTACTAATAACCTATAAAAGCAAAGGTTTTCTGAAAATACTATCGAAAAGTGTAAAAGAAATATGCAAGAAAATGGAAAAGGGAATACGACGAACAGCAAGGTTAAGCGAAGGTGTTCATGAATCGTTAAGTCATAAGGATAGCAAAAATTTATTAAGAAGAGTCCAACAAGCATTCATTGGAAAAGAAATATATCCCGATAAAACTCAGCATATGATAGAAAGTGGCCACAATCCATTGCTTTAGAAGTTCATAACAGAGAAATATTTAAAAGTCCGCTATAATTTCATTGCTAAGTCAACTAATGATAAGATATCTATAAGCCAAAATACGTATTTTTATTTTGCAGTACTTTTGAAAGATGGTAATAGGCCCAGTGAGGAATCGACCATATAAAATAAACGGTAACTCTCGTAAATGTATTACCTCTGAAGAATGTTTTATATTACCAGCACTCACTATGTTGCGGATGATAGACGATGTTGCTTCAAGGTGATGTGGAAAAATACGTTATGTAAAACTTTGAATAAAACTCTAATACTAAGCTTCAAAAAGAAAAAATTAGTTGTAAAAACCCCTTTCAAGGAAATTGAAAATTATCGGTATATTTTAATATTGATGACAATACTATTCCCTGCTATTATCGATTTCGAACGAATTTGAATTCTCATATTATATTGTTTTGAAAACGGTTTTTCCACTCGCCTGCAATGCGAATTTTTTATAGTGTGCGTATAAACTTTCACAGCGTTAGGATTGGCAGAAAAATTCTTGTTGATGGGCCGCTCCTTTAGCTTCTTACACGTAGCTCCTGAGTGGAGTTGGCTCAAAGAGTCGGCTCTTATTATTGAGCCAACTCTACATTTCATTTTAAGTTGACTCACTACGAGTCATTTGACCCGCAGATCTGTTCGGTTTCATTGATCGCTGAGGAGCGAAATATTACGAGAATTATTGTATAAGGTCTAGCCAGATTCAAGACATATCGCCAGAGCTATAGCGAAATATAACGGCAGATAACTTTTATGGCAAGTTATGACGTGTGCTCCGAATCTGATGCTATACACGGGGAACTAGCAATGCACAGTGCGACGTGCGTACTGCGTGCGTTCAGAACAGCACATCGTCAACCGTAGGCAGAGCAGATCCTATCATAAAGGCATGTAAAAGGGGATAAGTATGACAGCCTTTGAAATTTAACATATGTACGATATATCGCATACATACACAAAAGTAACAAATGTATAATTGCTTGTTTATTGAACCGAACCGAAAGCAAGCCGACAATGAGCTGACCTAACAGAAGAGTTTTAAGCTTGCAAAACATTGCGAGTTCAATAACTCGCTCTAGTAATGTGTTCGCGATACACATTAAGTGAGAGTTACTTATGACATGAACTTGTGGACTCATTGATGAGTTTGCAATCTGAAGAGCCACCTAACTCTTTTTGAATAGGCTCATTGAGCCGGCTTTTTAAAGGAGTTAGATTCAAAAAGTTGACTCTGAAAAGGGTCTCTTTGCCCATCTCTAGAAAGACCCTAAGAATTTTCATAACAGAGAACTAATGTCCTTGAATGAAAGAACGGAAAAATATATCCGAAATTTGGTAATTGGTGTGTATGTTTCCCGACATCAAAAACATCCCAAAAGAGTTTTTTGAATCAGAAAAGGAGTAACCACTTGATAGTACTCGGCAAGAACACTTTTTTCGGCTCGTGATTGTTCGAAATTTATGCGTCGTAGAAAATGACTTCTTATGAGAAAAATCTAAACAACTGAGCAGTAATGTCCCTGAAAGAAAAAACGGAAAACATATATGCGAAATGTAGTAACTGGGATGTATGTTATGCAAATGCATGAAAATTGGTTTTGACGTGTGACGAAAACGTCCCGAGAAAGTTTTCTGAATCAGAAAAAGAGTACACCACTCGATAATACTCGGCAAGGTCATTTCTTTCCACTCGTGGTTGTATGAAATTGGTGCGTCATGTAAAATGCCTTCCTATTACAAAAATGTTTACAACAGAGCACTATTGTACCTGATGTTCTGTTAACTAAATTGTGATTGAGCAGATTCCTACTACGATATGGCAGAAATAATATTTGATCCATCAGCCAACTTTAAGCTCAATACCGCTCAGTAAAGATGATTCCGTAATGTTTTCTACGGAGTTAAGAGCAGGGGCGATATCTTGTAACATTAAAATGACAGACTTTTCTAAGCTACTGTAAATTTTAATCGAGGAAGGTCATCAAAATTTGCTTCAGGATGACAGGACTTTATTGTTAATATGCCAGTGCTGCCAGAACATAAAGACATAAAACCAATGAGTAACGGTCAATATATTAACCTTGGAGTGGAAGTAAACCTGCAAACAGAACAAAAATCAAAATATTTGCGTTTAATATACATCGTTTAATATAGAGGGAGCCCCTACTACAACCATCGGAGTTGCAAATATATGGTTAATTTCAGGTCGTGTAAACAGTTTTTGTTGTCGGCATTATTAAAGGCTTTAAAAAGTCCTCAAAATTTTAAAAAATATTTGGAGGATTTCGTTAATGTATAATTCAAAGCTCTATATTATTAAACTTTATTCCTGCTTTTGCGACGTACTTGCGATGGCTTCTGTTAAATATATTAAATCACATTGAGGTTATTGCTATTGTCCGAAATGTTTTACAAGTGGTCAAAATATAGTTTCCAGAAATGGAGATAGAGTAGTTGTATACCCGGAAATTGATGCCGCATTAAGAAACGACGCTAGTATTATAAGTAGAACAACTGTTGCTGAAGCAAATGAACTCATTATCACAATCGTGACTGATTGTTATGGAACTATTGTGAGTGGCTGGCTTTCAGACCTTAAGTCCAGACTGCCAGCATGAGCTGACAGATCACTCGACGGACAGCGTTGACTGCAGGGCGGCACGCTAGCTCGCCTCGGCTCATTGGCGGAGAGTGTGGGGAAGTTCCACGAAAAACCTGCCGCTTCCGTCAGCCATAATAAAAAAAAATTCGTCGTGCCTACAAACAAAATGCCGGCACACATACGGTCCTGAAGGGACCCTTACGTCACTTACCCATATTCAATTGAAGGCGCAGATGTTCTGCCTTCTTTGCATGCCCCATCCTCTCATCTGCCTCTGAGGGCAAGATTTTTCCAGAGTCCCTAATTGACATGTAAAGAGAGGACTAGCGAGCTAGACGACCTTCGCGTGAGAGGGCGCCAGGAAAATGAAGGGGAAATTAAAACTTTCAACGTGTCATAGTTACGTTATAATTGCAGGTAGGTCGTACTTCATCTACAGCCAAGGCACATATATGTATACAAATCATTAGTTCAAAAAAATATCATTATTTCAAAGTATATACAGGTAAGTACATTATGAAATTAGACATATATATATATATCTAAAATAAAAGTCTATTTGACAAGCAAGGTATATACTAAAGTACTTCACTATATACTTAGTCGTTATACATTATATTCTCTGCTTCGTGAATTACAAAACGGAAAAAAATTGTTTAACGACAAGCACATTGACGGGCCTGAGTACGTAACAAAGTATCAAAAATGTGTAATAATAATTGCCTAGGCAAAAAAAATATATATATATACATATATTGTATACTGATAAAAAGTCAATTCAATTCTTCAAGCAAATTGTAATATTAAGATCTGATGGGTTTAATTAGATCGTCTAATAGCAATATTTCAAATCCTCTCATTAAAGACAACTAATACTAAAATCTGGTTGAATTAAGTACATTATATCATAAAAAGCGAATTCATTTCTTCAATCACCTGTGATATTAAGATCTGATTAGGTCAAATAGATCGTCTACTAGTACTACATCAGATTCAATCATTCAAGGCTAGTAATAATAAGATTTTGTTAACCTAATTACACTATATAATAATAAAAGTCAATTTCTATTCTGCAAGATTTGATACTATTAGGATCAGATTGTATTACTTTGGTAGTTTGCTAATAAAATATCAACTTCGAGACTAATCATAATAAAATCTGATTAAATTATTTGTATTATATAGTAATAAAAAGTCAAATTCAAACGAGTAAACAAATGAGTGACGCAACTTACATGCTTTTCTTGGATAGTGGTCCCCGCAGAGGCATCCGTGGTGGACCGCTTTGTCCTAGATTTAAAAGTAACATTACAATCTCAATCCCTATGCCACTCGTTATCCTGACTGAGATCACTGCACTAATTACTGTACTCTAATTACTTGGGGCAATACAAAGATACCTAGGCATCGCGGCTCCTTCAATAATATCCGACTTGATGTGAATCGCACCGAATGGGCGACTGGATGTCGCAAACATTTTATGGTAATTGGTTGACTGGATGTTACAAATTTTTATTATGATTTGTTGACTGGATGACGTTGTGTGATTCTTAAAGAAAGATTCACCAAAATCATACAGGGATGCAGTGTGCATGATAGCTGCAGACATTTTTAAAGGCGACCAGTTCGAAAATGTGTTTTTTTTTTTCACAATGAGAAAAACATGAGACTAGATTTTTCTGCCAGCTACTGACTCCGTTACCTGTTGGATAGCGGTGGTTTCTTTTCAATTGAAATTTGCTTGCAGGAAAACAGAATAAAATTTAATTTTCTCTTTTTCTCCAACAGCTGGTTAGTAGGAATTTTCCTATTGTTTTACAATACTCGTGAACTGAAGCAACTATTCCAAAGTTGTCACAAATTAAAAAGCGTATTACTCCAAAAACTTTCCAACACGCATTTAAGCCACGTGTCCCTCTGCCGGCGCCCAATGTGTGTCTTGACCCTCGACCCAATGAGTATTCCTCGTCACTCGAATTTGCCTACGACTGTCGGCTATACTTGACTAATGTCGCATCGAGGAAACATCTCTGAAAGCTCGTCAGTCTTTGATCAGACCTCGACGTCTTTCTCCGTGTGGGAAGCCAAGTTGCATCGACAAGCTGGTAACCCAAAAAATCCAGCCGGTCGGTGTCCCTTTGCCTTCCTTTACCGAGATGATGCTGAGAAAGCTCCGCGATCAGTATCCTAAAGAACTGATCGCTAAGCTTTCCCGACACAACATCTGGCTCCGATCTAGGCGTCGTTCAAGTGGTGACGTTGTCGATTTAGTTTCCTAACATGCTAACAGCCGTATACAGGAATGGATATCGACAGGTATATCACCCACCATTGACGGGGCAATAGGAGGGCTTCGTGATATCCTATAGTTTACCAGTGAAGCTGGCTGGATGCCTTCTTAGGGCTACCAAGAATAAACGTGACAGTCGATAGATGACGCTTCTAGACTGGATATCACTGCCTGATGTCTTTGGCGTGACAGTCTCCTAGCAGTTTCCCCTGCAGATCTTCAAGCTCGTATAGGGAGTTTCCTTTCTTGGCTCGAACCCGACACTTGACAAATTTTCGTCCCAGTTTAGCACTAGTCTGCTGTTGGAAGTTGCTTTAGGCAAAATTCCGTCTAAATTCCTCTTGACCCACTTTGAACTCAACAGGCTTCGCCCTGAGATTATAGGCTCGAGAACTCTATTCAAACGCATGGTGTAAGTTCTCCTGCAATCTCGCACGGATCAATCCCATTTTGCCATCAGCATCTACTCTCAACGGCTCACCAAGGTTTCCAAGGATCTTCAAGATGGAATAGGAGCTGCCATGTTCAATCATTTGTTGACCGAAGAGTGTTGGATAGGGAGAGAAACCAGTAGCTTGATGGAAAGGGCTCCTAAAGGAACTAGCTACTTGGCTCAGCTTTTGTGTTCCTTCCGAATATACGCTCTAATCCCTGACAATAGGGACCTGTTTACTCGCTCTGAGGCATTTGCTTGCGGCGAGTAAACTGCCGTTCGCAAGTGCTTCACCCCATACTTATCCAATAATCTGGCGAACTGAGTCGAGCAAAACTGGACTCCATTGTCAGATACTATCGCTTCCGGAACTCCGAACACGTGGAACACTTCCGTCTCGATGAATTGGCACACATTCAGTGTAGATGCTTTTCTCATAGGTTTGAGAATTGGGAATTTTGAAAAGTGGTCAAGAACTATTAAAATGCAGACATTTCTTTTCACTGACCGAGGATATGGACCTAGAAAATAGATATACAGCTCTTGCCATGGTCGTTCGGTCACAGACTGGAATCTCATAAGTGGTCTCAGAATAGCATTGGGAGCCTTCGTTTCCTTGATGCAAAACTTGCTCTTCTCGACGTTGATAGTGAGGCCAGCTTTCCTCAAACAATCCGCTAAACGGGATAGTAACGTGAGATGCGAGTCAAAGTCTGATGACAGAATTAGTAAATCGTCTAGATAGACGAGAAAGTTCTCACGAAGATCAAAAGGAATGACTTTATCCATGAGGCGGCACATCGTTTGTGGAGCATTGCATAGGCCGAATGGCATCACTGTGTACTGATAGAGAGGATGGGCAGGTACTGTAAAAGCGGTCTTCTCTCTGGAATCATCGTCTAGTGGGATCTGCCAGAAGACGTCTTTCAGGTCCAGGCTCGTAATGTAGTTTGCCGGAGGAAGTTGACTCAGAGGTGCGTCTATCTGCGGTAGCGGACAGGCATCCTTCTTCGTGACAGAGTTGACCTTCCTGGCGCCAAAACAAAGCCGGACCTTTCGACGCTTCCTCACTAGAACAACTGGAGGGCTCCAAGGACTCTGGCTCTCCTCTATCACACCCAGCTATAGCATTCGCTCTAATTCGGCATCCATCAAAGTTTATACTGCCGGCGATATCGGATAAAAGTTTTATCGGAGCTGCGTCATTCGTTTCAATCTTGTGAGCGACCAAAGATGTTTTTCCCAGACCCAAAGAGGCGAAAGAAGGGAAAAGCTGTTTGGTGGCTTCTAAGCGTTGTTGATCTCGACTGGAAAGAACATTGCAATCGGTGTCAGAGGTAGCCGCTGGACTCGGATTCACTTCTGTAACTATACCCAGGACTCTGGAGCCAACCCAAATAAACGCCAGAAGTCTATTCTTAGATATAGTTCTTGTGCGAGCCAAGGAACCACTTAAAAACGTACGTTTTGAGTCTTACCACGGAAAGTGATATCCAAGTCCACATGACCATGCACAATCGTCATGGCACTATTCGCTACTTGAACCTATGTCCGAGACCTCTGCAATTCAACCTCTGCTTCCGCGAGCTTCTCTAGAGCTCGCTGGCCTAGAAGACTGACAATGGCACCACTATCAAGTAGTCCAGGCTCAGTTCGCCCGAGTAGCTTTACTTCGGCATACGGTCGAATGTCGTCTGGCATCGACACGGAAATCTGTGCCAGTTTCTTCCTTTCCAATCTCATCCGTCGACAGTATTCCCGCAACGAACGGTAGATGTTTTCTTTTTCGGTTTCATATCCAAGTCAGGAGACACGACTTCAGCTAACTCCGCTACTGAGGAGAAGATTCGGTCTCTTGCTGCATTGTGTTTCTGCAGACGCGTATGATACGGCGTCAGCGGATGTAAAACAGGCTCACGCCCACTCGTCATAACAGAACTTTTTGTCTGTTTTAAAACAGAAATGGCAGGAGGCCAAATCTCCTGCTCAGCAACCTTGTCAGCTAAAAGATCTCTCGGTCTTATCGGGACATCGAAAATTAAAGACTCTTCCATAGAAGTGTCTAATAATGTCTGTGGAGAAGTCTAATAAGTTCTCCATCTCTATCAATTGATCCGGTACAATCCGGTGGTTCCCTAATATCATCAGAATGACTGAATGATATCAGTGGACAATTCAGGGGTGTGTTAAGATCTGCTAATGGAGCGGACCTTCCTACTTGTTCAATGTTTCAAGTGGAGTGTTCGTTACGACTGGTGCTCGAGACATTGACGCTGGTCGAGAAAAGGTGTTGGGATTCCCGACCCGTCTCTCGTTTTTCTGTGCACAGTGTCCGCAGTTGTGCTTAAAACTGTTCTTGCGCCCGCATCCGTAGCAGAACACTTGCTGTCTTACTTGTGGGCAGTCCTGCTAGTAGTGACCTGGCTGATCACAATTCCAGCACACTACTGGGTGTCTGGTCGAAATGGCTGACACGTCGCTTAAGCTGGTGTCACTGCCTGTTGCTATAGCCAGTTCGGAGTTTAAAGTCTGGAAGTTGTCAATCTCGTGTACTCGTTGGATTCGGTAAGGGTTCCAACTACCAGCTGTCGCAATTTGTAGCTGCGTGGCTTGAATTCGGGTAACGAGCGATATTAACCGTCCTATCGTATCGGTGGAATGTAGGCATATCTTCTCCTGAATTTCAGGCAGTAAGTTAGATTTGACCTTGATTTGACGTTCTGCAGCTGATCACGCAGCAACACCAGATGATGGTGGTACATGGCGAATAGTTCACCAGGCTTCTACTTTCGCGACATCAGCTGCAAGCGGATTTTTAAATCGTCCTTGGGCAATCCCCATTTAATTGACAACCCAGTCTTGACAAATTCCCCAGTTGGAAAGGGATTATGTGTTAATATCGACCAGTACCAATCCTTTGCTGGTCCTGTCAATAAGCATGTTCCTAACAAGGAGATCAAAATCTCCTTCTAGAGCAGTGTGCGTGAGCGCTTCGACTCGAAAAATAAATTCATCTACGGAAAGGTAGGACTTATTTCTGTTGTATGTCAGGTTCCATCTTCTGATAGGACTACCTGATCGTCGCTGTCCTACACTCGCGGGATGCGATGCGATGAAGCTGGTGGAGGCTGTTTAAAATTTGGTCAAGACTGACCAAAAGCCGAAGGCGGTGAGTTAAACGACTGCCTACGCTCGTCGTGAATCTCGGGTGGTGATCTGGGATCATCCATAGTAGGAGATGGTCGTGGAAAATTGATTGGTGGCATTGCAGCTGCTATTTTCTGTCGGAGACTACTTGTCAATTCCGTTCGTAATGCATTCAAGCTCTGATCGAGGCCTTCTCGAACCAAATCCTGCATTTGCATGCGCAAGCCTGCCATCAAAGCATCCGTAGCTGTTGAGGAATGTCCACTGCCAGAAGGCAGTGGGCTATTTCGTCGCGAGTGGGTATTTGTGAAGGCCATGGAATGTATATCTGGCATCCCAGGTGATACAGATCGTCGACTATGTGGTGTAACTGTCAAACGTGGTAACTCTAGTGACGGCATGGGAGGCAATGGGTCGTGACTGACAGATTTTCCGCGCTTCGTCGTCTTCCGGACAGCGCCTTTATACTCAGTAAAATCATACTGAGTGAGATGGAACCTGCAGTTAGGGCAGTTTGACTGCTGCCCAATCCACGCTTTCAGACAAGCCTTGTGGAACACATGTCCACAAACTGTTTTCACTGGCTTCCTCGGCCCTGACCAGTCACCCTCCTGACAGATGGAGGAGTGGTGTGACAACGGTACCGGTACACCAGTCGCTCGCGGTGGTTTTCGCTTCATAGCCATTGTACAATCAGTCGTAAATCAAACGAAAAGATTTTCAAACCAAGGGTTTGGACTAGATATCAAAAAAATTCAAAGAATTTGAAAATTCGGAAAAGATAACAGGCTGTTCACAACGTGGGGATGACGAAATACTAATTTAAAGTCGAAGGTTTGTACGAGATACAAAATTTCAAACAAAAATTTTCCCAAACGATCGGAGAAGTTGAAAAAGAATAAAAAAAATGAGAAAACTCACAGGTTCGACAAAATTACCAAAAAGTTCAATTAAGCGTTTCAAAAAAAAATTTCTTATCAGAAATATACGATTTTTCCTTCACTTCCCGAAGCTAACTCTCAACATAAACGGCATCCAGATCGCTCTCTCTCTTCTCAGGTCAGAAACTTTATACGGGCAAGCGACGTGAATGTGTGCATGAAAAATGTCTGAGTCCTCACAGAAATCTGGGAAGAGTCTGGTTGGAGAAGCTAGAGACTGAAAATGATACTAGAGATTCTTCAGCCAGGCAGTTAGCAGTATACCAACTCGTGATTACTGAAGGTCTCCAGCATCACTTCTATCCTCCAACAACTACTTCCTTCCTCTTCACCTGATTGTCATGTCCAGCTAACCTTCCAACTGAGCAGCGTCATGAATCTGGTCGACTAGTTAGCTGAAAGCCAAAAAGCCGTCTCACAGATTCACAACTCTGTCCAGCCAGTTGGCCAACAGAGACATGTCTCCATGAGAGCTCATTCAAAAAATGTGATTGATGCCACCTACCATTTTCATGTCAGAGGGCCAGCGGGAAAGATCATTAAAAAAAAAATTAAAAAAAAATTAAAAATTTTCAAAAACTTTAAGACGTTACGTTACTTTACTTTACTCAATTCAACTTTCAAAAACCAAACTATCAAAACTTCACAAATCTTTACTTCACTTTACAAACTTTTAAAAGAAAAAAGCAAACCTCACGTCCCCATGTGTTCTCCACTAGATATGAGACTACCGAGTCAGACGATTTAGCTACAAGCCAAAGGTCCATATCTCAAGTAGCCTCAGTCCCCAGTGTCAAACACATTTGAATACCGAAGTTGACTGAGGTGGCCCCACGTTGGGCACCATTTTTTGTTATGGAACTATAGTAAGTGATTGGCTTTCAGACGTTAAGTCCAGACTGCCAGCATGAGCTGACAGATACTCGACGCACAGCGTTGACTGCAGGGCGGCACGCTAGCTTGCCTCGGCTCATTGGCGGAGAGTGTGGGGAGGTTCCACGAAAACCCTGCCGCTTCCGTCAGCCATAAAAAATGCCAGCACACATACGGTCCTGAAGGGACCCTTACGTGACTTACCCATATTCAGTGGAAGGCGCAGGTGTTCTGCCTTCTTTGCATGCCCCATCGTCCCATCTGACTCTGAGGGCAAAATTTTTTCAGAGTCCCTAATTGACCTGTAAAGAGAAGACTAGCGAGCTAGACGACCTTCGCGTGAGAGGGCGCCAGGATAATGAAGGGGAAATTAAAACTTTCAACGTGTCATAGTTACGTTATAATTGCAGGTAGGTCGTACTTCATCTACAGCCAGGGCACATATACTCGTATGTAGACATATCATTAGTTCAAAAAAATATCACTATTTCAAAGTATATACAGGTAAGTATATCATCAAATTAGACATATATATATATATCTAAAATAAAAGTCTATTTATCAAGCAAGGTATGTACTAAAGTACTTCACTATATACTTAGTAGTTATACATTGTACTCTCTGCTTCTTGAATTACAAAACGGAAAAAAAAATTTTAACGACAAGCAGACTGATGGGCCTGAGTACGTAACAAAATAAAGAATGCCAAAAATGTGTAATAATAATTGCCTAGGCAAAAAAAATCTAAACATATATTATATACTGATAAAAAGTCAATTCAATTCTTCAAGCAATTGTAAAATATTAAGATCTGATGGATTTAATTAGATCGTCTAATAGCAATATTTCAAATCCTCTCATTCGAGACAACTAATACTCAAATCCGGTTGAATTAAGTACATTGTATCATAAAAAGCGAATTCAATTCTTCAAGCACCTGTAATATTAAGATCTGATTGGATTAACAAGATCGTCTACTAGTACTACATCAGATTCAATCATTCATGGCTAGTAATAATAAGATTTTGTTAACTTAATTACACTATATAATAATAAAAGTCAATTTAAATTTTTCAAGATTTGATACTATTAGGATCTGATTGGATTAATTTGGTAGTTTACTAATAAAATATCGACTTCGAGACTAATCATAATAAAATCGGATTAAATTATTTGTTAATTCAATTGAACGAGTAAACAAGTGAGTGACGCAACTTTCATGCTTTTTGTGGATAGTGGTCCCCGTGTGGTGGTCCGCTTTGTCCTACATTTAAGAGAAACATTACAATCTCAATCCCTAGGCCACCCGTTATCCTGATTACGATCACTGCACTAATTACTGTACTCTAATTACTTGGAGCTGTACTAAGATACCTAGACATCGCGGCTCCTTTAATAATATCCGACTTGATGTGAATCGCACCGAATGGGCGACTGGATGTCGCAAACATTTTATGGTAATTGGTTGACTGGATGTTGCAAGTTTTTATTATAATTTGTTGACTGGATGTCGAAAAAATTTTATGGTAATTGGTTGACTGGATGTCGCAAATTTTATTATAATTTGTTGACTGGATGCTGCAAATTTTTATTATAATTTGTTGACTGGATGTTGCTTGGAGCGGACAATTGTCCGGGACGTTGTTTGATTCTTAAAGAAAGATTTACCAAAATCATACAGGGATGTAGTGTGCATGATAGCCGCAGACATTTTTAAAGGCGACCAGTTCGAATTTTGTTTTTGTTTTTTGTTTTTTTTTTTGTTTTTGTTTTTTACGATGAGAAAAACATGAGACTAGATTTTTCTGCCAGCTACTGACTCCGTTGCCTGTTGGATAGCGGTATTTTCCTTTCAAGAGAAATTTTCTTACAGGAAAACATAATAAAATTTAATTTAAATTTTTTTCCAACAGCTGGTTAGTAGGAATTTTCCTTTTGTTTTACAATACTCGTGAACTGATGCAACTATTCCAAAGTTGTCACAAATTAAAAAGCGTATCACCCCAAAGACATTCCAATACGCATTTAACCCACGTATCCGTCTGCGCCGCTCGCTTCGTTAATCCTTTTTAATTTTTCCCTTCTTTTTGTTTTTATTTATCCAGTACCTTGCTTCCTTGTCGGAAATTCCTCTCGGGCACGATGTCGGGGAGAATTCTTGATGCACAATATCTTTTGGAACTACCTTCCATGCGCGTCACTTTACTCAAGAAGTAAGACAGTTCGATTGTCTTCTTCTTCTTTGTCACCACCGTCAGAATGTCACTCCGAGCTCGAGGAAAGGCACTTCTCTCGGTCGGGATGCGTTTTAATTTTCTACTCGTCGCGGTCGGCTTACACGCTTTCTTCAGTACTTTGTGTAGCATATTTCTATATGCAATATGCTACTAACATGATCAGTAATATAATATAAGGCAGCCCGACAAGTATTGGACCTATCTTTTGGGATTTTCATCTAAAATCGTTCGCCAGTATTCTATAAGCGGTCTATGTGCACGCCCTAGTACTCCGTTAGACTGTGACTAGTGAGTATTCTTTTAGGTTGCGATAGCGCGTAACGATTGCATTTGTGCTTGTGTCTGCTGCTGCATTGGGTATTGCATACCAATCGGCGAATTTTGATGAATTATCTTAAAGGGTCAAGAAATATTTGTTACCGGATGTGATCCCTTCTAGTGGACCTACAATCTTATAATGTAAAAGGCAATATCGAGTTTGCGCGAAGCTTAAACGAGCCGTCGATTTTCGATACATATTGTATGAAAATCGCCTCAAAAGAGCGTAAGGAAAAAAAAAGTGAAATTAATTCATGAATGAAAACTTTCGTAAGAATGCATTGATTTTTATCAAATTTGGGAATTGTTTAGAGAACATTATGTAGGCTCTGCCCTTGTGTACAATAATTTGAAATTCGAATTCAAAAGGACCTTTTTGATGGTTAAAGTTGTACTTTTCGAATTCGAATAACTTGCGTTTGAATATTACGATTTTTAAATTATAGCACTTTTTTGAAAGCTCTTCTTATTGTACACCTGCATTTTTAGTCTCATTTCATTTGGAGTCTTGGGTGGGGAAGAAAACGCCACGCCTAATTTTTTCGATATTAAATATAACTCGAGTAATTGAAGGAGTAGGTGGAAACATATTTCGAAATTGACGGAGTTGAAGCTTTCAGATGACCATGTTTACATTTTTTCCTATTTCTCAATTTCCTGAGGGTCTAGCGGAAATAGCGTTTTTTCTACAAAGCTGAGGACTCCGTACTTCTTTTCACAGAGGATGATATTGTTCACTTTACAATTTTCCATTGCACGATGGTATTCTTTTTTCGAATTTCGAAATGTTTTATACAAGGTTGACGATTCCCGAAAAAAGGTAAGGGTTACTTTCCCGCCCTACTACTAGTGTGCTAATGTAGATCCCTTCAAGAACTATCCACTGGTGTACTTAGTTTTTTCTAGGAGGTACTGGGTTGATTTCGCAGGGTGTTCAATTTACATCTACCCGCTTCATGTTTTCCCCCACAAAAATAGGTATTGCAAATTTCTAGAAAACTTAATAAAACATCACAGAAAAACAAATTGGTGAGATCGATTTTGTTTTTCGGCCCTAAATTACTTAATAATAGTATTTGAAGTTCAGAAATTTGCTTTAATTATTTTCAATATTCAAACTTTTTTGCGCGAAGAGGTTGGCGGATCAAAACACCACCCTGGGATTCGCCTATAATTTGATAAGGCGTTTAAAGCATTGGAAAAAAATATTGTGGGTTGGGGGTTGTTACTCCCACCCCGATCAAGCCCAAAATATGACATGTGTGATGTGTAATTAAAGCCGCCGCCGAGTTCTATCGAATGGCGTTTTTCAATTTTAGGTCCGGTAGACTTCGTAGTGTATTGTCTCCACCTCTTACATTTTACCTGAAAGCCACATTTTCACTTTGTCGGACCCTACATAATAACGGATGCCCCTAGAGGAAAAATCTTACATTCAAATTAAAGGTAACAAAATTCTCTATATATTAGATGGTTTTATTTGTGATTTGAGACATATTCTCACTGAGCTTTTACTCCTGAATATCCAAGTTTTTCCTCATCTGGGTCCGATATACCTCATTACTACATAAGAGTTATTTTTTCAATTTTTTTTCGATTGTAGGCATAAGTGTTCGATTATGAAACTTTTTCATCTTTACAAAAAAATTCCACAAACACGCCGTTATACCGTGAACGTAATTTGTAATTTTGAAAAAGTGTATAATTAAGTGGTAATAGTAGAAACAGAAACTTTGAAAACGACCAAAACGGTAAAGAAAATGCCATGAAAAATAGGGGATTTCCTTAAATTAAGCCGTTTTGTTGAGATACTTATCTCAGCTATTTTGAACCGGATATCCATAATTCTTTTTACTATGATAACTATGACTCCATTTCATCACCTCGTTCCCAAAATAACAAATTTCATTCCCATAGTTGCATTGCAAGGTAAGTTAAATTAGTTTGATCCACACATATAGGTACATTTGTGTGCTACTTAACACTACCACCCTTTTTATCTCGGCCAAATTCCAACCGATTTTCAAATTTCTTTCTACTAAAGTTATTGTAATAAGTTTTTTCGGAATTTTTGAGACTATTACTAGGTTTGTATTGTGCCGGGTTATAGGATTCTTGCCCACCCCTCCAATATAATACAAAGCGAAAAAAGTTTTACTTGTGTATGTAAGCATTTGTATATGAGCTGGGAGGATGAACACAATTTCATTGAAATATTCACTTATAGTGCAATGCAAGTAATATGGTTTGGCTTAGCCACTAGGGTGCGGGGTCAGACTGTTAAGTTCGATTGTTGAGGGAATGTTTTGTTTTTAATTATGTATATATATGGCGGGTTCATTGCTAAAGTGAATAAATTCACAAATCTTTGTCATCCATTTCCTGACGGCTTATTACTTACAGTTGTATGATATTCCAGTAAATTTTTACTCATTACTTGTCCCAATACCAGTACTTATACTGAAAATAAATTTACCAGTAAAAGTGAGTATTTTTTACTGGCACTTAAAATGCTTTGAATACCAGTACGAAAACTGATACTGGCATGTACCAGACAAAGAATTGATACATATTATGAGTATTTTGTTCAATATAAAGTATAGTTGGACTATTTATGATTAGACTGTATGGAAGAAATATGATACACCTATGATAATATGATATACCTATGAGAAGGATTTGGAAGACTGCTATATAGATTTCATTGGTTATGTGAAATAGAATTCATTGAGTTAATAAACATTTTTTGTGTACACAATTTATGCGTCTTAATAATTATAGTAATATAGTAATCATATATAATATTATAGTATAGTAATTATAGTATACTTGTAATTATTGATTTTTATAAATTTAGAACCCATTTATAAAAACCAGTAATTAGAAGTAAGTACCTTCCAGAAAAGTGCTAGTAAATAAATAGATAAAGTTTCACAACAAAACAGGCTTCACTTTATTCGCTAACATTGTAGTGAAAAAGCGTATAATTAAGTTGTAATAGTAGAAATAAAGACTTTGAAAATGACCAAAACGGTCAGAAAACGCCATAAAGAATTACCAATTCTAGAGATACTCTTGTTTTTATCTCAGTTATTTTTCATCGGATCTTCACAATTCTTTTTCTCTATGATAACTATAAACACTGGGAATCTTGAGGATTTTTTTCATTTTGTTCCGGGAGCAGGGAGGGCTCCGACCACCCAGCTCCCAAAGTAATAAATTTCCTTCAACGATTGCTCAAAGTACTGTTATTAAAAGGAGGTTTTTAACTAATATATTAAACTTGCATTACCCAAAGAAAGGAAAACCAAAATTTTAGCCAAATTTCCCTGAATATTCTTGATAATCGTAAATTAAATTACATTCAACCCCCTCTAGCGGGTGAATTTGGTATGTTAATTATTTTTTGTTAAGGCACTTTCTTACAAAATAAATAGTCTTTAATCTGTTATTTTTTACTTAAAAAAAAAAAATGAAATCATTAGCCCAGCACAGTTTTGGCGCACTGGAATTACTGCAAAATAAGTTCATAAATGGATTAAATCTGCAAACCCTTCTTGATGCTGCCATACCTGAGAACGTTGTTTGAGAACACGTCGACGTAAAGACCTGAAGTTTTGTACATGGTATTTTCATAGTGTTATATTTATATTTTTGTTATATATATATACCTTCCTTTTTCACCTCTAAATTTACAGTTATAGCGGTATGTATCTCCTACCTCGGTATTCCTTTGTTTTGGAGGGATAAGCACAAACACTATATTTTGGTATACTTGTTGATCCTTTTATTTTCTGGAGCTTGTCCTAATTGCACGGACTTTCTTTTGCTTTTACAACTTTTTTTTTTTACACAGAACTTATTTTCTTTACACAACTTTTTTTTTGAACTTTTCCTAAATACGCAGACTTTCTACAACCTTTTTCCTTTTTTTACAATCCACTTTATTTTCTATCATTACTAACCGAACTATTTTTCGTTTTATTATTTATTTCTCTTAATCACCCGCCGAACCGCCTTATTTCGTGTCTTAAATTCCACTCGCTTTTAACACCGACTGCGCTCTTGATCATAGCATAGTTGCATTTCTACCCTGAGAAAAATTTTCATTTATTCTGGACTTGATTAAACAAGTCCAGAATATTTTTCGTTGGACGGTGGCTTGAAAAAATGAAATTTGATGTTTTTATAAACATCAGCCACCGTCCCGTCGATTGAAATTGCGGCGCGCGTATACATGCAATGTATTTTCGCGGCGCGCATTTCTTATCGCGAAAGCTTTTTTTTTGTTATTGTTTTAAATTAAATATTTCTACTGGCAAATTTTGCTGAAGGCAAAATTTGCCATGGGAATAATTTTTGTTTCAACTCTATGGAATGCGAAGAAAATTGCTGACGCAATTTTCTTCCCTGATTAAACAGATAAGCTAACCATGTTTTATGTATGAAATATTTTAATATATTTTATGTATGAAATATTTTAATATTTTTTAAATTTTGTTAATTTATAATTTGGTATTTATTTTAGGCTTTTTAGGTACATAACAATCCTTCCCCCTGAGAAAAAGAGAATTATTCTTTGAAGAGGAATAATTCTCAGGGGAAGTTGTTTTTGGCGCTAATTGGGCGGTTCGGGTTTTCGGTTCGGTGTGGGCTTACAAAATTTTTGTTAATATGTTTAATCTATGAATATATAATAATTTCTAGATCTATTATTTTTATTTCATTTTTCGATAATCTAACCTGGTAAAACTTTTTTTTTTTGGGTTTTGAATTACCTCGTTTTTTTTTGTATTACACTTTTTAGTATTTTATTGTAATTCTAGGGCATTTATCTTTACTTTTATTACTACTCTATCTATTTTTATTTATTTGTTTATTTCTACTGTTTTCTTTATTTTATTTGGATTTAATTCCAATATAATGTTTTTTTTTTTTTTGTGTGTATTATTAGTAGGCTGGTAAATTTTTCTTGTCTTTCTTACATTTTTTTTTTTATCATACTTTCTTTTCTAGGTTTTAATTAATTTCAGTGTAATTCTTTATTTGTTTATTGTTACTTTTAAGACATGTTTTATCTGTTAGTTATTCTGTTATACTTTATCTTTTAGTCCTAATTCTGACTTATTTTTAGTTTAAAATTCTAATACATTTTAATTTTATACTACTCTTTGCATTTTTGGGTACTTCAATCTTAGTGATTTGTTTAATTTTATTTAATTTAAAATTACTTCTATTTTACTTTTCTTTACATGCAGTTATTTATTTTAACTTATTTTGTTATGTAATTATAATACAATTTTTCCTCTGACACTTTAGGTCTGTTTTATGTCTAGTACAAATCGTTTTTGTTAGTTATTCATATGCTTTGTACATGTGACCAGGTTTTCTTTTGTTTATAAATTTACTTTGATCAAGTGACCACTGTTGACAGTGTCAGTTTCGCTTTCTTAAACGATTTGGACTGATTTTGTTTTGGGGAGGCTTCTGGCTCGCCTTAAACTGGGTTGGGGAGCAGGAGTTCACTCTTCTAAAGGAATTCCCTCTGATAAAACTTCGGGGTTACCTTGTGGTTGATTTCTCTGTTGTTTTATCTTGATGACAACAGGTTTAAGATATTTTACTGCCACAGCGATCATTATGGCCAGAACTAGTAGGCTCGTAAATGATAGAGAAGTTGTGGACAGGATATGGGATTGTCTGCTTGATACCTTGTTACTATACTGGTCTAATTTGTGCTGGATATCTTCCAGCGAATGTGTGCCAGTATAGATTGATTTATTGATATCTTCCCCTGTTATGATTTCGGTTTGCACTCTTTGGTTTTGAGACTTGGGTAAAATTTCGGCTAGATTCAGGTTGAGTAATGAATGGTTCAGCTCAGGAAATTTTTCAGGCTGAGTAATTTTGAGAGGGTGTTTATTTTCACCTTCGTACCTTAGCACCTTTTCCCCTATTTGCATCTGACATGGTTGCGTTATCTCTAGTATCCCCTGCCCCTCTAATTTTGAGATGGCAAAGTGATCTCGACAAGTTATATGTAGTACCGTGGAGGTAATGAACGAAAATAGCCACGCATTGGGCTTGTTTAACTTTATCAACATGTCTTTTTGAGGAGTCTGTACTCTAGACTTACACTTGGGCACTTCATTTAAAGGATTGTACAACACTTTCACTATACATTCATCTGAGGTTGTTGCCTTAATTATGGGGGTATTTAGTCGACCTATATATGTATTTTCCTCCATGCTATGAGTGACTTTCTTGAAGCTTTTCATATCTTCGCCTTTTAATAAGAGGAATTCCTGTGTGCGAGCGCTATTTGCCACACAAGAGTATCCAGGGTCAGGGATTATGGAATAATTTGCTGGTTGTGGTACTGGAAAGCATCGGACTTGCCGTAGCCTCAGTTTGGGGGAATCAAAAATTGGGAGAGTTATTCTCACCACCAATTTGTTCTGCATAAGGCGTGACAGGGCTCCTGCTGATTGGTACAGAATCGATAGACAATTTTGGTCGTTTAGACATTTCGAAGTTGATTTTCGATATACATCCAGCAGATTTTTGGGAGACACGAGGAGTGGGTGAATATGGTTGCCTTTAGTGGCTATTATAATATCAAGGAGGGCTTGTTGACGGTATTCGACTTCGATGATTTGAAGCAATAAGCTCGATATGATCTCTTGCCTCAGCTGCCTTCTGGTTAGGTCCTCGGTCACGGTATGCAGATCGTTAATCTGGTGTGCTATGTTTTGCTGACGATCTATTAACATAGCCAATGGTTTTTGAATCTGTTCCAAGGTAGTTTTAACCACACTTATTTGTTGTTTCTCTAGCTCAGCTAGGGCTTGTGTGTTCGATTCAATTTCATCTAAGCGGCTGTATATCTCCTTCTCGTTGTTACTATCCATGGTACCAAATAAATAGTGCATAGCATTGCCTATTCCGTCGAATAGTGATCTGGCCTTACGCCTTCCTGGAACTAATTCCTTAATGGTTCTCGTGCGCTTTTGTACGCTATCTATTATAGCGTGTATGTGTAGTTGCTGCACGTTGCACAGGTCTTTTTTATCCGTGATATTTATGCAGAGTTTATGCACTAAATATTCTGCCTGTTTCGTTAGTTTTATCTGTGAGTCTAACTCATCCAAGTCTATCTCCGTGAGAACATTCCAAGTGTTATGATACACCATGAGGCTTCCTAGATCCTCGAAAAATATGCGCGAGCTATTTAGCTTGGTTATAGCATAGGGTTTGTCGGCGATTTCTCCTATCGTGTACTGGATGAGGAGGGCAATTGCAATAGTTTGTAGCGCCATTTCTGTGGACAATTCGGAGGAAGAAAATAATCCTTTAAGTATGACTTTACATATTTCGTGCCGTTATTAGACCAGGCAGTGGAGTGGCTCCACCGCAAGTGTTCCTGAGAGCCGTTAAAATGGCATTAATTTGAAACAAACAGAGTAGGAATTTGAGTCAACCTGGTTCTGTGGCAACATGTTTATTTCATTCGAAGTATGGTTTTAGACGGTTGTTATGTACCGTTACAGTACGCTTACCAATTTTTATTGTGGTGTTTACTCCACTTGGTATAGCAGTTACCTGATAAGGTCCTACCTAGATTTGGGAAAGCTTATGTTTCCTGCTTTCGTTTTTAATGAGGACCTTATCTCCTATGTGAAAAGTTAGGGGTCGTACTGTCTTATCATAGTACCCCTTCGAGCGTTGTTTACTGGCTAATAAATTCTTTCTTGCCGTGGCGTACGATTTTTGGAGCTTATACTTTAGTATATGATAATAGCTCTCGTGATTGTAAACTGGTTCGGGATCCCGTTTTAAATTTGATGGGACATCCGCTGTGAAGCCGTAAAGGCAGTCCATTGGGGTAAGTTTAGTACCCTCATGTACACTATTATTATACACGAATGCAGCGGTTCGTAGGAATTGGTCCCATGTTTTGGGATTTTCGTCTACGATTGTTCGCAGGTATTCAATTAGTGGTCTGTGCGCACGCTCTAGTGCTCCATTAGACTGTGGGTGATATGCTGAAGTCTGTAACTTCTTTACCTTTAGAAGCTTACATACTCTTTTGAATAATTCACTCAGGAAATTTGTTCCCTGATCGGTGAGTATTTTTTGGGTATGCGATAGCGCGTAACGATTTCATCAAAGAAAACCTGCGCTACTGTGACTGCTTCTGCATTAGGTATGGCATACCAGTCGACAAATTTTGTTAAATTTTGTTATCGAGGTAAACTTTGTCGAACGGTTGTTCTGCTATGTCCGTGATAACCATTGGCATTTTATATTGTGGAGAAGTTTTCATCGTCTGGCACTTTGGGCATTTTTTTATGTATTTCTTGATGTCGCTAAGCATGTGTCTCCACCAATACTTGCGTCTTATTCGTTTGTAAGTTTTTATGACACCTTGATGGCCACCAAATGGAGAATCGTGATAATCTTTTAAGATTGTTTGGATCTCCGTGGGGCTCGTAATAACTTCGGGTGTCTTGCCAGTACTTACTTTTTGCTCAAGCGATGCTGGGTTTAGTTTTTCCGCCTCCGTGTGTTGAATTTCGTTTTGGTCCGCTTTCGTGTGCTCTTCTGTCTCCACACTGGAGCTATTTATTGTATCTTGAACCTTTTGCTTCTGAGCTCGAGTCACGACGAAACAATGAGCGGATTTCTTTTTCTTTTTATTATCTGTGGAATCGTCTTCCTCCACATCTGAGTCCATCGTGTGGTGGACTAGGGCTTTTACCGTTAAGGTATTGCCTAAACTGTCTTCCTTTAATGCTTGAGGGATGCGACTTAGTGCATCTGCATTAGTGTTGTACTTCCCTGGTTTGTATTCGATGTTGTAATCGAATTCAGATAATTTGTGGTGAAGTCTCACCAAACGGGAAGTAGGGTCTTTCACATTGAAGACACCTTTGAGAGGTTTATGGTCAGTATAGACCGTGAATTTCCGGCCTTGAAGATAGCACCTGAAATTCTTGGTAGCCCAGACAATAGCCAATAACTCTTTCTCTATAGTAGAGTAATTTCTTTCGGCTTTGTTTAATGTGCGGCTTGCATAGGCAATGGGTTGGTCCTTTCCGACTTCTCCTTGAGAAAGAACAGCTCCTAGAGCCTCGTTACTTGCGTCTGTAGTAAGATTAAAAGATTTCGAAAAATCGGGGTAAATTAAAAGTGGTGGAGAAATTAAAGCACTTTTTATGCTCTGAAATGCTTCTTGGCATTTCTCTGTCTAAGTGAATTTTACATCCTTTCGGAGTAAATTCGTAATTGGACGTACAATTTTGGAGAAGTCTGGAATGAATTTCCTGTAGTAATTGGCAAGTCCTAAAAATGACTGAACTTGCCTTACTGTTCTTGGAACTGGAAATGTTTGGACGCAGGCCGTCTTACTTGGGTCTGGTAGGGCTCCTTCGCTAGAACATTTATGTCCTAGGTAAACAACTTCTCTTCTTAGAAACTGGCACTTTTCTGGCTGCAGTTTTAAGTTGTTCTCTCTCAACTTATTGAAGACTTTCTTCAACTTTTCGTTGTGGTCATTTAAATTTTTTCCATAGATGACAATGTCATCTAGGTAGACAAAACAGTCGAGGCCTTGTAGGCCTGT
This sequence comes from Dioctria rufipes, assembly GCA_963924295.1. Classification (NCBI taxonomy): domain Eukaryota; kingdom Metazoa; phylum Arthropoda; class Insecta; order Diptera; family Asilidae; genus Dioctria; species Dioctria rufipes. The sequence goes on from OZ002743.1 coordinate 127,517,838, forward strand.
TAAGACGAAATTCATTAGGCGTTGAAATGTGGCGGGGGATCCTTTGAGCCCGAATGGCATACGCTTGAACTCGTAGTGCCCATAACTTGTGCTGAAAGCAGTTCTATGTCGATCTTTTTTGTCGACAAGAACTTGGTGATAGCCGTTGGCCAAATCGAGTGTGGTGAAATACCTTGCGTGACCTAGTTGGTCGAGAATATCCTCGATTCGGGGTAGCGGGAATGCATCTCCAATTGTCTTTTCGTTTAATTTACGAAAATCGACAACGACGCGCCACCTTTTTTCACCGTCAGGTCCCGCTTTCTTGGGGACAACTAGTAGAGGTGAATTCCAAGGGCTTTTACTAGACTGGACTATCCCGCTGTCTAGCATTTCTTTTAACTGCTCGTTAATGACTTTCCGCTGTGTTTCAGGTAAGCGGTACATTTTTTGATTGATTGGTGCTTGATCCTGTACCAACGGAATATTATGCGTTATCGCATTTGTATAGGTGAGTTTGTCACCTTTGAGGAAGAAGATATCGTTATACTCTTCGCAGAGTTCCGATATCGAAATTTTTTCTTCCGCGGTTAAATTAGGGTCTAGGCTGAGTTCTTGCTCTAGCCTAGAAATACGCGGGTATTGTTTTGGATCGTCCGGAGTCTCATTATCCGGGTATAGATATCGTACATTTTGTAATATCGCCGTCTTGTCGGCTGAACCTTGGTTTGACTTACTATTTCCTTGTAAATTTGTGTCCTGAAATTCGATTGAATTTAGTTAATTCCTTATGAGGCTTTATTTTGTTCTATTTAGCATGTAGCAGGGTACTTGCTTCCTGCTTCGCCGACGGCTGAGTTTGATATACCTGTGCGGTCTTTGCCTTAGGTTGTGTGGAATACTCATGCGCGCCGATGCTAGTATTTTTTGGCCATGTAGGATTTTTTATGCTAGAAGACGGTGGAGTAATATGCACCCTTAGTATAGGCTTTAGCGACTCGCTACCGTTCTTATATGGCCGTTGATTGATTAATAGTGACTTATGCCTCGGGATTTTGGACGGAAGAGCTATATGCACCTTTTTGGCAAGCTTTGGTAGTGGAATGTGAGTTCTTTTGTTTACTTTTGTGTGTGTTAATGGGACTGTGGTGTAGTCGTTTATTGGATATAGCTGTAACTTTAAGCTATGTATGACTACTTGATGACTGTTAGCGTTGAGAATACTAACCAGCACTAATTCTTCTCCAGATGACAGCAAACTGTTTGCCAAGAAGACTCCATCGCTTATCTCTTGGGATAAACAGAGCATTTCTTCTTGAGTTTGTAACGGCACTGGGGCCACAATTTGAGAGCGCGCAGGTATGCAGATTGGTTCCTTAAAGGTAACCAATTGCTGCCTGCCTTCATCGGTCTCTTGTTCGCCCAGACAGCCTTTTTCACATTCCTTGGGCCCTTTTGGAGCTTGGCAGCCAGCTTTTCTCGTTTGAAAAGCCTTGAAGACACTGCAGGTGGATAGTTCAGCCTGTTTAGACTCTACCTCTTCTGCAAGTGTTCTTACTTCGACTGCTTTTTCAGAATGTAGCTTGTCCGTTTCAAACTCTAATGGCAAAGCAAATTCGTCTGGATTAGTTTCCGTGCGAGGAAACCTTAGTGCCTTATTAGGACCCTCAACGTTACAGTTTTTTGCTAGGAAATCATTTCCTAGAAGTCCATCATCGGAAAGGCCAGGCAAGTTCTTTACGACTTGAAACTTGCAGGGAATTTTGTTTTTGAAAACGAAGTTTCCCTGGCAATTTCCCAGCGTCTTTCCGGTACCAAATGGGGTCTGAAGTGTACATGCCTCATTGTGGTTAATGACTTTGAGATCTTTTAATGACCTTTTCTTTATTATACTAACCTCAGCGCCTGTATCCACTACTAGTTTAGTTTGGCCGTTCAGGCCTATGTCTAAAGCAAGTTTTACTGTAGCGACACTGGAATCGGGCTGCTGAGGAGACCCTAATTTATTAGACGGGAGTTTTATAGTCGAGCCGGGGAGTTTTGGGTCGACTGTACGTCGTTTCCCTGACTCCGGGCTTCCCATTTACGTTTTTGTTGGCAGTTATTTACTGCATGTCCAGAACGACCACAAAATTCGCACTTTTTACGCACATTATATACTCTGGAGTTGTTATTGGGGTTTTGCGGCTCTCTAGGACGTTGGTTTGGTGGTCCACTATTATTGTGTGGTCTCTGGAAACTATTGTTGTTTCTTCTGCAGTCACGCACGTCATGGTTATACATTTTGCAGGTCACACAATAAGGCGTATTTTTCCTTTTGAGGCAATCAGCATATGTATGGCCTCTTAAGTTACAAAAACTACAACTGATTTTATTTAAATATGTATTTTTATTATTTATATTATAATTTTTATTTGACGATCTTGGTTCCTGTTTAATATATGCTGTGCCTGCCTGTGTGAACTGTGACGTTGGTATGTGACTGCTTGGGTTTGGCAGGGTCTGAGGAACTTGAGCGAATGGCATTATGCCGGGAGTAAATACGCTGTGATTAGCTGATGAATTAAGTTGGTTAAAATGTGCGTTATTTGGTGTTGTTGCACTTATTGAATGGGGTATCGGATTTTGCATCACATTTGGCTGAAATTGCCCTGAAGGTTGCAGGAATAGAGAACTTTGCTGGAGACGTTTCATGTCAAGTGCTCTTTGTATTAAATCATCCACAGTGCCGTCGGTCATGGTCAGAAGATATTGACATATATAGGGGTTATTGACTCCTGTTTTTAGTGCGTTTTTCGCCAAATCTTCTAGCTGCGTTTTAACAGCTGGTGCTGCTGTGGCTCCGTATTTGGATTCTGCTGCTTCATTGCAGAGTGCCAGCATTTGTTTTACTCGTGCCGTGAAGGCTGTGAGGTTTTCTAAGGGATACTGCCTTGTAGTTATTAATTTATTTACCAGTTCCTGGTAAGTTTCTCTAGGCAGGTATGTGCGATTTAGCCGTTCTTCTACTTCTTTGAAAGTAGTGGGCATATTTGAGGCAAAAAGCTGGTAAGCTTCGCCTCGAAGTCTGGTGGGAAAGATTTGTAAAAATGCTGTTAGTTCATCCACCGAAATGCACTGTATTACCTGCCTGCAGCACCCTAGAAATGTTTTGAGCTCAAGGCTCAATTTTGGGTGCTGTTCTCCTGAGAATAGGGGAACCAGCTGAGCAGTCAGTTTGGCGATTTTCGCGTAATCTGCCATGTTTATACTTGGGATTCTGAAGCTAAAGTTTGGCACCTTTGGGGAGCTAGTTTCTTCTATGCTGGTTTCCAAAAGGGAGTCGCCCAGCCAATTCAATAGGATTTCACTCACGGTAGAATCACTGACACTGTCCTCAATGGCACCTTCTCTTAATTCTACACTATTATTTGTAATTTCTGTTTCGAGAGAGTGCGAGAGTTCTCCAAACTGCTTTAAGCTTTCTTTAAATTTTTCCGTACTTTCTTTGAATTGCGCGATTTGCTCAAGCCGCCGTTCACGGGACTTTTTGAGCTGTTTATCGATAGAATCGCACTGTATAACAGAAAGTTCGGAGGAGTCTCGCACTTTCCCCTCTAGATATTTTAAATAACTTTCTAAATTTAAATTAGAAGGTCTTACTTGTTGGGGACCTGTAAGGATTGTCCCACTCCTGAGTGTTACCCCTTTTTTTGTTGAATTTGTTGCGGGTGTTTGATTAGCACCCTCTGTTGCGGATGTTGCTCCCGCGTTGCCTCCTTCGTTCCGGGACGGAACTTCCTGTGCGTCGCCCGGTGAGGAGGATTGTTGAGGAGTTGGTTGAAATGGTGTGATTTCCTGCGGCGTCTCCTGGTGGGAGCTTTCCTCGCTCATGGACCACCGTGTGTAAAATTTGCAGCTAGGGGGGCTTCTGCCGTCTTAATTCCCTTGGTTCAAATTGAGAGGGGGGCTTATTGCCTTCTTCGAGGTCCCTCTCAATTCAGGATCGTTGGTTCGGTTTCTTGAAGTTCTTTGGCTGCCGGGGGGGCCCGTGGCCTTCTTAAATTCCCCTGGATAAAAGCTGAAAGGGGGGCGCGTTGCCTACTTCGAAGTCCCTTTCAGCTCTGGATCGCAGATAGCGGATGGTTTGCAAACTTCCTTCCTTCAAGTGTAAATTTTAAAATTTTGGGATGTGGACTTCTTTATCCTGGGCTGGGATGAAGCCCGCTATTTTCCCACGTTGGCACTTTGTGCTTTGATGAGGGGGTGGCTGCGTGTTTTTCAAACAGAGGCAGTTAAAGCTGCCCGACCCCGAGCGTTGGGAGCCGACAAGATCGAAATACTCTTGAAGCCAGACTCAACTTCAGGCGAAGGGTAGGGTGTCTTGCCCAGTATTCGATCCCGTCTTCAACTCCTTTTTGATTCGCAGGATAGAGGGTTTTCGAGCGCTTGTACTTTGTTTGTTTTTCAAAGTAGGCTTCCTCTATCCTACCGGCTGCGCCAATTTGTTATATTTATATTTTTGTTATATATATATACCTTCCTTTTTCACCTCTAAATTTACAGTTATAGCGGTATGTATCTCTTACCTCGGTATTCCTTTGTTTTGGAGGGATAAGCACAAACACTATATTTTGGTATCCTTGTTGATCCTTTTATTTTCTGGAGCTTGTCCTAATTGCACGGACTTTCTTTTGCTTTTACAACTTTTTTTTTTTACACAGAACTTATTTTCTTTACACAACTTTTTTTTTGAACTTTTCCTAAATACGCAGACTTTCTACAACCTTTTTCCTTTTTTTACAATCCATTTTATTTTCTATCATTACTAACCGAACTATTTTTCGTTTTATTATTTATTTCTCTTAATCACCCGCCGAACCGCCTTATTTCGTGTCTTAAATTCCACTCGCTTTTAACACCGACTGCGCTCTTGATCATCTCCATCGTGATCAAGAGTCGTCGTTCAGGGTAGAAAATGCATAGTTGCATTTCTACCCTGAGAAAAATTTTCATTTATTCTGGACTTGATTAAACAAGTCCAGAATATTTTTCGTTGGACGGTGGCTTGAAAAAATGAAATTTGATGTTTTTATAAACATCAGCCACCGTCCCGTCGATTGAAATTGCGGCGCGCGTATACATGTAATGTATTTTCGCGGCGCGCATTTCTTATCGCGAAAGCTTTTTTTTTTGTTATTTTTTTAAATTAAATATTTCTACTGGCAAATTTTGCTGAAGGCAACTCTATGGAATGCGAAGAAAATTGCTGACGCAATTTTCTTCCCTGATTGAACAGATAAGCTAACCATGTTTTAGGCATGGTTAGCTTATGTGAAAATTTTATGTATGAAATATTTTAATATTTTTTAAATTTTGTTAATTTATAATTAGGTATTTATTTTAGGCTTTTTAGGCACATAACAATAGCAATACTAAATAAAATTTTTGAAATGGGGTAAATTGGAACAAGTCCAGAATATTTTTCGTTGGACGGTGGCTTGAAAAAATGAAATTTGATGTTTTTATAAACATCAGCCACCGTCCCGTCGATTGAAATTGCGGCGCGCGTATACATGTAATGTATTTTCGCGGCGCGCATTTCTTATCGCGAAAGCTTTTTTTTTGTTATTTTTTTAAATTAAATATTTCTGCTGGCAAATTTTGCTGAAGGCAACTCTATGGAATGAGAAGAAAATTGCTGACGCAATTTTCTTCCCTGATTGAACAGATAAGCTAACCATGTTTTAGGCATGGTTAGCTTATGTGAAAATTTTATGTATGAAATATTTTAATATTTTTTAAATTTTGTTAATTTATAATTAGGTATTTATTTTAGGCTTTTTAGGTACATAACAATAGCAGTACTAAATAAAATTTTGGAAATGGAGTAAATTGGAACAAACCTTCTTGAAATTGCCATAAAAAAATTTGGTTTTTCACTATATATTTGAAGACTGCCTGAGAACGCGCCAACGTAGATAGCTGAAATTTGGGACGTGGTATTTTCATAGCAATGGCTAATATAATTTTACAAATTGACTGTATAGAGTAACACGTTCTAGGTGTTGCCATATAAAAATTGAGGGTTTTTACGTATATTGTGAAAACGATCAGCCGACCGATTAGAAACTTCACAATTTCAAAATGGTCGCAGCAAATTTGCTTTCAGTAGTGTTGGTATGCTGTTCGTACTTAACTGCCAAAAAACTTCCGCGTGTGGGCTATGGGTAAAGGCATTCTTAAAATAAAATTAAAATAAAATTTGCTATATTTTATGTTATAATAACATATATATAACTTTATTTTTGATTCAAATGTTTTTTTCGTGAATTGGAAGCATTGAGGGCGGTAAAATTCCGTTATACACCTGCTGTGATTTTGGGATACACTGTAAGTTGTTTAAACACGCAAGGTTGCCCTATATATGTTTTGTGTGGAATATTAGATTTGTACCGAATGCATCACTCGGCAACGACGCTTGTATCGAAAAATGTAATATCTTCCCACGTCAACTGTAAATTAAGTTGCAATTTACAAGTGTACTAAAATTATAATCACCCTATATTTCAAAAACTCTAGCGGATAAAAGCAAAAGCTATAGATATATCCATATACTGACTAATCAAACATTTGATGCGATTAAAGCTAGGAAGGAGAGCAAATAAAACATTTGTGATAAATTTGTAAATTATTTTAATTACGTGCTTAACTTTGTGTACACAAAAGGACACGAATAAGAAAACAGGGTATAGGAATGTATAAAGTTCACACGGGAAATTGCCTGCATTAAAGGTTTTAACCCTTTTCATCACCTGCTTCTGTCTGAAAGTTCTCTCAGACGTCAATTCCTGATTTTTCAACAATTCGAAATCTCTTCTAGAATCATATTTCGGAAAGCTCTTAATTTTTTTGGGAATCTTAAATTGTATCTTTACCGGAGCGCTACTTCACCTCACTGCCTGAGAGTTTGTGCTGACGCTGATTGATTGTACGAATTTCCGAGACCCATTAGCTGTGATACATTCCCCAATTTATCCGGAAATCGTGGACACCATTTTTCGGAACAAACTTCCAATTGCTCCAACCTCAAGTAGTGACACAGGCTTAGACACATCTATTTTGAAGCAATTGTTCCAACTTGCATTGGTTGTGACTCAGGATTTAACACATTATTTTGAGTTAATTGCTCCCACCGCATTAACTTGGATCTAACCGGTAACCCAGGACACTGTTTTTGTTTTGTTTTTATTTTTGGGATTATTTGCTCACTACATAATGTTACGTTCCTAAAATCCTTCGGTGATGGTCTCGTTCCATGTTGTGTTTGTCGTTTTTCTAAGCAAGTAGCTCTGCAGACTTTTTTTTATTTTCCAGTGACCCCAGTAAACATGGAGAAGGAGCAACCCCCAATAGTACGCGGATTGTCCTACTGAGCCTCGACGTATAGTTACCAGCGGATTAGCAGCAATTTAAGTAATTTATGTCCCCGTTATTACGGGGCTGTGGAGTCTACAATTCCACGGATGTCCATACTTTCTGTGGCTTAATGGACCAAACCCACTCAATTAATATATATATATATATATATATATATATATTCTCGATGATAATTCCAAAACGATGGATCAGAACACCAAATTAATTCTCACTGTGAACACGGAAAGGCATTTCTACAAACCGGAAATCGGACCATACATTATTATTTCTCCGGTTCTACTACTCTTGTACGTGTATCGCCGCTGAATGGAGGAAACATAGATTATAACTATTAGATTATCTCTGTGAATTATATAAGGTAGACTAGATCAGTTTATTTTGATCATCACATTGTATCTGATTTTTTTTGTGTATTCATAATCAGCTTATGTATAAAACTTTTAGCTTTTAATGCATGGATTAAGTATTAGATATTCAATTCAAATTTGAGCCTAGGTGTTCAAAATTCTATATTTTCATTCCTTGCAGTTTTGTTAACGTACTAAATTTTGTTAAATGCAAGCGTAGCTCAATATTCAGTAGTTGTGAAGGTTAATTTAGAAAGATAATTTTGAGTACAAACACGCACCACTCAGCCACGTTCCAAGGTATTAATTAGGTATGTCGCACTACTATCCGTCAAGTTCCTTTTTCCACGTGTGTCATTTAATTGTAAAATGGGATTACAAAACGGACCTCCAGATTTCCTCCAATAGTACAAAAAGAAATACAGAATAAATAAATAGATAACTAACATTAAAACAATTAATAAACAATATTAAATAAAGTGATAAATAAATAAATAACGAAATAAATAAAGGACCACTCCATAATTTAAAAGAAACAAACAAATTTGTGTTGTGACAAAGAAAGTAAAGAAAGCCGTAAAGAAATCGCCTCAGCAATTCGCTCAAGTAGTTATTGGCAAGCTATTCAAATGTCATAATCCGTGCACCAGTATGTAAAAGAAGTGTGAATAAAAAAAAAAAAAAATAAAAATAGACAAATGGACAAACCATTAAAACAAAACAAAATTTCGTAAACTATATATATTCGAAAACTCAAAAGATACCGAACGCAGCCATTCGCAGCGGAAGGGACAGTTTCGAAATTTGGAGAGTAGGTGAGGAAAAGGAGATAGCGATACGGTACGGGGGTTCCAAATCTCTCGGCGATCGGGGGAGAAGAAAGAAGGTCGACGGCAGATCGAACAGTGGTCAAGAGTCAGTGCGAAAGTTATAAAAGTAATTTAAAAAAAAAAAAACGAAAAGTCTTAGGCGAAAGTGGATATTCTGGACTAACGAAACTAAAATAAAGAAACAATAAAACGAAAAACAAATTAAAGTAAGGGGGTCTGGAGCCGGAAATAAGCGATTTTTTTTCTTTTGAGTTTTTTTAAAACACATGGAGAAGGAGGAACTGGCCAGGTGGTTAATCAAAGTTAAGTACTTTTCGTTCAATAATTTATAATTAAGCAGTATTAAAACATTAAGCTTACTTAATCCGTACGCGGCTGGAGGGTGGTGTTATCGTATTGTAATAAACTAGAATTTTTTTATTACCTTATGGTATGAAGCCGAAAGGAAATTTTCTATTACTGTGGCATTGAAGTTAAATTGTCTAATTTAATTTACCCCTAAGTTTTTGTACTAATATTAGTGGTTAATAAATTTGAATTGATACCACTCGGCAGTGTTGAGGTATTTATAGGTTTCGTGGTTTACCCTGCCTACGCGAAAGACCACGTGGCGCCCAATTTTTATATTCCTTCTTAGGATACTTCCCGCACCCATCTCCTGAGCTAGTGTACACCCACCTGAGGCGTGAGTGATAACATTTTTGGCGCCCAACGTGGGGCCACAACGAAAGAAAACGGTGGAAAATATTTTTTTTTTGTGTGATCAGAAAATTGTTGCGGAGTAACCAATTAATTTGTAAAAGCAAGGAAAGCCAGAAAAGTGAAACCCTATTCCTACAAAAAAAAAATATATATATATATATAAATAATTAATTAATGAAGTGTAATCGGCCAAACTAACGCACGTACAAAGTTAGCTCAGACATTCATCATTGTCATCAGCTGCAGACACTACTTGCATGAACTGCCGCTATGTGCAGTAGTTGAATACTAACGCACGTACAAAGTTAGCTCAGGCGCACATCATTGTCATCAGTTGCAGCCACTACTTGCATGAATTGCCGCTATGTTCAGTAGCTTAAAATTAGAGTTTTTGTTTTGGTAACATTATTGGCAGCTATAGCCGTTGTTTGCACAGATGATCTCAGCCACATGCAGTAGTCGAAGCTTTATATTTTGTGATATTATTTTTGATCGTAGTTAGTAAAGAAAAGTAAAGGAATTTCCAGTTCACACTTGTTTTGCGCGTATTGAAATAGCCTGTCACTTTCCAGCCGCGTTTATGTATCTCTGCTGTACACCTCGTCTTCCTGATCCAGCTGTAAATTAGTAAACCATTCCACCAGCTTAGTCCTTATTACGGTTAGGACATAATCTCCGTGGTAAGGTATTGCAAAGTGAATCGCAATGTATGTATATGCTTGGCTGGATTAATGTTAATTTGGCTTTGCCTTTTTGCTTACATGCCGAAGTGGATTTCAAAGTATTTTTGTTAAGTTTATTATGGTGAATTTTTCTTTAAGTTTGACCTATTTGTAGATAGATTGGTGTACCTGTGGATGAATGCTGTTAACTCTTTGAAGTGGTAATTGCGTTCGAATTAGAATATAATTGATCTATCCCAACCAAATTAAAGACACTGAGGATTGTTAAGAATATATATTAGCACAGTTCTAAGTACCATTGTGTGCTTTATAACTAGGGAAGTTGTCCTGCGAATTAACGAAGGGAGAACTATACTTACTATTGGATCAGATGTGAGAGTGATTGTGGTGATTGGAAGTAGCAGTAGTTATTAACGAGTTATAGATAAAAGGTACGTAATTAAAGAATTCTTCATATATATCCCAAGGCTCGACGGATGCATATTAACCGCCATTTCGGGTGTATTATCTCATTTAAAACAAAATGAATTTTAGTATTGTATTTAATGAAAAATGAACTTTAGGTTTAAATTGGCATTAGTCTAAGAATGCAGTTAAGATTTTGATTTTAAATTTTGTTTTTTTTTGTTGCATAAATATAGGTATTTAAATTTAAAACAATAATGGTTGCAACTGAATTTTAAAATACGGAAGGGATGTATAAACCTTTTTTTTTATTATTTCGAGTGCATATTATTTCACCAGATTGCGATTTTGGTTTTACTTGAGGTGTGGGCTTAGGTGAAAACTACTGGAAATTGAAATTTAGCATTGCTATTGTCTCTGAAATAATCATAACGATTTAAGATAATCGGCGTATTTTATTGTATATCTTAACCAGTGGTTTTGTATAGCTGCATATTGGAGGCAATTATTGGAGTTCCAAATAAATACTATTCTGTGTTCGTTGTGACGGAATCTCGAGTTCGGTTATCTGGCCCATACAACTCGCCCTGTTAAATCATACTATATGCTAAGAGACCCGGTGTTGGAAATGTAATATTTTTTTTTTTTGCTATAAGCGTACCTAATCTAAGCATTTTGATTCGAGTTATGGGAAAGTATTAACTCAGAAATAGTGAAAAGGTGACGACCTAAAATTAAAACAAAAGAAGAAAAAGGAAAGTGCATTCAAATCTAACCAGAGAATCGTGCAAATACAAACGTGGTTATATCGCTTCCATTATCCGAATCCTAGATTAACGTTATCGGGTACATTTAAATATGTCCAGTAGTACCATGGACGTTAATCGACTAAACCAAGATGAACTTATCTATGAACTTGCCATTCGAAACATTCCCCCTTCTAAAGTCGATAACATGAGGGTAAGTCTTCGCTCCGCATTGAGAGCCGAGAAATTAGGGCGGCCCTTGTTAGCTGTTCCTTATCCCTTTTCATTTGAAGAGGATAGTGAGGCATTACAGGGAAAGTTGGAAGAAATCAAAAGCTTGATTGAAAGCTTCAAGGGAGAAGTAGGGTCATCAGATTATAGAAAGATCATGACGAAGTTAGATTGGGCTTTCTCTAGATTAGGGAGGACTGTAGTAAGTGACGAGACACAATCAAAGGAAATCAGTAGGATCAAAATTGATTTAGCTTTAGCGCTTGGGTCTCTTCAATGTAAGGCCGAAGAGGATGGATCGAGTAGCGATGAGGATGAGAGAGAGACAACAACCATCATAAACTATGTGCATCCCACGTCGAACAATGTTAACCAATCCGCCAGTGAAGCTAACGCCACAACTACGGTTTTATCTGTCTCACGATGCACTGTTCCAATATATAAATGGGGTATCCAGTTTTCAGGGGAACGTGATCAATCTTTAAATAGTTTCCTAGAACGAGTCTTAGAGCTTAGTGAAGCGAGAGGTGTAAGTAGAACAGATCTGTTCCAATCAGCCCTTGACTTATTCACAGGAAAAGCCTTGATTTGGTTCAGAGCAAATAAAAGCCAATTAAAATCATGGTCCGACTTGGAACGGGAATTGAAAAAGGAATATCTACCCGCCGATTATGATGACCGACTGCTTGAAGAGATTAAGTATAGGACTCAAGGCAAGGATGAAAGTATCGGAATGTATGTCGCCGTAATGAGTAGATTGTTTGCTAGGCTTAGTATTCCCGAAACAGAAGAGAAACAGTTAAGACTTATAAAGCGTAATATTGGTCCATTCTATCAATCACAGTTAGGGCTTACTAACGTCGAGACAATTAGCGAATTGGTAAAGTTTGGTCGAAAACTAGAATCAATTCGAGCATCAGTGGAAGCTTTTGTGCCTCCACCTACCAAACGGAATTCAAGGCTGCTTGAGCCCGATCTCGCCTATGTATCCACGGATCCACCAACAGTTGGCTCAGTTGCTACTCATGTTGGTCAACCAGCTACTAACCGCGTGAAATGCTTTAAATGTGGTCGTATGGGCCATTTCGCACGGTTTTGTAGGATACCAAGTAGTAATTTCTCTAGAAGATCACCAGTTTTCAATAATGAGGGACGTAACCAAGCTCAACAGCGAAATGCAAATAGGGTCAATGCTAGTAATTCACGCAGTCAAACAAGTCCTGTAGAGGGAAATGGGAGTGGAGTTCAACAGTAGGCGGCCAGTTGAACTCTAGTGGGTCCCAAGAAGCCGCGATTCAAAAGAGTGTTCCTGTTCTAATCGATAGGGAAAGAGGCGTACTTGCTGGTTTATTGGATTATGTCTTTGCAAAGTCAAAGAATGACGTACGGCCTTTCTTAAAACTTCGAGTGTTTGATATTCAGTTCACTGGTCTTTTAGATTCAGGGGCATCACGCACCATTATTGGTGGACCAGGGTGGGAATTGTTGGAAAGGATGGGACTGAATATAAATAAAACCAAATTGGACAATGTGACCTTAGCTGATGGAAATAGTGTTGGTATCCTTGGTGAAATAGATCTCCCAATAGAATTAGAAGGTCGACTGAGAGTTTGTAAAGTTTTAGTTGTCAGGAAAATCCCTCACCAGATCATATTAGGGGCTGATTTTTGGAAAATCATGGGCATAACAGCGAGTTTATCTGAACATTCATGGACATTCTCAGAAGAAGACTTACCGAATCAAATTGCTTCACTCGAAAGCAAGTCGAAACTAACTGTAGAACAGCAGAAGGAGCTTGAAGCAATAATCCAAGAAGCTGAAATGAAGATGGGAAAGGAATTAGGCTGTACTACCGAGGTCGAGCACGTAATTGAGACTGACTCGGCAGCAGTAAAGCAGCGTTATTACCCAGTATCACCAGTCATTCAGAAGGTAATCGATGAAGAACTGGATAAAATGCTTAAAGACGGGATAGTGGAACCATCAAACAGCGCATGGTCCTCACCTGTAGTAATGGTAAGTAAGAAGGATGGAAGCTACCGGTTCTGTGTGGATTTTCGCAAACTTAATAAGGTGACAAAGAAAGACGCCTATCCGCTACCTTATGTCTCGGCTACCTTAGATAAGCTAAGAGACGCCAAGTACATGTCCTCCTTGGACATAAAGTCTGCGTTTTGGCAGGTGCCAATGGCAGACGCTTCAAAACATTATACAGCTTTCACGGTTCCAAGAAGAGGCTTATTCCAGTTCCGTAGAATGCCGTTCGGGTTAACGAACTCGCCAGCTACATGGCAGAGGCTAGTGGATAAAGTCTTATCTGGAGAACTCGAGAATCACGTCTTTGTATATTTGGATGACGTCATAATTGTAACACAAACCTTCAATGAACATAAGCGTATTTTAAGGGAAGTTCTGTATAAGCTCCATAAAGCAGGTCTCGTCATCAACTACGAGAAATGTGAATTCTGTAGGCAGGAACTTCGATACCTGGGTTATTTAGTTGGGGAGAATGGTCTGCAGGTTGACCCAGAAAAAGTAAAATGTATTCTTGATATGGCCCATCCAAAAACAATCTCAGAGGTTCGGAGATTTATAGGCATGGTAGCATGGTACCGCAGATTTGTACCCAGTTGTTCCACCTTAATCGCGCCTATTACCAATTTGCTAAAGAAAAATAGGAAATTTGTATGGTCTACTGAGTGTGAAGAGGCGTTCAGTTCAGTTAAAGCTCGATTAGTGAGCGCTCCGATACTTACCTGCCCCGACTTCAGTTTGCCCTTTTCGGTGCATACAGACGTATCTGGGTATGGTATAGGTGCTGTTCTAACACAAAAGATAGATGAAGACGAAAAAGTAGTAGCCTATCTGAGTAGATCGCTCAACAAGTGTGAACGAAATTATTCGACCACTGAGCGAGAATGCCTAGCGGTCCTTTGGGCAGTTGAAAAACTGCGCCCCTATCTTGAAGGAAGTACATTTACAGTCGTCACAGATCATGCATCACTAGTGTGGTTGCATAATCTAAAGGATCCCACCGGAAGATTAGCGCGGTGGGCCTTGCGTATGCAGCAGCATGATTTTAACGTCGTACATAGAAAAGGAAACGAGCATTTGCTTCCAGATATGCTTTCTAGATCTGTGCCCACAGTGGAGTGTCTAAATGGCCAGCCCTCACCAATAGATAATTGGTATTTACGTATGAAAACAAATGTTGAAAGGAATCCAATGGAGTATCCAGATTGGAAAATAGTCAATGATAGGTTATTTAAGCATGTTCGCCCCAGGTATCCAGCCTTAGTCTTCGATACAGATAACTGGAAACAGGTGGTTCCAAAAAACGAAAGAAAAGATATAATTTATAAAGCACACGATATTCCTATATCGGGACATTGCGGAGTTCAAAAAACATACACGCGGATTTGTCAAGATTATTACTGGCCTAAGATGAAGGCCGATGTTGCAAGGTATGTTAAAAATTGCAACATTTGTCAAGCAGTTAAGCCAGTACGCATGAAACCGGCGGGGTTAATGGCTTCACGCAAAATGGCGGTAAAGCCTTGGGAGACCATCAGTGTCGACCTTATTGGCCCGCTACCTCGTTCTCGTCGAGGTTATCAGTATGTCCTGACGATAGTAGATCAGCTTACGAAGTTCCCGATGTTGTTCCCTATTCGAACTGCTACCGCGAATTCTATAATTTTAGTATTAGAGGAATTCGTGTTTCTACTTTTTGGTGTACCGAGTATTCTCATTTGCGACAATGGGCCCCAATTTAAAAGCAGAGAATTTCAAAAGCTATGTAGTAACTATGGGGTAGATATAAAATATACTGCCTATTATCACCCGCAAGCCAATCCTGCAGAAAGGACAAATCAGGTAATTAAATCTATGCTTCGAGCTTATGTAGCGGAGAACCACCGTTTGTGGGACTCTTACTTTGCACAAATAGCCTGTGCTATCCGTACATCGGCTCACGAGACTACCAAGCTGACGCCATATTTCGTAGTTTTTGGCCGTGAAATGGTTACTAATGGTAAGGCTCATAAGGAATTAGGAGAACAAGAAGTGTATAATGCAGAGGAGAGATCGAAAGCACTTGAAACGGTTATAAAAGACGTACGGAAAAGATTGACGTTCTTACAATCTCCGCAGGAGAGATTCCAGATACTATAAGCACGATCTAGTTTGGCGAAAGAACTATGTCCTTTCCGACGCTTCAAAATATTTTAATGCCAAATTGGCACCAAAGTTCGTGGGCCCGTTTAAAGTCGCTAAAGTACTATCGCCGTGGACTTATGAGCTTGTCGATGATAAGGGTAAATGTCAGGGTACGTGGCACACAAAGGATTTGAAGCCTTATCAATCAGTGTCAGATAGTGCCGATTAATCTCCTTGTATTCAGCAAATTAGATAAGAAGGAAAGGTTAGAGTAGGAAACGAGAGTAATAGCATCAGAATTTAACATACTAGTTATGGATTAGGAAACTTATTCAAGGGTTCGTAATTATATTGTTTTGTCATTAGCCAAACACACGCGTTGTAGTGCTTTACTATAGAGATTTCGGGGAAATCTCTTGGAGGAAGGGGAGGTGTGTTACGTTCCTAAAATCCTTCGGTGATGGTCTCGTTCCATGTTGTGTTTGTCGTTTTTCTAAGCAAGTAGCTCTGCAGACTTTTTTTTATTTTCCAGTGACCCCAGTAAACATGGAGAAGGAGCAACCCCCAATAGTACGCGGATTGTCCTACTGAGCCTCGACGTATAGTTACCAGCGGATTAGCAGCAATTTAAGTAATTTATGTCCCCGTTATTACGGGGCTGTGGAATCTACAATTCCACGGATGTCCATACTTTCTGTGGCTTAATGGACCAAACCCACTCAATTAATATATATATATATATATTCTCGATGATAATTCCAAAACGATCAAAACGATGGATCAGAACACCAAATTAATTCTCACTGTGAACACGGAAAGGCATTTCTACAAACCGGAAATCGGACCATACATTATTATTTCTCCGGTTCTACTACTGTTGTACGTGTATCGCCGCTGAATGGAGGAAACATAGATTATAACTATTAGATTATCTCTGTGAATTATATAAGGTAGACTAGATCAGTTTATTTTGATCATCACATTGTATCTGATTTTTTTTGTGTATTCATAATCAGCTTATGTATAAAACTTTTAGCTTTTAATGCATGGATTAAGTATTAGATATTCAATTCAAATTTGAGCCTAGGTGTTCAAAATTCTATATTTTCATTCCTTGCAGTTTTGTTAACGTACTAAATTTTGTTAAATGCAAGCGTAGCTCAATATTCAGTAGTTGTGAAGGTTAATTTAGAAAGATAATTTTGAGTACAAACACGCACCACTCAGCCACGTTCCAAGGTATTAATTAGGTATGTCGCACTACTATCCGTCAAGTTCCTTTTTCCACGTGTGTCATTTAATTGTAAAATGGGATTACAAAACGGACCTCCAGATTTCCTCCAATAGTACAAAAAGAAATACAGAATAAATAAATAGATAACTAACATTAAAACAATTAATAAACAATATTAAATAAAGTGATAAATAAATAAATAACGAAATAAATAAAGGACCACTCCATAATTTAAAAGAAACAAACAAATTTGTGTTGTGACAAAGAAAGTAAAGAAAGCCGTAAAGAAATCGCCCCAGCAATTCGCTCAAGTAGTTATTGGCAAGCTATTCAAATGTCATAATCCGTGCACCAGTATGTAAAAGAAGTGTGAATAAAAAAAAAAAAAAAATAAAAATAGACAAATGGACAAACCATTAAAACAAAACAAAATTTCGTAAACTATATATATTCGAAAACTCAAAAGATACCGAACGCAGCCATTCGCAGCGGAAGGGACAGTTTCGAAATTTGGAGAGTAGGTGAGGAAAAGGAGATAGCGATACGGTACGGGGGTTCCAAATCTCTCGGCGATCGGGGGAGAAGAAAGAAGGTCGACGGCAGATCGAACAGTGGTCAAGAGTCAGTGCGAAAGTTATAAAAGTAATTTAAAAAAAAAAACGAAAAGTCTTAGGCGAAAGTGGATATTCTGGACTAACGAAACTAAAATAAAGAAACAATAAAACGAAAAACAAATTAAAGTAAGGGGGTCTGGAGCCGGAAATAAGCGATTTTTTTTCTTTTGAGTTTTTTTAAAACACATGGAGAAGGAGGAACTGGCCAGGTGGTTAATCAAAGTTAAGTACTTTTCGTTCAATAATTTATAATTAAGCAGTATTAAAACATTAAGCTTACTTAATCCGTACGCGGCTGGAGGGTGGTGTTATCGTATTGTAATAAACTAGAATTGTTTTATTACCTTATGGTATGAAGCCGAAAGGAAATTTTCTATTACTGTGGCATTGAAGTTAAATTGTCTAATTTAATTTACCCCTAAGTTTTTGTACTAATATTAGTGGTTAATAAATTTGAATTGATACCACTCGGCAGTGTTGAGGTATTTATAGGTTTCGTGGTTTACCCTGCCTACGCGAAAGACCACGTGGCGCCCAATTTTTATATTCCTTCTTAGGATACTTCCCGCACCCATCTCCTGAGCTAGTGTACACCCACCTGAGGCGTGAGTGATAACAATAATGACTCGCTGTGGTTATGCTAATTGTTCCATCTCCGACAACAGCTTTTCCCTGATTGATTGTTTTGGATTGTGTGGCAGATCGTTCCATCCATCCTGTGTTGGACTCTCCAATTTCGGTCGTTTATCCATAAAGTCTGTTCAGGAGATCACCAACGCTTTCTATTTTTATTGTAGTTAGTGCAAGGAAATTACCCTTCTAGATGTATTGCTTGCCATCAAATCTAACAATGATCAATTGAAGGACTTGGCCAGCAACTCTGATAACCTGAGCAATCTATCAGATCTACATAAACTGAGCTGGCCTCGAATGTTGCATCCATGCTGTCTTTGTGACGTTCTGTCTTCTAAAGTTGAGTTGTTTACTTCCGTCGCTGCCAAAGTAAACAAAATTGGCTCCCTAGGTAAGATGCTTGAAGACATTGAGATCAAACTTGACTTACTCAGCAATAAACTCAAGAGCAGCTTTTCACAAAGTGCTCAAACTCTTGACGAGAAGATATGCAAGCTCTTGGATTCCCTTACATGCAAATTCATAGATTGTGCTACACATTCGAAACATTATGAGGCGATCTCGTCGTTATTAAATAATCATCTGTCGGATTTAAAAACATACATCAGCGGTATTCCACATTCGATTGAAAACATAGTTCAAGATACAGGTTCTAAATCCGAGTACAATTCCATTCTTGTAAAGCTTGCTGATGAGGCATCTATTGCAAAAATTTTAATTGGGGACATAGCTGATGAAATAAAGGTGCGGCCCGCTACCCAATATAATCTATCGCCTCCCACCACTTGCTGCTCTGATTTACGCAGTGAACTCAAAGCAGTGTTTACTCCAAATAATGGAACTATTGGTAACTCGCCGGTTTCGGCCCTTAATGATATCATTTTACTTAATGATAACTCGCCGTCTACCTCTCTTAATAATGTTAATGATAATATTGCTCTAACTAATAATGCTGAACTGATGTGCCCCCTATCCTACCTGTTTCTAAGCCTCGTCGCAAGCGCCAGTCGCGCCATGGAAATCGACCTAATTTGCACCTTTCCGCTACCAATATAAGTCCGAGTGCCTCGACTGATGTCGCCGCAGGTAACACTGTGCTTCAATTCTCGCTTGCACCTGCATCTAATTCTGCATCTAATTCCACAGCTATGAATGTCGTTAAACCTGTGTCCTCGTTTGGAAGTGGTATTGGTCCCTCTTTGAGAACAGTTCCAAAACCTTCGAGTATTTTCGTCACGCGTTCCTCTCCTGAAACGTTGTGTGAGAACATATTGAAATATCTAAGGTCCAGAAATGTTGCAACGGAGAGTATTTCGTGTCGTAAGATTAGTAAATCCTCAAAACCGGTTGCATCCTTTGTCCTAACTGTTTCAGCTGATGTGCGGGACCGGTTATTGGATCCCTTATTTTGGCCCTCCGGATCCTTTACTAAATTATTTGTGCCTTCTGTGCGCCACCCCAGAAATACATCCAAAACAAGCAATGCTATTCCAAAAAACTGAAGTCGCTTCTCTTTACTATCAAATGTAAGGGAGATTTGGCCAAAAAGTGTTCACATCTTCAAATCATCTGCTGCGACTTGTTTGATATAGTTGCTTTCACTGAAATCTTAGATAATTCTTACCAAATTTTTAGGAAAAATAGATATATTGACTCTGAAGCTCGCGGAGGTGGCGTACTCCTCGCATGTAAAAACCATTTCAATTGCACCCAAATTGTGGTTTCCAGTTTTTCCAACTCTCTAGACGCCGAACTTATAGTTCTTAAGCTGTCTCTCTTAAGACACGACTTTTATATACTTTGTTGTTATATTCCTCCAGACTGTATAAATATTGTTGATGACAAACGTCAAAATTTATACGACCTGCTCATTTCAACTTCTAATTTTATCCATGGTAAGATGGAGCCTCTTGACGAATTACTACTTATTGGTGACTTTAACTTACCCAATATGCAATGGGTATTAAACTATGATAACGAAGACTATCTCCCCCTTAGTAACTTGACAATAAGAGAATCACTCTTTCTGGACACTATTTCATCTCTTGATCTCAGCCAAATCAGTACTATTAAGAATGACATGGGTAGGCAGTTAGACCTGGTATTTTCTACTGACACGGGTAACTTAATAGTTGAACCTAGCTCAGCTATAATGTCTACTCTTGACAAATATCACCCCCACTACTAATCACATATTGTTATGAAACCGAAAACTTTACAAATTTTGACGAAACAGAATACTTTTTCAATTTTAGAAAGGCTAACTTTTCGAAACCCATACAGGTTTCCCACAACATTCTTAAAATGGACGGAGTCATATCTAGATAACAGAACATAACAAATTTATTTCCGCCATTCCATCTCTAGAGTCTTGAAAGCTTCGTCTGGCGTACCTCAAGAGAGTCATTTGGGCCCGTTGCAATTTATTCTATCCATTGACGACATTGTCTCCGCAGTGAAGCACTGCAAAGTCTTAATTTATGCTGATGACATTAAACTTTTCGCTCAGATTAAATCTTTTAATGATTGTCAACTGATACAGGATGACCTCCACAAATTTTATGATTGGTGCAAAAGCAATAATTTGGTACTCAATATCGACAAATGTGAGGTGATGACTTTCCACAGGAATCTGAATCCTATCTCTTATATCTATGGGTTCTCGGCTTCCTCGACTCGCCGCGTTAGTTCTGTCTGTGACTTGGGCGTCAAATGTGACCATAGATTGAATTATAACTCCCACATAAACCACATGGTATCTAAGAGTAGTTCTATGCTGGGCTTTATAAAACGTTGGTCCCGAGAGCTCTCGAATCCATCCCTAACATTACGTTTATATACTTACTTTGTGAGACCAGTTCTTGAACACGCTAGCCAGGTCTGGTCTCCTTTTTACGGTTCCACATCGTCCGTATCAAGGCTGTTCAGCGGAACTTCCTGCGCTTTGCTCTTAGGGACCTACCCTGAAATAACTCATTGTTTCTTCCACCCTATGAGGATCGCTTGCAGCTCTTGAATATGCACTCGCTTGAGAAACGTCGCATGGTTGCCGATGTAATTTTTGTTCACCAACTCTTAAAGGCGAATCTTGATTCCCCGCTATTACTTGACAAAATCTCTTTCCGTGATAATAGGCACAATTTGAGAAGCCTACCTCTGTTGCATGTAAACTCCTCAAGGTCTAACTTTGGCATGTATGAACCTATTAATCGCATGTGCATTACTGTTAATAATTTGGCTGAGTATTTTGTTGTTGGCGACTCTAAGCATGTCTTAAAAAAACTTCTATATAATATTTAATCTTTTGTTAAGTTTAATTTCGTTTTTTAACTTTTTGTTCTATGTCGCATTGCATGACATTTCACCTGGTGTTTGGTCTATGTTTAGGGTAACCTACTAATACTAGCACCGACTAAGTGATGAAACGCATGTATGTTGACCGTTTATTTATTAAACGTGTCCATGCAGCGAGCTTGTGTTAAGCTGGTTCTGATTGTCAATAAAAGGAACGTAAGTAATTAAAAAAATAAAATTTATTGTATTAATAATTGCATTATTATAATAATAATGAAATATAAAAAAATGCAGAAAAAAAGGTAAAAGTAATGGGAGCAATTGTGGTTCCACCAGAAAATGGAACCCCAACAGCAGAAGTTGTTGCAACAAAAGCAGGGTGCAGCAGCCGGAGCATCTTCAACAGTAACCGGAGCACCAGGAGCTGCAGCAGTGCCGGAACATCAGGAGCAATAGCCGGAGCATCAGAAGCAGCAGCAGTAGTCGGATCAGAAAAGGCAGCCGGAACATCAGGAGAAGCAACAGCGGCACCAAAAAATAAAAACAGAAGAAGGAAGAAACAGAAACCGGTACCCGGGAAACATCAATTATTATTTTGCATATTAAACAAAATAAAATTATAATAATGAAAAAATAATAAATGTTGTATTTTCGTCTATGTCTGTTTTTTTAGTAGTTTTAATTACATTAAAAAAAAAACATTTTAATAATCAAAGTTGAATAGAAACAACAGGAAATTTAATATGGGCATTCATGTAGGGTATCGTAAGAATTAGTTGTTCTCATATCTATTGTAGCTTTTTTCTTGTTGTATTATTCGATTTTTTAACAAATATGCGTCTAACTGAACGAAATTTAGTAAAAAAGAAAAAAAAAAGCCTGCTCAAACTCCAACAAATGGATCGAACCCACTACCCCGAGATTAAGTATCCAAACTGACGTTCTCACTAACTGAGCAAACTGACTTTAGTTACTCTAAGACATAAATACATACTAAAATAAAATTGTGTTTATTATCACATATGTACATATGCTTACAAAAAAAAAGGCAGTAAGTTAAATTATAGTCTTGAAAAAATAAATATTAATAAAACCGATATTGGGAGATATTATTTATTATAAATTAATTAAAATATTTCTTCCATTCACCTTAAAATACAAATAAATAAAAGGAGATTACTCTTTTGGACTTTTTACCGGGTTAAACTTAATTTTCTTCAAGAAAGAATTTTTTGGGATATCTCCGGTATATAGCAAAAGCTAAAAAAATGTTCTAATTTGTTATTTCATCACACAACCCATTAATTTTTGGTGACAAGTTTCAAGGCTTGGTTTGACTCATCAACAGGTCCCAAATAGCGAAATTGGGTGATTAGAAAAACAAATGAAAAAATGAAAAAAGAAGAAAGAAATGAAAAGTTTAAGAAAAATAGAAAAAAACATTTTTTTTATTTATTAAAAAAAAATTTAAAAAAATTTAAAGAAACAGATTCATTCGAAGCGAATCGAACCTGTATACGCCACGCAGTGGGCTGAAAAATGAAGAAGAAAAAGGAAGAAGAAGAAGCGTTTCGTGTCAGCAGAAAACCTTCCACTCATCGGTGCAGCTTGGTTTTCTGCCTGCTGCAGACGCTTGAAAATAGATCAAACCGATCTCTTCTCATATAACCTCAGAATAAAATCTGGGTGTGAATTATATGAGGAAAAAACACTCCTATACAAGCCCAGGAGGAAAAATAAATAAAAGGAGATTACTCTTTTGGACTTTTTACCGAGTTAAACTTAATTTTCTTCAAGAAAGAATTTTTTGGGATATCTCCGGTATATAGCAAAAGCTAAAAAAATGTTCTAATTTATTATTTCATCACACAACCCATTAATTTTTGGTGACAAGTTTCAAGTCTTGGTTTGACTCATCAACAGGTCCCAAATAGCGTGGCGTATACAGGTTCGATTCGCTTCGAATGAATCTGTTTCTTTAAATTTTTTTAAATTTTTTTTTTAATAAATAAAAAAATTGTTTTTTTCTATTTTTCTTAAACTTTTCATTTCTTTCTTCTTTTTTCATTTTTTCATTTGTTTTTCTAATCACCCAATTTCGCTATTTGGGACCTGTTGATGAGTCAAACGACTTTAAATAATGACTTTTATGTTTTTTTAAATGAAACCTAACGAATTAGAGATAACATTATGGGTGTAACGGCAGTTGTACGCTACACTTGCTCAGAAAGTTAGCTGCTGTGTCAACGCTAAGTCGTCACTAACTTTCCGAATAGGACTGATTCAGTAAATACAAATTAACAAATGCCGATCCTTTCAAGTTCAATTCGATTTAGTAAATATATCCAGTTTTTTTGTACAGTTTACAGTAAACAAAATATTAAATACTTTAATCTTTAATCTAAAATCAAACAAATGCAATAATTTCTACCGTTAAACAGTCACGGCTCGAACACTTTATAAAATTAAATTTTTTCTCAATTTATCATAAAAATCACTTTATTGCAATACATGTCGTGGTGACTTCAAATTCGTGGTCGTCGTCAAACACAATACTCTTATCCAGTGCAACTGTTTGTCCAGAATTCCATCCAAATTTGTTGCACTCTACTAAAAAAAAAAATATCTAAACTAAAGACCTCTGGTAAATCCCATCAGTCAAGCTAACCCTGTGAGAGAATGGTAAATCCCAATCTCTTAATTCATACACTACTCCAAACAGTCCAAGAAATCCCAAGTCCAAATCTCAGTAGAAATCTATGCGAGAGAGAGAAAAGTTATTTATTAATATGTATACATACCAATTAAATATTGTGGCTAATTCCACTATAACAAAACTCTTGGCAAATTCCAATTTGTGGCAAATTCTACTTTACAAAACACTTGGCAAATTCCAATTTGCGGCAAATTCCACTTAGACGGCATAAACCAATCTGAGCTTGAGCATGCTCGTGATGCTAGTTTTATGATAGTTCCCCCACCACGCAAATTCAATCCGACATTAAGCATGTTGCCCCCTGCGCCAAATTAAAACTTGCGGGCGTTAGCGGAATTATCGAATTTATATGATGCTCACGTCATCTGTGAGTCATATGTATCACACTCGTGATCAGTTGAGTCGCACACCACCCAATTATTAATGCTGTTGAGCATTCGCTTATTTAGGTGTGTTTCCAATTTTCGGTTTGTAGTTTTAATTTGTTTTGCATCTTTGGTGTGCAGGTGAACGCTGCAACATACTCCGACCCCGTTGATGTATACACATCAAGATAATAAGGAAATACATGGACCTTTTATTATATAGATTTTTTTATTTTCAATATCACATTTCGTAAGATATCATTGGCTGTGATAATTTGACCAAATGATTTTGTTCTATCGAATCCGTAAGCGGACTTTACTATTCGGTCCTAGAAATACCGTGTACCTCTTACGCTTCCCACTTCGAATGGCATCCCAAGGAATCGATTGCATTTGATGGTATGAAACCTGGAACTGCTTCCCTTCTGTGGTTGTCAGCTCATACCTTTTCTCTTCTAACCGCCTCGCAGGGGGTGATTTCAACCTTTCCACAATAAAATCGGACGTGGATGCTACCGCTTCTGCTTCCGCGGCTGAACTCGATCCCTCTGGAGGTCCTGGGGTTGTGACCTCAGTTGATGGCACTGGTGTAATCGGCGAGCACTGTACCGAATATGGGTTTCTTAACTTGGGGTCTCCAGAATCCACCTTCCTAGGGGCAGTAAATAGACTTCTGTCTGGAGTGACTATGGGCGAGATATTTGGGACATCCTTCAGCAAGTACGCCAAAAAGCGTGGCGTTTACAGCGATTGGGGAGCCTTGGGAAAACCAGGTGGCGTCACCAAATCCGCTTCACTGGTGGTGATCTCCAGGACGTCATCCATTTTAATTGCTATTCTAGATGTTTGGAAAAAACAAAAACAAAACAAAAATTGATTAATAGTTTAATACCGACAAATTATTCTACTACAAGGGTGCCTTGTCCAATTAACGAGGCGATATTATGTGGGATTATTGGATAGCTAAACGGGCAAGGAAGCGATTTTATTTATAGGTCTACAGAAGGAAGATGTTTGGGTTTTTATTGTAACAACTCTTGTTTTTCCATTGTCTCCTGGATGAGTTTTCTCAATTATCCGTAAAGCCCATTTTCCAGGTGGAAGACGTTCTTCCTTTAATAAAACTACTTGGCCTTTTTTTATGTCTTCTGTGTTCTTAGTCCACCTTTGCCGTTGCTGTAATTGGGACAAGTATTCATGAAACCATCTTTTCCAAAACGTTTGTTTTATCTGTTGAATTGCGTGCCATCTTTTTAACGCATGTACATTTTCGTCAATAAGATGCGCTTCTCCAGCTGTTGTTATTGCCTTGCCGATTAGAAGATGTCCTGGGGTGAGGACGTCAAGATTTGTGGGATCATTTGATAAACTACACAATGGTCGTGAGTTCAATACTGCTTCGATTTGTGTTAACAAAATGCTGAGCTCTTCAAAGGTTAACACTGTTTGTCCTACCGTTCTTTTTAAATGATGTTTAACGCTCTTTACTCCGGCTTCCCAAAGGCCACCAAAGTGTGGAGCTAGTGGGGGGTTAAAATGCCAATTAACGCCCTCACTAGCTGTTATGCAAGCTGTCTGTTCATTTGCTTCTCTAATGGCCTGGATAAAATCTCGTTTCAAAATTCTGTCGGCCCCTATGAACGTTGTCCCATTATCAGAGTATAAGTTCGTGCATAGACCTCTTCAACTTGTAAATCTTCTAAAGGCAGCAAGAAATGCTTCGGATGTCAAATCTGAGACAGCTTCAATGTGGATCGCCTTGGTTGCCATGCAGACAAAAAGACAAATATATCCTTTGTAGATTTTAGCTTTTCTGTGTTTTGACATTTTAAAGTCTATTGGACCTGCGTAATCAAGTCCAGTATTTTCAAATGGTCGAGCTTGAGTTACTCGTTGGATAGGCAAGTTTCCCATAATCTGTGTCTGATTATGGTGTCGATGTTTTGCGCAAGTGACACATTGAAAGATTTTTGCCTTAACAGTGGACGCACCGTTTATGATCCAGTATTTTGTGCGCAATGTATTTAAAACTAGTTGAGCACCACCGTGCAACGTTGTCATATGATATTTCAGAATTATGATGTCTGTTATATGATACTTACTGGGCAAAATAATAGGGTGTTTTGTATCATATGGGAGGTTTGAATGTTCTAACCTTCCCCCTACTCGAAGTATCCCTTCCTTGTCGATGAAAGTATTAAGCCTTATGAGAATGCTTGTTTTTGTTATTGGTTTCCCGGTTTGCAGTAGGCAGTATTCTGATTGAAAAATTTCTTTTTGTAGACAGCGAATGATTGCTGTTGTGGCCTCCTTTAATTCTCTGACCTTTGGATACGTCATTGATCTTTGTTGCTCGGAACCTCTGTTATTTAGAAATCGGCGACAATACGCCCTAATGCGTAATAATTTGTCGAAGGATGAATATTTACTCAGTAGTATAAATTCATCTTTTTGCTGCGTGGTGAGCAATACTTGGGATGATTTAGTTTCCAAGTCTGTTTCGCAGACGTCATTGGATGTCGGCCAGAATTCATCAGCTTGTGATAGCCAGGATGGGCCATTCCACCAACTGTTGTTGTGAACTATTGACGATGGCATAATGCCCCGAGAAGCTATGTCTGCCGGATTATCCTTCGTTGGTATGTACCTCCAGACATTGTTCCTTGAATTTTCTTGGATCTCCACTACTCTGTTTGCTACGTATGTTCGCCATTTGTTAGGGTGACCTTTGATCCAAGCAAGTACTATCTTGAAATCAGACCAGGAGACCGCCTTGGCGTCACGTAGTTGCATGTCCGACTTAACTTGCGTAATCAGTTTACTTAGTAGGACTGCTCCACACAACTCCAATCTCGGTATTGAAACAGGTTTGATTGGAGCCACCCGTGTTTTAGTTATAACCAAATTTGTGTATATCTTACCATTGGTATGTGTCACTCGAAGGTATACGATAGCAGGAACTGCTTGAGTGGAAGCATCACAAAATCCATGTATCTGACAATTGATCATTCCTGGGTGTAGGTTGACCCATCGTGGAATTTTTAATTCATTGAAATGATGCATTTCGTCCTTAAATTTCGTCCACTCATTTGAGATATTTAATGGAACATTCTCATCCCATTAGCATCTACTTATCCATAATTTCTGGATTAAAATTTTCGCAAGAATTATGCAAGGCGCTATCCATCCTAGTGGATCGAAAAGCTTAGCCACTTCTGAGAGAATTTTTCGTTTAGTCCTAGTAGTATATTGGACATTATCTGCCTTGAATGCAAATGAAAATTGATCTGCTGCTGGATGCCATTGTATACCTAGTGCCTTGATTTCGTTTCCCTCCTCAAATATAAGAGGTAGATCGATTTCTCTATCAGCTGGTGGAATATTTTCCAATAAACTTGTGTGGTTTGCGGCCCATTTCCGCAACTTGAAACCACCCCCTTTGAACAATGCGATAAGTTCCTGTTGTAGGTTTAGTGCCTGGGATATTGTGTCTGCTCCTGTCAGGACATCATCAACATATAAATCTTCCAGTACTTTTTTTGATGCTACTGGAAACCTTTTATCATCGATCGCCAATTGTTGTATGGTTTTTATAGCCAAATAAGGGGCTGCTGTGGTGCCAAACGTGACTGTCACCAGCTCGTATTCTTTAAGTGGTGCAGTCTTTGTATCTCTCCAGAAAGTTGTTTAATATCGTTGATCATCTGGAGGTATCCGTATCATGCGATACATTTTCTCTATATCGGCGTTTAGTGCATATTTATGCTTTCGCCATTTCATCAGTGTAGAAAATAGCTTCGGTTGAAGTGTTGGACCAGTCATCATTTGTTCGTTTAAGCTCCTTTCATTAGACGTTTTTGCTGATGCGTCAAATACTACCCTCAGTTTGGTAGTGGAACTTTCTTTAATGACGGCGTGATGAGGGAGGTAATACCACAGGTAAATACCCTGGACGATATTCCTTTCATACGTCTTCTTTAATGGTACCATATGACCTAATTCTTCATATTCGTTCATACATTGCGTATAAAGTGTTTTGAATTCAGGATTTCTTTCACACTTTTTCTCAATTTGGAAGAACCTGTTTAACGCCATGTTTCTGGATTCCCCTAGTTGGGGACTCCCTTCGTTTTTAAATGGTAGTCTCACTTGATATCTACCATCTTCTAGTCGTGTATGAGTTCGCGTGTAAAACAGCTCACACTCATTCTCCTCTTTAGTCAAGTTGCGCTTCTGCATTAACTCCTCATCTTCCCAAAATTTACGTACCATGGTATCTATTCTAGCGTCCATCGCTTCACTGCTCGTAAAGGTAGAAAACGTTGATGAGGCTTCTTGTTTCTTCAGTGTATTGTTTGACGGTGTTTCGCCGAAGAGAATCCATCCTAACCTTGTCTGTTGTGCAACAAGTCCTGTATTAGATATGTGACGAATTCCTTCCTTTATAATCCTTGCATAAGCCTTCACGCCTATCAGGAGATCGATCTTACTAGATTGTAAGAAATTATGGTCTGCTAAATGCAGGCCCTTTAAGCAATCTAGCCGAATATCCTTACATCTTTCTGGAGCCGAAATGTTCGTTATGCGTTTTATTACATATGCTCGCATTGGCAAATTGAAGCTTTCACTGTGTTGCGATTTAAGCGTAAATTCAATTTCCTTTGATGATCTTGCTACTTTAGATGAGCCCAAACCAGTAATCTGCAAGGACGTCGGAATGGCTCTAGTGTGTAATAACTGATAGGACGCCTCCGTGATGAATGAACTATGTGACCCTAAATCGATTAATGCTCGTAGGATGAGTGTACTACCATTGTCACCTTCTACAATCACCATTGCTGTTGCTAGTAATGCTTGTGGCGATTGCCTATTATAATGACAATTTGTCGTAGAACTTGTGGCTTGATTAACCGCTTTGTTTATAGTTTCTGACACCGGTGTGTCTTCGTGTAAAAGTGTGTTGTGTCTTTTACCACATTTAAAACAAGTCCTTTCGCTAGGACATGCATCCATGTCGTGAGGGCTTAAGCAATTGAAACATAGTTTCTGGTTTGCCACATATTTCCTCCGCTCCTTGGTAGCGAGGTTCTGGAATAGTTTGCACTTATATATAAAGTGAACATCCTTGCACATCTTGCAGTTCGTGTGTGGACATTTGCCATACAAATGTTGTTTCAAGCATTTGAAACAAATTTTGTGTTCTGATAGAAAAGTTCGTTTAGCTTGAATGGTTAAACGCTGGAACCCTTTGCATTGTTGCAATGTGTGGTTTCCTCTACACATCAAGCAACCTTGTTGCTCCTTGATATTATAATTAGTCGTTTTGTTGATTGTTTTAGGAATTTTATTTTTTGCCGTTCCCACCAAAGCTTCTAAAGTCCTGTATCTGGACTCTAAGAATTCAAATAATTGAAGTGTAGGTGGTAATGTTGTGGATTTGGAGATTTCTTGTTCCCATAAACTTCGGGACTCATCTGGAAGTCTGCGTTATAAGGTACAAGATAACAGGGTCCCAGTCATCTGTTGGAACGCCCAATGCATTTAGCTCGTGTAAACACTCTCGCGTTTTGTCTAGCAAGTTTCTTATAGCCTTGTCTGACTCTTGATTTATCTGCGTTTGGTTAAATAGCATTTTGAGTTGCGTGAAGACTAGGACTCTTTGGTTTGTTACGTACACCCTGAGTACGTAGACGCTAGCCCGCGGAGACGGTGGGGTTCTTGTGATTCCCTAAACAGGGGTTCTTTAAACTGGTGTCAACCAAAAGGGCGCCACGTGGTCTTTTCGTGACTAGGACAGACCACGAAACCTTAAATGAACACTAACGCACTACAATAACAACTTCTTTGGTATAGGCTTCTTTTAACTTTATTCGTTATAAATCTTATGCACTGCTTAAATCATACCTACATTAAAAAGAAAAGAACTTAAGATGAATATGGTCAGTATTCAACGAGGCGGATCTAATACGGGAAATATACGCTTAACACAACTTCAATAGGTTTAATACGGTAGATTCCAAATGCCTATTAACCTGATTTTGTTCGATTATTTACCTTACTATGATAAGTCGTAATTTAACAAAAACTAAATATCTATGTATATATTGACGCTTGAACATACGCACCACTGTAGCACAGCCAGTCAGCCATACAAAACAAAAGAAAATTGAAATCGTTTAATAGAAAGAGGTACTTATCTTCACCAAATAAGAAATTATCTTCCGCACATTGCCAGCCGTCTGCCTTTATAACCTCCTGGGTTCCTCTCCTAATTTAAAGAAATCGCCATAGACCGAGCCTCTCCGTTTATGATTTTATGATTATTTTCTTCTTCCTTCTTCTTTTTCTTTTTTTGATTTTTGCTGTCCTTAATTGATATTTTAACTTTTCAGCGCTTCTTCCTTTATTGCACCTTTTCCCTTTTTGCTTTGCTTTGACTCGTGGACTTCTTTGTGCGTCCCATTAAGTGACTCAGGCACGAACAAACTTGACAACTGTATCACTCGAGTTTCCAAAAACGAAAAAGACGGGGGCCTGTTTCTTGGCTACCTGCTGCACATGTTCCACTTTTTTGGAGTGTTCCGCATCCGTTCTTTACTGGAGCCGTTCGTTGATGAGTGTGGTTAAGCCCTACAATTGTTCTGTTTGTTATTATGGAACATTAATGGTTATGACACATAAGCGGGGATTAGTTCTATCTCAGTTTTTTTTTTTTTTTTTGTTACACCATGTTATTCATCATTAGTTGTCATCACTCGCGTGACCATTGATAATTTTTGTACACGTTGACTATTAATAATTCTTGTAGTTCGAGATACTCCAGCAGGAAGGTTCTTTCGTCGTACCTCTGTATACATCTCCCTGAGGAGGGTTGGTTGACACAAGATGATTTCGTGGCTTATTTACTTATTTGTCTTTCTAATTTCTTTTTATTTGGTTGTCTATAATTTTTAGTGCACTAGGATTATTTTGTTCACGTCTATTTTATTTAGTTTACTTCATTGAAATTGATTTTTTTTTTTGATTTTAATTCTGTTTTGTACTTTGTAGGTAGTTTAGTTTTCATTAATCTTAATTTTTTGTTTGTGCTTGTTATTATTTCACTTTCTTTTTTTTTTTTCCACTATTCGAGAGGTCCGG
This sequence comes from Dioctria rufipes, assembly GCA_963924295.1. Taxonomy (NCBI): domain Eukaryota; kingdom Metazoa; phylum Arthropoda; class Insecta; order Diptera; family Asilidae; genus Dioctria; species Dioctria rufipes. Next base: position 127,549,334 of record OZ002743.1, read on the forward strand.
ACTATTTCAGCAGATCAATGTTATTTACGAAGAAATGGTGTGGATTACAGACCGGCGGACAATGGCAGGAGATTAGGGACTAACAGCCCGGTCCTTACGTTTCCTGCACGGCCATGCTCTCAGCAGTATGTAGTTGCACATGACAGACTATTAATACTATTGCTATTCTAACTTGATTATTTCACAGACAACTATTAACTTATCGTCCCTAAAGCTAGTGTTATTCTAAATACAAATCATATATTCTATATATAACTACCCCGCGTATGGCTTGTTCAAGAGTGGAGTAGGATAACTGTTTTGTTCTTAAGGGGATTTCAACGAACAGATATTGTGAGTCACAACGAAACTGCGAACCGCGGACAATTGTTCTACTCACTTTTGAACAAGCTATGCCTATGGGTTACTAAATTACTGTGTTGATGTTGATCCCACGACGGATATTTTTTTTTTTTAGCGGACGCTTTTCGAAAGGAAGAGATATTGTGGACTCCCGAGAAATACAGAGTTGAGGCTGTTCTGTGTTGAGCATGATCCCACGACGGATATTTCTTTTAGCGGACGCTTTTCGAAAGGAAGAGATATTGTGGACTCCCGAGAAATACAGAGTTGAGGCTGTGTTCCACGAATTGTTGCGGTCGTTTCTGTGATTCTGAAATAGAAATTGGGGCAGCATCAAAACTATAAGAATTTTAAAGACACCACTACATGATTGGAACCATCACCTTCGAATTTTAGACCGTAACACACTTCCCCTTCCTCCGAGAGATTTACTTGAAATCTCAAAACAAAACAAATAATGTGACGCGAAATAGGAATATAAATCCTTCATTGACTTACAAATTGCTACTACGTGGAATTCTTTATAGAGGCGACCTGTCGTCTCAAGCCAGAAAAGCCGTTATACTATATAAATTTACTATAATCTTTGTTAAGATTCCAATACTAGCGTCACCAACCAACAATGATTAAACATACTTGTTCCAACTCAAACCATGACATTAAAAATTTCCATTATACCCAAATTTAAACGAATGAGTTCATACCAATAGTATAATCCTAATATACCTAAATCCTTTTAAATGAACGAGATGTATCTAACGTCTGGTCAGCTTTCAAATCAAGTGTGATGTGGTTTTAGATCCTTTGCATGCCAAATCCCCTGCGATTTCCCTTCCTTATTGGACAACTCATAGGTCCAAGGAGAAACCACCCTACTTACTTCGAAGGGTCCTATATATTTTGGGGCCAACTTTGCGTTAAAATATTTACTCATATCCGACAACACGTAATTCTTTCGCCAAACTAAATCGTGAGTATAAAATCTAGAATCCCTCCTTCGGAGGTTGTAGGTCTTCCTACTGTGCTCCATTGCCTTTTGTAGCCTTTTTCTTACATCGTTCCTAACGTCTTCTAAGGCCTTCGACCTTTCCTCGGCATTGAACTCTTCTTCGTTACCTAGATTACTATGACCATTTCCATTAAGAACCATTTCTCGTCCAAAATTTATAAAGAAGGGGGTGAGTTTTGTCGACTCCTGAATTGCTGTACGGATAGCACAAGCTACTCTAGCTAAATAAAAATCCCACTTACGGTGGTTTTCCGTAACATAAGCCCTGAGAATCGCTTTGACAACTTGATTCGTTCTTTCAGCCGGGTTTGCTTGGGGATGATAGAACGCAGTGTATTTAATCTCAATGCCGTACCCCGCGCACAATTTTTGGAATTCCCGGCTCTTGAACTGTGGTCCATTGTCACATATTAACGTTTTCGGTACTCCAAAGAGTAGAAACACAGAATCTTCTAACGCCGTACTAATTGCATTCGCGGTCTCCGCCCGAAGGGGGAACAGCATCGGGAACTTACTAAAGAGGTCTACTACTGTGAGTATGTAGACGTAACCTTTGGTTGAACGCGGTAGAGGTCCAATGAGATCAACACTCACTGTTTCCCACGGATTATTCGAAAGTTTCCGGGTAGCCATTAATCCTGCTGGTTTCCGAAGCACTGGTTTGGTAGATTGACAAGTTGTGCACTTTTTCACGTACGTTGCAACATCCGCTTTCATTTGTGGCCAATAGTATTTTTGGACTAGTCGGTCATAGGTCTTCTGTACTCCACAGTGCCCTGAAGTAGGAATATCATGGGCACTATAAATAGCTCCCTTTCTTTCGCTCTTCGATATCACCTGCTTCCAGTTGTCTACTTCAAAATTTAATGCCGGATATTTCGGCTTAAAATGTTTAAAGAGAAGCCCATTTTCAAGTTTCCAGTCAGGGTATTTACTTGGTTTTTTCCTTACATTATTTTCCATTCTCTTATACCAATCGTCTTTGGGTTTTGGTTCGACATTGACACAATTCATTACCGGCACTGCTCGAGAAAGAAAGTCAGGTAGAAGATGTTCTTTACCCTTCCGATGGATAATGTCAAATTCGTGCTGCTGCATCCGTAATGCCCATCTAGCTAATCTTCCAGACGGATCTTTCAAATTGTGCAGCCACACCAATGAGGCATGGTCAGTAACTACTGTAAACCGCGTGCCTTCAAGATAGGGTCGTAACTTTTCTACAGCCCAAATCACCGCGAGACATTCGCGTTCCGTTGTTGAATAATTTCTCTCACATCTATTCAACGATCGGCTTAAATATGCTACTATTCTCTCCTCCTCATTTATTTTCTGGGTTAGTACTGCACCTATACCATAGCCCGAAGCGTCGGTGTGTACAATGAATGGCTGAGTGAAATCAGGGCAGGTAAGTATGGGGGCAGTCACGAGCTTATCTTTTATTATCCGGAAGGCCTCCTCGCATTCTCTAGACCATTCAAATTTCTTATTTTTCTTTAAGAGGTTCGTAATGGGCGCAATTAACGTGGAGAATGTTGGTATAAAACGTCGATACCATGCCACCATTCCGATAAATTTTCGAACTTCTGAGACTGTTTTGGGATAGGGTATGTCTAGAATGCATTTGACCTTTTCTGGGTCAACTTGCAGACCATTTTCTCCGACCAGGTAGCCCAAATATTTCAACTGTGGCCTACAAAATTCGCATTTTGCATAATTGATAACTAAACCGGCATTACATAGTCTATCTAGCACTTCTGTTAAGATCTTTTTATGTTCCTCGAAGGTCTTGGTTACTATGATCACATCATCTAGATAAACAAAAACATGGTCTTCCAAGTTTCCTGATAGAATTTTATCTATAAGTCGTTGCCATGTGGCAGGAGAATTTGTTAGGCCGAAAGGCATTCGACGAAATTGAAATAGTCCGCGGCCGGGCACGGTGAAAGCTGTAAACTGTTTAGAGGATTGTGACATCGGGACCTGCCAAAAGGCCGATTTAATATCTAGCGAGGACATATAGTTCGCGTCACGGAGTTTATCCAGAATATTCGAGATATATGGTAGAGGGTATGCATCTTTCCTCGTGACCTTATTAAGCTTTCTGAAGTCTACGCAGAAACGATAGGTTCCGTCCTTTTTCCGGACCATCACAACAGGTGATGACCACGCGCTATTGGATGGTTCCACGATACCTTCCTTCAACATTTCGTCTAACTCTGTGTCGATGATTCGCTGCATAGCCGGTGAAACAGGATAATACCTTTGTTTAATCGGACTAGAATCCGTCTCAATGGCATGTTCCACCTCTGTAATGCAACCTAGACCTTTGCCTATTTTCGCCTTAGCATTGTAGATTATTTTATCTAAACCCATCTGTTGTTCCGGGGAGAGTTTGGACTTGCTCTCCAATGCCGACACGTAGTCCACCGAGTCATTTGTTTTAAAGTTCCAGGAATTATTTGTTAAATTTGCAGTTATATCCATCTTTCTCCAAAAATCGGCCCCTAATATGATAGCATACGGTATCTCTTGAACAATCATTACTTCAAGAATTTTTATATGACCTTCAAGTTCAATTGGTATATTGACTTCACCTAAGATCGCAACATTATCCCCATTTGCTAACTTTACGTTCTCGTATCTAGTCTTCCTAACGCACAGTCCCATCTTGCGCAATGCATCCCACCCAGATCCACCAATAATGGTGCGTGAAGCTCCCGAATCCAAGAGACCTACAAAATCTACTCCGAATATTCGTACTTTTAAATAAGGGCGTACGTCATTCTCCACCTTCGTAAAGACATAGTCCATTAAACATGCGAGTGCATCCCTTACTTTATCTTTTGATTCAAAGGATCCATCACAACTCACGGCTCTTTGGGACATATATGAGCTCAACTCGCCGCCTACTGCTGAGCTCGCCTTTCGTTTCCCGATACAGGGTTTGTACGTGATAAGTTATTAGAATTATTGCGACAGGTTGGGGGATTTCTTTGTGTTCTTTCAGAATTTCGACTGTCTCTATGGCTATTGTTATTAGGATGATTACTACGTCCCGTCTGGACACGACAAAATCTAGCTATGTGTCCCTCCTGACCACACTTAAAACACCTATACTGTCTTCTTGGATATTGATGAAAATCTTCGTTATTAGTAGACGCTACTGTGGGTTGGTTTATTGATACGTATGCTAGATCAGGCTCGAGTAGGTGCGAGTTGCGTTTATTTGGAGGGGGTACAAATGACTCCACGGAAACACGTACAGATTCTAATTTTCGACCTAGATCTACGAGATCCTGGATGGTTGCTAATTCCGTTAGTCCAAGCTGTGACTGATAAAAGGGTGCAACGTTGCGCTTAATAATCTTCAGCTGCTCTTTCTCCGGTAAAGGTTGACTAAGCCTGGTGAATAAACTATTCATCACGGCAACGTATGTACCAATGCTCTCATCTTTACCTTGCGTTCTTCGTTTGATCTCTTCGATGAGCCGGTCATCATAATCTGGAGGCAAGTACTCTTTTCTAAGTTCTGACACTAATTCTGACCATGATTTGAACTTGCTCTTATTAGCTCTATACCATATCAAGGCTCTACCTGTAAAAATGTCCAGTGCCGAACGAAATAATTGTGTTTTATTGACACCCCTAGCCTCACTTAGCTCGGTAACCCTCTCGAGGAATGAATTCAAAGACTGACCAGAGTCTCCCGAAAATTGTATGCCCCATTTATATAGCTCAACCTTAGGCGGGGGCTGAAGAACCACTCTAGATGTAGACAAACTCTCATTGTGCTCTTCTTCATCTGCCACCGACGCATCACCTTCAACTTTATCCTCTAAGTTACCCAAAGCTACGATTAATGCGTTCCTAATGTCCGCTTTATCCTTTTGTTGGGATTCTTCCTTAGCGATACATCTATTAGCCCTACCTAAGGCCCAATCTATTTTTGTTCTGATCTTCTTATATTCCCCGGAGCCGACATCACCTGTGAAGGTAACAACTAAGCCTTTAATTTCCTCTACCTTTTTCCGCAAAGCTTCCTTATCCTGATCAAATGTAAAAGGGTACGGCTTAACGTATAACGATTGCCCCGACTTTAAAGCTCCTCTGAGACTAGATCGCATTTCCTCAACTTTACCTGCTTGGAGCCCTCGTATCGTAATCTCATACGCGAGCTCTTCCTGAGACAACCTATTGACTTCCATGGCAAAAGTTGTATCAATATTTCAATTAGTTCCACAAAAAAAAAATAATAATAAAAAGGAGTTACTGTGGCGCAGAGCTTCCTCTAATTGCAATCGTAATGTTGTGCGTAAAAGATCACATAGATATTATATAAACAGAACTTAGAAAAGCTTATTGTGCTAGAAGCAAGGGGAACTAACTTCATTCCTAGCACAACCCAAGTAATGCTAACTGCCTCTCTCCCCAGTAGTGTCGAGATCGGAAATTAATTAAGGTAATTTTGTTCTTGCGAGAGCCCTTAGATCATTACACTTTCAACTTTTCTTCATAAAACTCAGTGAAGAACTACAAAAAGAATACTTCAAAATCTACTTTCCTGACGGAATTTACTAACTAGTGTTTGACGGACACGCAACAGAATCAATTACCTTCCGGTGGTTGCAGTGATTCTTACGTTTGCTTAGCAAGTATTACGTAGGTATAAATGTATTTACGATGATTTAGGCAAGATACTTAAAAGTGCCAACTAAATCAATATTATTGATACTTGTTTAAAAGCCTAAAAATATTCCGCAAATATTCAATCATTCCAATTTATGGATTCTTGCTTCAGAATCAAGTACGCCGAAGGCCTTTATAACTTAACTGCCACTTCTTGTAATATCTGAGCATAGGTATACTTATAGGACATTCCACGAAACATGTACTCTAGAGCCCCAAGTCACAACAACGAATTCATTTTTTTTTTTCCACACTGTCGGGTGAGCTCTTATGCGAGTTTTAGGATACTTCCCCGCCAACTGCTTAATATAATATTCACTATCTATGTCCACCCCGTTTGAGAATTTTGAGAATATGTACCACTCAAGATAAATACGTTTAATAAGGAGACAACTAATTAGGAGCGTGATGACAATTGCTTGTGCAATGATGTTTTTCTTCTGTGGTTCCTTCTCAAGGGAATTTCAAGAAGGTTGAGCAAAATTAATTTTCTTTTCTTTCCAAGATCAAATGAAAATTAGACCAAATCATTTATATACATACGTATGCTATGCTTATTCTACCAAAAAGAACATATTATAATCACTCCAAACGCTTTCAAGCCTTAACAGCTACAAAGTTACTATAGTGCACTTTCACTTTCGTGCAAAAGTCCTTATTCCTAAGACCAAAAAAAAAAAAAAAAAAAAAAAAAAAATCTGGATAGAATACAAATATGCATTACCAAATCTAGGTATGTCCCAAAAATTCAAAATTTATACGCTGCTACCACGCAACTAATAGGTAGCATGATACAGGAATTAATTACCCTATGTAAGAAATATTTAGTTGATCAAAGAAATTTTTTTTCCAGTTTATCAATTTAATTATCTTTCTCTACTCAAATTATTCATATGGGGTCATACTTCGGCAATTTGCCAATTACATATTACCGATTCAGTAAAACTTTCCTGATTTATTAACAAAGCACTCGACTGGTGAAAGTAATTGGGTTATACATTAACCTCGATCGAGATTATTTTTATTTCAGTATTTAGAATATAACACATATATATATCCCAACTTCCTTTTGTGATCCTTCCTATCATCAAACATTCATAATATGTATATGCTATTAATTCATGATGAAACGAAATAAATTGCTTCAAGCTATCAGCATCTGGGCACAATACTGTTGTGAACATAGGTACCCGTACCTGAGGTAACCAAGTAACAAAAAAAAATTATCAATTCATGCGCACTCTTAAATCCAACGAGACAATTCAATTGTTGCGAAATAACAGATTTAAAAAAAAATTAACTCAGGGACTATCATTAGAACTATATATATATATTAAAATAACTATTCGCCACCTATCAGCTTTAATTCATATATTTGTACTGTGTGTATTACATTCGAAGGAGGGCTAAGCGCGTTCAGTTCCACCTTACATACATACACTTCTGACTGGCTGTGCTAATCATCCGACCACGACAAAAATTGTCCACGAGTGACCTTTATTGCATACTCCCGCCAAAAGAACAAAAAAAATGATCATCGCTAGCGCAGATTAGTGAATCTACGTCATCACCCGCACGTCACTATTAACTCTTAACAAAATAAAAGAAAAAGTTCAGATTCAATAATGCAAAAAAAAAACAATTGATGTCCCGCTGCATCCGGCATTCCTCGAACCTGGTAATCAACGTTAAAAATTTTCCTTTAGATAATGCACAAATATTTTAAGAATTCCAACTTTTCTTGCCTAGCAAAACAAATCAGCATAAAACTAAATTCTCGTATCTTTTTGGTTGACCTTGCATTTGCATAAAGATAACGAAGATGGCCCCACGTTGGGCGCCAAATTTGTTACGTACACCCTGAGTACGTAGACGCTAGCCCGCGGAGACGGTGGGGTTCTTATGATTCCCTAAACAGGGGTTCTTTAAACTGGTGTCAACCAAAAGGGCGCCACGTGGTCTTTTCGTGACTAGGACAGACCACGAAACCTTAAATGAACACTAACGCACTACAATAACAACTTCTTTGGTATAGGCTTCTTTTAACTTTATTCGTTATAAATCTTATGCACTGCTTAAATCATACCTACATTAAAAAGAAAAGAACTTAAGATGAATATGGTCAGTATTCAACGAGGCGGATCTAATACGGGAAATATACGCTTAACACAACTTCAATAGGTTTAATACGGTAGATTCCAAATGCCTATTAACCTGATTTTGTTCGATTATTTACCTTACTATGATAAGTCGTAATTTAACAAAAACTAAATATCTATGTATATATTGACGCTTGAACATACGCACCACTGTAGCACAGCCAGTCAGCCATACAAAACAAAAGAAAATTGAAATCGTTTAATAGAAAGAGGTACTTATCTTCACCAAATAAGAAATTATCTTCCGCACATTGCCAGCCGTCTGCCTTTATAACCTCCTGGGTTCCTCTCCTAATTTAAAGAAATCGCCATAGACCGAGCCTCTCCGTTTATGATTTTATGATTATTTTCTTCTTCCTTCTTCTTTTTCTTTTTTTGATTTTTGCTGTCCTTAATTGATATTTTAACTTTTCAGCGCTTCTTCCTTTATTGCACCTTTTCTCTTTTTGCTTTGCTTTGACTCGTGGACTTCTTTGTGCGTCCCATTAAGTGACTCAGGCACGAACAAACTTGACAACTGTATCACTCGAGTTTCCAAAAACGAAAAAGACGGGGGCCTGTTTCTTGGCTACCTGCTGCACATGTTCCACTTTTTTGGAGTGTTCCGCATCCGTTCTTTACTGGAGCCGTTCGTTGATGAGTGTGGTTAAGCCCTACAATTGTTCTGTTTGTTATTATGGAACATTAATGGTTATGACACATAAGCGGGGATTAGTTCTATCTCAGTTTTTTTTTTTTTTTGTTACACCATGTTATTCATCATTAGTTGTCATCACTCGCGTGACCATTGATAATTTTTGTACGCGTTGACTATTAATAATTCTTGTAGTTCGAGATACTTCAGCAGGAAGGTTCTTTCGTCGTACCTCTGTATACATCTCCCTGAGGAGGGTTGGTTGACACAAGATGATTTCGTGGCTTATTTACTTATTTGTCTTTCTAATTTCTTTTTATTTGGTTGTCTATAATTTTTAGTGCACTAGGATTATTTTGTTCACGTCTATTTTATTTAGTTTACTTCATTGAAATTGATTTTTTTTTTTTTGATTTTAATACTGTTTTGTACTTTTTAGGTAGTTTAGTTTTCATTAATCTTAATTTTTTTTTTTGTGCTTGTTATTATTTCACTTTCTTTTTTTTTTCCACTATTCGAGAGGTCCGGACTATTTCAGCAGATCAATGTTATTTACGAAGAAATGGTGTGGATTACAGACCGGCGGACAATGGCAGGAGATTAGGGACTAACAGCCCGGTCCTTACGTTTCCTGCACGGCCATGCTCTCAGCAGTATGTAGTTGCACATGACAGACTATTAATACTATTGCTATTCTAACTTGATTATTTCACAGACAACTATTAACTTATCGTCCCTAAAGCTAGTGTTATTCTAAATACAAATCATATATTCTATATATAACTACCCCGCGTATGGCTTGTTCAAGAGTGGAGTAGGATAACTGTTTTGTTCTTAAGGGGATTTCAACGAACAGATATTGTGAGTCACAACGAAACTGCGAACCGCGGACAATTGTTCTACTCACTTTTGAACAAGCTATGCCTATGGGTTACTAAATTACTGTGTTGATGTTGATCCCACGACGGATATTTTTTTTTTTTAGCGGACGCTTTTCGAAAGGAAGAGATATTGTGGACTCCCGAGAAATACAGAGTTGAGGCTGTTCTGTGTTGAGCATGATCCCACGACGGATATTTCTTTTAGCGGACGCTTTTCGAAAGGAAGAGATATTGTGGACTCCCGAGAAATACAGAGTTGAGGCTGTGTTCCACGAATTGTTGCGGTCATTGTTTCTGTGATTCTGAAATAGAAATTGGGGCAGCATCAAAACTATAAGAATTTTAAAGACACCACTACATGATTGGAACCATCACCTTCGAATTTTAGACCGTAACAATTGTATGCAGAACTTCATGGCCTTTTCAACGACTACTCAACGAGCCCTGTACTCGTCTCCTATGGTTGTCTAAACTAAAGATTTCGGATTTTCTTAATTTGAGCTCTATTTTTTTTTTTGCAAAATGTCATTAACATAACCTTTTTTTATAAAAACTGTAAACTGTGGACTCTTCTCTTTAATTTGACCTATTACATCCTATGTGGTATTTGTAAGCGTTAAAGTGTTATTAGCTCTTAACAAAATCAATAACTTGGCATGGCCGTAGAGTATTGCCGTTTTATTATTTTTATTTGTGGTATTAGGGAGAAAACGATAGGCGAAAAAAAAAATTTGCTTGGTGTTCGTGGGGTTGGAGTGTTGTACCACCACCCGTAGGGGTTGTCCAAAATGGGGCGCGTGTAGTATCAAATTAAAGAGGGAAGAGAGTGTGATTGAATAGCGGGGTTCTTTTTATGATGAAGTAAACTTCATAGATGTTTTTATTTTTTGCCGTTTTTGGCACTTTGGTAACACACCCTTTGCTTCATTTTGCATATTTTGTGCCCGTTCCTTCTTTTGTATATATTAGCGGTCTGCTGTGAACGTTTTTTGTTTAGGTGGCAAATTTCGCCGACGTAATGGTTCTTCGCAAATACGAGATCAAATTAAAGCCATTTTATTCACTCAGAAAACGCCCATTTTTCAATTTAAAAAAGACTGGTTTCCTTTCTTTTTGAGTTATCCTTATCGGATTTAAAAACTAATTAGTTGTGTTATTAAGAAGATCAAATTGAACTTTTTTCGGGTAGCCCTATATTATTAAATGTTCAATAATGCTTTTTCACATTATAGCTAAGATGCACCACAATACTCAGGATTTAAATTTAAGGGGAGGGCTAAGCGAGTGGAGATGAAGATGGATATTTTTAAAAAACGGATTTTTTAAAAAATAATTTGTTTGAAATCAATTTTTTAGTTCGGAAATTACCTAAGAGGCTATTTATCCTAAAAGTAATTCTTTTCACTAAACCTCGATCGGATTCTAATTACCGAATCTAAGATTATTTCCGTAACATACTACTACATTTCGTCGGTTATTACATTACTTTCAACGCCATCTTTCTGCTAAATATTGCAGCTTTTAAGCTACTTTTTCTCATAAATTTTTCTATAATCTCTCGTCTTTCATTTAAGAAAAATCATAAGTGGTTTAGGAATAATTTGTAGGAATTTACTGTGCAAATTATAAAAAAACACGTCCGATCTCTAGTAACACTTTATTTAGAAGAATAATTTAACAAGAGGTCATTCGTTAGCTCTGAGGTCCTCAGAACCGATCGATCGTTATCAGCGATCACGCACACATATAAGGAGACAAAATCACAGCTCTCAATCACCATAGTAGATTGGCTGACAAGAACCGGACGGTGCGTTCCTTCACAACAATATTGCCTATACACTATTGAAGATTAAAGAGAGCACTTATACTGTAAATACCTAGACCTACAAGTATACATACAACGAAAGCAATCAAAGTGATCGCACATTTAACAAAGATAAGTCTGCGTACCATCGGTTGATATTAATTTACAATCTGATAAAATTGCATCGACTACAAATTAACAAAATTAAATTGCTTGGTTCGATAAATTACTTTCTAAATAAGTTGCTTCACATATATACTTGAAAACCACCAACCTTTATCTCGACCAAATTTCCACGAAGCCGAACAGCATCGCGATTTTGTGTACATAATTAGCTAAAAATACAAAAAGAAATTGCTAGAGGTCCTCAGTAAAACAAAAAAATAATGAATTCTCCACAGTGCAGTGCAGCCATACAGGTTCCTTTGGGTATACAGTGACTTTAAAAATTCATACCTCAAAAGCAAGGCCGAGCATAATAGAAATTTTTCGTTAATAGGTGGATAAAGTTTCTAGCTTCAAAATAAAAAGTACTCACTAGTGAATAATACTATTTTTTTTTGTGAAAAAAAAAAAAATCCTTTCCTTCGGTGCTGTTATATTTTTTTATAAAAAATATAAAGCATTAAGCTTCATTTGGCATTTGGATCAGAAAATCGGTTGCTCCGTTCTCGAGATTAGAATTTTTGAAAATGACGATTCATGGTAAAATCACGAAATTTCTAACCTCATAGCGGGGGGTGGGGCGTGCTAGGGGAAACAAAAAAATATGAGTGAGCTATTTTGGCATTCCCCGCAAACTGGGAAAGTTTCATCCAAATCGGTGATGGTCGGGTGCGATGGTACCGCGCCGCCAAATGAAGCGAAACATGAATTCAAGCACCGTCTCACAGTGAAAAACATGAATATCGGCACCGGCCTGAACGTTTTAAACCTATCTAAATCTGCGTATACCATTGGACTTGCTTATAGGGCTCGTGATAGTTTAAAGAAGAAATGTAAAAAGTCATTACTTTAATCGATTATAAATATATATTAATTTTAAACACCTTAGTATTATTTTTTCATTCATCATAAAAATTTTCCACAATTCATTAGCTGGTCAACATCCTAATTTAGGTCGTCGCAATACCTACATGTTATTACAAATTATACTTAATGAGGACCTTTTTCTATTTCTCTGTAATCATAAATCTACTTCCCATTATTTGATATCCTTACGAAAATCTTCTTATAAAAAAAAAAAAACAACCAAAAATAGAGTTTGCAGCACGAGACAGATATTTTTAAAAGACGGATTTTTACTGTTTATGCTTCCCACAACTTTGCGTAATTTATCGAGTAGCTTCACCACTTAAGAAACGTTTAAGGAGCGTTTGCAAATGGCAGAGTAGAGTGTCACTAGATTGCATTTTCTCTCCTTTACTTGCACTCTCATATAAGTTCTTCGCGCTACCCACCAGAGTGGAGTTCACAGAGTAGCGTCAGATTGGAACAATTCCCAATCTCACGTTGATAGTTTCGGAAGCTTTTCCCATTTGTTTCGAAGTACAGATGTCGCACTGACAAATACAAAATTTAACTAACGAGAATTAATAAATTATAACAAAAAACCCAAAAATAAATATTTTTTATAAGAAATTAAAAACGTATTTAGTAATTTTATGATACAATTTCAACAAAATAAAGTCAATTAAGAATTAAAATTTTCTTATGTTCGATTTGGCTTATCTATGGAATATAGATGGCAGTCGTTCACTTCGAAAGTGTCCGTAATAAATGTTAATATTGTTGCGAGCGTGGCCTTTGGTTCGTTATTTAAAATACAATATTAAATATTTAATATACAAGTTCTTTGTTTAACTCTAATCTTATATAATTCACAAACCTTCAATTAATCAACTACACTTTAATTATCGCTTAATACTGTACTCTCAATTATCGCAATATAATTACAACACTTTCGCACGTTTATTACTTTCGCTTGTTAACACTGCAACGTCTAAGACAAGACTCTTTCTCTGGCTATGCCAACTGTTATATTTATACCCTAGAAACTCTCCAGATTATTCTCGAGTGTTCTATTTTCCAGAAGCTTCTTGACTGTTCTATTCATTCTATTCCTGAACCTTCCTGTAGATACCATAATCAATTCTCCGAACCTGAAGTCGTTTACTCTCCATTGCCAGTAGATATCACCAGTTGTCTCTTTCTATAACACTGCCCTCTTCTTAAATGTGTTCGTCCCGAACAACAGGTGGTCCACGATCTTGATGCCCGTAGTATTGACACAAGCGGTCCAAATGAACAATTTTATGCTTGCCTCTTGTGCCACGCTGAATCCTGTATACCACGTCATTAATTCTAGTTACTACTGAATACGGTCCTTCCCAGTGTTGTTGCAATTTTGGAGAACGTCCCTTACGTCGTCTCGGGTTGTACAGCCAAACAAGATCACCTTCATTAAATCCTGCTGAATTCGCACGTAAGTCATAGCGGGTCCTCATCCGATTGACATTTATTGCTAATTTTATCCTCGTGGCTTCTTGTACATCATGCATTTCCATGGAAAAGTCCTTTCCTATGTTGCATCTCTAAGCCATAAGGTTGGAATCTAGTCGCTCTAAGAATAGCTTGCTCTCTAGTTCGCCAATTTGGACATTCTTCTCTTCCTTTGTTTTGTGTCGATTCCCTTCGACGGCGCTTCCTGCAGTCGCTTTGAAGGTGTCCCAATTTATTACAATCCCAGCATCGAAGAACACTACGTCAAGGTTTGCTCAGTGATAACTGCAATCTATTGCAAGTCTGCTGCCCAGCTGGATATCTTTGCAATTCCACTCTCCTCTCTTCATCTAGGGATTCCACTCGTCGGCGTTTTCTGCAGTCCCTTTGTAGGTGTCCCGGTCTATTACAATTCCAGCATTGCAGAATACCACGTGAAGAAGAGCTCTGTGATGGTTGCATTCTATTACAAGTACATTCGTTCACCGAAATTTCTCTCATTTGTACTGCACTCCGTGAAGCTTGTCTGGCGGATTCATACACTAATGCATAGGCTAGTACTTCTGCTGTTGATTTCTTTCCTGCTATCCTTAATGCATGTTGTAAGTTTTGATCTGCAATAGCGTTCACAAATGCTTCCGTCGCCACTTCATTGAGAAAATCCGTATTCACGCTGGAGTATGAAAGATGAGCTAATCTTTCTACATCTGCCTGCGGTTGTTGTAGTGATTCGCCATGTTTTTGAATCCTGTTGCGTAACTGTAGGCGATATACTTGTTGCATGTGTTCATCTCCGTAACGTAACTCTATCGGCTGTACTAATGAAGTGTATTCACGTTGCTTTTCAATCGGTACCGTTTGTAAGAGCTCTGACGCAGGAGCTCGAAGTGCTAACACCAGAGCTATAGCTTTGTCTTCATCATTCCATCCACTTACCTCTGAAGCTGCCTCGAATTGTCTCTTGAAGATATGCCACGAATTTTGTATATCAAATGTTGGGGGTTTCATTCTACCTGTGCTGGGTATTTCAGCTGCTACGTTTGGAGGCTGACGATGCTTTATTCTTTCTAGATCTGCTTTAAAACTGTCAAGCTGCTCGGTGACTTTTTGTTGAGCTTCCGCCACTTCCTGCTCGATTCCTTCGATTTTTAAATTTTGTTCGTCTAACGAGTTTTTCAGGAAAGTCTTCTGTTCCTCCAAACGAGTTTCTAGACAATTCTCCAGAGAACTCTTTTGTTCGTCCAAGCGGTTTTCCATAGATTTCTTCTGCTCATCTAACCGGGATTCTAGAGAATTCGTTTGCTCATCTAAGCGGGATTCCAGAGAATTCTTTTGTTCAACGAAAGCATTCTTTTGTTCGTCCATAGATTTCTTCTGCTCATCTAAACGGGATTCCAGAGAATTCTTTTGTTCAACGAAAGCATTCTTTTGTTCGTCCATAGATTTCTTCTGCTCATCTAAACGGGATTCCAGAGAATTCTTTTGTTCCTCGAGAGAATTCTTTTATTCCTTGAGAGAATTCTTTTGTTCCTCGAGAGAATTCTTTTGTTCCTCGAGTGAATTTTTTTGTTCATCAAAACGGACTTCCATTTTGCTCATTAAATTACTCAAAAGCTGTTCCATTTTCATTGTAGGCTCTTCTGCAACTTCGGTTTCTTCCAAGTTATCTTCGAAAACAAATGTTTCAGGATTCTTTCCCTCCTCTATCAAAGCTTGTCTGAGTCGCTCGACTAGAACTTTCTTTGCACCTGTCGTTTGTAATGACCGGTTCCCTAACTCCACTTTCAAATCCTGCGTTCGAAGCTCCTCGAATTTTCGCCCCATTACTTTAGTAATTCACTTTAAGTTGAATATAAATTATTTTCCAGAACTTTCAAAATTTAACACAATTTCACAAAATTAATCACATTTGAATTTTAAAGTCAATTGCCACCACTTTATTTCGCGAATTTATTTCACTTCTGACACCAGTGTTGCGAGCGTGGCCTTTGGTTCGTTATTTAAAATACAATATTAAATATTTAATATACAAGTTCTTTATTTAACTCTAATCTTATATAATTCACAAACCTTCAATTAATCAACTACACTTTAATTATCGCTTAATACTGTACTCTCAATTATCGCAATATAATTACAACACTTTCGCACGTTTATTACTTTCGCTTGCTAACACTGCAACGTCTAAGACAAGACTCTTTCTATGGCTATGCCAACTGTTATATTTATACCCTACAAACTCTCCAGATTATTCTCGAGTGTTCTATTTTCCAGAAGCTTCTTGACTGTTCTATTCATTCTATTTATTCTATTCCTGAACCTTCCTGTAGATAAGATAATCAATTTTCCGAACCTGAAGTCGTTTACTCTCCATTGCCAGTAGATGTCACCAGTTGTCTCTTTCTATTGCACGTAACAATATGTATTTTGTGATATTTCAAATCGTTCATAGCTCATTCTGGTGTAATTATAGAAATATTTTCTGTAATTTAACACCATTTGTGATCAGTCTTGAAATATATTTCAAATGTAAACACATGATAATCTGTCACACAATTTACATATGACTTCGAAAATCTGAATGAAGCTCACTCTGTATTGTGCATGCACGCTACTCTGGTAAAAGCTCACTTCACTCTACTCTGTCATTGTAAACGCTCCTTTATACCCTAGGCACACGGGATATATCAATGATGATTGACGGAGCAATAATCATTGCATAGCTCGTGTGTTATGCATCACTGGCGCAATGATCATTCGTTTCGTCATTGCACCAGTTACGCTCCCAACAAGCTCATTCGTTTTTAATTATGCATTGCTTATCATTCCTCTTGCCGATAAGTGTGCTTTCAGTGGTGAGAAACTGCAAGTTATTGGAAAAAACAGCTAATTTTCCACCCATCACTGTCAGATGTCATTTGTGAAATTTGCAAGTTGTTTTAAGATTTTTGATTTTCACTTATAATATAACTATGTATTTATTTATAATATTTATGCTATCGGATACAAGGCTCAATTCCGTTTTTTCACAAATTACTTCACAGTTCATAGTTTTTAATTTACAAAATTGACAAGTGCCATCTGTCAAATCGAATTACTGTAAATATTTCGTGTGCTTGCCTTACCAACCAATGATCATTCGTTCAATTACGTAATTGAATCAATGATCATTCTAGCATGTCGTGTGTCTAGGGTATTACAATGGCAGAGTAAAGTAGAGTCACCAGATTGCATTTTCTCTCCTTTTCTCAATATAAGGTCTTCGCACTGCGCACCAAAATGGATTTCACAGAGTAGCGTCAGATCTGAACAATTCCAAATCTCACGTTGATAGTGTTGAAAGCTTTCAACATTTGTTTCAAAATACTAGTCAATAACAGATGTATCAGTGCGACATCTTTACAAACTTTAACCACAGATAAGCCCAGATAGTCCAAACCTTATGGGGATTAGTGACGTTTAGTCATCAACTGAAATTGAAAGCACATTGTATCGAAAAAGAGCTTTGAAGTTTTTATGAGAGATTTTATGCCATAAACATGTCTCTTTGAGATTTTTCCAGGGGTTACGCTTACGATACATCGCCTCAATGGTTATATGTTTCTGCCTGCAACACTACTCCGCATGACGCACGATGGCTATTCAAACTTGATTGTTTTCGAACTCTCTCACAGCCCTCCGCTTTTGCTTTCAATTTTATCTTTACATCTCTCTTGAAAAATGAGAGTTTGGTAGATGGCTTCTGACAGAGAAAAGCTTTAAGCACTTGTTTGTCGCAATAATTGGCGTCAGTTTCAAGTACGGTGAATGGTTATCTAAATTTTTCTTATTTGTGCTTTAACTAAAGAAAATTAATAAGTTTTAACAAAGAAATACAAAAATAATATTATTTATAAGAAACTAAAAATGTATTTATTATTTTTTTTATTCAATTTTAACAAAATAAAGTCAAAATTAGAATTAAAATTTTCTTATGTTCGAATTGGCTTATCAATACAATATAGATGACAGTCGTTAATTTCGAAAGTGTCCGTAATAAATTTTGATTAATATTTTTTGATAATTCAAATTATTCATAGCAAATTCTTGAGTAATTATAGAAATGTTCTCTGTCATTTAACACCATTTCGTTTATTAAATTATACAAATCAATAAACTGTGATCTGAAATATATTTGAAATGTAAACACATGATAATCGGTCACATCATTTTCATATGATTTCGAAAATCCGAATGAAGCTCCCTCTATATTGTGCGTACACACAACTCTGGTAAAAGCTAACTCCACTCTAATCAATGTAAACGCTTCTTTAACTATCTAATCTATTCATATAGCTTCTCTTTTCTTATTTGATCTAAAAGAGAGAACGAATTACCTAAGTTGATAGAAGGAAATATGTTTTTTTAATTAAATTATTTAAGCTAATGTAGAATGTTAGCACTTAGGCCATAATTTTGATATCATGGAATATTTACGTCATTTAGATTAGAAATAATCAAAATATATTATTATTTTTAATTAATTTAACCAGGATTGATAGCACTTTTCGAGCAACTTGCTTTGGAGTAGAATGGACCGACAAGCCGTTCGCGAGATAACCTGTAGACTTAACTTTAGAGCAAACTAATAAAAATGCCGTTTCGGCATGACGCGACGATTGACGGAGGCCATCTCACAAATTTCACTAATATCTGTTCGGCAGTGGTGGCCAAGGGATTTCATGATCATCAGAGCAACTATGATTTCTCAGATATTATATAAGACGAAAGTGGATTACAGAAACCGCAAGATATTACTGCTGATTTGATATAGAAAAACTCGACTCACCTTCAAAATTTCATAGACATTGTGAACAGAAATATTAATTTATTTAAATTAGATTTAGACAAGGAAGTTTTGTGCAATATTACTACAGGAAGAGCTTCTTCCGATTTGATTTGAGAATCGTAATTGTAAATTTTTTCGCTTCTTCTGCACGTTCATAATCCTTGATGGATGGCGAGCTGTAGTTATCAAAAACTAGATCTATCATGATGCGCTACTTCTTGTCACCATTTGGAGAATTTTTTAGATAAGCTATCGAATCTTCTTCTGCAACATGACAAATCTAATCAGTATCCGACATCGATGTGCTCTGGCGACTGGCCTATAATTGTTTTCAATAACTTCATGAGAACAGATTCGTCGGCCTTAGAAATTGTTCCATCTGAGTGGGACATATCCATCAGCATAGTTGGAATAGCGATATTTTGTTCCATGTAGACCCCTAGGAAACAACAAACGAATCCTCGCATTTTCATTTCTTGCCAATTTCAATTGATTTCTTTGCTGAAGCAGCGGAAAAATCTTAAATGATTCTTTTAATGGGTTTCTCAAAACTATCGTCCGCTAAATCACATTCAGAAACAACATTTTCTCGTAATTGATTTTCAGTTTTCTTGATATCTAGAAGGAAATGAGCAATCAAAGAAATGAGCATAAGAAATCAGCCTGGCGATCGCTCTTTCCCGCTGTCTGTCATGGTGTTGGGCTTAAGATTTTTGTCTGCTCTTTCATATATAAAATGTCGACGTCTTTCTGCAAATATTTATTTTTGCTCAAACCTCTATGGTATGATGTAAATTATAGAGATTTTCGCGCATCTTTATTTGCGTTTGCAACCACTTTCGTGACAGCCAAATAGTCTACTATTTTTTCCATTGAACACGAAATATATATCATAATCTGCTGCCACCAAAAAGCCACGGTATATACAGCCTAAAAAGGTATATAAGGTATATAATTTTCATATTTATTTTATATTAATTAAATAAAGGTAATGGATTCATACATGTAATACCATTTTTCAATGTTATTAGGAAAAGTGTGGTTGAGTATTGGAAATTTCCCAATTCGATTTGTTTTGTTGGAGTTTTTCCATTCCCATATGAAATAGAAATTGAAGGAAGATTATTAGAATTGTGTTTATTTTGCCACTATCTGCACTCGATTATCATGCATTACACATTTGCCTTCTCTTTGAGAAAATTACTACTGCCATTAACTAATTTTAATATAGAAATAATAAAAGCATCTTCAATAATCAATTAAGCGTGAAAATTATTGGTATTTCAGTCTTATTTTGCATTTTTTTATCAATGAAACTTTCGTGGGAATTTGTTCTAATACGAACTGATTACCTTGAAAGGAACTTTAAGCTAAAAATCCAATATATCCATATACATAAATATTAGCACTTTATTTTTCCCTTTTTAAGAGTCGATTCGCATGACGTCACACGAACTTAAAAGCCCGGATGATCATACACATCATTATTATTCACACTGATGGCTTCAAATCCGAAGAAAACACCGGAGCAGGCGTTTTCCGCGAGAGACCTCACTTGCAAATTGCCATTCACCTTAAAAGTCATGCCATGGTTTTCCAGGCGGAAGTCAAGGCCATTTTTGAAGCGGTGAGGTATCTCCTTACCTCATGCATTGAGAACAAGGAGATTTCCATCTGCTCAGACAGCCAAGCAGCTGTCAAGGCAGTATCTAAACCCTTTATATCCTCCAAACTTTTACTGGAATGCAAAACCAACCTGACCTACCTCTCTCGGAATAATAGAGTACTCGTTCTGAGGGTGCCAGAGCCCAATATCAGGCATAAAGAAAGGGCGGACGAGCTTGTACGTCTTTGTGTAGCCTCGGAGGAATCTTCCTTCATAATTCCAATTACTTCGTCTATGGTTAGATCACTCTTGTGGAAGAACTACAAAGGAACTGCGGGATAAACCTAACCCAAGTCTAACGAAGACGCTCTTGGGACTAAACAAGCCAACCGTGAGGGCTTTAGTATTAATTCTCACTGGCCACTCTTTCCTCAAGGATTACTTTTACAGGATGAGACTTGGAGATGATCCTATATGGACACGTTGCGGAGAGGAATTCGAAACGGTGACTCACCTTCTTTGTCACTGTCCGGCTCTCTCAGGAAAGGGTTATAGATTCCTTCGCTCACACCTCCTGGATGAGCTGAGTGAGGCTGGCAAGGCCTATACTTAGACTTGTAAGAGAGTTCGGTTGGGACTAATGAATGATTGATCATAAGTCTGGAGGGTGAACAATGGTCATTGCTTTGGCCTACGTTCCAGGCTTCCTTCGGGGATCCAACCTCTTTTCAATTCATCCATCTATACCGCGTATACCGTGCCAAGGATCAGCCTCTATGATACCACGTTTTTCAACTGATTTTTTTAAGCCTTCGCGGACGTCCCACAGTGCCCTCCATTACTGAAAATCAGGCGGACTTTCGAATAAATTATTAACAATGTTAAGATAATTAGTATCCCTTCCATGTTATTTAGCAGAGTATATTAATATTTTGAATTTAGCAAAATTAAGTTTTTTACTAAACAAAAGAGGGTAACGTAGGATGTTAATTAATTAAGATTTTACATTCCAAAGGAATGTCGTATTAAAATGTTACCGAAGTCTGGTAATTTTCATCAACAGAGGTAATGTATTTTTTAAGTAGGGGAAACACCATAGTATTATGGCAATAATTATTTTTCAACTTAAATTAAAAAAGAAATACATTAGTCAATGCGAAAAATTTGCATATAAAATTTAAAAATAAGATATGTCTAAAAAATTAGGTTTGCCTAAATTCAAATTTTTACCCTGAGACTGAAAAATTTTGATAAAGTTTAATTTTAAAGCCACGTAAGATTAAATAAATACACCCCACATCCAAAAAGTTGAAAGAAATAAATTAAAACAGAATTGCCGTAAATCTTTTTAACTAAAATCTCACGCACCATGAATTCAACAATCAAATTGCTTCACGTTTTCTTTTTTCTTAAACCGAAAAAGTAGAGGGAGGATGGGGAAAAATTTTAAAAGCCGTTCAGACAACAAAACAATTGTTTTTGTTTTATACTCCTGGCTCCATTCTTAAGTTACTTGCCATCCATATTAAACCTTTACTACTGGTAGACGTAACCCTTTCCTTTTCTCATTTCGTTCTCGTACACTGCAAACATTTATTCCGAACAATTTTCTGCCATTGTTATCGTCGTCATTAGGACTTTTGAACGTAGCTCAAGCAGCCCATAAAGTGCTGCTATGTAAAGAACATGAGGTCTCTGTGTCGAAATAAAACGAAAAGTAACTACCTTGTCCCTTTTCCTGTAACTGATTGTGCCCCTAGAAACTATGTATAGAGATCGGCGCGTCTAAGTGAACTTGGAAGTTGGAGGGATATAAATTTTCTTATTAAGTCTTTACAGGATGTAATTAACAAGTGTTCAAATTGCTGCTACCGAAACGAGTTCATACACGAAATGGTTAATGTGTGTACAAAATATTACTCGCTTGGTTTGAAGAAGCCTAGATTGGAGGTTGTGTTTTGGAGAGTTTTGTCATCCCAAGGGTATTAAATTAATTTTGAGAATATTTTAGGCCTTCTGTGAATGAACGCACTAACATATTAAAAGCATCCCTTCTAAGTGATTTGTTCAGGATAAGAAATTTTTGGTACTGTCTAATGGCTTGTAATTTGGTGATAACTTTATGGATAGGGTTGCGCCGTATGTGATAACTATTCACGCTCCATAGATTATATTTTAACAGGGACAATGGACTCACATCAGTCATTCCAGACAGCTAAAAACATCCCTTCCGCTTTAGTACCGAATTTATCCCTTCAAAGCTATTGTTAGATCCTATTTAAATCTATTCAGGTGTTAAATTTTAACAGTAGCAGTCAAGTTCCCTTCCGCAGCTGAATTAAATTGCAATTACGGAACCATTTTATTCGACGAAAAATCTGGCTAATAATAACAAGGCTTCATTATTGTCAATGTCATTTCAACGCGTCCAACCAAGCATTCTATGCGGCAAAAACTCACCCTAAAAATTGCTTGTTCAACCACTTTTTAACACAATTCAGTGTTAATAACGAAAATATTATTTCAACTATGTATACAACGTGGAGAATTGGTAACGTCATGCCGTATATTCCATCGCATCCCGCTTTAGGAGCTAGAACACGACATAAACATAGCCAGAGGGTTTCTTTCCGGACAATTTTTATTCCGTTTTCAGTGGGTCTCTTTTATGTGGAAATCATACCTTCCGGCAGTTACAAATTGGCTAGATATGTGTCATTGGACGTAATTACTAACAGGGTCTCGACACAGTATGATCCGCGTCTTTGCATCACAAAACCTGAATCTGGGACTGCAGGAGCCAGTTACAGCTGGATATTGCAAATATCGTCTCTCTTTAGTGTTCACAATTCTATCAGTTCAGTAGTAATGATAGAGGAAGGCGGCCATGTGAATGTGAGTCTTTTATAGAACACGAAAAAAGGACGATAAAGCCTTAGTATTATTCGTGTTTTTTGCCTTTCCTCGCCATTGTCGTTGTCTTCCTCCTCATCACATTTCGAATCCTGCGTGCGGAGGGCATGAGGTTTGTATGTGTAAAAGAAATAACAAATGTTACAAAGGAGCCGAACAGAAGGGCTTACTACTTCCTCTGTTGAATACAAATTTCATGCATGATTTTGGATATTTATTAGCTTGATTGGGGTAAATATTTGATATTTGCTAGATTACCCTAATTTTATTGTTAATTTTTCTAACTGCATTTTTTACAGCAATTGAATTAAAAAATCGTTCAAGTTGTACAGTTACTAATTAGCAAAATAATACGACAAAATAAGATTTATTTTGAATGAAGAGAATGTTTTTTAGTTTTTTTTAACATTTTTTTTTTTTTTTTTTGGTAATGTTATGTACGAGATTATGTCTTCATTATGTAGTTACTAGACTATTAAATATCTTTACCAGTAATTTATTGTAATTCAATTTTTCTATGTCTGTCTTATCTACGGTTTCCTAAAACTAGGCCATTTATCATTCCTAGAAAATGGCACTAAAAACAAAACTAGAATATCTTATGTTAGCTTATGTTTAAACTTAAAACTATCAAATCATTTATTAATGTATTTTATATTATAATAAATTATAAATAATTATACTATTATTCTCTAAGAAAAACTAATAGATTAAAATAATTTGGCGGTATATTAGACCATTACTATGTTAAAACTTAAAACTAGGACCACATTTATTAAGGTTACACTGAGAGAAATAAAATAGTATCAGTTATTATGCGCCATAGTTATTCTCAGAATAGTTAAATTAACCCGCTCTATGTGTCTAATTATTGTAAAATAATTTAATCAACTATATATATTAATTTTAACCATGAGGTAGTTAAATACATTCTGATAAGAATTGTCGAATTTACCATGTCAGCATGTTTAAACATGGACATACTTCTTCTTATACGCTTGATGCAAACAACAATTTTTCTTAATGATTTCACATTGAAATAGTTGAAACAAAACTTTTCATGTTTAATTTTACTACGTATTTCTGAAGAAAAATTTCGATTCTTAACATGATTGTTTGATTTTACTACGGTCATTGTAAATTTCGTTATAGGCATTTTTGAATTTGTCAGTTCATGTTTGCAGTGACTGATTTATACTTTAAATTTTTCAACGCAGAACTTTTCATTGCCAGTAGTATTTTTAGTGCTTATATGTTAAGAGTTGCTTCCGTAGCATATCGAAAATAGGTTCACTACAATTTTTAAAATGTGTGATCAGAGTTTTTTATCAAGTGATAATATAAGTTACACTGTTTTACAGAGGTGATATTACTTTAGATATATTTATATTGCTTTTATTTTTGTTATTTTTATTAATTACTCATATGGTGCTTCTCAAAACTTTATTCCTCCTTTAAATGAGAATGTTGCAAACTTATTGGATGAATGGAACTTGACCAGAAAGTACGTATTTTTTAAAGTGAGAAAATTCGCGATTTTAGTGTTTTTATAACAGGTGATATGTGTGTTTTGTTTTAATTTTTAGAATATCGTACAGATTTAACCTATCTGGAATATATGAGTGATGCTGATATAGATGCTATAATTCCTATAGATTACTTTCCAGAAAAATGCATGTTTAAAAAGCTTAAGGAGTGGCGTGTGCAAATGGTATGTTTATACCTGTGTGTTATTTTATTAAAAAAAATACAACTAGTATTTTAAAGGGATATACTGGATCCTCTACTGTTCAAGAAAAGGAGGACGTTAATAGAAGTTTAATCGAGAAATGGTTGACTTCACAAACAAAATCTCCCTCAACCAGGAGTGAATTAATAAATGATTCGGTATTATTTCATGAAGGAATTTTATAAAATTGTAGTTACTGTTTTCCAATTTTTAAAAATATCTGAAAATTATTCGAACCTTTATAATATAATTTACAAACTGGCGTTTCATCGAGCACAAATTTTTAGAATTGATAAAATAAATAGCATTATATGGGAATTTACTGTCTATCTTCGTATATTACAACTTATTAGGTATTCTCGTTGCGGTAGAACTTGTTCAGAAAGTGCACTTTTACATTGATTACTTTCGATATTAACTAAAAGGTTATTTTATTAATCTGTAGTAGTATCAAAATCAGTATTTGATATATTTTACTGTTTTTGATGCAGAGTGGAAAAGATACCACAAGTCAGAAGAAAATATTTAATTTTTTTAATTTCATACTATTACGCATATTACTTTGAGTATTTGACAAAAACAAGTCACATTGATCCCACGAAAATTTAATCAGTTATAATTTTTTTCTAAAATTGAATAATTCAAATCATATTTTTGGTAAAACATCATTTTAAGCCCGAATTTGTTAATTTTAACTTATTTATAAACAACCAAGGAAGAGATTTTAGAGGTAGATATAACGCTTGGTTATAACTTTTAAATTCAATAAAAAATAATAGTACCATCGTCTGGTATTAAAATCTAGAGTTAGTCTTAAACTGTTTGTTCATTTAAACATTGAAGTAATTTTTAATTACAAAATATATGCATTATTTGTATCCAAAAATATTCAAAATAAAATAGAAATATTAAACCGATAACCAACAATATGCTTGTTTTTTTTTTGTAGTGGTATTTCCATTTGCAGATTTTGCAATAATTACCCTCATAATTGATTTGATTATAAAGGTTGTTATTATTTACAGTTCGAATTAACACAGTGACTATTTTCATATTTAAAAATTAAACATGAAATATTCAAATCAATTACTAACATGTTCAAACTAACAATTTTTTCAAACATTATTCGTGTTAATTTAAATATCTTATAACGTTATTTCAAAGATTTGCGATGATTGTTTTAAACGTGATAATTTTAAAAACAACTATTTTCGATATTTTGACTATGGCCTAATAGTAACATTTACCAGTTCCTGTTTGGATGAAAATCATTGGGTAAAATTGTTAAATTAAACACAAAAAAAGCTGTAATTGACAATTTTTTTTCTGAGTGTACACTATATCTTAATGAATTGTAGCCAAGTATATTCCAAAATAGTTGGTGGCGAATAAAAGTTACGCAGCTTAAGTTTTGTTGGCGATTTTTGTATTTAATACCTACAATTATGAAAACATTTTCAGATGGCTTCAGCTTTAACTGTGTTGGTGCTGACGACATTATGATGGCTTTTCTTTCAATTCGATCGCATGCTATCGGATCGAAGGAACCCCCCCCCCCCCCCGCCCGCTCTTACATCTATTTAACACTTTTCTTACCACTTCTGAGTTTCCCTCTAGCTGGAAAATCGCTACTGTGATTCCGATAGTTAAGAAAAGTTCCCTTGCCGATTTAAATGACTTCAGGCCAGTTAGTCTATTATGCTTCCTTTCTAAGGTTTTTGAAAAAATCATGTCCCTTCAGATAATTGAATATCTTCAAAGTAATAATTACTTAACCAGCTGTCAATCAGGTTTTCTCGCCACTCATATTTGTGAAATTGCTCTACTAAAAGTATCGACTGATATTCGCAGGGCTCTGGACGATAATAAATTGTGCCTGTTGGCCTTACGGGACTTCTCTAAGTTTTTTGATAGTGTTAGCTATGCTAAATTGCTGTCTAAGTTGTCAGATAAGTTTAGTTTTTCTTCGTCTGCCGTTTGCTTAATTTATTCTTTCCTATCTCAACAGGTCAAAGTCGGCGGCTCTATATCTAATGCGCTGTCGTTATCGTGTGGCGTCCTCCAGGGATCCATACTTGGTCCAGTATTGTTCTGTACTTACATTAATGACCTCCCTGATGTTATGAGGATTGCAGTATTCATTTGTATACGGATTATGCTCAGATATATTTGGCACGCCCAATAGACCTCATGGACGATTGTGCAGACCGCGTCAATTCCGATTTAGTTAGGGTTTCAAATTGGGCCGTGTAGAATCATTTCGTACTTAATCCTGATAAATCCCAATCGATCGCGATATTTAAAGGGACTGTGGATGCTAATGATCTTCCTCCAGTCTTTTTAGATTCGAAGATTTTGCGACTGACTGGCTGAATGTATTTGGCACAATCACAATTTTTTTTTCTTTATTGTGTTCAGTTATGTCAGAATTTTAATATTTTATTTTTAATTACGTTTTTTGCACTAATAACTTAAGTCTATCAATGTTAGTTAGAGACTTGACGGGATGTGGCACAATAACCATTTCTTATTTGTTTTTCCTCACATCTTTTCTATTTTAATTTAGTACTATAATCTCGCTACTTCAATACTAATGAGAGAGTAACTGAGTGAAGAAAATGTTATGTTTTGAAAGAAATAGCTAATGCATTAGCACTAAGTAACTAGATGACGTTTATAACAAATGTAACAGGATATATTCAACTAAAGTTAATTATGAAAAAGTTGATTGATATGCGGTACTAGATCAATGATAACGGCGCAAGTGCAACTGCTAATACCCTACTCAAAGACTAATATATACGAAAAGATATCATCGCTTCCTATCCGTGGTGTCAGCAGCGCAACGCCTCCCTACAATACAGCAGGAGCTTGCAATTGCTGTAAGAATTTTTCTGACTGGCTGGCTTCCAAATAATCTTTGGCTTCGTACTAATCTGCAGATTTGAGGTAGATCAGCGAAATATCTGATTAGTCATATATTGGCATGAAGCTAATTAATTACAGTATAGTCACCTGTAATATAGCGAAAGTTTTCAGAAATATGTAACAGATGTAAACGGTTTTCCAATAAGAGGTGTTATTTTAATTAGCCCGCTATTTCGGTAGATGTCACTTTTGGAGCTGTCATTTGTTGACATTTGACAAGTAGAAACTACGCCATTAATAAAAATGGAACGATACACGATTCAACAACGCATTGAAATTACTAAAATTAACTATAAAAATGGTGAAAATGTGGCAGAGCCGGTTCGTAAAACTCGAACATTTTTGGGTCATCGTGAAGCACCTTGTCGGACCGCAATACAGAAATTGGTAGAAAAATTCGAGCTGTCGGGACAAGTTAGTGATGTGAAGAATAAAACCCGTGCACGTCGCTCAAGAACAGCCGAGAATATTGCTGCTGTAGCCGAAAGTGTTGAAGAAAACCCAGGTTTGTCCATTCCTCGTCGTTCTTTGGAATTAGGCATTCCACAAACGTCATTACACCGTATTTTGCATAAAGATTTGGGTCATAAGGCTTATAAAGTTCAGTTAACACAAGAACTCAAGCCGGCCGATCATCAGCAACGTCGAGTCTTTGCTGATTGGGTCCTTGAAATGCATGAAAATGATCCGGAATTCCATCGAAAACTCATCTTGAGTGACAACAAAATTGTCGCATCTCGGGCTCGGAAAACCCAAGAGTTATTGTTGAAAAGCCTCTCTATCCTCAACGTGTGACTGTTTGGTACAGTTTATGGTCCCGCGGGGTCATTGGACCTTACTTTTTCTAAAATGAGGCTGGAGCAACAGTTACGGTGAATGGATTGCACTATCGACAGATGATTAATGATTTTTTATGGCCGGAATTGGATGGTATTGATCTGGACAACGTTTACTTTCAACAAGACGGCGCTACGTGCCATACAAGCAACGAATCCATTGATCGTTTACGGGAAAAGTTTCCGGACCGTGTTATCTCTCGAAGAGGTGATCACAATTGGCCACCGAGATCTTGCGACTTAACACCTTGCGACTTCTTTCTTTGGGGCCACGTGAAAGAGAAGGTCTACGCCAACAGCCCAGCATCGATTCTAGACCTCAATGATGGAATTCGTGAGGCTTTCGAGGACATAGGGCAGCCACTTTGCGATTTGGTTATGGCAAATTTCATGAAAAGGATATGGTCCTGTAAGCGTGGTCGTGGTGGTCATTTGGCTGATGTTATTTTCCATTAGTAACGGCATACCTTCCTCTTTATAATGAAATAAAGATCCGATCATTTATCTCAACAAATTACATTTTTCTTTGAATATCAAAATAACACATCTTATTGGAAAACCCTTTATTAAATATTCGAATTACAATTTATATACAACAAAACAAATAAATTAATATGAAACAATTCAAAATAC
This sequence comes from Dioctria rufipes, assembly GCA_963924295.1. Classification (NCBI taxonomy): domain Eukaryota; kingdom Metazoa; phylum Arthropoda; class Insecta; order Diptera; family Asilidae; genus Dioctria; species Dioctria rufipes. The sequence continues at coordinate 127,578,824 of OZ002743.1, forward strand.
TAATAAAATTCATCCACATGAAATATTGACCGAATTTTGGTGCCTTTTATAATTAATTAACTTACAGAATCTATAAGTGAAAACATAAATTACGGTAAATGAACACGATCAAATCAATTAGTGTGGCGTATTGAACTATTTGTTTTTTTGCTAATAATAACAACATTAATAGGAATATGATGCTGTTTAAAAACATCAAATATTTATGTGTTTGTGCAACCTGGCGATGCAGTTTATCCATTGATCTGTACCCTATATTTTTAAACCATAACAGTAAACTTGTCGTTAAGGTACCAAGTCAGAACGAATTTCGTATTTCACGTTTATTTATTATATAAACAACAGATGTTTCTGTTAATATTATTTTCGAAAAGTAAACAAACCATAAGAGGAGTCAGGACTCAGCAAAAGTTTCAATTTAGATAGCAGCGAACCTGTAAGCAATAAAATTAACTATACGTAGGTTTGTGTCCTGAAACTGAGAAAATTCGTGTAAAATTAGCCTAGACCTAGACCAAAGACCACGTTAGAGACATCTAGCGTAAAATACAGAAGCCCAACATGCGATAATTTAAAACGAAAAATGAATATTTGCAGTTCAAATAAATGGAAATTTTTTAACAAGAATTCACTCTCCTAAATTTTTTTTTTTCACATAATTGTTAAATATACTATTTTGCTTTGTATTTCAACAGCTCTCCACGCAATACTGCAATTTCTAGTCGGTGAAATATCGGGAGAAAAAACAAGTACCTACTATTAGAGTCAAATAATTGAAAAAAGCGCAACTAAACATGAAAAAACTCGTCGCTATTTGCTAGATCTAGGTTTTATCTTTCTAAAATAGTCACAATCTAAAGAAATGAGAATATCTACTAAGGTGAATTTGATTTAAAACTTCAATTTTTACCATTTTTTACAAGTTTCCGAGCTAATATCTCCGTTCTAAAGCAACTTTTTTTATTTTTGCCGACGTTATTTACTAGACTTCTTCATTACCTTTAATTTAATTTAATTTTAATTTAAATCGTTATTCTGCTACAAATAGTTCGCCATAAGTTCGCATTGAAAAATGTATGAAACTTGCAAATCTTGGTACTGACTCCTCTTAAATAAAACAAAAATAATAATTTCTAGTTTTCTTAGTCTGTAAAATTTTCTCTAAGTCAGTGAATCATTCTTCGTATGTATATTCCACAGTTTTTTTTTTAGTGTCAACTGCTTTTGTTCGCCATCCAAATATGATATCATAAAAGGTCTTTTGTTGTTTGAAATATATGCAACGATTTTCCCAAAGTATTGTATTTTTTTTGGTTTATTCGTACTTTTGCTGTGTTGTATCGCAGGGCATGTATCACATTCTTAAAGAAAATACAGTTCCTTACATCCATAGATTCTAAGACTGCCACATCAACAACTTTTATAGGACCATGAGTATTCGAACTGCCTATATTTTAAAATCTTAAAATCATGGAATTGTAAGTCTTTTCGGTAGAATTTTTTTTGTTTTCTTGAAGGAGCTGCCCAAGTATTTTTGATAACAAATATTTTTTTATTTTGTAATACACATCATGTAATTGTAGTTGTGGCTACCTTCACATTGAGCTACGTGCACCAACCTTTGCTTAGCAACCTCACTAAGCATTTGTAAGGTTTTGCAAGTTGACGCGAAAAGGGGCACTTGAGAAAATATGGAAAAGGTTATGATTAGGTAGGCCTTGATTTGTGTGAAAAATAATGAAAAACAAATAAAACTTTAGTCTAGTTGTCAAGTCGAAACCGACAAGACCAAGAAAATAGTCTCGGTTCAATAAGTAATTTTAATTATTAATATTTTGATTATTCCCTTCGTTAATTTTTAATAAGTCCGTCCGAGTATAGATATAATAAGTTTTATCGTCCGTCCGTGTCTTACTAAATTTGTCATATTTTAAAACCTGGTATTGTAAATAGCAGCCGTAGGTACAAAATAGTTATTGTTATAAGGCTCCCCGAACGAGTCATATTATGTGTTATGACGTTAAAATATATTAAAATAACTTCAACTATTTGGTTTTATTATCGGAGCGTCCTAGTAAATGCATCAAAAAGATTAGAAGAGACGACATCCATCCAGGCGCCTCAGCGCATTCATATGGAGTCAAGAGTTCCCCTCACCTGATAGAAGGAACTTGGACCAAGTACATTCAGAGACGTATATCGTCGACAAGGACGTACCGTGTGGAACACCACAGCATTAACAACCCCACAACCAAATAGTTATATGGTGTATAAATTCTGCACGTTTTTATGATTCCTCGCTCAAGCTGCGATGGCTGGCCCTCTAGTAATTATTTTTCAATTGCACTGGACAAGTAAGTGACCACGTATTAGCTTAAAAATTAGCGTGAAAGTTCCAGGTTTTTTACAAATCATGAGGATAAAATTAGGTCGTAAAATTTGTAAAATTAAGATTGCTAAAAGTAAACAAATGGATTCTCTAGACACGTCTACAATGTATAGCAGTGACAGTTCAAAATTGAAGTAAGGACTTTCGGAGTACTGAGTGTTTCGATCAGCGTTCGTATCACAACAGTAATCAATACCCAGAACTAACCCAGAACGATTGACTGTCTACTTATTTGGTTAGTTGATTTAAGTGGTGCGCCCTGCCGACTGGTCAGAGCTTCAATTGGCACTAGGTTCTTTCTTGTACTTTTCACTCTAGATAGATTTGTTTAAAATCATCAAAGAAGAACTTACCCAAGGGACGGAGGGAAAGAGTCTCCTCTTCGTTATTCTTCTTGCAGTAGCGGTAGTTTAGATTAAAACGATCACCCAATCTACTTTCATGCGCTCCGGTATTGAAATTTGTTCCGCTTGATTGTGGTGTAGAACCGAATCTTATCTAATCAGATCGACAAATGATTTAGTCTTCCTTATGTTCCTATGCTCTGCAACTGAGTAAAGAGTAATGCTATGTGCACTTCCTAATGTTGTCAGCTCTTTCTTGCATTGTTTCACTAGCTTAAAGGGCATGGCGACAGAGGTAAGTAGTCTAAGGGCACAGCGTGTTTTATTTCAGTTGCGTTGTGCTCTGGTGTTCTTCAAGGAAGCCATCTAGGACCATTAGTTTCTAGCAATGACATCAATGATTTATTTCTGACTATGTCATTCTTGAAATTTCTTTGTTTTGCTGACGACAGTAAAACTTTCCGTATCGTTTCTAGTATTCTTTCAAACTCTGACATAAACGCCTTCCATAAATGGTGCTCGATAAACTTTCTTTATTATCTTACCGAAAAAAATCGTGGCAATTCAATGCAATTCTCTGTCGACGGAAGTTCATTAATTCGGCTTGACAAAATGAAAGACTTGGGAGTTTTTCTCAATTCTTACTTTCCATTCAATAATCAATATGGATGCAGTTACAAATAGAGGTAACTTATCTTTAGGTTTCATTAAAAAATGGTCAAAAGAATTTAATGACCAATATATGCATAACGAGGCTATTATATTTTATATTTGTTCATCCTATTCTAGAGTATCTACACTAGTCCTATCTGGTCTCCCATCTTTGCTGTCCAGAGTAGATTAGTGTGATTTGCCTTTCGCGGTCTTTTCTTGGCTGATCCCCTCCGATTGCCACCGTATCTTGATTGACTTAAGCTTATATCAATCTGAAGCAACCACTCTAGAATTGTTTTTACTTTTCACTGTTTAAATTCATAAAAAACGTGGTTAATTCCCCTCAATTATTGAGGGCTTTGAATTTGCCGATCCCGGATCAACCCTTGAAGAACAATGACTTTTCCCACATTCCTTACCACCGTACAAAATATAGTACTTATATACTAATACACGAATGTTTCGTTTTTTTAACGGCTAATTTTATAGGCCTCCACTTATCTAAATCTAACTTAAGATTCAGCATCGTTAAAGTTAGCTTTCTCAATCTGGAATCTCAGTATGTAATACTTTTTTGTAGTAATGAATAAATAAATAAATAAGTAAATAAGCCCATAAATGAATAAACAATTCATTATACTTAGTATGGAGCATTCTTTTGATAGAGCATTAATTTCCGATACATCATCACAAAGCATTATTGTTATTTCAATATTTCCAGGAAGTTAAGCTGAAGAGATTACATCTTCTCTGTTGCCAAAGATGTGTTGAAATATCTTTGATTTCTGAAAAGATGTAAGAATTATTTTAGCCCGTCGAATCTAGCGCTCCTATACAAGTCTTATATCAGATCTAGAATGGAATAGAATTCCCATATTTGGACCGAGATTGGTCAGACAACCTTAGAATTATTAAATACTGTCCATAAGAGAGCCTTCAACCTCTGGCGATGAGGTAATCGACTCGTTCGCGTACTGCCGCAATCTCAGATGCCCTTCGATTCATTATCGCTGCATGCATGGTAAATGTTCTGATGAAATATTACGTCTGATCCCTTTTAGATTAATTCCTGCACAGAATAATCGCACTGCTAGCCGCGCAAATTCTTATATTTACTGCTAATTTGTAATGCCGTTCCGTTTTCAACTTTTCTGAACTTGCATTCAATGACCCTTCGCCAGTTTTTTTAATCAAGTGAATAAAGTTAATAAAACGCTATACTTGGCAGTCTCTATGACCCATGCTAAAAATATGAAATTGGTTTCACCTAAAATTTTATTGTTAAATACGTGTAGTTTTTATTTAGCTTTTGACTTGAAGATTAATTATAATATTAACGTTGTAAGGTTCGGTAAGTTGTAAGAAATAAAGATCTTCCTGTGTATCAATTTGGGTTAATTTAGGCTACATGGGTCCCCATTATGTGTGCACTTGTATTCCAAAGAAATACTGAATTTCTGTGGCATAAAATCTTAAAAGAAATATGCACAAAAAGTTTCAATTTTTGCTCACAGCATGCAGTCAACAAAACTTTATGGAAATGTTTAATAATTCTTTTGTGGTAAAACAGTAAACAGTTCAACTTTGGTTCAACCCTTAAAGAGTACCTTGCAAATGTCAGGAGGGGACTTTCACAAATTTGTCTGACAGCTCATTTCCGTTGCCTTTCTAACAGACGATTACAACTGCCTTGAACACACGATAAAGGAAAACACGTTTTACCTTCATTTCACGCGTCTTATGAAATCCTAGCCATACATATGCACTTGTATTCAATATATACATACAAATAAGAAGGTAAACTGGGTTCGACAGGAAAACACTTCGCCGTGGTTTGACAGCTCCAAGCAATGTTGTTTAAGACGCTTTGATTTAAGTCTCAGATGCTTTCTAACAAATTTTCACCTACAGCGAGGTCACATATTTAACCATCACGTGCAGTCCTTTCAAAGTGATTTGACTTTGTACACATTATTTTGCTTTCGTAATTTCAACTTTTTAATGAGTTTTCAATCCGAAGACCAGAGTGATATCGAAATTCGCATGTTCAATTGAAAAATTTATATTTTCATGGAAAAACAATGAAGTTGAAAAAATTTTAGGCTGTTAAGCTGAAAAATTTGTACAAATTATATTTTTCCTTTACACTTAGTAAAGCAAGGTATTATTAATTAAATATGAATTAATTTGTTAAGCTCTTTTCTGTTTCCGAAATAATTAGTTCTAAAAATGTGATCTCTAACGCAGTGCCACTAAAAATGTGGTACCTCACACAAATTTAAAATAAGCTGAAACCACTCTAGATGCAGATATTCATTTAAAACTATAAGTACGAAAAACTTCGCTGGAAGTTTCCCATCAAAATCTGTGATAAGTAAAACGAAGTAGAAAAGGGTGCTAGAATCATATTTTTCATCTCTCTTATGCAAATCGTAAAATTTCTTATTGGAGATATATTTTTCCACAATCAATCTAATGACCAAAACACAGTGAGAGCGACACAACAAAGTCGCCGTAAAATGGTTGCTGTCAAAAATTCAAATATATGGTAATGCCATGATAAAAATATTAACAAGGCATGGAGGAAATTGGATGCTTGCCTCCTTTGGCTACAATTGTCAGAAATTTGTTCATCTCAATTTCAATCGTCGTTATCACAGTGAAAACAAATTTTTGTTTGTAGATTTCTTTGCTTTCCCACTAGCATATCATTACTTTTCCCGAAGTGATTTAAACGAAAAAGCTAATGTTTTGTGAAATATTTTAATATATTCAAAATGTATTTCAGTCAATGGGCGCGTTCACTGCCACTTTGGTAGCGTAATCGGGTTCGTAGTGTAGTTCTGTCAAACCGACTACGATCAGCTATCCTTCTGAGCGTAGTCGAATGTAGTCGACTATTTGGTACATTCAAAGTGCGAAGTGAACGATCGATAGTCGTAGTCAAGCACGTAGTCGTTTACTTTCAAATTTTGGAGCAGTAAATGCTCGGTAGTGACTAATAGTCGACAAAAAGTCACTATTTCGGTGGCAGTGAACGTGCCCAATAAAATACATAAATCTCAAAACAAATTCGCTGGAAATCACTTTAGTCACTTCATGACGTAGCAGCACAAAAAATTCGCCTCGAATCAGGCGTACCATGGATAAACTAATAACATACAAAGACTGGAAACGTAGATAAAAATATGCAACGCTTTTCTAGAATATGAAATTAACCATGCTTCGACGATGCCTCGACGATGCCTCGACTATGCCTCGACGATGACTTGACTTGGTACCTGATGACTTGTCCAAAGGGTAAGTCAGCAATGCCTCGATCCGTGCTAAATCACCATTGCCTCGACCCGATGAAGACAGAATTTTTTTCTTATAAATTAACTGGAAGTTTTTTCCTGATAATTTAAACGCAATTTTAGAGGTGACAAACGTAAACAAATCTTCAATAAACAAATATTTCATCGTTTCTGTATTTAATTTCAATTTAATTTAATATAAAAATGTGTGTAAAGCACACAAAATAATATTTTATAACTATACTTGCTTAAAAAATGATTTCCCACGTATATTTTCACCAGATTCACATTGCTGCTAATTAGGGAACTTCGTTTGACAGCTGAAAATACATTTGTCTCTTTCTTCAATATAATTCTGACCTACTTCACGATACCTTGAAAAAATCCACGCTCATGCACACGTATTTTACAGGTATCAACACTTCCTGTTTTATTTTTTTTTTTATTTTTTTTTGCGAAAGGTTCTACAAGGGGGAGAAAAACAGAACATACACTACTTAACCTAAAAAATCACTAACATGGACAACAAAAACAAACACTAACAGGTAAAATAACAAAATGAAGAAAATATTATGTTCTCAAAAGGGACTATATGCATACAACGGATACAAAAATTTTGAAAAAAGCCTAAAAAATAAAAAGACAATAAATTTACGTCCCAATTTTGACAACTAGGTAAGTGGCAATTCCAAGATGTTCTAATTTCCAAAATAATCTAATGAAAAATATTTTTCTAAACGAGCAAATTTTCAACATACAAATTTTGCAATTTAGCACCGATACCCAAACCGATTTTAAAATGACAAATCGAACGAAAAAAAATATCCGATACCGTTATATAGTACCGCGAGAGCAGCCTGTCATAGACCTGTAAAAACTGCCCTCATCATCCCTTCAGCCGAGAATCTCTTACGGAGCGCTTGTCCTTCCCACAGCACTTGCAATAATTCCAAAGCGGTAAGAAGCCCCGTGGACTAGCGTAGCAAATACTTTGGCCTGTTATCACCAGCGAAAGAGAAGAGCGCCGTCTTGCACTGCCGATAGTGGTAGCCATGTGCAGTTGAATGGGACTGCGTTCGTCGCCAGATATTCAAGACGTAAGCGTCTCTTCAGACTGTTAACGAAGTGCCATTTAAGTGCATCTACATGGCGTTATGGGTAAGTGCTTTGATTCTCATCCTCGACTCTCATGTAGTTCAAATGAATTTTTGATTTGCCACTGTCAACAAAAAGCTAATCAAACAATAAACCCGACTACAAACCGTTGGTGTCCATAGAAACGATGTTCTACTAATGCTAAAATTCGGGTGTATCAACGAACACATATCGCGCACGAGTTCCATTAGATTTTGCAAAGCTAGGCAATTTAAAGACCTGTGAAACAGGGTTTCTTCATCAGGATGAATATTGCACGTCCTCTGAACCCGCCAGACGATATATGACAACTGATAAGAATGCATAAGACTATGATGTAATAATTTGAATACCATATCAGCCTCTTTGTAACTAGAAGAATAACTGTAGATTACTGTGCAAGTTATCCCTCCCATCGCACCCATATTTACTTCGAGGTGTTTTCGCCATCTGTTGTATCCTGATTACTCCGAATGACATAAGCACGTCACGGAGCACACGATTTGTTAGTGTACTGAAAGTTGTGTGACATGGTATGTTCAGAACAAAAGCATCCTCCAACTTCGTGTCAGGGTCACTGGTCCCAAGATGACGAAATCTCTCCTTCGCAGAGCCAGGTGGTGTAGCTGTGGAGTATTCGTGTATATTCGAAAATTTCCGGAGATATCGATAATATCCCCGAGAACCGTCAGTGGATACATGTCAGCTTCAAAACTTCCAGCAATAAAGCACTCCACTCAAGGTGAATTGTGGCCTGATTCTGTCCAGGCCTGAATCGTTGAGATTGGATCCAAAGGCCAGTCACGAGGATAGAGTGTTGGAATAGAGAGCAAGGTATTAGCGCTCTCCCATGCCGATTGCTTCCAGTATATTCACCCACATTTGAGAAATCAAGGTGTCTCTCTGGCAAAAATCTCTTTGGAATGCACGGACTTGAAGGCACCTTGATTTCATAACCAAGTTGGTGAGACCTAATCCACCTATTTTGACTGGCAGGTAGAACATGCTCTCAGCAACCCATCGTCTTCCACAGTAAAAGGCGTCTATCGCTCTTGCTTGAAGAAGACTTACAAAGCCTTTATCAAACGTGTCATACTTAAGCAGATGAATGCTGGATGAGGTAATCAACTAATTTATCACGATCGACCTTCCCATTAAGGATAGTTGGACTACACCAGCTCTAGAGCTATAAATACTTCAGGCAAGTATTAGTCCATTGTACGATCTCTCCACCTTCCACACTACATAACTTGAGTCTTACTATGGTTAATATTAGGCCCTGCTATACGTTTGTATTATTCGACAACAGCACAAACGACCCTAAAAGATTCATTTCTTGTCACGAAAATAGAAGGTCATCCGCATTTGCCAACATAATAGTCCTCATTCGGCATTCGACGGAGATTCACCAATAGTGGTCTCAGTGAAAAATCATAAAGCATACTTAACAACGCACAGCCATGTCTGATACCGCGATGAAATGAGATAGAAGCCAGTACTTGTCCTTGATGCTCTGTGGATGCTCTTAGTTTCATTGTTACTTTTGAAGAAGAAGAAAGTAATACGCTTAGTGCTTCTTTCCAAATGGGTATATTGAACACAGTCTACTTGCTTAAGACAATCCTTAATCCTCAAATGAATTACATTACACGTTTACAAGTTAACATTTATATGTAAGTTTTAACAATTACTAGTTTATAAATTAAGATTAGTTTGTAAGCCGTTTTAAAATGCATAATCTCGGATAGCGTCTCCAAAGACTCTGACAAAAACTAAATTCTCCATAATTTTTCCTAAATTATGGCTGTCTGTTTTTTAAATATTTTGTTGGCCTACATGACCTGGCCTCTTTCGAATTACCCAAAGTATTTCGAAATCATGAGTAAAAGTGAAAAGAGATACCGCTACAGCTTAATCAAAATCGATCAATCTCTATAGAGTTTCCCAACGATATCAGTCACCTGGGTAGAAACTAAATGCCTCTAAAGCAGTCAAGAGATACTCGTGCGAGACGCTATCAAAACCCTTTTGTTGGTCCAATGATATTATGGCTATTTGTGTACCTGTCTGCTCATGTTCTAAGCATGCCAATGTTCGGCTACCGCGATATTGTTCTAGATACTACGACCAGGTACACAATAAGACTATTCCAGGTGTATTATCAAATAAATCACTGAGCGGAGTATCGCTCCTAATGCTTTTAGACATTTTGTAGTCCACATTGAATAGGGTTACTGATCTCCTCTGCAAATCTCCCTTCTTTGGAATTAAACGCATAACAGAACTCCTACAAATAGAAGGAAAGTCTGAATGTGTCTTAGCCGCCGAATTGACTTCCAAAAGGTCAGGTGAATTGTGTCGCCTTATATTCTTTGTTGCAGCGATCATATCCTCCAATGTGATAACTGTATCCAGGAGCTCTTTACTCTCTTCAGAGAAAGCTGTAATATACTCAAGAAATTCATGAGTGGTCGGAGATGTTGTCGACATCGATTCAAAATAGAGACTACTGTAGTAGTCTCGAGTTTATTCTGATAACTGTTGTCCGTTATCGACTTGGCCAGATTCATCAACCATCGATTCGATTTCACAAGAAGTAGTACGTCGTCTAGTTGCCTGGAAGAAGATTTGCCTTTTCTCAGCCAGAGTGATTGACTGCGCAACAGAAACTCCAAGCTGTACTTGTAAATTTGAGTTACCACGCGTTCTTATATTCTATTAAAATAATGAATCAACTCCGGCTGAGTTGGCAGAAGAGTTGCCATCCAAGATACTTTGGGCGACAAACTGGAACCTTGATACCTACTTCGGTTGAAATTCGGTTTGATAAAGGATCGAATTTGGAGCTTTCTAACATCGCACCATTGACTAAGGAAAAGAAAGTCAGTTTCCTCTTCTGCCAATCGAGCCAGAATTCAATGAACTCATTGATGAACATCAAAAATTTCGTTTTTTGCTATTTATTAGGGCACTGCATAAGAACACATTGACGTATAGAGGTGAAATTTGGTACACGGTATTTTCATAGCAATAGAAAATACTGGTTCAAAAGTAGACTAAATCGGGCAACCACTTCTTGGTGCTGCCATACAAATTTTTGAGTTTTCACTATATATTTGAACACTGACTGAGAACGCGTCGACGTACAGCTGTTAAATTTTGCACACACAAAATTATAAAAAAACTTCACAAATAAATATATCGAACAACCCCTTCATGGTGTTGCCATATAAAACCAAGAAAGGTTTGCCGCTTTTTTGGTCCATTTTTTGAACTAGTACTAGAAATTTTTATGAAAATACCGTGTGCAAAATTTTAGCACTGTTCGTCGACTCGTTCTCAGACAGTGTTCAGATATATAGTGAAAAACCAAAGTTTTGTCTGGTAGCACCAATAAGGGGTTTCCCAATTTAGTTTATTTTGAACTTAATTTTACTTTTTCTTTTAAAGTCCGTGTACAAAATGTCAGCTCTCAAGGATACGTGTTCCCGAGTTATCCTGCGCATAGACGCAAATGCAAAAATCAAAATAACTTTTAATATTATGCGTGGGTGCTATTGTTATGAAAACACATTGTACCAAATTTCAACTCACTACGTCTATGTGTTCTTAGGCAGTGTTCTAATATATAGCGAAAGGTCATCTATAGTTCCAATGAGGCGATTCCTTCAAATTAGGACTCTGTTCAATCTACAGAGAGCAGTGATTCAGTTCTTGTTACATCTGCTGCTGAAGCTGAAATGAGGGAGCGTTCCATAGTATTGAATGATACCTACTTCATCTGTGTCCTCTTTAGGAAATGGCATTAGTGCTCCTTTGAGAACAGTACCAAAATCCGCTTCTCTTCAGAACCGATATGTGAGGACATATTAAAGTATTTGAAGTCCAAGAATATCGCAACAGATGGTATTTCTTGTTAAAAAATTAGTAAATAAGTACTTTAAACCTGTTGCATCATTTGTTCTAACTGTGTCCGCGAATGAGCAGAATAAATTATTGGATCCCATATTTTGGCCCTCGGGTGCTTTTACTAAATTGTTTGTACCTTCTGGACGCCAACATAAAAATACAGCTAAAATAAACAAACTCAAATCGTTTTCCCTTTAATATTAAAATGTAAGGGGGATTCGAACTAAAAATGCACAAATCTTCATATCCTCTGTTGCGATTTGTTTCGATATAATTGCTTTCACTCCGCCATGGTTCAAAAAAAATCTGAAACGTCTTAAAAATAGAAAGAATAATGTATGGAAAATTTATATGAGAGATAAAGACATTATAAGTCACAATAATTTCCTCACATGCACATCATATAATGAATTCAAAGAACTTTCCTCTACATATGATACGTATGATGAGTATATTCAAAGCATGCGTACAAAATTATTTAGTAATATACGCATTTTTTTTAAGTTTCTATTTATATATATATAACTTGTCATTCACTATCCCTTCAACTTCAGAAGAGGATATACGCGATCATATTAATGGGCTCCCAAGTGACTTCACAAATGGTCCTGATGGAATCCCTCCAGCCTTAGTTAATTGATGCTGCCTCGCTCTGGCAGCTCCGCTGAAAATTATCTTCTAAAAATCGCTCGATAATGGTTATTTCTCGCAGCTATAGAAAAATTCTTTTATAATACCTATGCCCATAAAAGTAGTAAAAATGAAATTTCTAACTATAGGCCTATTGCGAAATTATCATGCATGCCCAAATTATTCTTATTATTATTACTCTCAACTATCAATTCCCCGTAAGAATTTGCACTCTTTAAACCAACATGGGCAAATTTCGGGCAGGTCTATAATCACTAACTTGTTGGAATTTGTCTCGGATACCGGTCGCGAGTTTGAAAAAGGCTATCATACAGTTTGCATTTATACAGATAGCTATTAGTAAGGCTTTCGACAAGTTATCTCACTCCGCGATACGGTTTAAAATAGAAAAGAATGTGTTTCCCCCAATATTTCTAAAATGTACGCCATTTCATTTGTAGAAACTTGAACGCTTCATCTGGCATACCTCAAGGGAGGTACTTGAGCCCGCTGCTCTTTATTCTGTCTATTGACAACATTGTCTCTCTTATGAGGTACTGTAAGGTCATGATTTATGTTGACGATGTTAAGCTTTTCATTCAGATTAAATCTGTTAACGATTGCGAACAGGTACAGGGTGACCTACAATTGATGCAAGAGCAATAATTTTGTACTCAATATCGACAAATATGAGATTATGACTTTCCAAAGGAATAAGACACCAATCACTCATAATTATGAGTTCTCGGATTCCTCGATTCACCGTGTGGGTTCTGTCTGTGTCAAATGTGATCAAAGATTGAATTTTGTCTGCCATATAAGCTACATGCAATCAGAGAGTAGTTCTATGCTGAGCTTTATAAAATGTTGGTCCCGAGAGTTTTCGAGTCCTACCATAACATTGCGTTTGTACACTTCCCTTGTGAGACCACTTTTTGAATACGCTACCTAGGATTGGTATCCATTTTATGGTACACACATCGACCGTATCCAGTTTGTTCAGCGGAATTTCCTACTATTTACTCTCCGGCATCTACCCTGGAATAATTCTTTTATTCTTCCACCCTATGAGGACCGCTTGAAGCTTTTAAATATTCACTCGCTTGAGAAACCTCGCATGGTTGCCGATGTAACTTTTGTGCATCAAATCTTAAACGCAAATATTGATTCTTCGTTATTACTTAACAAAATCTATTTCCATGATAGTAGCCATAATTTGAGAAGGCTACCTCTGTTGCATGTTAACTCTTCAAGGTCTAACTTCAGCACGTACGAACCTATTAATCGCTTGTGTATTGCTGTTAATAACATGGCTGAGCATTTTGATGTTGAAGTTTCTTCGGCATGTTTTAAAAAACCTCTATATAACATTTAATCGTTTTTGTTTATTTCATTTTCTTTTTCTTTTTTAATGTTTTTATTCTATGTTGCATTGCATGTAATTTCATCCGGTGTTTGGTTTATGTTTAGTTTAACATACTAATACTAATACTGACCGTGAATGAATTAAACGTGTTAGTAAAGCAAGTGTCAATAAAATATTCACATTTAATTCACACTCTGGGTTAGGTTAAGAGTCCGGGCGACTATTCGGCCGCTAGACCATGCGGACATCACGAATTTAGTTGATCTATTGTGTTCTCCCTTAAAATCGTTAGGCAAAATCTAGTCTTTTAACAAGTTCGATTATTGTAAACGTTATTTGGAAAAATAAGTGTTTCTCCAGTAATTTGCAATATTAATGTTACAAGCGCAGGACATTCACGTATAATATGTTTCGAGGGTTTATATTCCTCCTCGCAGAGTCCACACAGGTTGCTGTAGGATTTGCCAATATCTTCTGCAAAAGATAACGGAAGGAGCAATGTGTAGTGACTGCATTAGTAAATAGCCTAGTCAACTGCCTGCTAAGACTAATTATTTTGTACGTCTGGAGTGGATACGGCGAGGAGAACTCCTTCGCCTGCCTCATACCATGTGCACTACTTAATACCCATAACATCCACAGGAGCAGCTACGTCTTTAATGTTGACCTGCTCGAGGATGTTACGACATCCCACACTGGAGGAAGTGCTACCATTGATATTTTCCTTCGAAGAATGCTAGCAGCTGCTTTCCTCTGGATAAAGAAGTAGAGTGACAGTAAGCCAAGAATGACTTCAAGCGCTCATTGATGATACTGTACAAGATGTGAAAGCGCCAGTGGCGTCCAGACATGCTATCCTTTGTACCTTTATTAAGGGGTCTTTAGTGGCTGTCTGATAGATTTTAGACTACCAGATGTTCGTCCCCTAATGAAGTATGGATCTTATGATGTTCAGAAAGATCGGGTAAATTCAAAAATCCGCTGATGATGCTGCATCTGAATGAAAAGTTCACTTATGCATTACGAATGCATCTTATGCGTTAAAATCAAGAAGCTGATGCAACATAGCAGGCGGGGATGCTTTTCTTGTGATGCAGCTAAATAGCAGCATGAATAGCAAAAATATGGAGAGGTATAATTGTAATTAATGTAAAATGATAAATATATAAATTAATTGTGATTTATAATCTTAGTACAGGAGAATTATTTATTATGTCCGTATATTAGAATTAGTTCCTTTCGCTTTAAAAATCTTATTTTTTCACAAGACTCCACGTTTTCCATTGCAGAATTAATTAAAATATTGAACGCAATTTTATCCATTTGTAATATTTTCTGACAATTACATACTTTCAACGACTAACAAAATTGAGGTTCAAAAATGTCAGTAGAAAGTATCAGCCTCAGCTATGATGCAGTACTGCAGCATCATACGCAATTGCATTTCACGATTCTACAGTGATGCCCCATTTGATAAGCAAAACTTTGACGTTTTCGAATTAAGCTATTCATAAGGTCATTTCAAGATTTAGACCCCACTTTTTCCCGAAAAGTCTTTGGCATGATCCAAATTCCCACAACTTTTTACTCCAAGCTATTCCCAGGTCGTGATATGCCGATATAAGTATGCAATAATTTCCCACTTGCACTTAGCTACAGCTGCTTTCTAGCTATTCTCCCTCTACAATCAGCTCAGAGTATATTGGCTTGCTGTGAAGGTAAAAGAGTCCACCATAAACTTTTCAATATAGATATTTCTTATGTTCCTCATATATTACTTTCTTTCGTCGGATCCTACTTAAAATTGAAGCAATGTACAACTGCCACAGATAGCGACAAAAGGTCAGGTAAACTATGTTTTTCATTTCCATGTACTATTTGGAAATATCATTGTTGCGTTTTAATTTCCCTTCCTACTTTGTATTATTATATAGCATTTTAAAAAGCATAATATTTCACAACGTCTGCACGCACCATTAAAACAATGCGGCAGAAAATGAAATATTTGTGTTATCTTTGGAAAACTGTTATATATACATACTTGCGGTTCCGTAGACCGCATGCCACTATTTGTATCCTGCCAGGAGGTTCCACTTCCGGAAGTTATCAGAAATAATAAAAAAGTTGAAAATCTTAAAAAAAAATAAAAATTTCGCGATTCGAAAAGTCATGTCTTCGGATTTCTCAAACTTAAGTAGTTTTTTTTTTTTTCAAAAATAAACCATCAACATATACAGACCATTTTAAAGTAGACATTTGAATGGTTAAAATGACCCCGGTTAGAATATTTAAATCGAATAAAACACCGATAAAGTTTTTCTTTGAAGATTTTGGTTTTTTTCTTGAAAAATGTAAATATCTCCAAAATGGCTTATTTTCCTGATTTTAAAAAATCATGCGTATTTAGTACAAAAAAAAGTTATACTTTTGCAAAATTTCATGTAAATTCAATTGTTTTTACGAGAGCAAAATACAAAAAAACTGAAAATCGGGTTTCTACCTTTTTCTCGGATAACATGACCTCAAATTATGTTGAAAAATACCTTATATGAAAGTTTTAGATTTTTTTTATCTCGAACTTTTGTGACGAATATTTTCCGTTAGGAGGTCACAGTTCCGCCGAATATCCCAAAAAACCACTTTCCTCTTCTAAACATTTCCCATTTCACAATGTCACTTTATCTAGTGTTTATTTGTGGTTTTTTTCTTAATTGTAACCTTTACTAAATTGTCCGCCTAGTTCTTGCCTGTATATAAATCCAACTCTGGAATTTGTTGGTCATTTACCAAAAATATGAAGCTCTCTAATACCTATCCCACTGAAATGAGCCTAGATGAGAATGTAGCTAAATCCCCGAAGGAAATTAGTAATATTTTCGCTATATATTTTAAATCGATTTATGATGATAGTCCTTTAAGTCATGTCGACTATAATTCTGGAAGCTCTTCTGTAAATCATTTTCCTGTAACCCTTCCTCAAGTTGAAGCTGAGTATATAGAACGTATTATTTCGTCATTGGATATCAGTAAGAATGCTGTTCCAAATGGGATACGAAATATTTTTTATAAAAATTGTTCTTCAAACTTGGCGTATCCGATTTCAAAATTATTCACTTTGTCTGTTAAAAAACGATTTTTCCCTACTAAATTGAAGCATTATTTTGTCTACTCAGTTTTTAAATCGGGTGTTAAACAGAATGTTAGAAACTACCGACCTATCTGCGTGTCAAATGGTTTGTCTCTTATCTAATAACCAAAATGGTTTCTTGCCATGTAGGTCTACAGTTACTAATTTATCTATATTTACTGATGCTATTGCTGGAACACTAGATGAGGGACAACTGCTGATACAAGTAAGGCTTTTGACAGGACAAATCATTTTATCGTCCTTAGCAAGATGCTTAGCATGGGTTATGATAAAAATGCTGTTGAATGGTTTGAGTCATACTTGACTAATCGTTGCTTAAGTTTGGTAATAAATTGTTTTAAATCAGACTCGTTCACTCAGCCTTCTGGAGTCCCACAAAGCACTATACTTGGACCTCTAATATTCTTAATTTATATTAATGGTCTACCAGCTGCAATTAGCTCATCTTGCTTGATATATGTTGATGACACGAAAATATATAGAATAATAAAGGAGCCACAAGATTGCATTCAGCTGCATTATGACATTGAACAGTTAATCAGCTGGTGTAAAAATAATTTCCTTTATTTGAATTTTACCAAATGCAAATATATTACCTTTACTAGAAAGTTGAATGTCATGCACTGGAATTATCACATTGATGGAATACCTATAACTAAGGTTACTGAAATTTGTGATTTTTGATGACAAGTTTTTATTTGACAAACACATCAATAACATCACTAATAAGGCTTTTCAATCTCTCGGTCTCATTTTATGATGTACGAAATCTTTTAAACAAGTTCAATAGTTCAAAGTACTTTACGTTAGTCTCGTAAGGAGTATTTTAGAGTATGCGTCCCTTATATGGAATCCTTTTTATGATACATATGCCCAAAATATTTAGGGCGTTCAGAAACGTTTTCTCGGCTTATATTATTCAAATTTGATCAGACCAATTATGAATCTAACGATAGGTTAATCAGACTGTCTATGACAACTTTACTTAATCGGCGTTCTTATCTTGACGATTTATTCCTATTTAAGTAGCTTAGTAATAAAATTGATGCTCCTGACATTCTCTCAAGAATTTGCATAAATGTTCCATCTCATCCTACACGTCAACTACTAGTATTCAATCCTGAATCACATCGCATAAATATTAGAACTCAAAGATCTCATAATGATTATTTTAACGATTTTGACCTATTCCATTCTTGTCCTGCAACTTATAAACGCAATTCCATGCATAAAATGCTTTCTTAGATGGTGTTTCTCCTTTTCATACGTATACTTTTATTTTTATCTCTTGCTATTATTTTTTATTTATTTCCTGTTCTTTTTCTTGTTCTCAATATATCTTCTTCTTCTATTCCTTAATTTTCTCTTCTATTTTTTTTATTTTTCCTCTTGATATTTATTATTAAGTATATTACGTAGTAGTTTTAATTTTTTTTATTAGTTACATTGCCTTAGCTTTAGTTGTAGTCTTGTATTTCTCTTTTACTCTTTAGTCGCTTTTTCTAGCAATTAGATGTAGATCTTTTTATTCTCAATTTAAGTCGGTAGTAAGTAATTGGTGTAAGTTGTTTACTATCGGATGACAAGCATAATAAAATAAAATAAATAAAAAATACGCAATGACATACTGCTGTTCGTCAACTACATTTACACACTTTATTTATTTTTTATTTATTTTTCCCATACGGGATTCGAACACAGAATTTAGAAGAGCAGTCGTCTAGAAAGCGGAAGTGTCGGTTTCAAACCCCGGATGAGGTGGTTGTTTCTTCTTTTTGCATTTATGATTTATCTTAAAATCGTTAAAAATAAATTTTTTTAAAATTCATCTATTCTTTATTTATTTGTTACTAACTGGCAACTTTATATTTTATGTATGTTTCATTTTTATATTGTTTATTATTCTTGCTTCATAAAAATCCACTTATTTTGGACTTAAAGTCGAACATTTCCAGTGTGATCATTGATTAATTACGAAATATCCCATTTGTGTTTTCAAAGTGTAGCAACTGTTTATGAGATACCTTAATTTTTTTATGTTACCCTGATTGCAAATTAGAAACCCATCTCATTTAACAAAAAAATCTTAGTAGCTCGTTTCTTTTACCATCGAGGATTTCCAGTTCTCTTCGCATTTGCAATTAATAACGCATACTGATTCGGGACTTAAATAGGTCCTGATTTCGTCACTTTTGCAAACAGTCATTCCACACGAAATCGATGACCTTGGAACTCGACCATCTTTTAATGGGATGACACTTTCACATTTTGTTTGATGTAACAAAATAACTCACCCATATTTTTTTGTTTTTCTCTACAACTCCCACCAATTGCTGGGGGGGAGGGGGGCGGGGTAGAGATTTCTTGATTTTACGATGACACGTCAATTTCAAAAACAATAACTTGAGAATAATAATATTGTTAATAATAGTATTAAAAAATGTATTATTTAGTATTAAGGACTTCTGAGGACTTTTTTAATAGTTTTTATTTTGAAGCTGATAGCCTTATCTCTATCTCTCTACATGTATAGAAAACATTGCGATGATGTTCGACTTCGTTTTTCATATATGAAATTTTTTAAAGTCATCGTATGTTACGCGGTATCTTTTGTGCATAATTAAAACGCCGGCTATTGTGGAGAAAGGGGTAGATGAAAGCTCCAGTTGGTCGATTCGGGGTTTTGGAAATCATGAACTCAGATTTTATATTGTTGGGGAAACAAAACAAGAAATTTTCGCCGTTAATTAATAAAAAAAATGTAAATTTTATTCAATTCCATTTGTATTCCACTGATCCTAAATGTAGAACTTTTCAGCAGATAACCGCAAAAAAAAAACAGAAGAATGCACGAGCTAAATTTTAATAATATTAATAGTAACCAAACAAAGAGCATACACCCATAACGGTACTAACCTAATACGTACTGAAAAAGATTTAAAGCTGGTGCTGTCTTGTTTTAAAAATACACAGTTCCATAGGCACTTTTATTATACTATTTATTTATAATTTTATTAAATTTCATTGTAATTTCTCCTACAAAATTAATGCTGCAAAATTTCAACAACTGTATGCGTAAGATGTTTCTGCCTGTAATTGCAGTTGTTATCTGAAATTTGAGAGGACAGATACAAAATTGGGGCCTTTTTGGCTCCTAATAACAAAAATCTTTATGCACATACATTTTTAAGAAACTTCGTCGTACATATATATATTCGCAGATGTTATTTCAGTATTCGAAGTAATATTTATTTAAGCTATTTATATCTCAAGAAAGGAATCGTTCACGATGTCAAAGTTCCGTTTACTCCTGCTGTATTTGACTACGTGCATTAAACTTATAACGTAAACCCTTCTGTATGACTTGAATCCTGTCAATGAGAAATCGCACACAACAGACCGTAAACGCCACCAACAGCATCAAAAATCTTCCACCTCGAACATTCCCGGTAGGTTTACTGGTTAATGCTGTAGCGTAGTTGTTTCTGCTCCATTTTCCAGAAATCTATTTCAACCAAGTTACTTCATGATGCTACACATATATATACAAACTTGACTACGAACAGTATAGTAAGCAGCCAACATCGGATCCAGCGAAGAAGTTAAGACCTATACCTCTTGGTAAATACACCTCTAGTCCTATGTAAATATTTTAAGAGCATGAAAGGATTCAGCCAGTTCCTTCAAGTTGATTTTAGTGTCTTAGAGAATTCACAACTCTGAAGTTTTTGTTGTTTCTGTTTAATGACAAGATCGAAAATTGAGGTTTTCAGGATTAAAATATTCTCTCATAATGTTGTGGTAGATGAATGTAGATAGAAATGATTACATTATCGATAAACTTCACGAATTCTAGGAGTATTTTTATGTTAATCAGGGTAAAAGTTGAGTTGGCCAGACGGATTCAAGTTCCATGCAATTCTTATTATTTGTGTGCAAATATTTGAAATTAGATGGATCCGTATTTGACTGGAATGCAAGCTATCTTTAATCCTTGCTTGACGAGGCTGATGTTTTTTTTTATACGATGAACTTTTTGTGACGTATGTGCTTTTTTACATTTTCCAAAATATTTATTCATCAATATTTTTTATTATTGTGTTTTAATATCTTTCATGGGTACACATGGGTATATACACCCTGTGTATATAAGGGATGTCCTGCGGAATTAATGGAAAAAGTTTTAAGAGTTGGTAATAATCAACATTTGCAATTAAAAAAGCTGTAGCTCACGGTAAAATATGGATGTCGACATTCTCTCTCAGGTGTAACCAAAATCTCTTAATGATAGATTAAGGCAATTTTGGTAATAACTATGAAGGCATAGATGAAGTTTTAAGGTTAGTCTTACAAATGGCAATATGTCGAAATTTTTCTAGCGTAGCTTTTTACCGTAGTCGGAAAGTGGTTTAAGGAGAGACTCGTGAAAAAATTATAGAAAACTTAAAATCTTACATAAATCTAACCATATGAAGTAATTAAATCAAAACTTGTCTTATTTTTCATAATTTATCTGTATTCAAATTGTTTACGTATATTTCAGTTGGATCGTAATTTGTAATGTGGGTTTTATTTATATACTGTTAATCACATAATTACTTAATCCGTTCCTTTTTTAATTAATCTTCCAAAAAATAGCTGCTATGGGGCAGTGCTAATAAATTTAAAAAGACCAAATCATTGCAGCCACAGTCGACATTAACCTAAATATAAATAATTTCCCCATATAATTTTTTTAATAATATTAAATGAGCCTTAAAATGGAAAGAACTTTTAAGTCGCTATCGGCTATGTCTCGTAATAAAGCGCGAGTTTAGCCAACATTAATAACGACACTACAATTTCTCTGCTGCATAAATGAAAATTATAGAAAATATTTTGGCCACGTATTCAAAAATCTTCTAGCGTGGTCAGAAGATATTGGGGGATATTCCTGTAGCCAAACGTTGCGCAAAGTAGCTATTTGCTACGATTCTAGCCAAAGTGGTAAGACTGCTGTCCTCTTCAGCATGTTTTTAATATATAGGTATAAAGTCATATCTTCTCCCACGTCATGCAATATTGACAGAGATTAACCCAATACCATATGTTCCTTTTCAGCATCCTCAGTTGATTTAAGAGACAAGGTTTTAAATTTAATTACCAGGGGGTATTTAGCGGTAATATCTTCATTACTTCTTATCATAATTCAAACTTCAGTTAGGAAAGTTATATGTATCATGTGATTCGTTTCATTAAATACCAAAGGTGAATAGTGTTACCAGGGGTGGATGGGCCCAGGGGGAAAAAGGGAATTTTCCCCTTAGGCCGGTGAGATTTATAAAATTTGGGCCGGTAGTATTAAACCAACACTCTTATTTTAAAATAAAATTTTTGAAAAATAAAAATAGATTTGGGCCGGTAAAGTCAAATCTATAACCTAGATAAAATTAATATTTATAGATAGATAGATAGATAAATTTATTAAGTAATAAACATTACCTTAAACGTCAGGTACAGTATAAAATTAAAAAATATTAAAATAGCCCAAAAAAACAGCCACATATAAAAAATGATATGCAAACAATAGATATAAATAACAACAACACAAATAAATATCATCACAAGTTAAAATCAGTATTAAAGAATTCATTTACAGAATGACAACACTTATTAATTAAAATACTTTTCACAGATTTTAAAAAATCTTTAGGATTTTTTATATTTTTTATTGATCCCGGAAGGTGATTAAACAACTTGGGTCCCCAGTAGTTCATGCTTTGTTGTGCTAATTTACACGACAAAAAAAATGTAACGATATTATTGCTAAAATAATACCAATACTCGGCATTTACGGCTTACGGCATTTGGGCTGTGCCCCGTGCGCTAGAATTCCTAGTATAGGAACCGTCTATTAATACAAAGAAATATTTTTCAAAATGAGTTCATACGATCGAAACGAGTCACAAAATAAATCCCGATGTCAGGTCAAGAGCCAGTAGCTTGAAAAACATCCTCTTAAAATATGAAAATCTCCTAATCGCTCATATGTTTTTAAGAATATTTCAAATAACTGGGTCATTATCTGAATATCTGCAGACAAAAGGTCTTGACTTACTTAAATGCAACAGTCTGGTAGAATCATCATTAACTCAGCTAATTGAAATTCAGAGAGATGCAGAAAGCACCAAAAAGATGACGGACACATTTGTTGGATGGGCAAATAGACAACTTGATCTAGTCCAAGACTGCAATACACTAGACATTGAAGAAACCTTGCCCATACACCGAAAAATACTCGTGAAAAGAATGCATGACGAAAATACAGCAGATGAGAAGCCGACTGATCGTTTCGACAGCTTCAGGATTGAAACATATAATTTTCTGTTAGATGTAGTGATTGAGTCCATGAAACAACGCTTTACAAATAACACAAATTTGTTCATGAACCTCTCCTTTTTGGATCCTAAAATCTTTGAAGACATAAAAAAGAATAGGATTCCAAACAATCTTCTGGAAAATCTTTCACAAAAATTATGCCGTTCAATGATTCAGCACCACCTGAGCAAATAAGAAGAGATTTTCACCTTTGCAAACAACTGGGAAACATTAAAATAAAAATTGGAAGAATTTTATGAATCTTTCCCGAATCTTGACGATTCTGAGGAAAATCATATTATCTGCAAAAATTGCCGAAATTGTGCGACCTGTTGCTACAAAGCTATTATTAAATATAATTTATATCAAGAGGCTTATCCTGCATTGGCAACAGCATACCAGTTTCTTCTGACGTTACCAATTTCTCAAGTGGAATGTGGTGTTCCTTCTCTTTGTTAAAATTTATCATAAATAGACTGCGGAATAGATTGTCCAATGAATATTTGGAAGACTCCATGACAATGAAAATGTCATTAATGATTTCGCTGAAACGTCTCCACTGATAAAAAAGTTGTTAATGTTTTAGATCTTTATTTTAATGAGTCGTTTTTATGGGTTTATTTTCTGTTAGTTTATTTTTTTACTTTATTTTTTGTTTGATTGATGTCCTTACCTGAATAAAATCAGATAATCCATAAATAGCTGTATTTTTTTCAATTCGAAATTTTTACCGAGGTATCAATATTTTTAAACTTTGTGGCCACTATTATTGATGAAAAAGAGTTATTATTATTACTCCTAAAAATTTTCGCCTCGCCATTTTATTTGGCCCGCTTCCTCTAATTTACCAAACAAGTTTACGTCACCCCATCCACCCCTTAGTCTTACTTATACACTTATAAATACTAAATACTCGAGATTAAATTAAAAAATGAGGGATTGGATATGTCTAAATCAAAACACTGTAGACGTGTTACACTGAACGGGTGGATTGCATCTTTAGAGGATAAGTATTTTGGTACGCATAGACAAACTATTCATTGAAAAGCATGCGGAAAACAAATGGGTCAAATACCATACTATCTTTAGTGCTTTACTATATCCTATTTTATCTGTGTTTCGAAATTAACTTACGCAATAAACGTATATTCTCGTATATAGATATGAAGTGACAGAAAATCACAATTAAACCACCATGCGAATACAGCTGTGCACAAGAAAAATGTACAGCGAATTGCTTCAAGAGAAAATTATTTTTATAAAAAAGTAACAAATTATGCAATCATGGCTCAAACGGAGCAGAAGAGAGAACATTACTGCTTGTAGCAGATGGAGCGGAATGTATGTTAAAAGCCGCGCAAAATATAAAAATAACCCTGATTTTGATTAATTATGAAAAGTAATGGAATTTTGAAAGGTGTGTCCTTTGAAGCACCACAAAAGGTAGCAGCACAATGTTGGTGCAAATTTAAGTATACATCTATAACGTCAAGTGATGTGGAATAATCTGTTTTGGCCTACAAGTTAAAATTAATAGATAAACGACATCAATTTACAGTCGAAAATATTTTAAAAAAAATCTGCTAATATATATTTATGTAAATTATAATAAATGGGATAATGAATTAATTTAACTAGTAGTTTCATAAATACTGTTGCAAGGAATTTCTGTTACAAAATGAATACTACAATCCTTTTTTTATTTTTTGCATATAATTATATTACTAGGAAAATACAAAATAAAATATATAGGACATACAGGACATTTGCTTACTCTTTATCTGAAGAAAAATCGCAAGGGACGATAGAAAGTGTCCGAATTGTAGCGTAGATTCCAAAAGGTGACACTCCCACATCTATTATAATTTGGTGGGGAGTCAGTTACACCCCATCGTAACTGACACAAATATTCAGTTTTGTGAAAACGAAGTGAAAACGTCAGCACTAGTGTACCAGGAATCAGTTCTGCAGTGCATAGTGAAACTATCAAACAGGACCTTGTTCAAAAATGAGGCGTGGACCATACAACAGCGTTCTGCGCCAGTCCATTAGAATAAGTTGACGCGAACAAGTCTTGAAATTATCGTGCCCGATTTCGTCAGATCGCAGAACTGGCCCCCTAGAATCCCGGACTTTAACCCACTGGACTATAAATTTTGGTCCCTTTTGGAGCACATGACGTGCTCTAAGAGATACCGAATTATCGCGTCCTTGAAACAATTTCTTATCAAAGCAGTGGCTTTCCCTTGGATAAGGTTCGTGCTGCAATAGTCGGGTGGCCACACCGTATTAGAGCCGATGTGAAGGCAAAAGGTGCGATGTGAAGGCAAAAGGTGCCCATTTTTAACCATTATTTTATATTTTATTTTATATTTACGTATTAATATAATTATATGAAAAAAAAAATAAAAAAAAATTGTTCGTTATCCTTTTATAACAGAAAATCATTGTAACAGTATTTATGAAACTACTAGAGATGTGTTCAATATTGCAGCAGTTTTATGCTTTGTAATCTGTATGTGTGAACTGCCAAAAGCTCTTTTTGTATTCAATTACGAATTTTGAAATAACATTGAACAGTGAAATTGAGAACAATAGGAGGTCTTAAGAAGAAAATAGTACAGTCCTATACCAGGCAGAGTACAAAGTTCAATATATTATTCTAGAATCAAAAAGGAATGGGATGGATATTAAATCAGTTATAGAAGGGTACACAAATTTCTTGGATAAAATCCAGGGTACCATATCAAAAACTTATGGTGTTTCGGAAAGAATTTTCGCCCGATTAGAAACCAATGAGTTACGAGATCCGCGAGTCGTTAAAAATTTAAGTTTCAGCATTTAAAATGCCGGTAAATAGATAGAAAATATGACAACTGAAAAACAGGTGTGGCTCCAAAATTACTTTAATATTATAATGAATTTTGGGACATGTATGCGCAAGATCCTGACGTAATTCTTCATTGGACCCAAATATAAGCTGTCAATAAAGAACTGGATGAATCTGCAAGCCCTGCGCCATCGATATCAAGAAAACAGCAAAGAAAAACGCGCCTAAAGCTATTTAGAAGAGCAAAACGAAACCACACAGAAACTCTTTGGTGCTCTCGAGGAGGACAATAGGATCCATAAAACGGTTATGAAGGAGCTCCTTGAATAACTTTAGGATTTTTTCCTTTTTATCCTTTAGGCGTTTTCAAAATTTTTGGAACTTTAAAGTTAGTTTGTTTTTGTACCATTAACTGTTAGTGTTTACTTTGTTTTTCTAGTATTGTTTGTCTCTGTTATATTTGTAACTTTTTAGAATAGTTCGCTCCTTTTTCTTTACCCCTTCCCAGCCTTTTGGCATTTATATTTAAGAAATGTTTATAATGTTTATTGTTCTGTTTATATTTTGAATTACAAAATGTTCATTATTGGATTAAATTTTTAATTGTGTGATTATACTCGGTACTAAAACACATGCAACTAGAATGGTCGAAAGGATATTTTCGACATCATTCATTTCAATATTGTGTAAACGATGAGAACGGCCAAAAAGTAGAGCAAAACATCTCTTATTATTTATTGTGTAGATACGTGCGCTACAGAACAACTTTCTTCCAAAGTGTTTATATGGAAGAACACACAAATTTAAGCATAAGTATGCGTTATAGACCAACATCTTTGCGTCGCTTGAAAGAAAAAAAAACTCCATATTTTTATTGACTTTCTCATAAATTGGGGGATCGCGAAAAATATGCGCATCATGTACTGAATTTGCGTAACCAGAAAAACAATCTGTGAAAACCCTCTTGTCGTTACATATTGCTTGCAGCGTTATAGAGTGAATTTTTTCCTCTTGGTGTAACAATAATCTTTGGTAAATGAAGCACTTATAGTTATAGGGCAATAAGTACTATCAATTGCGCCTATTATCTCCTTTATTTTCTTTTGTCTATAAAATACAACAATTATTTTTCCTGCTTCTTCCTCATTAGGCCATTTTTAAAATAATGAAGCTAATACGTTTAAAATTTGAATTACTTTTAAAAGAATCACTCATTTAAAGTAGATTTCGCCATAACAGAGCGTTCAGCAACTGATCTGTAATATATGTAAAATATACGAATATGTAAGTTTATGTGTAAGAACTCCCCCTATTTCCCAAAATCCATATAAACCTTACTAACTGCTTATCGTTGAGTAATGCCGTATAGTTTAGAAATCTTGTCCGATTAATCATGGTTACCTACCTCTGTCGGTAAAAGATCGTATGCTTCTATTTCAACTCGAAAGTTACATATGTTGAAATTCTATTCTCGTGTAGTTATTAACCTTAAGCAAAATCTTTTCTCCAAATCGGTATATATATGTCTGTCTCAATAAATTATTCAACATAATTTCATCTAATAATTTACATCACTTTCATACACCATAGAATTACATAAATTTACCTAAATAATCGAAATAACAATATATAAATATTTTGTCATCTTATTTCTATCCCAAATGCTTACCACTTTAATCTATTTAAAGAATTTTAAAATTTATTATTAGTTTCTAGTGCCAGACCTTTTCATTTTAAGCAAATGAAAACATACATAAATATTACCATAGCTGCTTTGCTGTATAGAGTGACGAGTGTAAGCAACAAAAAGCTGCTATGATAGCAGCTATCTTAAGATCTTACACAAACAAATGTCAAAAAGCTAATAAGACAAAGCCAATTTCAAATTACTTGGAAAGGCAAAAGCATACGAAAGCAGCTAAAAGAAGCTATAGCTGAAATCTTGAGCACATCCTACGTATATTTTCTTAATACAAATACGTATATTTTCTTAATACAAATAAAGCAGCATAGTAATAAATCAGATCGATGGTAAGTTTTTCTGAGATTTACAGCCGTTGGCTTTGGAATCTACCTAGCTATTGACAACTGCTAAATCTACTGTATGAACTATCACTCTCAGAGGCCACTTTCTGGATTTTATATGGATAGCATATTATCATTCTTATCAACTCCTCTTATGGACGAGTTTTACAAAGGTACCAACTCTGCTCTATCTTAAACCATATATTTTGATTCTATTTGTCTCAGTTTGATCTTTTAGATCGATTCCGGTGAAACTGGATCCCATTTTTACAAGCTTTTTATCATATTAAAATGTTAGAATAACTTTGTCATCGTTACACTCGATTTCTTCACAAAAGCCAGGATTATTTTTCTTTAATATCATGTTAAGTGAAAAATTAGTGTTTGGAAATTTATACTTCTTTATTCTTCCAGCTGCATATTAATGCTTCTTTGCTTCAGAGCATAAAAAAATTATAATTGGTGAAGAAGTTTTCAACCTGCACGAATTCTAGTTTAAATTCTGGTTTTAATTCCGTTGTTGCAACTTGCAACAAAAATATGATTATAGAAATAAAATGTATAATTAATTATATCAAATATTAAATAAATGTAACAAATATATACGATTTAAATATAATTTCAATATTAACCCTATATAAATAAAATAAAAATTCATAAATATTAGTTAACATATATACAAGGAAATATACGTCTGGGGAACAGAATTTTTGTTCACCTGTTTATGACTTCTTCCGCAGAAGTGCATCCAAACTTCAAATGTAAGCAGCTTGCTCCTATTAGCTGCCAGGTGTTCCAGGTCTCATTGCATCTTCCGATGCAGTAGCATGCATAAATGCACCAAAGTCTTAAAGAGTTGACCACGGAACACTGAGTAATACAAGAGATATTTAGAATTTCTCTAACAGTTTTCGACACATTTTCCGACACATCTATTTCATATGGTGTAACCGTAAAAAATCTGGAACAGTATCATTTTTCATCAAAACCTATTACAGTAATACTACGAATCAAAAGACACAATCGCCCCATCCTTAATTGATGCTAAAAAAGGAAGAGTATTTTGTTTCTCTTTATATAATGGTTTAATTAAAGCAACGTTTCCAGAATTTGGAACTACCTTGAAGTTGTTGTTACCAGCACACCTAAATATATCTTCGCTACTTTCCGGATAATATTCCCCTTTTTAAGCTAGTTTGCCGAAGGAAAATTTGTTGGGCATTTCACCATAGAACTGAATATAAAAAACACTTTCCATATTTAGCAAAATAAAACACATTCTATAACCATAACTTTTGGTAGAACAATAATTTTTACTAAAACTAAACAAATTTTTAACAAAACTAAATAAATTGACAGCATCCAGTTTGTCATTTACTTATAAACGGATATTTAGGTATTATACACCGATCGTTTTGTTTTAAAGATAATTGTTTTAATTAATTCATTTGCTCGACGTTTCAGATTCAAGTGCGACCCTTCTTCAGGAGCTCTATATAAAACTGCACATAACTCAACTTTCTTGAAATTGGTACAAAAATTTGACATACATCTTTTGTCTGCGCGTATAAATGATTTTCTTAAAATTAATAAAAATAAATAACAGCTACACAGAATAGAAAACTGATTACATTAAAATAAAAATAAAAACACATTGTTAAAAAATTAAGACAGACTTAAAACAAATACAATTTACGTGTTATAAGGACAATATGAAAGTGAGCGATTGTAGACAAGAAAATTTTTATATGTGTAACTAATACTATGGTTTTAACTTGCTTAGTATGTATTTATATTCTTTATTTAATAGTTTTGTGTCCTGTCTTAAGGAATTCCTGCATAACATACTACTTAAGACGACCGACATTCTGATACAACTAGATGTAGAATCATTATACACTAATGTTGAATAGAATTGGCGCTAAGAACTATAGAATCTCTGACACCAATAGACAAAGATCTGTACAAAGAAATAGTCAATTTTTGCATTATGGAATGTAAATACTTCTCACACAATAACAAACTCTATAAACAGAAGTACGGTCTAGCGATGGGTATTCCACTCTCAGGTATCTAGCAGAAATGGCATTAGATTTTAGAATTGATGAAGCTTTAAACAAACGGAAATGGAACCAACCTTTTTCAGAAAATATGTGGACGATATTATTTACGCTATACCCAAAGAGTCACAAATTTATTTTGCAAACAGCTTCGATAACATACATCATAGATTTAAATTCGCAATAGAAAAAGAAATTAATAATAGCATCTCCTTTCATGACATGCGATTACATAGAACAAGGAATCAGAACATTACAACAGATTGGTATTGCAAACCTTGTAGCTCTAATAGGATTTTAAACTATTACTCAAACCACCCGCATAACACTAAAACAAACGCAGCCCAAGCCCTCGCCAGCAAAATCTTTACAATAAGTCACAACAAATTCTTAAAAAAAAAAAAAAACAAAAAAAAAAAAAACAACGGAATCATTACAGACATCTTAAAAAAAAAAACTATCCATTACATATAATCCACACAATATTAAAAAGAACTATAAGGAACAAACATTCCAGCAATTCGATACCCACACCGAACAACGCAATAATATTAAATAATACCCATCCTATTTATACATCAATCTCGTTCATGTACCCATTATCCCTAAAAATCGCGAAAATAATTAAAACCGGGAATAACCACATAAGAATGGCTTTCCAGCCAATAACTACACAGAACAACAATTACACGAAACCAAGGATCCGATACTTACACAAGAAAAAAACAGGGTTGTATACAAGGTCGAATGCTAGAACTGGAACGCTGCGTCCATCGGACAAACATCAAAAAAGCTTAAAACCCAACTATCCCAACATAAAGCGTATATCAATATTTTCTTTCGATAATGCAAAAATAATCGACATGGAGAATAATAGAAAATAACTGGCCAAATGCGAGTCGGACTCGGGCACGAAGGGTTCCGTACCATCGTACAAAATTTAACACTAACATATGTACTTTTTATTTATTTTTTCAAATGAGAGTAGGCTTCATGTGAAGAAATAATGCGGTCATTTGAAAAAATAATAATAATTCTGTAATTTAAAAAAAAAATGCCTACTTATGATAATAATAATGAATGAGAATAAAACGAGGAAAAAAATGCGAAATAAAATCACGTTTCTCGTATGGAGGTCCCCTTTAATTTTTATTTTATTTTTATTATTTGTTGTTATAGCGGCCATAGAAACACACTATGTGAAAATTTCAACTGTTTACCTGTAACGGTTAATGAGATACATCCCGGTGATGGACGGACGGAGAGCGAACTCTTAGTAATAGGGTTCCCGTTGTTACCCTTTGGGAACGGAGCCCTAAAAACAAGAACTAAAGGAATCATGCCACATATACGTTAATAAAAATAAAGTTATAAACAGGACACAGAACTAATAAATAAAGAATATAAATACATACTAAGCAAGTTAAAATCATAGTATTAGTTACTTGTATACACATTTTCTTGTCTACAACCGCTCTTAATTTTTTAACAATGTATTTTTATTTTAATTTTAATTTAATCAGTTTTCAATTCTGTGTAGTTGTTACTTATTATTATTATTTTTAAGAAAATCATTTATACGCGCAGACAAAAGGGGTATGTCAAATTTTTGTATCAATTTCAAGAAAGTTGGCTTATTTGTAGTTTTATATAGAGCTCCTGAAGAAGGGCCGCACTTGGACTCGAAACGTGGAGCAAATGAATTAATTAAAAAAACAAAACGATTGGTGTTTTCCTGAAAATAATACCTAAAAATCCGTCATCTAAGTAGCCCGATCAAAAAACGTAAAAAATCAGCTGAACATTTAATCAGCTGTAAAGTCTTCTTACTTACATACGTCAAATCACATACATAATATGAATAGTGGCGCCACCTAAGTCGGAAATGTTGAGTATACATCGCCGTGGTGAATTAAGCAAAGAGCAGAACAATAACCAGCATTAAGTGAAGCCAAAGAACAATAGACGGCAGCTGGCGACGAACATATAAAAAGGGGGCATTTCCAGCAGAAAAATCACTTTTTACTCGGTCTTTCACCAGTTCAGGGCCTTATTTCATATAAATTGACAAGTGACAATCTTACAAATTTGTTGCACTTGTCTGACAAATCTACATTTCACAAAAGTTTGACAGATGACGTAATTGTCAGTTAATTATAATGACAAAAAAGGCTAAATAATCACAACTATTTTGTCATTGTCAAATTTTGACAAATTGTCGAAATAATTACAACTATTTTGTCGTTGTCAAATTTTGAAGAATTGTCAATGTTATTGCGAAAAATGACAATTGTCAAGAGGTGACAGATTCGTTGTGACATAGTTGAGAAGGCGCAAGTGAATATTAAGTGCAACAAAAATATGAGTGATTTAAAAATAAGTGTTTTGAAATTGCTTTTGCACAGTAAAGATATTTCATTTGGAAAGTTCACTGAAACATTAACATATGAAATGAAAATTACAAAATGGAAATAAATTGCACAACAAGTGCATTTACTTAATGGAATGGACTCTAGCAAGGACTGGAATTATCTTCGAGATACTATATGGCAGAATTGCAGACTGCGAACAATTGTGAGTTAAATATAAATGAAAAGACATGATCATGCATATACATATATGTATATACACAGGGTGTCCCGTAAGTCGACGTCAAGCCGGAACCGGGTGATAGATTAAATCATAACAGTTACCAGAAAAATATAAAAAAAAAATCTAAATCATGTATTTTTCAAATTATAGACATTTCTTTTGTTTTCGAGAAAATGTACACCATGTGATGGTTTTTAGCTCCTGTTGCTACAAATCTTTACTTTTTTTCAATTTTATTTTTCTTATGTAATCCCGAATAGTGCTTATGTAACCTGTTGCCTTAAGTTCTAAGCCAACTGGTCCAGCTTGGAAGTTGGAAGAAAATGTCACATTTTGCCGAACCAACAATATAAAATTAATTCGTTGAACTTTAACTGACTGTACTGAAAAAAAAATGTACTACGCCAGTCTGGTAAGTAACTTTAAAAGTTGACGCATTTAATAAGGATTCTAAAATGTTACAACACTTGCCACATTATTTCATAGATTACGGAAAAAAAAATTTTTTTCTTCAAGAAACCCAGTTTCGAAAAATTTCTTTTCACCTACTAAAATTGATTCTAGTGTACCCAAAGCTTGCCTTAAGAGCGTAACTTTAAGATTCTAGCTTGAGTGAGACGGAGAGTCATTCCATGAAGTGCGAGTGAGCAAGAGAGTGCCGAACAAGGTCATTTGATCATCTGATGACTCATCTTTTGTTTGTAAAGCGAATAAGGTTTCCATATCTGGATTATTATTAATGGAAAAGATATTTAATTTTTCTAGCCAAAAAATGCAACTCGGCTTGAAAAATTAAGAACCCAGCTTGGCTTTTTACAATTTCGGCTTCAAAACCTGTTAGTGCCAGCTCGAAAAAATAATTAAGCGCTTCAGCTTAGTGTTTTTAGCTTTAAATTATTTTATGATAGAAATAACAGTTTTGGAAAACTTTTTTTTCAAAAGATAAATTGCAAAAGCCTTACGAGAATTGAAACAAGCCCCACGAGAAATATTTTGGTATATTCCTCTAAATTCTACGATCATAATTTGTACCACCTTTTTTTTTGTTTAAAGTTTTCAAAATAACAGTTATTTTCGGTCCCAGCTTAAAATAACACGTTTTTAATAAATGCCTTCTGTTTAGTCATTTCACCAATAAATTATTCCATAAGAAAAACCAGTCCGCGAACGTTCCTGTAATTTTCACTAGAACGGGTACAAAAATTAGGTAAAATTGACGCACAACTTCAGTAAAGTTTGTCACCTGTTTGAGCTGTAAAGAATTCCGACACGTTTCAGATTTGGTTGGTTTAAGAAGGCTTCCAAATTAAACGTAGAACAAGAGAGCAAAGCCGTTACACTACAAATGCATTAAGTAGCTGAATATTGCTAGCAAAGTCATCATTGATAGATACCTTATCGTTCAGTTATGGACATCATGGACGTTAAGGTTTATGCTACCTTGAGGCCTTTAATTCTAAAGGTTAGTCTCTTGATTTTTCGTGTACTAGATTGCAGATGAAATTCGGATGAGGTGGTTTCAGATGGTTTTCTATCACAGAACTTTGGTTTATTCGAGGGGTGAGTGCGGAGGTAAGTTTATTGTGATACGGGTCGAAGTCTTAAGATTCCATTTCAGTTAAGTGTTTTGTACAGGACTTCCGTTCCCCAGACAATATTGAATGTAGTTTCCGCACACAAAGATCGGTGAGTGAAGCTGAATCCATATCTTCCAGAGTTTCGTAGTTCGGAAGCAACACGTTGAAGATAATTTTTAGTGATTATTTAGTACCTCCATTGAACAGTGGCTCACATCAGATTTTAAATTGTCGATCGGATAATTTTGAGCACATATACAGGGTGGCCAAAAGTCACCATGGGGTTTAAAAATTAAATTGGTAACATATGGTAGGATGAAAAAAAGGAGGGGTAAGGTGGGGTGGGGAAACATGCTTACCTATGAAGAACAGACAGTTGGCTATCATGTAAAAAAGGAGTGAAGAGAAACGGTCAACAGGGTGTGGAGCAATGTACAAACGAAAAAGTTAGTTATTTTTAAACCCCATGGTGACTTTTGGCCCACCCTGTACATATGTCGTCCACCATCTAAGGATTTGCACCTATTTAGTTCTAATTCCATTAAGAGATAGAATCGGTATCTCGGTAAAATTAACGATGAGGTATTCGGTAAATGGTTCAATTAAGATAAAACTAATTTTGTGAAGTATAAGAATTGGAATTACTGTAAATAGTTTAAGGTATTCAACTTGTTGTAGTGGAATGCGTATGTTGGATGGAATATATGATTCTGGCACCCTTACTGCGGCTGTCATTAGGCTGTAAAGTAGGAAACCGCCAGTCTTTCCATTGGACTTGTTAGCATGGAAGGAAGGTGCTCTTTAATTTGCGCGATTTGTTCTTGTAGCTACATAGGAGAGAGCAAAAGAGGATTAATTGTGTTGTGATATAGATGATGTAGATGAGTTCTGTGAAAATTTTGCAGGACTAGCGTGGTTAGTATGAATACTAAATTAAAAGTTTGTGCATTTTATTGTTCGTATTTGACATTATCTATGTACTTGTGTAATGCTTTGATGATTCTTTAGTGTTGAATGGATTCTTCTCTGCCCTTCATAATATTTAGGGCAGATTCGAGAACTTATATTTGATATAATGACCATGTTTACTAATTGCATGAGGTAATTTTCATTGTTTCGTGTTTTTTCGATTTCACCTTCTACATATTCAGCATATTCGGAGTCGAGTACTCCAAAGAGTTTACTTGCAACGTTTCCGATTATGGGTGCTCTTTTTATAATTTTGCATAACAGTTCACTTATTTTATTTTATTTCTCTAAGCCGGTTGTCGAACTGATTTAGTGTCTCCAGGCAATGATTTTCTCTGATTGAGGTGGTTTTTTGCTACTATGCAATTTCTTATTCCTTGAAACTCGTCCCAGCAATTTTTTGAATTATAATAAACTAGCAAACTCCATTCGCTGTTTATTATTTGAGCCTGTCCTATAAATTCAAAGAATAATCCTAGATTAGTTGTGAATGGTGCTATCTCCACTGGCTCATTAGAAGATGTTTGAATATTGGCAGCACCAAGGATGTTAGCTGGAGAAAACTGACAGCCATCGAATTACCACTTTGTGGATTACTTGAGTCTTGAGTCTCTTGTGCAATACCCTTGTTCTCCACTGGCGTTATGCATGGTTCTGGGGTTTTGCCTGTTTTAAATATGTTAACCAAATTGACCAGATTGGATTTATAAGCAAGAATCTGCCTTTCAAATAATGATTGACTCTCTTGCTGGAGCTCAAGTTCCGCCTTGTGGCAGGGGAACTAGCAGTGATGTCATTTATTGTCACGAGGTTAGTTCGTAGTATTCCTTGCAAGAGGAGGGCACGTAGCTCGCTTTGTTATTGTTTCAGTACAACTAGTGCCTGCAGTAACTTGTTGGCTCTTTGAATCCTTATACTGGTGGTTGTTGTTGTTCTCTTCAATTGGCAATGGACACAGGTTGTCGATTGCTCTTTTTAAAATGCCAGATGCTGTTTCTACATTTACAACCCTGGTGTGATTATCGGTCTCCAACGCGACCTAGATCCCAGTTAAGGGGGTATGTTTATATCCTTTTACAGTACTAGAGTGCCCTTTTTTAATTCATGTTGATTGTTTTTCCACTTTTATCTTAGTTGCTAGATATTATAACAAAAGTTATACATAGCTTCTCCTGTATTCAATGTGGGTATTTTTATACAGAGGCCACTGTGCAGTATTTACTTCTGTTACACTAGAGTGTGATGCTACTGCCTGCACACAGCTCCCACGGTACAAAACAACAACCTTCAATGCGTGTTTGGCTGGAAGAAGCTAGCCCACTATGCAAGTGCGTGATCAAATTCGTTGTCACATAGACGTGCTTCTTGTTTGCAAGTTAGCAAGTTAAAGGCAAGCCAGGCGAAGAAGACACGCGAGCGGGTGTTTTCTTGGAAGTGCGATACAGTAATCGGGTAGAAAAATAGTCGTGCATGCGCAAATTAAAATCTGTCAATAAGGACAGGTGTAATATACAAAATTAAATGTGGTTCGTGGTGTTTCTGTTGTGTTGAAGGGATAGTGCCCCAGAAGTGCCCGAGACAAGCCAGCGAAACAAATAGTTTTATTGCTGCACAAGGCGGATGTATCAGGGAGGTAACTCTGCATGCAGGTGAGTTTAGACTTAAATTTATTTTTGTTTATTTCACCTTGGGGCTATTAAGCAGCCGCAGTGACACAGTGCGTGGTGTGCTAACTTTCCGAGCCTAGCCAAATGTCGATTTTCGCATTATTTATATAATCCAAGTCATTCCACTTGACGCAGCCAGCTATATTTCTCTCCAAAGGTTTCGAAGACCACTTCACTATCTTCACCTTTTTGTTTTTCAAGTCGCCTGTGGTTGCTACATCCTTCAGCATGTAGACATATTTCGATTCCGGAATATTTGAAGGGTGTGTCTCGGAGCTGAGTCCTTTGCCTGTTCTGCGCTCCTTCAGAATTGGCGACGATCGTTTCCCGATCGCTGGTTTTTGTTGTATCGCCTCGGCGAGGAGCATCGTCGTGGTGGATCGTCGTGTGACATCAGTGTTGCTTGTACAGCGGCCGAAGTGGTAATAGCCCGATAATTCGTTCCGAAAGCTGTGAGATTCCCATCTGAAGTTGGTGGATGGAGAGGAACAGAGTTTTGCACTGATTGGTTTTGGGAGTGGGCTTTGAGTGTAGATGAAGCTGGCCCGTGCAGAGGATCACCAGTGATATGATCACTAGTATCAGCTGGCAGACTAGACTCGTGTGATCTCAGTTGTATCTCTGCAACGTTGGAATTAAAGCAGGCTGAATTGTCGTGAGTAATAGGAGTAGGTTGGTTAGCTAGGTCATCTTTGTCATATTTGATGGCTTCTTCGTCTGACATCTCGACTCTTTCCAGTCGATTTGAAGCATCTTGCATAAAAAGAGTCAACTGGTGCATTTGTTGGCTTATAGCAGCGAGTGGAATATCATTTGAATTGGAAGTACTCATTCTTACGCCTGAGTCACTCGGTTGATATACAGGATTGTTAGTGATTGGCTGTCGATTTTCTTCTGTGGGCTCGAATAAGGATCTCTCATGTGCCGTAAAATTATTAAACGTGACTTATGCTTTTTCGATCAATAAAGTATGCGGTTGTTTTAGCTTTTTTAATTTTTTAATTTTAGCTTTTTTAGTTTTAGTACCAGTGGGGATTCTTTCTTCAAAGGATCAAACTACCCCACACTTGACACCAATGTAACAAAAGTTGTACTTAGCTTCTCCTGTATTCAATGTGGTTATTTTTATTCAGAGGCCACTGTTTAGTGTTTACTTCTATTACATTAGAGTGTGATGCTACTGCCTGCACACTGCTCCCTCGGTACAAAACAACAACCTTCTATTCGTGTCTTCTCGCCTGGCTTGCCTTTAACTTGACTAACTTGCAAACAAGAAGCACGTCTATGTGGCAATGAATTTGATCACTTACTTACATAGTGGGCTAGTTTCTTCCAGCCGAACACGAATCGAATGTTGTTGCTTTGTACCGTGGGAGCGGTATGTAGGCAGTAGCATCACACTCTAGTGTAACAGAAGTAAACACTGCACAGTGGCCTCTGTATAAAAATACCCATATTGAATACAGGAGAAGCTAAGTGCAACTTTTTTTACAATATTATAATGACCATAATAATGATTGGCTGTGACCGGTGATGATAGCGACTTCAGTTTAACATTGTTTCCTTCCGAACCCGATGAGAAGATCATACATATTCCTATTGGGCCAATCAAAAAACAGTTTTGTGCACCTGCAAGTACTAAGGTTCTCGCATCTCTGTTGAAGCTATCTATGAAAATCCGCTTTGATGAGAGACCC
This sequence comes from Dioctria rufipes, assembly GCA_963924295.1. NCBI lineage: Eukaryota > Metazoa > Arthropoda > Insecta > Diptera > Asilidae > Dioctria > Dioctria rufipes. The sequence continues at coordinate 127,617,468 of OZ002743.1, forward strand.
GATAGTCGAGGTGGCAACGCCTAAGGCAGGTACGCTCCGAGGAACAGAGAATCACAGCCAGCCTTATCTATAAGATCAGAACTTTCATTCCCTATGATCTCCATATGACCGGGACCCACAACTTATCCACAGACGACCTTCAATCCCGCAGTAACTTAGATGTCATCCGAGGGCCACTCAGAGCCATCAAGGCTGCCTGTCTATTTGAAAGGATAGCAATTGTTATGGTTCGACCGTGCCCAGGTACCCGATACCCTGTATCGCAACCATGAGGTCAATACATCAATATATTGTCCTATGCAATATATTGATGTACCTCAAGTTGACCCTGAAAATATAAAGTTATTTTATTCAATTTTAATTTCTCATCCAAAATTCATACTCCCGTATTATAATAAAGTGCAATTAAACATAAATTGCATTTTATTGTCAGGCACACATTCCACTAGCATGATATGCATACTTACCTACATATAATGTCATAATTTAATTCTTCTAATCTGATGTATGTATATACACACATTACTTCAATTGCTGCAAATTGCATTTGCATACATACATGCAATTATCACAATATTATTATCTGCATATCATATTAGTTTCATCATGCACATGAAACTGCATTACAATTTTTTGCATTCTCTCACGTACGTTTTTCCAATGTAATGAGAAGACAATAATGCAATAAAAAAATTTTTCTTAAAGTTTTCACGGGTACCTGAATGCAATATCGCCGATCCTCCGGGAGTTCGATTTTTAAAACCGCCGAAGAGAGTTAGCTCTGAATTATTTTCCAAAAAACCGGTCGAGTTGATAACTTATATGCAAATATTAATTTTTGTCGAAATCAAATTCTTTCTGGAATATAGTTAAATATATTTTATTTTGCTCGAACCACATTTCTGTGAGCCCAAGTGACATTTTATTAAATAATAATTAAAATATTATCTTTGTAAATTTGAGGGATATTCCCGTTCTAATAATAAATTTGTTGTTGACTGAAATACACCCACCCTTTTTGCTATAAATAAATATTTTTGTTAACCTGAGTGGTATTTATTTCGCTAAACTCCTTAAATCGGCCGTTTCTTCAGAATATACCGGGAAGCACAAACAATTGGTGGCAGCGTTGTACCCGAAAATCAAAATCAGTGCCTATAAATTACATTATTTTTTGTATTTTCTGCATAGCCTCTCTTCACCAGTACTATGAGAAAGGTTTGGCCTTTAGAGATAATCCCTTGATATACTCATCCATAAACCTCTCCATGGATTTCAAATGGAATGAAGAGAAATTTATGTTTCTTCAGGTCCATGTATGAAGCCTTAGCAGACTTCAGAGTGAGGGCAATCCGCATTTTCCTTCATATCTCAGGCACATATCCAAAAGCAATACATGCCTTGAAAATGGAATCGATGTGAGGAGCCAGTAAACACTCTCTGACTTAATAAGGATAGGCAAAATACCGTCTGGACCCAGGGCTTTATAAGCCAAGATGGTTAATATTGACCATTTCACCTTCTCGATATCAACTACCTTGAAAACAGTAGACCAACCTAGTGCAGAGAGGAAAGGGATGTTCTCCATATAATTGCAGGTCTCCTTCAAGCCTACAGTCTGGAAAATGTGTCGAGAGATTCTTCTCTCACTTCTGCCTACAGGCTTCTTCCTTCGATGCCTTTTTCATTTTCTAACGAGCGTCTTGTAGTTACTCTGAGTCTCGCGCTAGATTCATCAGTCCTCCTTCGAGCCAGTCTTCCTGGACTTATTAAAAATCCTACGGAAGTTTTACGGAGTTTTCTAAGACTGACGTTTCACGATGGCATATTAACCAAGGGCAGGTGTGCGTAGCTCGTATTAAACACAGCCACAACACCGCCGAAAAATTAATTATTAATAACTTTCATTATCATGAATCATTGAATATTAATAATATACCATATATGTGGAAAACATTCATGTATTAATAAAAAATTATGCATTATGCAAAATAAGAAAAGTAAAAATACAATTTCGTAGCCCACTTATGGTGAAACAAACTTCTATCTAAATCCCACTTCTTTACATACCTATCTTGTATAAAAATACAAGTATGTATACCTAGAACATAGCCGTTGCAAATACAAATTAAGAAATTACAAATTCGCAAAGTCTTTTGAATACACCGCCCGCAGTTTGAGTATTAAAGGGAAGAGTATTTCATAAGCGGCCGATTTGGACAAGATAAGAACTCTCTATGACTATATTTTTAAAACGATGTATTACTAGATTTCTATTGCCCTGTAATGTTGTAAATTTAAAATACGCTCTAAGATGTATTGTTGACTATTTCAATGTAACAAGCTATACATAAAACAACATTCTCCGTTTTATATATGTCGAGAGAGGGCAAATGAAACTCGGGGTTTTAACTAGTTTTAAGTAAGTTTGAATTCCAGCGTAAATTTTATTGAGTATTCATTATTTGGTTCAAAGCAATCTCAAGATTTGCAACGTTACTTAGAGAGAGCACAATAATTTAAAAATCTTAATGGAACATTTTCCTCATCATATGCTCTGTTATAAAATGTAATGCATTGCGTTTTTCCAGAGCTTAGTAGTAACAGGACAGATAAGGGACCAAGAACTGCCTCTGTCCAAATCATATAGCTTATGTGCGACAGATATGTTTTATTTGTTATTAATTCAATGGAAGAAAATTGCTTTGTTATCTGAAAATAATATTATCCGATGTGGGTAATTTTTCTGATATGTTCTAGCTGAGTCAGCGAGAACGTTCAAAACTTTCGTTTCTACAGAAAACTCTGATCTAGTTCCTTTCTCTAGCTGTTATGATTAATAAACAAAAATGGAGATGTAACTTGTGCAGTAAAGTCCTCAAAATGCCCATGAACAGCCGCAGGCAAGTCATTTATGAATAAACTAAGCAACAGTCGACCTAGTACAGACCCTTGGGATACTCCATGTAATAGAGGAAGAACCATAAAAATGTATCATTGTTTACTACGCCCCGTCAAAAAGGCCCTTGTCGTGAATACTGTTGCAGTACTGAAGCTAAAGTATATTTGTTGGGAAAAAAAGTCTAATCAATTCGAATGAATCAGACTTTCGTTCCCATCAGCAGCTCTACATAAAGTATGAACTGATATTTGCTCTTCTTTTAATCAAGATATGAAGTGAATTTTTCTTCTGCTGCACTTGTCTAAAGCAGTGTATGGCACTAGTCACAAGATGCTCCCGTTAGAGCTATTAATTTTCTGTTCGGTATTTCCTAATGAATTATATTGAATAATAGTGATACCCGTATCGCTTGTCATTTCAATGTGGTGCGCTTTAGCGTTTTTTTCTTGTTTCTGAGTAATAAGTTCTTCAATAAATGACGAAGGTTAACTTGTATCATAAATAAAGACCTATGCTTGTATGTATATGATATCTTCCTTTATTTCAATCATCCCATAGATCTCATTGATGATTTTGTAGAGCACCTTAAGTGTGAGTTTCAATATATTTAATGCTAGTTGATTGTCCAAGTCTTAACCATTATCTCAATGTCTTGCAATCTACCGATTCTGTCTAAACGCTATCCGGGTCGTTGTTGTCTGTGGCTATCTCTTTCACCAAGTCTATGCATCAAATCCTGGCTTTGATTTTTTTAGAGAAAACTTAATATAAAAATCAGCGATTGTATCTATTTTAATTGTATATAATTGATCATGTCCAACCTTTCGTTATTAGATACTCTGATGGAGCCTAATTTAAAACATAGAAGCCTAGTTTTTCTGTACATTACTCCAATTTAGACACGTTAAAAGGTTACGAGACTACCTGAATTTCTGATTGAGTTTCGTCAGGGTTCTAACATTTCTGCTATCAGCAATATCATACCTGCCTCTTACACGTTCTTGGTATTTCAGATTGCACTCCTGCGAGTAATAAGGAGCGTTTATAACGACAGAGTACAGTGGAGTCACCAGATTGCATTTTCTCTCCTTTTCTCAAGCTTGCCCTCTAATATAAGTTCTTCGCGCTTCCCACCAGAGTGGATTTCACAGAGTAACGTCAGATTGGAACAATTCCTAATCTCACGTTGATAATTTCGAAAGCCTTCAGCATTTGTTTCAAAGTACTAATTTCTACCAAACAGACTTCGCACTGATAATTATAAACTTTAACTAACGAAAATTAATAAATTATAACAAAAAAACCAAAAATAAATATTTCTTAAAAGAAATTAAAAATGTATTTAGTATTTTTATGATACAATTTTAACAAAATAAAGTAAATAAAGAATTAAAATTTTCTTATATTATCAACGCAATATAGATGGCAGTCGTTCATTTCGAAAGTGTCTGTAATAAATGTTAATTTGTAATTTGTGACAATTCGAATTGTTTATAGCTCATTCTGGTTTAATTATAGATATATTCCTTGTAATTGAATACAATTTAGTTAGGTAACTAAATTATACGAGTCGACAAACTGTGTTCTATTTTGAAATATATTTCAAATGTAAACACATGATAATCTGTCACACAAAATCACATCCAGGCCTCGAGGCATCCTCGAGGCTTCCTCGAGGTGTTGTCAAAATTTCCAACACGGCTTTTTAAATGATGCAACACAAAACCAGGCCAACAGCTAGTTTCAAGGCCTAGCCGCAAAGCGCGCTTTGCTCAATGTTGGAAATTTTATCTCTCTCAGGCCTACTTCTGTCAACAGATGTACTAACAAAACTACAATGACAGCACCAAGCCTGGTGGTATCATTTTGTTTTCATTTCTCTGAGGCAAGCCTTGAGGCGAGCTGCGAAGAATCCTGAGGGCATGGCCACAACAGCGCACCGCACAAGGCACCGCACATCGCATCGCCCTGAGCTTAGTGTGCGATGATATAATTTATCCCTTATCTCAAATAGAAATGGACAAAGTGGCGCACCGCACCTTGCATCGCCCCCCTCACCAACCATTCCACTGAGCCTAGCACTGCACACAAGAAATGAGTTGTTTTTTCTTTTGTGCGGGTGCGTTGGCAACATTTATCCCGACTGGGGTGAATTTAATAGATTTAACGATATTTTAGTAAATTTTCTTCTGTGGAGTACCTTGGTAACATTTATATCGAGTAAATTCATTAGATTTATATATGACAGTAAAATATGAATCCTCATTGTCCTGCTGTCTTGGATGAGGAAAGAGAAAAACTGCAACACCTTACGTGAAAGGAAAATACTCTCAAGATGCGGATCGAGAAAGATATAGATGACAACATCACATTTTTTAATAGTCTGCTAACATGTTAAATCATTAGTTTCTTGACAAAAGGTAAGACTTCGAAATAAGGTTATGCAACTTCCCGTGGAAGAATTTCATGATCACGATATGGAGCCTAGTAAGTGTAACCACCCCTGGATCTTGTCTTTCAGCCAAATGCCAAAAGGGCCGTGTGCAGATTACGCTCATGGGGATGATGGGAGGACTGCTGGACTGGCTCTTCTCATTACTCTCTTACGTATGGGATAGACTTGGAAAACCCCCTGGCCAGTATCGTTTTGGGCGTCACTTATCTGTGAACTTTCCTGTAAGGGAATCGTGGACTGAGGGAAGTGCCTTAGCGCCTTCCCAGATCCGCCCTAAACATTTTCACCGACGAGGGAGCTGGTTCAGGTTTCTACTTTCCTGAGCCTGACATTGGAATTGAGTAGTCACTTTGTAGACACACCACTGTCTTCCAAGCTTACTTCTCTTACAGTTAATTGAAAAATTCCACTTACTAGCTTCACACAAAATGTCGTCCTCTTCAGAGGAACTGCAACTAGAGTATTGAATTCTGTCTATACTTCTTAACCTTAACTTACTTCAGAACTGAAATATTCGAGGTTGCTTTAGGCAATGTGCAGTGCTTCACTGTGGCCATTAATTCCGCGATGTGCAAGGAGCGATGTGATAGGGAATGATTGGTCTTGTACTGGGCTATGTGCGGTGCTAGGTGCAGTACGACGTTGTAGCCATACACTAAGAGATGCCAGGCCTGAGGCTTGCTTGGATGTGTTTCTGCCTTTACTCTCTATTGTGCGTACACGCTACTCTGGTAAAAGCTCACTCTGTCATTGTAAATGCTCCTTTAATATTCCCAAATTTACTGAGCTGGCTCCCTTAGAAATTTCAGACGACATCCTATCAATTGATCTCTCTTTAGGTCTGTATTCATTTATTAGTTTTCCTTTGTTTATTTTTATATATCCTCTTTTTACTTACGTTTTCCTTATTTATAAAACAAGCAAACTTTGTCAGCATATTCTCATACACAATAAGCGTAAAACCAACTCAAAACAAAGAATTTTATTACTTTTTCATTCGAATTGAAGTGAATATACAGCAAACCAAAGTAGGTAAGTATAGTAATTCTTGAACGAAAATCATTTCGGGCGCTTTAGGAAAAGTAAAATGCGGCTTTGAAAGGTAAGGCATGAATTTCGAAGCTTTCATTATAATAAACACCATTGCAGGCGTAGCAGATCGAAAGTTCAACAGCAGATATACGTATGTATACTTATCTTAATGTTAGCACACACTGAGATCAAGTACACACAGCGGACACTTTTCCTCATAATCAGCATCCGTAAGGATAATCTAATCAATACGGACAGAGGTTGTTTAAACAAAGTTTACAGTATAAACAGAACCCTCTCAATAACTTGAAGATATTTACATATGCTAGCGATGCGTGATATGTGTTTCAGAGGGCTGTTTGGCTGGCTTCCAGAAGGGTTGAGGAGATTTAGATACGAACCAGAGTCCAGAGTCATGTAGCCTCTTATCACTATTCCAACATTTCGGGTAAACAGGAAAATACAACAATATAAACAAAACAGAACATCAGACTTGATCAATAGACTATACAATAACGAATACTATCCGATCCAAGCGAGCTTCATCTTGTTTCGTCACATTCGAGAATGGAATCGATATATGTGCGCAGAATGTCATACTTTTGCAGGAACATTTATCAGTGTTTGTGCATAATTGATATTGGGCATCGACACTTTGAAAATCAATTAACGAACCTTGTTGTAAACTAGAAATTAGCATAAATAGATAGCAGTATTGGTAATTACGACCCCCTCACACCTTCAATTTCAAGCTTACCGGTCGACGTTCGTCATCTTTAAACAAGTAAATGCTTCGTGTTCAAGGAGTCGGGGTTGAGATTGTAGCAGGTATAACATTATTTTAGGTCATGTCATGTTATGCATGAATAATTAATAGGCGGAGTGAAAGTTTCTACCCGTCCGTGGGATGTTATTAATTAATTATTTTATAGCTGAGCGGGAAAATGCCATCAGGAATAACATCATACATAGTCCATACAATTGGGTCTATGAAGAAAGGGCGATGTAAAAGGTAAACCTATCTGAACATGTAATTCTATTGACACACTAACACTATATATAGGCAAATTATTGCTTGAGGGAAAGTTGCGATCGCGCGAATCCATTTGTCTATTTCAACTCTACGAGGTGTACCTACATTGAGCTTTGCAATATGGTTTCGGTTATTATGTATATTATTTCAACCGAATTTCTACATACCAATTACGACGTTATACAAAATTGTAGCGTCACACTCATTTGCTTAAATACATGTATGTATCTTGATAAATTAATTCTAATTATTTCATTTTACTGATCTAAGTGAATGAATGATTCTATACATGCAACTGTACTCTTAGAAAAAAGAACTCAAACGTTTTCAACAGGTAAGCAAGAAGGAAAGCTTGGTTTTGAAAACACTTAAACTCTGCCTCGCTGATGAAAAGACAGCTATCTCTAATAATCGAAGTAGGAAAAATCGAACAGTAGGGTTGCATAAAAAATTATTTGATTTCTCACTAATACTTTTGGTGCACTAAAAATATCTTTGAAATGAAAAACCTATGAAATTGATTTAAAGCATTCTACTGGTTAGCCTACATGAAAGGTTTGAACAACCTGACAGCAATTTGCGGTCCCCATTTTCCAAGTACCATCTCATTACATTCATCCTCAATTATTATGACATTAGTCAAAAGCAAAACTTACAATAGGTTTTTTTAACTCGTTCCAGTAGTGCCGTGCCTAGCCCTTGGGGCACATGGAGCAAGCTGAGCGAACCCGCCTTTTTCGATACTTATTTTAATACAAATTTTAAAGTAACAAATAAGGACCCGGTGATTCGTCATTTTCACCGTATTTATTGACTCCAAACCACTATAATTTTCATTTAATCACTCCAAATTTATTTTTCGTATTTGTACTTTTGCATAATCTATAATAAGTTCTTGATAATCGATGTGATGACGTAATTCGCTTTTAATTGATATGGTAGCCAATCCTACTAAGCGTTCCTGGCACATTGTCGATCGCAAATAACTTTTAATTATTTTTAGTTCGAGAAACTCTGCTCTTATGACGCTACTAAAATGGGTAAACTTACCAATTTCCACAAGGCAATGACAACGTTGAGAACAAACGACAGAATATTATTTTTTTCGATGAAATTCAAAACTTCAATCGTGGACTGATCAGCAGGCAAAATCGCAACCAGATTCATAGTTTTGTCACACAAATCAATGCCATCATTATCTATGTTCTCCTCATCTGTTAATATTGTATGCAAATGCTTGCAGCTCTTCATTATTTCTTCGTTCGTTGAAGACTTGAGACTATGAATATCACAAGGAAATTTGAAATCATTGCTGTGCGCCTGTAGTTGTTGAAATCTCTCTTCCATTGACACTATTGCTGTATCAACGACGAGGTAAAAGAATTTTGTTCTAAATTTTTTTCCGGATATGTTACACGTTCATGTCGAGATTTGTATTCAAAATAACGTTTCTTACGCTACGTCCTGCGTGGTATTAGGGGGAAATATCGGCTCTACCTCCACCCACCTCAGATACTAAGTTTTTCGCTTCGTTCAATATTCTTCAAAAACTTTCTTCAGATCTATACTACTTCAAAAACTCTGTGGTTCTATCTTAAATGTTACAGCATGCAGCTATATTCAAGGCAGGACTAATAATTTTGAAGCGACATTAATTTTGTTTAGAATATCGAACTCAATGATTACACTACTAATGAACTTAAGATTCTCCATGGATTGGGCTAAGCATTGAGCCTCATGTTTCGATAGATTATCTCCTTTTCCTCCGAAATTTCCATAAATCCAACATATAACTCTCCAAGCTGGTAGCGCACGGTTTTGATGGCATCAACCTTACTTTGCCAACGCGCATAACTGACAGCTTTGTTGGTCAGAGTCAGTTATGGGAAACTACAGCATCGCATTCGCATGAATTGTTAACCTTTTCGGTCAGGGTTTTTTGTTCTTGGACGTAATATTTTGAAATTGCCTATGTACAAAATTTCGTAAAAACGTAAAAAAAAATTTGTCAATAACGCTAAATTTTTATGTGTACACAATCGTATACAAAATGACTCATCGGTTGTAGAAACTTGCAAAAAACTCTTAATGTGATTTCAGTGTTTTATTTTGAATTACTAAATAACATAACAATAACTTTAAATTAAAAGGAACAGAAATAACTATAACGCAACTATAATGATTAAGTAAGCCTATTCGAATAAAATAGGGTGATAAAACAATAAAAATTCATGCTTAAATAAAGAAAAGTTGAGTATATGTAAATATAAAATTCAATAACGATTCATTGCTTGAAAAGTTTATACGTATATGGTGGCTCTAATTACTTCAAAAACAATATTATCACAAAGTAAAACGTACGAATTGATTAACTCATATAAAACGTACATAATTGATTAACTTAGCCTATTTATTAATGATGAAATTGTTTGAAACAATTTCTTTCTTTGTTCAAACAAAGATGCATAGAACATTTCTCACATCTGAAATGTGATCTTCCCGGGCATCCTTGATCCTTTTATCTTCCAGCAAAATTTTTTCCGGAATGAGTCGGCATATGGTCTACCATGTCGTATTGTACCTCTCGAATTGATTAATGTTTGAATGGTTCTGAAAACTTCGGACTTTCCGAAGAGCTCTTGTTTTGTACTTTGCTAGGACGCCCTCGTTTTGCAATTAGTACTGGCTTGCCAACCCGAATAGGGCATTCTGAAATCCGAAAATTGAAGGAAAGTAAATGTCTATCTTTTTGTGGAGTTTTACAAGATTCACAATCCCCTGTATATTCTAACCTGCTATTTACTATGACCATGTCAATCACATGCAATATTAGTTATATTGTCCACTTTCTTGTTTTCATAAATATTCTATAAATTGCAATGAGAAAGACTAGTTTGTCGACACCTCCCATAGATCTGTTGTAATCAACGACAATTTCGGGACGCTTTACTTCAATGTTGCGTTTTTTTGATTCTGTCCCACCGTTTTACAACATCTTCATTTCCAATGTCCATATAATTTGACGCAAGGGTTTACTGTCCGGATATCTTGCCATTTAACAATGACTATTCCAAAATTTCTACTGTATACTTCACCACTTGCTCCTCTTCCTTTTTCACTTTATTTCCTTATCTGAAAGGAGAGGTGGATTTGCAAAGAGATTTATCCATATGGTACCCGCGCAAAGGACGTTTCTTGCAGTACAGGCTTCAATCAAATTGTAGGATGAGAAAAAATTATCAAAAAATAATCGGTGATGCTTTTCACTATTATTACAACTGCGGCATCTTGACCAAACTTGCTAACACTGTTTTCATCTAGTTCTTTTTTCCCTGGTATATCATAAAGTCATAAGCTATTCCACTTTTTTCCAAACAGTATAAAAAATTTTACACTCCATGGATAAGGTTTTGATTTTATATACTGCTTAATGACAAGCTGACCTTGAAAACGTACAATCTGTTTATACTCGTATATACAAAGTTCTTTTTCTAAAGGTAATTCGAAACAGCGTTTCCCTATTGCATCATATATTTTTCTCACTTAATGAAGTGTATCAGAGCAGTCTTTGGGCCGTTGTGAAATATCTACTAGATGAAGATTTCAGCGTAGCTTGAAAAATATATGTTTTGATTCATAGCATCAGATGTGCATCCTAATTTATAAGCTCTGCTCCAGTACTGTTATGCTGGGAAGACGAATATTGGCCATATAAATATGTATCCTAATGAATGTTTTCAATCCTTCCACTTTCGTTAGTAAAAAGTTTTGATTGCTTTGTAATGCATTATATATTGCCATTTCATCATATATTTCGTTAGTTATGTACCGTTCAAAATAAGTAAGAGGATCTTCTGATATTAACTTACTAGGACTTGTATCTGACTTCAGAGGTGTATAGGTATTTTTGGGTGGAATAAATTTTACCGACCACCTCCATTCAATTGCACCTTTCGACGAGGGATTTAAAATATTTGTTTCGTCGATATCTGTGCTTTCTGCATCGCCAGATTCATCTTCTACATCATCTTCTTCCTGAACTGCTGCGTTGAAGGCTGCCAACTTATCAACGGTTTCCAATTCCAAGGTTTCTTCGTCATCAACGTCAATATCTGACAAATTTCCATCATCGAGAAGAGCTCAAACTTTTTCGGCATCAATCTCTATATTCAAAAAGCGCCTTTCGCGCCTACCTGTAAAGCAGATATTTAGACGATCAAAACATTTTCAGAAAGATTGCTCAAATTTTATATAGGTTTGTGCATATTTGCATAAAAGTAATGTATCACGGTCAAACAATTTGTGCACGATCTTGTCAGACCACGAAGTTACATCAACTATCACTGAGTCATTTTGTACTCGTTCGTGTACATCCACTTTATAACAGAAAAATATGATCAACGTAAATTTAAAACTCACTCATTTTTATTGTACTTTATCGCAACGAACATTCTAGTGCTGCTTAAATATTGATTCTAATACTATCGATACTATCAAATAAATCGATATATATATACATAAATACATATGTATACGTATAATCGTTTAATCCCTGCAAACATCATGATTCGAAAACGATTTGCTAGCAAATCCTAATCTCTGGTTTAAACTTCGCGATCGAACTCGATATCGAACGGAAAACAGACTACCAACCCGAGATTCTTTCTCGATAGTGAATTGCTTTAGATCCTAAAACGAACCGAAATTGATGCTAAAACGAAAATAAGCGCACATTGTGTTTGCGTTAGTGGTATTATATATTTCTTATATATTAACAGAAGCGAGCTATTCTCTTGTCGTAAGCGATTCGCGTAGAGCGACTTTTATGGACATTTAATTAGAGCCGTGTAAATGGACATTTATTCATTTTAAGTGGAAAGTGACCAAGACACTTCATTGCATCTTTAATTATATCACTTAACAGGTTAACACTAGACACTTTATCACATGCCACTAAACAGATAAATTACTTTTGTTTTGAACGTTATCAGTAAGTGATGAGTCATTTGAATTTTACATAGAGAAACGCTAATCTCGCAGTAAATTCGAACCAAAAACGCACATAGTATCATTTCATTGTAAATCCGAAATCACAGAAATGGAGAAATCTAGGGTTAAAGGCAGAATAATTGTTGTGCCGAGCTCTCTATTTTCCTCTCGTTAGTAGCAGAATCAGAGAAACGAAGGAAACTCGAAACTCTCGTTGCTTGCTAAAACTCAAGATTACTTCGAGAAAGCAAGCTCTTCGCTAAAATATTTGCAGGGATAAGTCTCATACAGCACGATCGTCGTATGGACGTCATAAATACATTAGAACGGGCTTTTTTAGGTTGTGTCGAATAGATTTTTCGACGAATTGTCATTCGGTGAATTATTTTCGACGAATTTTTCTTCAACGAATCATTTTTAAATTCAAATTTGTAAATTCAATTTTTGTTTTTATTGTATTATTTAAATTTGTTCAAGAAGGAATTTATTTAGAATCTCCGGTATATAGCAAAAGCTAAAGATGTTTTTAATTTGTTATTTCATCACACAACCCATTATATTTTTGGTGACAAGTTTCAAGTCTTGGTTTTGACTCATCAACATGTCCCAAACAGCGAAATTGAGTGACTTGAAAAACAAATGAAAAAATAGAATTAAGAAAAGAAATGAAAAAATGAAAAAAAATTGAGAAAAATAGAAGAAAAAAAATTTGTTAACAAAAATTTAATAAACTAGATTCATTCGAAACGAATCGAACCTGTATACGCCCGCAGTGGGCTGAAAAAAGAAAACTAAAAAGGAAGAAGAAGAAGCGTTTCGTGTTAGCAGAAAACCTAACACTCATCGGTACAGCTTGGTTTTCTGCCTGCTGTAGACGCTGGAAATAGATCAAAATGATCTCCTCTCATATAAACTCAGAATAATTTCTGTATGTGAATTATATGAGGCAAAAACTCCTATATTACACCAAGGAGTAAGAAATAAAAGTAGAGATTACTGTTTCGGATTTTTTTACCGGGGTAAACTTATATTTGTTCAAGAAGGAATTTATTTAGAATCTATTTTTCTCAAATTTTTTTCATTTTTTCATTTCTTTTCTTTATTCTATTTTTTCATTTGTTTTTCAAGTCACTCAATTTCGCTGTTTGGGACATGTTGATGAGTCAAAACCAAGACTTGAAACTTGTCACCAAAAATATAATGGGTTGTGTGATGAAATAACAAATTAAAAACATCTTTAGCTTTTGCTATATACCGGAGATTCCTTATAAATTCCTTCTTGAACAAATATAAGTTTACCCCGGTAAAAAAATCCGAAAGAGTAATCACTACTTTTATTTTATGTATTATTTAAAAAAATTACGCATATCCACCGGCGGCCTTCACTGCACGGCGATTGGGGCAGCTGCCCGTGTGCCCAACCCCCAGGCACGGTAGCTGTACCTTTGCCCCACCGCCAAGCGCCTGATATTATGATAAAATGAAAATAAAATTTACGAAATTTAGTTAAATTGAGTTTATTCCATTTATTAAACAAACAAAAAATTGTTAAATTAATTTTGTTTAATTGGAGAGTCCTGCGTATTAATTTTATACCACTGCACATAATATGGTCATTTTCTATAATAATTCTTAAAAAATATTTTAATTTTATCAACTCGCAAACGAGCCTTGCATGTAGAGCACGATGACCGTATTCGCCTTTGGTGTCCCTTTTTACTGCATTTAGTACAGCGCCGCAATTTAAATCTTATCGCCTGATATGATGAGCCTGCCTCTCAAATGGATGGGTCAACACAAGGCTTGTTTTGTTTTTGTTTGAACATTTTCTAGTCTAGATATCCGTTTTTGAGGCAATGCTATAATTTCTTTAGGTCTAGTGGTTGATCGTAGTCGGCAAATTTTACTCAATAAAAGATAGGTGCAATAGATCAAATAATAGAGGGGAGCCCACAGTTTACAATTTTTATAAAATAAAGTTATGTTAACTACCGTTTTGTAAAAAAAAAGATATGAAAATCCGAAATTTTTAGTTTAGACTACCATAACTCCTGAAAGGATGAATTACGGGGTTGACTGAACAGTCATTGGGAAGACCATGAAGCTCTACATACAATCAGCTTTAGATGGTTACCATAAACCCTGTACTTTATAAGAAACAGGGTGTTTTGTGAAAAATCGCCCTGTAACTCCGAAGCGGTTGATATGAACCCCCTGTCATATAATATTCTGTTTAGCTAGGTGACTACTATCATTTCCTGCCCTATGGACCACTATGGCGGAAGAAACCTGCAAACGCATTTACGACGAACACATTTGAAAAATTAATGATAATCCTATGCCACCATTTGTAACTTTTTCGAGCAACCTCGTAATATTTTTTTAGCTATAGTCAAACTTATCAACATTATTCATATTAGAATTATAAGAGTTATTGCCGAGTAATAACTTCGGGGTAAGGTACAAACTCTGAAGTATAGCGTTGGGCTTTCTTCAATAAGTTGGAACTTGTGGAGCTAACATTGCTTCTTTCAAAATCTACGCTAATAAAACAGATGATGGCGTGGCCTGTGATTGAATTTATGTTAATTTTTTCCACGTTGTCTAAAACGTAGCACTAGAGCTAGTTCTTCGGGTTCTACAACCTGCTGTGAATATTCAGAAATAATGCCCTGCCACACTATTAGACTGATAAAGAGCATTAATAACCGATAAGCTCAACATCTTCTGCACTAAATGTTTGGGGCTTGAGCTCTTTTATGATGAATTGGGTTCTCTGAATAGTAAGATACACTGAGCCAGAATTCGTCTATGTTGCTTGACAAATCTCATACACTTACATCAAAAGTGTTGAATTCGTCCAACACTATGGAGGATCTTCAGTCCCTCTTACGATGGCTCACCCATTACATTAAATGCCAATAACCTCATATCAGTCGTCGATGACGTTCGATGCAGCATAAAGCGTGTGGAAAGCGATATCGGATCCTGGTCATCAGCTGTCATTCTGGGCTTATTAGCTCTATAGCAGTTGACGTAAGAAATATAACTCCTCTCTCTAATGAATTGACCGCCTCTCAGCTCTCACAGGAGCGACCCCAAAAATTGCAGCAACAACAACAACAACAGCAACAGCAAAATCTAAAACAGCACAAACACCAACTACGACTACTACAAAAATAGCTGCAGCAGGACCAACAACAACAACAGCTACAGCAGCACCACCAACAACAACAACCGCAGCAACAGCAGCATCAACGATAGCAACATCAACAGTAACTACAACAATAACGTGGATAATCTCCTCAATTCTAGGGTCCTTTATTGTACAGTTTCAGTAAAAAATATAGTAACATCACTCAGATATAAATATTCCATTTTGAAAAATTGTATCAATAATTTTCCATGTCAATTTCTTCTACATCGGCTGCAAAAGATATTTAAAATGTGCAACATAAAATAAAGAATAATCTACTATGCTACTTTGTGTTCTTACTGGATTTATCTTGTCATCTGGATAAACGCAGTAGGTCCTGGTGACTGGTGAGAGATATTCTTTAAATCATCTTTTAGCAGAATAGGAGATTCAAAAATATGTCTTAGCTTTTAATACTTATATTCTAATGCTCGTACTTCTCGCCAAATTTCAGTAGTAGCATTCAGAAGAAGTACTCTAGTTTCGTCCCATATTCTGCAGATTACTTTTTCCCAACTAACGATGTACCTAATCCAACATTGCGAGAAACCCTTCTTAATGTAAAGGATTAGAATTTCATTAGCTATTTTCCTTTACCTTTGTTATCTGATGATCCTGCTTAAGCAAATCTGCTAAAATCCTTCTTCAAATTCAATTTTCTATACAGTAACCGCTGTAAACAAGAACAGTTGGTAGTTACATTACCATAAGGGAACAAGAGGCCTCTATACCATCATCATTTGATGAATTAGAAGAGGACAGAAAATTACCACTAGACCAATGATCACAGTCAGAATCAGAATATTGTATTCATATCCCTCGAAGGTTTCATTATCACACGCCTGAGTATCTAACAAATTTTCAACAACTGCAACTTAATCCTACCACCATAAATTAGAACAAGTGATTCTATCATAGCCCCTAGAAATACTGTCGCCAGTAAAAGAACCAGTAACCACCAATCATCCCATTTGTTTCGCGCCACACAGTTCTCAAAACCCACCCTAGATACTTTCATCAGTTTGTCAGCCGGTAGGAAGGGAAGCAGTTTTGAAGTGCTTTTAGTGAATTTAAAATGCAGGGACATCTGTTAGAGTGTACCCCAGACCATGCTGTGCACCATCGTGAGCTTCTGAGGGATGGATGGAAAGTATTTTGGCTGCTGATATAAATCAAAGAGGATTAAAAACCAAATAATACCGCAAAGGGATGCGAATTCCTCCGTTTTCCAATTAATAGATCGAAGATATCCTGTCAGAAGGACTGAAAGTAATCAGGAACTCTCTCGCCAAAAAAAAAAAAAAAAACGAAAGGCTTTGTCCTCTTGTTATCCCTTACAACCATTCCTATCCATTCGACAGTGATTTGCATATCCGACTAAAGCTTTTAAAAATCCTATCTAACAGATTAAGTAAGCCATATCCATTACACAACAACAGGATATTTTCCCGGCCTTCTTAGCGCAGTTTCATCCTTGCGCCGAGCTCACCCATAGTACAAGGGTGCGCGTTTTCAGAGATTTGCATTTTATATTAGAACTTTTGCTTCTTTCGATTTATATGCTATAGTGTATAATATCTGTTGGTGTGATCTCTAACGTGGGACATAGATAAATTTTTAATGCTCGAATTTATTTCATTTTAATTTGAGAATGCATAACTTGAGACATTTGAAAATTTCAATGAAATTTAAAATTCAGTAAAAATACATACTTTATACTAAACAAAAGGTTGCCTCCATGAATTCCAATTTTGATATGTATTTGTGAATAAGACGAATAAAATCCCTAAGCCAAAACTAATGGTGCTGCCAAATGGCAAGGGCTCATAAAAGAATATGGCTATCATTCTAATCATAATGTTAGTGCTATGTACATAATCACAGGTTAGTGTAAAACAGAGATTATCCTTAAAAAGATAGTTTAGACTTTTTAAAAAAAAAGTCATAACATAATTGGTATTTGCAGAGTCTTTAATTAGCACTACAGATTAATTAAGATTCCAATTATTTTTAAACACCCGATGTCTCATAAACTGATTTATCCGCTAGAAGAGTCCTCATTCATCTTCACATATTATATTTTAAACATTTCTTAGTATACCTGGAGAATCGCTATTCAGAACGGTCCCAAGACAGAGCATTGAGGAACAACCAAACTTTTAATCAATACATACCGGAGAGAACTAATTTGTAAAAAATAGTAGTGCACTTGCGATTTAACCTAAATAAATTTATTCTAAAAAACAACGCAAAAAAAAACAATTACATTTTGGGTACAGAGTTGTTATAGGTCCTTTTAAAGTAAAGCTCTTTTATTTTAAATACGATATGAGAAATCAATGTTCATGACGTGCCTTTTAAAAAAAAAAAAAGAATAGTTAAGGCAAATTGTAATTCCAAATTCTAGAGAAGAGGTGGAAACCTCTGGATCGATGGAAAGGTACGAATCACGTTCAGAAATTATAAAGGATAAACGTTATGAGGAGTAATAAAGGAAAATCGGTAGAATTATATAGCTTTATAATATAACATAATCTTAAATAACTTTGTCTATAAATGCATACAATAGTATGTTGGCGGGAGGGGGGGGGGGGGTCTTTAATTTGCAATATATTAGCGCAAAGGATGAAAAACTACTGCATAGAAACTTTCAACCAGGATCAAAACCAACTTTGTAACTAAAGACATTTTTATACTGACTATATCGACGCTGAAAAGCATAAACGTCGTAACCGACCAAAATACAACTTATCACTAGAGCCCAAAAACTTTTTCAAAATCAGAAGAAAAATCATAAATTTTAAACTATTTGTGATAGAAGTGCTATTATTATTATTTTTTTTAATAATTATATCCACAATTTGCAATAAGTAGAATTACGCTAAAGTTAGTAAAGTATTAGTTTTGCCGGTTACAGCAATCCGTTTTTTGTTTTACGGACCTCAAAAATCAGGGATGTAAAGGACTCAAATTTTGACTAAACTCAAGCAGTGAGTCCGCTCAACAGTTGAGCGGTGGTTCATCGCTCGAAATTTGAGCTGACTCACTGGTTGAGTGGACTCAATCTGAGCGGACTCAGTCTTGAGCGGACTCACTGCTTGAATGGACTTGAGCATACTCACTGCCTGAGCGGACTCGTCATTTGAGTCGAGCGGACTCATCATTTGAGTCGAGCGGACTAAAATCATATTTTAATTAACATAAAGAGAATCCGATTTAATTAAAATTGAAACTGAAATTTCAATCATATAAGAAAAGCTTATAAAAGAGGCATTCATTATATTATACTTTATTAATTTAGCTTTTGCTAATTTTCTTAGCCAACACTTCGCGTCCTCTCAATATAATATACAAATTCAACAACTTGTAAAACCTGTTGGGAAAATACCATACTTGAAAATGTTATAATTCAATTCAAGGAAATTGTACTTATATTTTTCCATAAAATCAGCGTCTAACTTTATATTTTTTCCATTGATATGTAGTATTTCAAAATTTTCGTAATTTAGACGACATCTATTAGGAGTTAACGTTAGTTTTCCTATGCTAAACAATCTTTCTACCGAAGCACTACTAGGTAAAGCTGTCTTGTATTCGGTAAAAACGTTTTATATCACCAAAAAACGTTGGTTTTCAAATATTCTCGAGGTTTTGTCTGTGGAAAAATTATACTCCAAGAACAATTTTTGACCCACCATTGAATTTTGGTCATCTTCACAATCTGAATCCCAAAATGGCGTATTGATTGTTATTTTGGGATTGCGTATTCATGTCGAAACATTCCAGACTTTCATTGATTCTGGAATTAATAAATTTCTCAACCAATTGTGCGTGGGTGTTCAATCCATGACAAGCTTATTAGAGAGACCCTATAGATTTTATCTAAGATATAAAAATTATACAATGACAATAATAATGGTCATAAAAAAAAACTTTTAAAGTCTGAAGTTAACACTTATTTTCAGCTGTAAAATCTAAAAACAATTCACAAAAAAAAAAAATACCATACGGTTGTGCATTATATAGAGAGAAAAAAAGAAATGCACGGAAGGTGAACGGGTACCTAACTAGCAGTAGATATGATGTTTTTTTTTTTATAATCGTAAGTTCTCAACTCTTTTTCTCTTAAACTCACGGGTTTATTTCAATTTCACTATTTTTATGAGTTAAGTCATGAATTTGCATGGTAGGTCCAGTGCCATCTTTACGCATGGGTCTGCTGGTGGGCCCGCTAGTCGCTACCATAGTAATAGTAGAACGAATGACTAATTTTTTAATGAGTTAAACTACCTATCACAAGTTAGTTAGCTGGTCGATTTTGGCTACTGAAACTAGACCATGGAATTTATTCGAAATTCCACACATGGCAACAGATTTGCGTAGAATGTAACATATAAAAAAATATCATTGTCATTGCATAGCGGCAGTATTTGCAGCCCAATTATTTTTTAAATTTCCCTCATGGGTTCATAGCATACTTTCAGTCGCCAAACTATTTTTGGGAATCAGAGAACATTTTGGGTCATATCAACATAATACTGTCAACTCTGTCTTGCTAAGGTTATTCCTTTAAATCATTTGATTACAAAACGACTAAACTGCATCGCAGGATCAGGACTTTCCATTTACTTTAAATACGTCATTCGGACATTCTCCTTATCGTCAATTTACGATATTTATCTTATCTGGACTGAAAATAAGTATACTCGCCTTGAATTTGCAATCTAGTGTTTCCCATTGTATGTTATTATTCCTGTTAATAACCCAAAATAGTTTAGGAACTAGTATCTATTAAAGGGCCCTCATATCCCAAAAGTCCCTGGGCGCCACGTGGCTGAAAATGGTCGGGGGAGGTTAATAGTCACCCAGAAGCAGCAATGAAACTTTTACATTATTCCATATATGCATATTGCATATGCTTTAGTTATCTACATAATATAAAATGAATTTTTGTTAGTATAGCTTCGATGAGACGGACAACTTCGGGAATTTCCGCTACACTACTGGAAGCTAGCGGCACAAATTTGTTGTTTATTTTTATAAAAATTGTCAGTTAACCTATTGTAATCTTGCTTTAATCACGTACAAAGGTATTTGCGGCAGATCTTTTCATAATGTTTGCGTGGGTTTCTTCTATTTTTGGTGGATCTCTGGTAAGTCACTGCTTGATTTTATAAATATATTTTCCAAAACCTCACTATCACATATTTTAATGGCAGTAAAATGTAATAATGGTCAACTACAAGATTTAATATACAACACTGACAACATGAGCAATAATGTTAATTTTCTAAAAGTGAATCAAACAGAACAGTCCAAAGGCTTTTCATCTTTTTTCAAGCTCTCAATGATTTGTCTTGCAAAGTAGATAAACTGACTCTGGCTTCAAGCAATCAGATTAATTCTGGCACTCTACATCATAGGCTTGATGTAAATGAATCTAAATTGATTAGTTTACTCGATATCTTAAAGGATGGCAAATCAAAGTATTTAGATTCTGATCTGTGTAAGTTTGCGGAATCATTTGGCAGGAACTTCATGGATTGCTTCACACATTCAAGACACTACAAAGAGTTGACGTTAAGTTTTGACAATCACCTGAACGACCTTAAGACATATATAAATGATATTCCTTGTTCTATTGGGAATTTCATTGGTCATGAATTCGCTTCTTTCCCCATACTTAAGAAACTGACCTCTATTTCTGACGATTTCGCTGCTACAAGGGTCATATACTGCGTGATATTGCATGCAGATGAAATCACAACGTTCCGGCTAATTGCTTTAATCTGCCTTCTTCTTCTTCAAACTTAAGAAGTGAACTTATAGCGGCCCAGAATGTAATCGCCATCTCGGACACTAATCTGAGTAGCCAAAATTTCCTTGAGACAACGACATCTTCAGGTGGTTAGATGAAGTTTTCAGGAAGTAATGATGTTGCCTTAGTTTTGCACGCGTACATTCCGTTAGCTATACCTTTCGACAATTTGGACAAAAGTGTTTGCAGATTAATATATCTGTTTCGTTTTTTGATTTTTTTTGCATCTGCTTCTTCCACATCACTGGGCTTGGGTTTAAATGGAAGTGCTCCTATTCCTACGGAACCAATGGTGTTGAATCTTCCTCCTCTTCATTGCCAGCGATTGAAGTCAATCAGAACAGAATCGCATTTGTCCCAGCTTTGGCAGTTGTGCCTAATTCTCACGTGCAGGTTATGTTAAGGCCTGTGAGGTTACTGAACTAGGATTCATCCCGATAGGTCCGAAAAGGAGATTATCACACACATATCTATAGGAGTTTGAGTTCTTAGTAACAATATTGCTTGCTGTAAGATCAACTCATTGCACATGCGCAATGGCCGCTCCTTCCATGAATATTTTTTGTACTCAATGGCTGGTTTCCTACAGTGACTTCTAATATTTTCCCTACTACTACTACTACTCCTAATAATAGATGAATGACTGCCTTTTCGATGCAGAACTCTTCGATCCGGAGTATCAAGTTTTCTGCGGACACCGTCACTCTACCTCTTTGGATACACCTGTTGGCGGTCGTGTTCTTTATGCAGTTCCACGTGGTATTGCGTGCTCGAGGACGACTTTGATGAGACCAATTATCTTGAGCTCATTTGTGTGGTTCTGAAACTATCACACAAAAAAAGTTTACATTGCAATAGTATAAAATTCCTCCTGGCTTATCGTCAACCCTTTAGTCTCGATGAGAGATTTATTTCATTAATGGATAAGTTAGCAGACATTATGCTACCTTTCGGCGATTTTATTGTATAATCTATAAGGCATGGTAAACATGGTAAACGACATCGTCAAAACGACATGGATTTTTGTGTTTGCTTACCACTCTTGCATTTGAAGGTTCATGCTTGCAAAAATCTCCCTCCTTCATTTGACGATATGAGCACGAGCTTATGTGTAGTAGGTATTTAGTACAAACGGTGTAGTAATGCATCGTGTGTATTCAGCATACTTTACAACAATGTAGTGGAAATTTAGTAGCAGCTTTTAACTGGAACTTGCTATTTCAGTCTTGAAAACAAATTTTTTATATTGTGCACACTTTTTTAGTTTACAATACCTGAGACCAATAGTTCTTTTGATATAATTCCTCAATGAAATAAAGAAATCAATTACATTTATTAAAATTAGCAGGTCAATAGCTGTTTAATTTGGCGGCTTACCACTACTTACATATTTCGTGTATTTAGGCGTTATTCATCAAACGATTTCGTTTTGATGACGTCGCCTTACCTTATTGTAGAGGAGGAATAACCTGCCTTTCTATCTTCTTGCGCTTCTGTGCAAATCGCGTTTCGTTTTTTTGTTTGTTTACAGCATCTCGTATTCTGGACTTACGCCGACTCTTAAGCGGTCCATACACGCTTCAATTAGTTGACCAACTTTGCTTGTATGTGGCAGTTTGGGAAGTTGAACTGGAAATTAATGGGCTCGCACAAAAACTTGTGGTTGGCGTCAACTTTTCACTCCATGTGCGCGACGATTGAAAAACCGTTAAGGGATTTAAAAATATGATGAGGCCTATTTAATATATTTCAATCTTCGGTATGAGTTTGTTTCGAGGTCAGAGAGTGCTTATGTTAATTATGTTGACAAAATGAAACTATCTTTGTATTCTGAACCAAAGCGATTCTGGAATTACTTGAATTCCAAGCGTAAGGTCGATGGTTATCACACTATGCTAAATCTTGGGATTGCGGAAATTAACAGTCCCTCTATGATTGCCAATATTGTCGATAACCTTCTTGTAACTGCCTTTTCGAAGACTTAATGTGATTTCAGCTTTAATAATTTTAACCATTTGACGAAAATTCCATCTAGTTTTTTTTTATTTCCTGCATCTATATTGAAAAAATGCCGTCTATTTCTTGTCCTGTTCTCTGATATTTATTTATTTTGTTTATTTAATCGTCTTTTTTAGATTGCGGAAACTTTCTGTTATTATTCCTTTACATAAGAAAGGAGGGACGATCGATGTTTCAATTTATTTGTTAGTCGCCAATTTATCTTTAGTAAGGTATTTGACCAAATTATTATCTACCTCACAAATCTTGGGTTTCCTCCCCTCTTCGTTACATGGTTATGGACATACTTGTCTGACCGTACGTAGCGCTTTCTCTTTCGAAACTTCTTTCCACTTCATTTACAAATACCTCGGGCGATCCGCAAGGTGGCCATCTCGGTCCGCTTCTCTTCATTATTTATATTAGTGATGTGGGCTCAATTCTAATGAATTGTAACACACTCTGTTATGCCGATAATACCAAAAATTTTCATATAATTCAGATGAAAATTATTGTACTATTTTAAATTCCGATTTAACCATTTGTCGCGTTTGGTTTCCTACTAAAATTTTACCTTTGAATATTAGTAAGTGTACAACTATATACTTTTCTAGAAAACAGTATCTCCTATATTTTACTTATTCTGTAGGTGGAAATTATTTGAATAGACTTGATAAAACTAAAGCCTTGGGAGTTGTTTTTAATTCCCGGTTCTATTTCGAGAATCGCATTGACTTCATCTTGAACAAGGCTAACGCTATTTTAGGCTTTGTCAGACGATGCTGGAACGAATTCGATCATCCTTGTGTCGCCAAATCTCCCTATTGTGCCTTCGTCAGATCTATTTGGAGTACGTATGTCTCCTTAGGCTCCCTTTTACGCAGTACATACAGGGTGGGCCAAAAGTCACCATGGGGTTTAAAAATAACTAACTTTTTCGTTTGTACATTGCTCCACACCCTGTTGACCGTTTCTCTTCATTCCTTTTTTACATGATAGCCAACTGTCTGTTCTTCAAGGTAAGCATGTTTCCCCACCCCACCTTACCCCTCCTTTTTTTCATCCTACCATATGTTACCCATGGTGACTTTTGGCCCCCATGATGACTTTTGGCCCACCCTGTATTACTGGGATTGATATTCCGTTGGTTTACTGTTAGTAACCTACCTTGGAGCGATACCATAGTTTTGCCTCCATACTCGCAAAGGCTTATTGTGATCTCTTTAGATACCCTAGATAACAGACATAACTGTTCCAGAGTCGGCTTCGCTTTGAATATTTTACAGAGCATTATTAACTTCCCTTAACTTCTGGCGGCTCTTTGCATTTCAACCCCTGCTCGCTCCCCTTTTTTAATATCGCTTATTCCGAATGCAGCATTGGTTTTAATTTGGGTAAAGTGCAAATAAGATATTGCTGTTATTTCTAAGAGTTATTTTGCGGCTATATAGTAATCAGTCTTTGGTGAACTTGAAGTGAATAAAAATGAATTAATATTTTTGGTTGATTATTCTTGAAATACGTATTTTCATATATGTATATTACCGATCAGAAAATACAACTTGATATGTGACTAGCTGTTATTTTGACGCAAGCTATGTCTACAACAAGAAAATTATGGGTATTCCACTGGTTGATATATAAGACGTAAAATATTTTAATCTTAGGTTGTGCGTTGTTGTTTTATCTAACCATTAAGTGATTTATATTTTAATTACAAAATAAACTACTTGTAATTTTACTACGGCAAAAGTGGAGAATTATGGAAAGTTTTGCAGTCATTTTACAACCAAATATATCGATATCTCATAACGTTTTAAAGTTATTAAGTTGCATTTTTTAAATGCTATAATATTTTATACGATGTAGAGGATATTCAAAAATTTTATGAATGTAACTTTCATTTGAGGCGGTTAATCTCTCCAAAAAATGAAAGTGGCAAAGTCCTTCTAAACCAATGAAAAAAAAAAACATATTAGGGGTATTCACGAACTTGGGATTCATCTTTAGTTCTACAAGGCGATTAAATTTATCGAAATAAAAGTTAAGGGTGGGGTAATTTTGGGGTGCGGGGTTATTACCTCAACCCCATCAAACCCCAAAAATGACATCTGGGGTATCTAATTAAAGCCCCCGCTGATCTCTATTGAATGGCGTTTTTAAATTTTCAATCCGGTATACTTCATAGTGTATTTTTTCCACCCTCTTCTTCCATTTTAACTGAAAACCACTTTTTCACTTGTCGGACTCTGAATCATAACGGATGTCCCCAGAGA
Organism: Dioctria rufipes; assembly: GCA_963924295.1. NCBI lineage: Eukaryota > Metazoa > Arthropoda > Insecta > Diptera > Asilidae > Dioctria > Dioctria rufipes. The sequence goes on from OZ002743.1 coordinate 127,643,167, forward strand.
AAAAATTTTACTTTTAAATTAAAGGTAACAAAATTCTCTATCTATTAGAAGGTTTTCATTTTTAATTCGAGATATTTCTACACTGAGCTTTTACTTCCGAAATTAATTTTTTCCTCATCTAGGTCCCATATGCCCCATTACTACATATGAGTTTTATGTTCGATTGTTTTTTCGATCATAGACATAAGTGTTCGATTACGAAACTTTTTCATCTTTACCAAAAAATTCCTCCGAATCACCGTTATTCCGTAAAGGTAAATTATAAATTTTTACATTTTGTCACTGCAAATGCGGCCAAGATTGCCGTAAAAGGAGGTTGTTCTACTATTATTAACATTTCTCCTAGACTATTAGCCTGAGCGGAAAACTAATTGGAAATAAACGTTTCTAACAAAGCACGCTTCATTTTATTCGCTGATATTGTACTTAAATAGTATAATTAAGTAGTAATAGTAGAAATAACAACTTTGAAAACATCCAAAACGGTCAAAAAACGCTATGAAAAACCAGCATTTCCTTTTAAGCCGTTCTTTTCATAAATAGTTCAGATACTTTAGTTTTTATCTCAGCTATTTTTAACCGGACCTTCACAATTCTTCTTTTATAGGATAACTATGAATCCTAGGAATTTTGAGAATTTTTTTAATTTTTTGCGGGGTCGGGTAAAGCTCCAACGGGCTCATTTTATCACCCTGTTCCCATAATAAAATTTCGAAGTGAGCTAAAGGCTAAAGGGTGTGTTCGCTCTTTGTTGTAAATTCTTGCTGTATTTTTACACTGATACATTAAAGTGTGAATACCCCTATTATCTTTATTCCTGTCTAAATTTGTATACATATATATAGCAAAAATTCCCTAGAAGTTCATATCTTTTTGTAGCTAGAAATACAAAAAAAAAACTCAATTTTGCAATTTTATTACAGATTTAAATTGTGCTTCACAATTATTTCCATCCTACGTTGAGAGAATTTGTGTGAAACTGTAAACTTTTTTCTTTTCGTCTTATTACAGATGGTCTTTTATCAAGTTATTATTAGGCCCACCAAATTTAACATTCGTGACAGTTTTTTCTTTATCAAAAATGGAAAATTTCAAAAATTCCCTCTACACTCGCATCGTATTAATGTGAATCAATATCACTAGACGCAGACTTTAACTAATCAAAATTTGCTTGAAGCCTGATACGGTTGTAAATATTCAAGGTTAACAAGTACCCGTTTAACATGCATGTACCAGCCAGGGTAATAACCCAATTTTCAGTTGGCTGGAGCTCCTATGCCATGTCCCATTAAATTGAATCACCTGCTGATTATCCTGTTACTTGTGATTTGTGCGGTGCTTGCTGTGCTACAAGATTGCGTGCCAAACACCAATCAATTTAACTCCTTTTCAGGAACAGGAATCGTGACATTCATGGGGGAGAGTTGGAGTAGAAGAACAAACTCCAACAAAAAACAGCTTACATAGTACGTATTAGAGAGGCCTGAAGAGATTGGCAGCAATTAAATAGCTATTTAAACAACCAGCTGAGCCAAACTTCGTGATATTCTAAACCCCTCTCCTGCTTGCCATCCTATGATTTTGGCATAATATATCTGGGCTTAACTACCTACTTTTCGAGTGCACTAGATTTCAGATTGTGGGTAACTGCTCTGGGATGGTTAGGAAACCTCTTTGGGTCTTATTTAGAAGTCATTTTCTTACTTTTAGCAGCATAATGCTCGATTAAAATTGTGTTATAAGGTTTGTTTGCTTTACTATACGTGTGCTATATACAGTTATTATATATATATTATATATGTGTATGTGTGTATTGCAGTGATATGAAGTTAATAATTGCAGATACTCGCTCAGGTACGTGAACGGGAGCATAGAATCCTCTTCGATATAAGTTTTAGAGAACGTTTTGTGTGAACTGTTGTGTGATTTTTATATTTTTAAGCGACTGTTGAATGCATTGAAATACATAAAAATCCTGTATAACATATACTAACTTTCTTTGTTAAACAAACCTATATATTGGTAGGTAGTGCTTTGATCTTACACAAAACACTACCTACCTAATTATTTTTAAAAAGTCTACTTGTAATCTTCGTTTAATATTTCTTTTCCTTACAGGAAAATATCATATAAAAATTCCTGGAATTCATAATGATCTTAGATGAGTACTCTGTAATACAATTACTACCCGGTCTGCTTTGATGAAAATGTGTGCCTTTTTATAATTTCATTTATTTGCACATGTTGTAAAATTTTATTAGGAATTTGTAAGTTCAGGAAATGTAAGTAAAGGGGTTCGGAAAGCTTTCAAAATCTTTGATCATAGTCGCTTCTAGATATCCTGATAATTCTTGAGTCAGTAGTTTCTCAATGAAATTCAATTAAAAAAATTAAATGAAAAATAAGAAGAATGGAAAGTAAGTAAATACGTTATCGATTATTGGATCTCTCCTTTAGTTAGCTCCAGATTTCCTATCGAAACTTTTTATGGGATCAAAGATAACACATCAAATTTCTAAGTTTTGTTTTTTCAATATTTCACCTTTGTGACTCAAGAACCGTAGTATTTGATAAAAGATGATGAGTTCTGTTTGGAACGAGTGCTCTAGTTTGATCCTACGATATACTTGAAAGCACTTATGAGGATTTGAAAAATTTTTAAACGTAAATTTGAAAGGAAAACATTGAGTCAAAGAGGGGGAGTGTCAAGAGCAAATGTGTGATCCATCTTATTTAAATACCGAATACTCTGTATGCATATATCATTCTTATTTTTTTTTCTCTTTAAATTAATTTGCTATTTACAACTATAGCTTTACTAAATCTCTAATTTAATATTGCTCTTTGATTGATTTTTATTGATAATATAGGTATGAGAAAAACTAAGTTCCGCTTTCTAATAGATGACGTAACTCCTATTTTATGTGTTATGTCTGAACTGGTTTGACATGTATTTGATAGGTCTAATGTCAGTGTCAGAATCCATTGTATCTCGATCAGTTAAAATGTTTACAACAGATTTTTTTTCCCGGTTGAACATAGAGAGTCTTGTACCAAATAATCGGTTAACATGCGTTTTTGGATGGTATGTGCAGAATACGGTTTAGGCAGTTTAAAGATGGCCAAATCCTTTCCATTCACGACGTAATCAATGTGAATTTTTCAAGATTAAGAGTACATACCACGGCGAATATATGATGCAATTAGCGACCTGAACGACGAGATCTGATGTACATACGATGAGCGATAAAGAGACTATGAGCAACCCCGACGAGAACATATGCCAAGTTAAATGTACGTAGCATGTTTGAGGCGAATATGTTCCAGGATGGTCGATTTGTAGTATCTAACATCGCGCATAGCCGAATGTTACCAGTCGTATCGGCCTAAATCAACTTATACCACCTTTTACCGACGGAGACAGACATAATTGCGAGAGTCATTCAATAAAGTCAAAAGTATTGTACTTAACCACAGGAATTTTTAATTCAAATAAATCATAATAGGTTCCAGAAAAATATTTAAAAAAATCTAAATCATGTATTTTTTAAATCATAGGCATTTCTTTTTTTTCAAGAAAATGTATACCCTGTGATGGTTTTTAGCTCCTGTTGCTACAAATCTTTACTTTCTTTCAATTTTATTTTTCTTATATAATCCCCAATAGTGCTCATGTAACCTGTTGCTTTAAATTCCAAGCCAACTGCTCTAGCTTGGAAGAAAATGTCACATTGCCGAACCAAGAATAGAAAATTAATACTTCACCCATCTTTAACTGACTGTACTAAAAAAAAAGTGTCCTACGCCAGTTTGGCAAGTAACTTTAAAAATGGACGCATTTAATAAGAATTCTAAAATGGTATAACACTTGCCACATTATTTCTTATATTACGGAAAAAAAAATGTTTTCTTCAAGAAACCCAATTTCGGAAAAATTGTTTTTACTTACTAACAAGTAAAAAAGCTAGAATTGGTCTAAGACCAATTCTTATGATACCCTAGATGAATGCCCGTATTAAATTTCGTATGGTCACCGATCTATTCAAGTATTGATTTTGAAGATGTTTTTCGCATATATTTCTAGAAGAGTTTGTCGCACAGAAAAAATGGTAATAACCAATTTTATAGGATTTCGTATTCTGCAGAAGTTCTTAGTACAATTAAAATGTCTGTTTTCAAAGTATACGTAAAATACCGAAATTTTTATCGAACTTAATTTTACTTTTTTTTTAAAGTCCGTGTACAAAATTTCAGCTCTTTAAGTATACGCGTTCTTGAGTTATCGTGCGTACAGACGGACGGACGGACGGACTGACAGACGGACGGACGGACGGACGGACATGCAAAAATCGAAATAACTTTTAATATTATTAGTGGGTGTCCAATCTATTTTGCTCTACCATCATTATTTCGAGGTGTTACAAACGGAATGACACACTTAGTATACCCCTATGATTTCATCTAGGGTATAAAAATGATTCTTGTGTGCCCAAAGCTTGCCTTAAGACCGTAACTTTAAGATTCTTATTTGAGTGAGATCGAGAGTCATTCCATGAAGTGTGAGTGTAAACAAAGTATGTATTGAAAGAGGCCATTTGAGAACTGCGTTGGTTAACCCAGCTACATACGTGTAGCTATATTAGGATTCAAAATAAATTTCTATAATCCCAGAAAATCTCAAACAATATCCTCAGATATTCCTCGGACATCCTGAAAACAAACTTGAAGAACCGTAAGATATCCTAGGTACGATCGCACTGAGAACCTTCATTATTGATTGCGTTAACTGTGCCTAAGTACAGCCGCAGGAAAATGCATGGGATGCAGGGATATCCTAAGTTGTAAATTGGGACCAAACGGGATTTCCCACAGGCAATTTATATATCCTAACAAAATCTCCCATTAACATTTCACGGAAACATTTGTGCTCTGTGGCTTAGGATGTTCTATTGCGAGTTCAAAATGAGATCTTTCTGCTGTAGACGTTTAGATTTTGAAATTAAGTCAATAGTTGCTAAAAGTAAGCACTTCTCATTTGTGTATACGGAGGGAAAATTGAAAGTCGCAACAAAGATACGCAGCGTTTGAAATGCATAACTAATTTGTATCCATCACAGAAAAATACATTTAAATTGAAAAATTTTCCAAAAACACGTGATTGTTTAAATGAGAAAATAATTCATATTAAATACCTTGATGTACAGTATGGTGGCTAAATGCATTTGGATTGTCATTAATTGGTATGTTGTTCGTTTTGAATGCAAAACACTCTCATTTTGATCGTCAACACATTTTAATTTACTTTTATTTTTCCAGCTTTGTTTCAGTTCATTTCCGGCCTGGAATCTACTTTTCGAAATTTAAAGATTTTTCTTTTAACTTGTGATGTTTCGCCTATTCCCACTTGTTTTAATACCCTTCCAGAAGCTCAATTTTGAATATAAGAGCTAGAGTATCTACATAAATGAAGCTAATATTGCCGAAATTTTTCCCGAGGAAAGTTTCGGACAAAATGAAAATGGAATGTAGCACAAAATAAATGTGATGCAGTTGTAAATATGTGACTTCTTGGAACATAAATATTAAATAAAAAATAATAATCAAATAAAAAATTACAGACGGATATTCGAAGTGATATTGTCCTTAGTTGGGTTAATCAATTAGCATAAACTCCTTCTTCATCGAAAAATTTTTAAAGATAGATTTGTACAGAAGTAGTACATTATGTTTGATAGGTGAAATTTTAACCAAAATAAACTAGTTTTCAATTGAATCGGAAAAAATTTCAATGTTTTTTTTTTTTTTAACTATTTCCAACCAAGAAGACATGGCATGGAACTGCAAACATTTATAGAATTTGAAAAATATATAAATAATTTCCTCGCAGATATGTTTGTTAAAAGTGCACAGCACTAAGAACATATTATTGCGTTTCTCACAGTCTAAGCGCGATCTATCATTCCTCATATACCTATGCATGTACATGTAATGCATTGATAATCAACATATAAGTAATATAAAGCTGAAATTCAATTTCATTTTTGCTAAATACATATTACATCGAAAGGAATGAAATAGTAAGATTATTTCCTCTGTTACAGGCAAAAGTCGTCTACACCCAACATATACAGCAAGCATTTCTGAACCTGAGGAGAGCTCTAGTCCCAGCAGGAATATCTATAGCAATCCTTATACACCAGCACATCGTCGTTGTCACAACGGCTCTAAATATAAAGCATCCACAGGAATAAGTGATACACTGGCTCAGTTTAATCAAAATTTGGATAATATTATTGATCCAGAAGAAGCATTAGTCAGGGATAGCAACACTCTTGTTCATAACGGTAAGTGTCTTAAATGTATTTTAAATTCTAAAAGCTGAAACACAGATATTATTCTCGATGCATTAAATGTAACACGAGATTTGAATAATTTTTTGTTGAAGTTCAGAAATATTTCATCTTAGCATTGTAGAATAAAAAATTACTTTTGTTGCGAAAGCTTAGTAAATTCTTCCAACGATTGTATCCATATCCATTAGATAAGTTGTTTATTTGAAATTATATGGATCTTAGTAGGTACACATAACCAAAATTTCCCACATATAGTCAAACAGCTAATTAATGTATAACATTGGATTACCCTTCTACGTTCACTGGCTACACCATCGCAGATTAAATAAAAGAGGTAATTTTAACTCGAAAGCTTGTACGAATGATTTCGAAGCTGAATGTAGAGGTTTCAGTTCTAACACATCTAATTTTAGGTTCGAAAATTAGATAATCGAGCAACTCTTATTGTATAAATGGGTTGAGAATTCGTTGAACAAATATTATCCGAGTTCATGAGCAAAATAAATGAGTATGGCTAATATTGTCGATATACGGGCAAAGTCGATGAACATCTGTTATAAATTTAATTTGTAGAATACCTCGAATCTTATTTGAGTTAACACAAGGCACTCACTGCCTCCTTTGGAAATATGCACAGTACATGCAAACTCTACACTAGGGTTTCCGACCAATTTTGACTATTCGTTAATCCGGATATTTTTCGGTAATTATCCGATATTTTTTTGCACACTTTTTCAGCAAAATATTGTTTTCATTCTAAATTTTTCTTTAATTACTTTTAAAATAATATATATTTATTAAACAATTACTTTCTTTAGTGGCAGTTTTATAGTTCTAATTTTAAGGAGAGGTTACCGTTCATGACGATGAAAACTTCGATTTTTTTCACATAATTATTTTCCTGCAAGTATTTAAAACACGTGCGTAAAAGAAGATTTTCATATCTTTAAGTATTTTAGAATTTACAGCCTGTTGAGAGCGGAACTGTCGACTAGAAAACAAGTAGCTAAAGCGCTCGGAGCATGCTTGCTGGGGAGCTCTTTTCTCGCTACCTGAGGTACCCTCATAAATTTCGGGAAACCGTTAACCTTCAGATTCAGCATAATCAGCTCTTGGAAGAAGAAGGGTTTCTATATGGTGCTGGAATAGTTGGAGTAAGGTGTCAAAGATTGTTTATAACTTAAGCTTTAAACACGTTTGGCTGGGAACAATATTTTTCTGTGCGCGGGGCGGTCTATAGCTTCAACGGATGAACCGATTCACATGAATCTTTGCGCAATTTAAAGGGAATTCAATTTTCGCAGCCATTATGAAGCAATTTTTGTCAAAAATTTATATAGAAATACTTTTTTCGTTTAAGGAAAAAAAACAGGGCAAATATTTTTTTCAAACGGATAGCATTTTGTTACTTAGAGATTTTTTTGAAAACGAAAACCAATAAAGCCCTTCATATTTTATCGAGTTTAATCATTTTCAACCCCATTTGTTTCGAATGAATTGGCAGAGCTGTGGAGCACCACGCGCAGACCAAAACACGCCCTGACAGTTTTGTTTGATGGGTGCTGAAGCCGCCATTTCGGATTTTTTTTTTAAATAAAATTGAGACTTACCCGTCATTGATAGAAGAATAAAGTACGTTAAAACCCATTTCCAAAGGTATTTATTTTATGTAAAAACATGTTCAAAGTTCATGCATTTTTCATGCCTCTAGACGGTAACCTTCCTTTAAATAAAACAAAACAAAACATATAGTGAGCGTTGAAATTTTTGGAATCCGCTCAAAAAATATTTTTTTATTAAGGTTACTTTGAATAAATACATAACTTGTCTCATGGATGTTTTTTTTTATCCAAAATTTAAATAAAACAAAACTTAAGCATTGAATATTTTTTTAAATTGCTCGAAATTCACTGTGCTACGTACTATTAGTTTTTTGCTATTTAAATTTGAAAATTAAATGATAACAGTGTGGTTAAAATTTAAATATAATTCTTAATAAAATATTGAGCCAATCACCTAAAAATTTAGTATATGCATTGTTATGCAGTAAATAGATATCTCCAGATTCCGGTGTACGCGTTTTCTGTGTTGTCCACATGACATGATTATGTATATAAAATCGACGATAGCTCAACGATGCCTGTTGTGGTAACCACGGGGAAGGAAAGCCAGAAGTCAACGATGTTATATTCAATTTTTAACCATTTAACATTTCAGAGTATAATACTCGTGTATTAAGTTTAAAAGAATTGTTAAATGTCCTATCACCACAAGAGACTGAAGTAAAAGAATTAAATACAAATTTAGCGACACTTTTGACCGCTGAAGTTATTTATAAGTTTCTGAAAGATTAGACGAGTTTGGAATGAACTTAAATAAAAACTTATCGAAACAGATTAAAAAACAAATGGATGAATGTCGAGATAAAATACTTATGATATTAATAATCTTCTTAGAAGCAGGCAATATACCACATTCCATAAATATTTTGATTACACTTCAAACGGTGTTCTCATTACATTGGCAGTATAAATTTTTCGAAAAGTCAATGTATCTGCTTATAACAAGGCCCACCACGACGATATCAAGGAAGTAGCTGCAGAAATCGCAAATTAAAGTGTGTTTCAAAGTAAAAAAAACACTACAATTTTGTTTAAAAATTCCCTGGAACGACAACTGGAAGTGGCAATTTCTTCGATTATCCATGTTGAAGAGCAACGCAATTACTACATTGCTGAAAAAAGATTTTATGATTTTAACAAACATAAAAACAAGCACAGATAATTTAAATATATTATTTAATGTACTTCTTACAATAAAGCCAACATGTACTGCAACAAAACGCGTATTTTCAATTGCAGCCCTGTCTAATAGTAAAATTACAACTCGCCTGAATTATACATGATGAAAATATTTGAATAAAAAAATAAATGAATTATAAAAATATTGGATTCAAGCTATTATATTTATTTTCTTTTTTGATATCCGGATATCCAGATTGTCCAGATAATTCCAATTTTCAGTATTCGATATCCGGATAATCATTAACGTCGGATAATTGGAAACCCTACTCTACACTATAACTTCTGCAAAAGCTGTATGGAGCAGGAAGAGGTTTCGAGCGGTCAATACCTGCTGTGTAAATATCCCAATATCGCCAAGCATTAACAAAAAACATATTTTTTTAAACAAAAATTCAAAATTCGGTTTGAAACCTTTTTTTTTGTTTTTTTGTTTTTGTTTTTTTTTTTGTACTTAGACAATTGTTATATAAATTATTCCAAATTTTTCAATAATATAACTCCATCTGCCAAGGAGTTAGCCACGCGTAATACATCTTGTTCTTGGGACTGCATATTTTTACTGAAGGATTCTGTGCCGAATTTCATGGGGTTATATATTAACGTATATAGAATATTGGATATTCCAGATTTTCTAGTACTTTATCTTCGTCTGTAATGAGTTACCCGCGTGCAAAGCGTCTTGGATGGAACTACTCCAGGACTCTTGGTTTATATATTTATCAGATGAAATACTTCTTTTCAATAAGTGTTATGTATGTATGCGTATGTGCCATCCCAGCGGGAAATGGATGCAATACCGCTTCGAAACCGTATTGCAACTTTGGCATGCATCATTGGCCCATTTCTGCGCCGAAACTTCTATGAATTTTACACACGTTGTCCTAGGGCGGATGTGTGCCTTTCTGCAGGAGTAAATGTCGATGAAAACATGAATGAATAATCACAAATGAAATCGTCAATGAAATGACTTCGACGAAAATTTGATAGAATAATGATCGAAGAAAATATTGACGACCAATCAATTTTTGCAGATCCAGGGGTGGTACTTGTAACTTGAATCGTGTAAAGTCGAAACGACTATATTAATATGTATAACGAGTTTTCCAATAAGAGGTGTTATTTTGATATTCAAAGAAAAATGCCATTTTTTGAGATAAATGATCGGATCTTTATTTCATTATAAAGAGGAAGGTAATAATGGAAAATAACATCAGCCAAATGACCACCACGACCACGCCTAAAGGACCATATCATTTTCATGAAATTTTCCATAACCGAATCGCAAAGTGGCTGCCCTATGTCCTCGATAGCCTCACGAATTCCATCTTTTAGGTCTTGAATCGACGCTGGGCTGTTGGCGTAGACCTTCTCCTTCATGTGGCCCCAAAGGAAGAAGTCGCAAGGTGTTAAGTCACAAGATCTCGGTGGCCAATTGTGATCACCTCTTCGAGAGATAACACGGTCCGGAAACTTATCCCGTAAAAGTTCAATGGTTTCGTTGCTTGTGTGGTACGTAGCGCCGTCTTGTTGAATGTAAACGTTGTCCAGATCAATACCATCCAATTCCGGCCATAAAAAATCATTAATCATCTGTCAATAGCGCAATCCATTCACCGTAACTGTTGCTCCAGCCTCATTTTCGAAAAAGTAAGGTCCAATGACCCCGCGGGACCATAAACCGCACCAAACAGTCACACTTTGAGGATAGCGAGGCTTTTCAACAACAACTCTTGGGTTTTCCGAGCAGATGCACCAATTTTGCTTGTTGACGAAGCCATCGAGGTGGAAATGGGCCTCATCACTGAAGATGAGTTTTCGATGGAATTCCGGATCATTTTCATGCATTTCAAGGACCCAATCAGCAAACAGTCGACATTGTTGATGATCGGCCGGCTTGAGTTCTTGTGTTAACTGAACTTTATAAGACTTAAGACCCAAATCTTTATGCAAAATACGGTGCGGAATGCCTAATTCCAAAGAACGACGAGGAATAGACAAACCTGGGTTTTCTTCAACACTTTCGGCTACAGCAGCAATATTCTCAGTTGTTCTTCAGCGACGTGCACGTGTTTTATTCTTCATATCACTAACTTTTCCCAACAGCACGTATTTTTCTACCAATTTCTGTATTGCGGTCCGACAAGGTGCTTCACGACGACCCAAAAATGTTCGAGTTTTACGAACCGTCTCTGCCACATTTTCACCATTTTTATAGTGAATTTTAGTAATTTCAATGCGTTTCTGAATCGTATGTCGTTCCATTTTTATTAATGGCGTAGTTTCTACTTGTCAAATGTCAAAAAATGACAGCTCCAAAAGTAACATCTACCGAAATAGCGGTCTAATTAAAATAACACCTCTTATTGGAAAACAATTTATTTTCTACAAAACAATAACCGCAACCACCACACACTACGTACAATGTAAGAAAAGAACGAAAAATCGTCACTCTTTACAAGTCATTGAAAGACATAAGAAGAGACGGTCTTTCGTGATACAATCAATTCATATACCCAACTGGTATGTAAAAAAATTATTACTTTTTCTTTAAGAGAGTTTTACTATGAAATAAACTCATAGTGAATTTAATCAAAATGAAATTGACTTAGTTTGCTGCTAAATCCAGCACGAGAATTAAGTGAAAAAAAAAGCTCTTTTTAGAAAAGAAATTTCTTTGCAAAAGAGGGCATTTCGAAACAGCAGAAACCGTATTACTCATCAGTACGGCTTGGTTTACGTAGTACTACGGTTCCTGCTGATTGGAAACGTCTTCTTTTGCGAAGAAATGTTTTTTTTAAAGATTTTTCATTTGTAAAAAGAGTTTTTTCACTTTTTGTTTACATTTTATAATAACTTTGTTACATTGGGTCTATATGCCATAGATTCACAAAAAGGAAATCTTACTATTAAGTAGTAATATGATTTAGATGTGATTGTGAGTTAAGAATCACAGAAAACAAGAAAAGATAAAATAAAAAATGTGTAGATAAAAGAAAACAACATCTTTAAATAATGGCTTTAGTTAATAATCCTATTCCCCCAAGAAAGAAATTTTTTTTCCCTCAGATATTACAATATTCTTGAATCCATATCCCGAAAAGTCAAAGACATTAGGAGCATATTCAATATGTATGTTTTCGCTTCACTCGCATATAAATGTATTCCCAGTAGTGAGCGTCTGATTTTCTCCTTTTCAGTTCATTATTATCCTTTAAAAACACTTTTTTTTTTTATTATATGGCGATCACTGTTTGTTTCCGACATAAGATGGATTGTGCTTATAATTTTTTCTGAAATAGTTGAAATCTTTGCATTGATTTTGATAAATAAAACCTGAAATTAATTAAATATATAATTATTTCCAATCACACATTTATTTTAATTCTACAAATATTCTCATCTATATTTTGTCAAATTATCCTGAAATTGGCAACCAAGTTAGATTCGAGTATAATTCGACTAACTGCTATTTATATTCAACAGATCTACAGAAGTATACAATTGACGGTCATTATCTTGATTTGGAAGATATGCTTAAATAGTTGTATGCACTTACATGATGCTTTGGATAATCATCAAATTTATTTGAAAGTACGATATGTTACACAGTTTTAGGTCAAGTTTCCTGTCGGTGTACCGCGACTTATTTGAGGTGACCTGGCCTCCTTCATATTCATATACAGGGTGTTCTAGATTAAGGTACCTTCCGATATACCATTCGATTCCTATCTTTAAAAAATGGTTCCACATATATACCCCCACCCCTCCAAGTGAAATTACGGCTATTTAAACAAAATGTTTTAGCTTCTCATGATACAGGTCGTAACTTCCATGATACACAACTTATATGAAAGTATTTTGCAGCTAAGATGATAGTAAATCGTCTGGAGTTTTCAACGAATGTTGAACCATCACTCGTCCATGGGTTGAATAACAAGGAAGTTATGAGGTCTTTCATGAAAAACCATCATATTTTATTTACACAGCTATTCTTGCTCTTAGTTCACTAAGGAGCAGGGGGGCTTAGATCAGTGGTCATGTTTGGTATTTTCGCATGCTCAAAGAAGCGCCGGCTATTTTTGCCAACTGAATCTTGCCTAGAAAACAAAAATCATTGATTAGAAATATAAATCTACAATTCAATTTCAATTTTGAGATTTCGTACAAAATCATTGGCAATTCATCTGATAATTAATTTCCATCCATTTTGAAGTGAAAAATTTACAAGTGTAAACACATATGGAATATATTGCCATCGAGCTGTCATAGAGGATTTAAATGAAGCGAATTTAACAGATGGTTCCCTACAATCGGCAGCACAAAATATTTTGTTTTATATATGGGTGCTCTAGCATGAAGTTCATAGAAGATCATAGCTATAGAAAGCGCAAATCAAATTAAAAATTGTCTCCACAAACTATTATTTTATTAACGAGCGTTCTAACGAATGGACATCAAGCTACCGCTAATGTCACACTTGGTTCAATTTTCTGTCGGCAGTTATTTTCAATTTTTAATAATGATCAAACTGGTTGCCAGCTATCAGATTTATTATTATGCTGATGATGATCAATTGTTTCTATAAATATGTATCAAGCTAATCGGAAACCGAAATACCCATGACGATCTTCAGGTGGACCACAATTAACAAACTGAAATCCTGCAGAGTGTATGCTTTTTACCATAAACATCAATAATTTTCAAAATCTTCAATATAATAATAATAATAATGTATAAATATATCTATTATATGTACATATATATTTCTGGTACTTTGTTCCGTACTATTGTGTCTTTAGTTATTTCAGATTAAGACTAATATCCTCCTTTGGACTTTTTTATGAACCTGTGAAATTTAGACAGTGTATAGGATCGAAAGGATTGTGTTCATCAAAATTCTATCGTCGAAAACATTTATCTTTTTTTCTCTTATACCGAATCTATATTTGGTTGTCCTATCTGAATATGTTTCAAATTTCCCTATACCTATTTATCTTGTATCTAAAATTTTGAAGTGTTTTCTAATCTTGTCCTTTTACAGCGGCGCACCGACGGTGGTCGGCCGAGGGACCCCTTCCCACCTTTTTTCCAACGTAATTTAAAAATCAACAATAAAATATAATTTACATATATATTATTACAAAGTCCGATAAAATAAAATATGATAAACAATCATGACGGCGACATGGTGGCTGGTCTGCCAGGGGGGAAGGGGTCCTCGGCCGACCACCGCCAGTACGCCGCTGTAAAAGGACAAGATTAGAAAACACTTCAAAATTTTAGATACAAGATTAATAGGTATAGGGAAATTTGAAACATATTTAGATAGGACAATCAAATGTATATTTGATACAGTAGATCAGCTTTGAATTAACTATTGAACAGTTAGTTTGAAAAACTAACTTACAAGAAAAAAACTTTTGAGAATGATACCGAAGGATATAACCTAAAAGTAGGTAGTTATTATTAGTTTCGTGTTAGTTTATTTCAAATTTTTATATTTAAATCAAGGTTCCATTAGTACATTCTAAATAACGCCTTTTTTCATTCTAAATGCTACGTTTCGGTTTTTGTTGCACAGAGCGGCCGTTAGATATAAAAGTTCTACTGTTTCATTCCTCCGAAAAAAGCAAGAACAATTTGCCCGGAACTAATTGAATATTTTTTAAATTTATACACACCATGATAACTATCTTTTGCGTTATGTGACAAAAAAAAAAATTTACTTCGTGTCATAATTGGACAAGCATACAAAGTTACAAAATTTTGATATATTTAGCAGTATGGGTACGAATAGCACACCTAAGGGAAATACCGCCTCAGCAGCTATCACTAATCACCCATACGACCAAAAGAGATTTTTCCTTTTTTGTTATCCATATTTAATAAAAATTGCAAATTTTAACAGAATATGGACTCGAAAGATATGGGAAACAACATCAGAAATTTTAATTTCATTGAAACTGCATTAAAATTTGCAAGTAGACAAAATGCGCGGTATACCGGTAGGAAAGCCATTTTGTAAATATTTTATTGTCGACATTTATAATCGCCACCAATTATGTATTTTATGGTTTTAAGCTTTAGTAATTTTGTAAAAGCCGCACAAATTGCGTGAGTTTTAAATAAATGTTTTTAATTGTTTATGAAATTGTGACAATTTATTGAAGATAAAGAAAACAGTGGGTTTATGGTCCATGCTGAGATGCAGATAAAACTCGGATGGACACAGGACGCGAACTTAGAGCCCTATTTGCCGACATCTCTTTGGACTGGAGACACCTATGTTCCTCCTAAACGCAAATCCTGGGTGCGCTACTACTTTCTTATAATTAGTCTTAAGGAGTATATTAAAACATTAAATTCTTGATTACCTTGTCAGTTAGTTAAACTTGAAACCCTTACCGCTGGCGTGAAGATTTCTAAACAAAACTACTTTCTTTTTTGTGACTGAATTATAAGTAAGTCTTTACTCAACTTTGTTTTATACTTATATAAAAATTACCTAAAGATCAGTTATGGGAACCAAGGTTACTATCCATAAATTTAACGTTTTCACATGAAATTGAAATGTACAAGAATTTTGTAAGAATGGACTTTATTACGTGAAATTCAATTCTGATTCACGGACGGTGAGAAAAATAAAATTCAAGGGTGCATTTTATTTTTTATTTCGTGTGAACATTGAATTTGATGAAAAAAATTTTATTTTAAAAATAAATAATGCTGCTGCTTTTCTGCGAGAAAGGTGGATAGGTTTGTTAGTGGAAGAAAAAATAACCTTTGGATATTTGATTATCTGTTTTGTGCGATTATACTCATGGATGGATTTTTTTTTTTCAACTTTCGTTTAGTCTTGTAATACCGCTTTTTTGAACTCTTTTAATTAGGAGTTGAGTGCCGCATACAATATTAATCATGTTCTCTTCATTCACCACGAAAATACAGTGATTAGGGTGTTGTACACGGCTAGAAATTTTGGTATAAATCTTATATCAAAGGGGTATGTATATAACTCCATAAAAATTATTTATGAACTTGATAAATTGCCAATGTATAATATTCTATAAACCTTCTAATAACTTTTATCCTCCAATATATGAATCAGTTAATAAGGATTCATATAAATTTAATATTTTGCAGGCATTAAATAGTATAATAAGACAATTTATAAATTTTATAACTTTTTTATTGAATAAATTTGTAAAATATTCGTATAGTTTTTATAGAATTTTTCAAAAAAACTTGCTTAAATATTTGGATTGAATTTATAAGTAAACATATGAAGGAGTTTGATAAGGTTTGATATGAATTTTTTTAGCGTATAAATATTAAAATTCGAATGGTTTTGATGTAGGCAAATGTTAAGTAAATAAGATTAATTTATATATATATAGATTATATAAGGTGGCCTCTCTTCTGAATTTTCAGTAATTCTTTATCCGTAAGTTCACACTATACAAAAATTCTCAATGTTTATATGAAGAGAAGTTTGATATACTGAAATGTTATAAGTCTTTCAATTTCATGTTCATCAGTCAAATGCTTAATTTTTTTCTTTCCATTAGGAAGGGGAGGCAGTAATCTTAGAACATTAATTACCGATAGAGTGCATGTATCCCAGTCCAGTCTAAAGAAAAATTATCAAATATTTCGAGTGCATAGAAGTTAAATGCTTACCTTTTTCTCTTTCAGATTCCGTATATAAAATCGGCTTACCACTATTTTTAACAATACTAAAAATGTAAGTTTGAAATTTCGACCATTCCAAAATCAATGATTTATTACAGCTGTACGATAATTCAAAATGAAAAGTTATCTGTAAAAAAATATTCTTAGAATAGTTATGAAAAAATTTTAGTTGTATTGTTTACAAAATCAGAACATATAAATATGTATCGACAGTTATCGTATATATTGAATTTTTCTTCCTTATATCACTTTCTCCTGGCAACTAAAGTTTTTTTCAATTTTAATCGTACAAGGTATTTTTCATTGGGTAAAGAAGCATTTTTCATATCCTTCAATTCCTTATCAATATGCGTGTCACTTAAGCTTCCATAATCATTCTCTTCAGTACATTTATTAGGTACATTTTTCTCTGAAAATGAAAACTCCTTCTCTAATTTTCGTTTTCTTACGCGATCATTCTTCAGCTTGATTTGGAGGTAACCAGTATTGGCAATATTATGCAGAAGATCCTGAAAATGCATACAAAAATAATTCAAACTCTTGAAAAATAACAGAGAATTTACCAACTCAGTAGATCCGTCAGATCTGAGGCAATGGAAAAGATTTACGCAAGGTCGTGCAGCAGCTATTCGTTAGTGATCCCTATCTGTGATCCCACTATCTGTTAGTGATCTCTTTTGTTCGTATTGTTGTAGTAAATTATTTCCTCCAGATTTTTTTGCAATATACTCTTTAAAGGACTATTCAAAAGAAATAAAAGTTAACTCTTGATTTCATATAGATAATTTCTTGTGATCTCACTTCAGACGTTACGATTAGACCTGAACCAATTTCTGCATTTATACGCCTTAAAGCACCTGGTATTTTAGAAGGATCCTCTAATTGAATTGAGGATGACGAGTTTTCGGTATTGACCACTCTAAAAATCAATGCATCTACTGAATATATTTGCTCAAGAATCAAATCAAAATATGTAAATACCATCTAAATCGAGAAATATCTTAGCCCTAATATTAACATAAATTTTTGGCTGTAAGTAATTTTGCCTGATATAATCTGTGAAGATCTTAGGTTCTATAATAGCGACAGCTCATATCTTTTTCGTATTAAATTTATATGAATTTTTAATAAACTGGGATTATAAGAAGTCATTTTATTAATTTAATATGTTTCCATTTAAAAACTATACAGTTTTTTATAAAGACATAAAAGTTTCATCTGATCACTAGAACTGATATAATTCTCGTATAGAATTTGTATTGAAATTTTATAAAATTTCTTAATATTTCTTAGATTTATTATTTCAATAGGAAAAATCGAATGCATAACTTTTATAAATTAAAAAGTATAAATACGTTTATACTTTATACCTAAATTTCTAACCGTGTAGTTGTATCCAATACTGCAATGGATGAGTCTTCTTAACATTGCAAGCAGGCAGTGGTGGCTTTTTCTGATTTAGCAAATTCATTTCACAGCGACTGATTGACGACAACCTGGTATATACCGGATATTGCTGTTGGCAAAGATAGCCGAGACTATCTATCTTGATGCAGCCTGAGTTTTCTGTTTAAGTTAGAGGATATTAGATATTAGGTTGCTAGGAGCCTCTATAATGGTTCCATGTAGAAGTATTCCCCATTGCGTTTAGTCGGAATAGGATATATTTTAAAAAGCTTGAATAACGTTGCGTCTGTCAGTGGTATTTATATTTTAAAGACGATCATGGAGTCCATTACCCTACTTTTTACTGTTACAATCTTATAGAGATTAACTAAGTCCTCGTTAAATGATCAGCGATGTTGGTATATTTTCTTTAATATGCTTTATTTGAGCGCGAAGTTATTCTGGGATGAGTAAAAATAGATTGATTTTACCACTCGATGCCCAGAGTATTAATTCTATTAACTCCTTTTGAACCCTTTGGTAATTCTTCGTGATAAGACTTGTGTCTGCTGTTAAGGTGAAGGTTTGTACTGTTTCACTTTTTTGGATGCCTACTTTCAGCACTTGTCGTTATATGGTTATTGAAGACCTCAAATTGTTGCTGGATCTCTTCTGTGGTTCAGTACATTTATGGTAACGTCAGCTATTGAGGTTTGATTCTTTGCTAGGTAAAGCAAGTGGTTTTGATTTTCATTGAGCTTTCCTATTTCTTCCTCTATGTACTCTGCATAAATTTTATCCAAGAAACTATATTGAAGTATTCGTATGGTCTCTAAAGTTGCCCTTCTGTGTCATTCTTTCATTAGATGATTTCTGTTTCGTTTATGAAGAATTAGGCCTTTATAGGGCATATCTTCAATTTGTTGTTGTGCTTCCGTCAGAATGGAATTGCAATAGTATTTATAATTTACCGTTAGTTTTTCTAGGCAACTTTCGAATCCATTTAATTGTTGATAATATGTATATTATGTACTTAAGTCAGAACAAACGACTAAGTTTCATATATTATTTACCACATGCAAATGTGATATATTTTCCATATGTATACCGTAGTTGTCAAATAGTAGTATTTTCACGGGGATATTATGAGTGGGGGATGGTGACTCTGCAACTGCGCTTAAAACGAGGTTAAGTACAAGTAGTAAACTGGATGTCCTTATTATCTCGTGGTTAGTACGGTACGCCGAAGTTCTTCTATTGTTGGTCGAACTGGAATATTGGTAGGGCGAATTATTAGACTTCCTAGATGTTGTCTTTTAGACTCCTCTCAAGTTTTTGTAGCTACCGTTATACCTGAAGATTATTACTATTAGTGTGGGTGATTTGTTCTACTAATTAAAGGGCAGTTTGCATTCTTGCTTATTGGCCTCTTTAGGATATTTTTTTCTGTTTCGGCAGTTTCTATGCGCATCAGTCCATCTGAAACAGGGTGTGTGTCTTCAATGCTTCCTAACGACTCATGACCAGGAGATTTGTTATCGTATTTTAATACAACTACGTCTCCTACTTTGACGTTTGTGGTTTTGTCATGCCACTTGGTTCTTTATTGTAGTCTGAATAGGTATTCCAATAACCAATGCTTCCAGAAAACTTTTTTAAGTTTCGTAATTAATTTCCAATGGATTAAGCAATGCATCGGTTTTTGCTGTGGATTCAGTTCTGGTGCCGTCAGTAGCGAGTTTCCTGCCAAACAATTTCATGGTGTTAATACTTTCAGATCATCAGCATCTCAAAAGGCAGAGTGGTTGTAAGTTCAAGTACGCCTCTATTTAGGCTAGCAGAGTACTAAATTCCTCAAAGGTAAAATTAACTTCGCCAGCAATACGCTCCAGGTGGAATTTCTTCGATTTAACTCCTGATTCCCAAAGGCCTTCGAAGTGGGGAGGCTTGGGCGGGATGAAACTCCACTGAATACCGTTATTTGCAATATATTGAGATGCCTCGTTATGACAATTTTGTATTATTTTGGAGAATTGCAGATCTAGCTCATACTTTACTAAGACAGACGTTGTACCACAATCACCATACATATTTGTTCACTATCATCTTCCGGCTGTACACCATCTATATATTGGCAGGAGACAGTCAGTAGTAAGATCGCTGACGGTTTCTAAGTGTAGCGCTTTTATAGTTAGGTAGACGAGCATGGATATATAGCCATTATATGATTTCGTGCCTTGGCCTTTAGACACACGGATATAGAATGGACAAGCGTAGTCAATTCCGGTTGTGCAAATGGTTTTGATGGGACCAGTCTTTGTGTAGTAAATTAATCCATTAATTGATTTGCGGAAATCCCCCAATATCGTCAGCGTATTGTGCATAGATGTATTATGGCGTTTATTGAGGTTTTTGTATCAGTGATCTAGTATTTTCAGCGGAGGTAGGCTAAATTGACTTGATTTCCGCCATAGAGTGTTGTTAAGTGCGCTTCTTGAATTATCAGCGGGGTAACTTGTTGTCGATGCGGTAGTATTATTTTATGCTTCTCATTAAATGTCAATTGGGCGTAGTCTAGCTTTCCACCCAGACGTAACAGCTGATCATTATCTAAAAACGGAGTTAATGATACTAATTTACTTGATCGTGGTAGTGGTTTTCGCGTGAATTCTGCTATAATTTCATTAGGAAAGCACTCTTTATACATCATATAAATGTTTCATGTAGTTCTTCAGCTTATATTTTTCCGGTTTTATGTCCTAAATGATGGATGCCAGCATATGAAAATTTACTAAAGATGTCGTTGGGCTTAGTCGTTATCATGGGAGAAGGGATAACACATCATTGTTTTTGTTGATGGGTCAGCAGGCTAGCTTTCCTTTGATAAAGTTAACCACTGTGGACCTGTTCACTATAGCGGGTGTGTTTTTAAATGTGTTAGGCATATGCCTCTGGAAGGGCAATCTGCAGGGTTATGAGGAGTTTATTGTCGTTCTGATTTCATTCAGCGACTTTGTGAGCAACAAAACTTTCCCACTTTTTACTTTCGCCTTGGGTCCATGCTACACTGATTTTAGAATCTGTGCAAGTGTACGTATGAATATCATTGAGATTAAGAGCGTACTTAGTCCTCATCATTAGTTTTGCTAGTAGTAGTGCAGCACAGAGTTCTAGCTGGGGCAATGATGTTTGTTTTCTACTAGGTGCTACTTTTATTTTTGACCTTATCATAGTCACTAAGGATTCTCCTTGGATATTATATATAACTGCAGCATACGCATTGTCAGACGAGTTAGAGAGTCCATGAATTTCTATATTCAGGCAAATGTTAGTTTACTTTATCCATCTTGGAAAGATGATATTCTTAACAGTTGGAAGTTCTTCTTTGAATTGCTTCCATTTATTATCTAGATCGGGTGGCAATGGGCTATCCCAGTCCAAGATTGTGAGCCACAGATCGTGCATTATAATTTTAGCTTATATGATCACTCTGTTCAAGCAGGTCTTCGGAAATGCTTTGAAGGAGTGCTTTTTGATTTGTTGTCCACTTTCGGAGTTTGAGCCCTCCAGACTCCAACAGGGATATCAGGTCTCTCTGCAATGTCTTAGCTTCTCATAGAGTCTCCGCTCTAGTTAGTACATCGCCGACATAAAACCTGTCGACAGAACACGCGTTGCCAGGGTATATTTGTCCTCAGCTTATGCCAGTTAGTGGAGTGTCCTGACAGCAGGGAAGGGTGCAGCTGCGGTGCTGTAGGTCTCCATGGTTAATTTATACTCCTGGATTGGTTCCTATCTTGAGGGTCTCCAAAGGACCTTCAGATATTTTTGGTCGTCTGGATGGACCTTTATCTGCCGGTACATTTTCTCAATGCCGTCTATAGCTTTGGACCTACATATAGAGGTTGAGGCTTATGCCAGTAATAAGTATTTGAGCAAGGTATTGCCAATACGAACCATGTTCCCCTATTAGGTGACGTAATATTGTGAAATGTATAGGAAAGTACGGCACAGAGAACACAATACTCTATCTTCTCTCTCAGTCTTTCCTATAAAAATGTATATACATTACCCGCAGAATTACGTCAGAGGCTATCAGCTGCAATTTGTCAAAATTTTAATGGGAATACTTGTATTCTATATACCTTGGTATTTGATAAGTTGTCACATACGACTCGCAGTTTTGTCGTAGAACTATCTTCCTTTATTATAGCTTGATGTGGTAAATAGTATCCTTTTCAGCACCCGATTGAATTGTCCCTATTGGTTTAAGCTTTATGTACTCTCGCATTAAGGATTTCTTGTCAGCTTCCATTGTTTTAGTAGAGAGAATTTTCTTCTCGATTTATAGAAGTCTAGCCAATGTCTTTCTTCTTGATTCTCCAAGCTATTCCTTGTTAGATTTAAACTGCGTTCTAATCGTGTAGCTCCCATTATTATTTCGAATATGATTTTGAGCAAAGTGTTGTTCACAAGCTGCGTCATCAGTTGACATTGGCGTGGTGAATGTTTCAATGTTTTTTATTTCTCAAAACTTTTTTTAATGTCTTATGCTTGTAATTTTATTGGCGTTGTTATTGCTACACTCAACCGGTCCAGCTAAGATCCAGCCTAATTCCGTTTCCTGGCCAAATAGCCCATTGTTATGTTTCTTTACTCCTTTACAAATTATGACATTTAATACATCCAATTATTATGTCAATAGGGCCTGGAGTGCCGAATGTCGGATCGGCTAGGATTAAATTATTTTCGAGATGTAGTTTATGATGAGTTGTTACCTTTGAATGTAGCAATTGCCTCGTTAGCTGAGGGAACACAAGTGCCTCAATCTTCATAGATTGTGATGAAAATCATGGCGAAAGATTCAAAATGACCTTGTGTCTGACATCTCCCGCCTTTGTCGTCCGTACACCAAACACCTGTGCATTTGCCTATAATCAGGGAGGTCCAAGAAGCTTGCAATTATTGATCGATCATGGCACGTAAGTCCCCGGATCTTCCATTTAAAGCTCGGGCCCTCAGAAGGCCAGTAGCTAAAATAACCTGGCATTGTTGACGTTTGATCTTTGCAGCCTCTCCTGTTTGGGTTGTTGATATATGCATACTGGCTTGTGTTGTATGCTGTCGCTTTTCAATGGTTTGGTGTAGGAGCGTATGATGATGACGCCGGCAAATATTGCAGATGTATTTCTTGAGGCATTTCTCGGTTTCTTTATATGTCAAACAATTCGAAGATAATTTATTGTTTGAATGAAGTATCTCCTATGATTCGTTGAAAACCGTATGAACTTCTAACACTGATAGAGTCTGTGGGATTGTTGGCAGTAACTGCATCTAAGTGTCTTTGCAGCAGTGTGATGTGATTTATATCGAGAGTAATCAATGGGTTTTACTACCTTGATTTGCCTGGTCAATGCGGAGTTCTCTCTTTTTTGTGTGTCTTTAAGTAGTTCCATTGATTTAAATCGCGTCTCTAAGAAAGTGTCATTTGTTGCTAAATATCGGGGGTTTTCCAATGTTTTCTCGTACAGTCTATGACTTTCGAGATCTAATTTGTGGATAATATTGTCGGTGATTATTGGCGCCAAGGTACTGGTATCCAAGATTTTACAGGGCATGTAGGCACTCTTTAGTAGTATCATTAAGTTTCCGTATTCCATTTGCCGATTCTTGCTCTAATTTTGGTTTAGATAGCAATATTTGCAGTTGTGCTGAGCAGATCATTCTCTTATTATCAAATCTGTCATTGACTATTTGCCATGCATTTTTATAATTAGGATTTGATATTATCAAAAGTTAAAGCAAGTTTCTGGCTCACCGTCACAAATGAGTCTTGAGATACTTCATTTTCTCAACGTCTCAGTGCCTATAATCTCCCTCAAATATTGGAAGGATAAGCCTGTGCAACTTTATTTCATCATCTGTACGCTGTGATGTTCGAAGTAGTTCTTGTAACTGTATTGTTATGCTATTACGATACTTGTGTTCTAGTGAATGATATGTTTCTTGTCTTAAGTAATCATCGTAGGCTTCGTGTGGATTGGCTATGGTGTCAGAAAGAATAAGAGTAATCTTATTCTACTACGATTGCATGGTGGCCTGCTTATGTTAATAGTAGAATGGGGAGTGCGATTCACTTACTTCCTTCTGTATACTTGATGATTCTCAGTAATAACCTCATCGTTTCTTGTTGGATTATTTTCTTCTTCTTCTATTGGATATAACTCCTCATTTGATTTTTTCCGGAGCTACCCCATTACTTTTTATGTCCTCTATCTAGCTTTGTAAAGTATCTTTAAGGTCTTCATAATATCATTAGGGGTTGTCCAAAATACGTTATGTTTGGTATTAAATTAAAGATGGAAAAGCGGGTAATATAGTGGTGTAGTTTTTTTTTATCATTTCAACTTCAACTGACATTTTACCGCCGAAAGATAGATTTTTTGCACTTGGGTCATTTACATCCTATTTCCTCTATTTTGTATATATTTGTTCCGTTCTTTGTTGTGAACATTTTTCTCATAGAAAGTGAATTTCCACGACTTACCGATTTGTCATAATGATGAGTTAAAAATATATTAACTTTGTACCAAAAACCTGCCATTTTTCATCTTAAGAAGGACTGATTCTTTTGCAGTTATTTCCAAAACCATTTACCGGACTCAAAAACTAATTACATATCTAATTAGGGGACAAAATGTAAATGCGATTTAATCTTACATACAAGCTTTAACGTGCATATCTAAAAAATGACGTAAAATTTTTAGCGAGTACCTTGAGACGCGAAGATCCATATTTCTTTGTAAGTATTGCAAGCATTGCCATAATTTGTTTTTGTATACATAGCCAGGATATGCAGTGGGTCCATAATTTAATTTGAAAATCCTAGGTACCTTCACACAGCAGAACAAAAACAGCGAATACTATCAGTTGAGTAATATTCTTCTTACTTCTTCACAACTAGCACAGCCGGGAGTTTTGTCTAGTGGAACAGAGAGTTTGGTACTTCTCAATACGAATTTCCAGAGTTACAGAATTCCTAGTCGAAAGTTCAGTGTCAAAAGAACTCTCATCTCCACAACTCCACAACTCTCCGAGTTAGTGAATCCGGCCCCTGCATTGGCAGTTGGGTTGTCAGCTTGTAGACAATCGGTGGCATCTCGGTTTAAACCTGGCTTCGTAGTATTGCAGCTACCTGGATTGGCAGCTTTGTTGACATTAGTTGTATTGGCTCTGTAAATACCTGGCTATATAGTCCCGCAGCAACCTCTATTGGCAGTTTTTTTGATAGATTTAACATCTATGTTATATTATATAGATCTGAATCTTATAATTCAAACCCATATATATGACTTGGAGTAAAGGTAGAGCTCAACTAGTATTTATTATCACCAAGCAGCGATACATATATACCAAAGAAAAGTTTTCAATAAAACCGACCGACTTATTATTGAATATAAAAAAAAAAATAAAAAAATAAAAACAAATAAACAAAAAACACAAAACCAAACAAACAAGTGTTGTTTCTACATTCTCGTACTTGTTTCCGTAAAATATTTCCCAAAATTTATTTTATCCATTCCTTGAAATTTAATGTAATGAATGAAAAAATGTGTGCAGGAAATATTAAACTTTCCCAACGTATTGTAACAACATTGTTAACAGCGTAATAAATGGACTTTGTAAATTACTCCATCTCGGAGACAACATTGCTAAAAGTCACACCAAGACCCAATAATTGGGTCATTCCAGTAATAAAATAAAGACATAAAATTTAATAAGTTCCTTAAACTCAACTCAGTATTCTCGTCAGAGATTGTGTATGTCCCTTTGTTAGTTTCCATTCAAATCACGTTCAATGGGGCAATAAAGTTATCCCTGAAAGAGGAGGAAAACATATGGGATCTTCCTTTTCATCTTCCGACTAATGAATTTGTGTCCTTAATGAAGGTATTTCCGTTAAATGAACCATTTCACTGACCACTTGCTCATATTTCTTTACTAGCTTATATTCTTATACCCATAGTTTTCACCCTTTCTTATATTGTGTAGACATATTATTTCAGAGTCCTTCATCTTCATAACGAGATTAACTCTACAAAATTTCTGACACTTGTCAAACAAACAAACAAACAAATAAATGAAAGACAAGATAGACGCCTATCCTCTGTCCGATGGCTGTAAATTTTATCGCAGTAAGTCCTCTTTTATTGTGGCACATCTGCACATTTATTTAGGACACTGGACAGGATGATCTCAACTGTCCACATCAACATAACTGTCAAGAAGTCATTGTTCTTAATTCAATTATGTCCCTTAAAAGGACATACAGAAAATCACCCCATTTTGTTATAGGTAGATACTCATCAGAAACTTTTCCAAATATCAAGAGAACGATGGCAGGGTAAAGGGATAATAAACAAATGATCACAGAAAGGGTCACATGGAAAAGGATCCGTTTACATGGCACATTCGTTGCAAAACCATTGAAAACAGACATGTACTGAAAAGTTGAATATTCGCTTCATCTGTCAATAACGTTCAATATTAGGTCCTATTATTTGTGTTTTGTGAAAAGTTATCTAATTTTTTTTTTCTCTAGAGACGAACGCTGAATTATTGAGCCAAAAACTCTAATTTTCTGTTTTTGTTGGTAAAAATTTAAACAAGGAGAGAGGGTAATGGAAATGTATGGCAGTGAATCTTTACCATCGTACATGCAAGCATTCAGAAAATGATTCCAACAAACCCTTCAACTATAGTTGTAGTGCTCCATTTTTATCTTCATGTTCATAGTGTCCCTTTGCTGTTTTTTTGTGCTATTGAACTATAACAAGGATATATGTGTTGTATAGGCATTAGTTCTGTGGGGCTTACTGTAAATATTAAAGTAATTCTGGTTCAATGCATATTATATATACGTGCGACGGTACGAGAGATAATCTCAGAAAAAGTAAAAAATCACAAATTACCAGGCTCATGCAAATATTTAGTCAAAATGTTTTAATTCACTCGGAATCGGTTTTGTGTACCTTCGACCATTTGAACAATACTTGAATTATGAATAATTATGAGTACCGCTCGAAAGTTAGTCTATGTCAATTCTGATTCAAAAGCTAGGATTATATAAAGTAGTGTGATTATAAAAATTGTCAGTGTAAAGTTGGTTATGAGTATCGTATCAAGCTACTTACTTATTCTGTATAAGTATCCCAAAGGGCATTTAAAAAGAGCTATGAATGGTAGGTTTATTTCCGCTACCCTCTCTTTAGGATATATGAGCGATTTAATTTTTCAAGCAAAGCTGCCTCAAATTTCATGCACATTACATTACGCCCTCCTGCTAAGAAAAATGACGAAGAAATAAGTCTGTAAAGCAAAAGATTCCCCTTTCATAGAATGCAAGTAATAGGATAGGTGTGTAGCTTCCAAGTAGTTCCGGGGGATGTGAAACAGTAGTCCCGTCTCACTGTGGCGGCTAAATGGTTTAGAATTTATAATTGCGCCATAAAGTTGTTACTTAAGCGAATTTATGCGGGCCATAATTTCAAGACTTGAGCTGATTTACGACGATTAATGATGCGATAATTTCATACAAGTTGCAGTTTTCCAGAAGAGCTTAGCTAGTGAAAATATTTCGCTATTAAATGGAAAACGAAGGTTTACGGAAAATGAACGGGTAAAGTTCTTAAATGAGGATTTTTTTATTTATAAAACTGCAAATTCTGCTCACTTAGTTCTTGTTAAAGTGGCGAATTTGTGAATTTGTTACAGAATTTTTATTAGTTTTGATTTGTTTTATTTTGCTTAGATCACCTTTGATTTTTCCGTATGTAACTATATCTTTGCACTGAAAATAAAGTTGAACTTTTCGATGCCATGGTCAGAATTACCACATTTATGGTTGTTTTTCTTTTCCCAACATTGGATAATAGAGAAAGCCTTCCAAATCACACAAATGTTGTCTATTCTAAAGTTGAAAATGTATCTGATTCCTCAATTATTGCTATTCATGGGCTCTTCGTGAATGATAGCTTTCTTAAATAATAATAATGTGCCGATCATTTCTAACGTTCGGTGTAGTTAGAATCTGATTACAGAAATTCTTGCTCGCGATCATATGTTATAAGTTGGTACCTACTTTACTTACTTTATTTTGTAATATATTTGTTACACACCAAGCCACGCGGTGACAGAACTTTTAAATGTATAGCGCAAAGTTTTAAGTGTGCAATAATTTTACAAAACACTAAAATTGAATAAAAATATACACATAAAGCTTTAGAAATAACGCCATTTAAAATTTCTACTGTTTATTAATAATAATAAAGCCGAAAAAGTCTGAACTCCCAGAATTCTGAAATTTTTACTTTCAGAAATGTTAAAGCAAATCCAGTCAAGCTTAATTTGGCTGTCAGTGAGTGACTTATTCACGTACAATGTAGTAAATAAAATAAAATAAAAGTTACATAATAATATTAAAAAAAAAAAACAGTAATTCGGAGAGTTAAGCAAACAAAATAAAAATTAAATGTTAGATAAAATAAGAGGATATATATTTAGAATGAACATAAGTCATGACTTGAATGAGTGAAATATACCTACTAAGTAGATAATAAGTAATACAAATACAAATGTTAGTTATGCTGAAAGTTAGTGCAAGTAAGTAGTAGCCTGATAATACCTAAACATGTATTAATCCGATGGTTGGGTTTGTATTTCGCTTAAATGCTGTAGATGTGCCTGACATCGAAGTAAATTTTTTTTAAGTGATTCTAGAAATATCAGCTGATAAAACTCTACGACTGGAATTTCTGACTCAAGAGTTAAATATGTTTTAACTTGCATGACGAAGTGAATATGGGAGCTTAGTAAGGGATGGTTTGAAAATATTAAATCCATTTGTCACTTCTTATCTGTGCGAAAAGGGTTTCTCGTCTCTGGTGGTAGACGAGATCCGGATAGTTTGGATCCGAATCCGAATAATTTAGATCCGGATCCTGATAGCTCGGATCTGGATCCGGATTTCAGGAATAGGATAGTATACAGATCCGGCTATTAGAAATTATGTTACGAATATAAAGACAAGCTTCTTATTTCCCGATGATTTTATTCAGTATATTAAAAAATGATATTATATAATAGCAGCGAATTTAACGTACTTTATAGTTCCTTTGTCGAGAAATTTAAACAAGATACAATCATACATATTTTTTACTTAAATTTTTCAAAATAAGAATTTATGTATTAAAAGTATCTAAGTAGGTCATAGTACTTAGGTAGAAATCAAGAGGATTAGGCCTACAGGCGACATATAAATAAACAAGTAAAAAAGCTAGAATTGGTCTAAGACCAATTCTTATGATACCCTAGATGAATGCCCGTATGAAATTTCGTGTTGTTAGGTACCCTTCTGTGCAAGTTTGATTTTTGAAGTGGTTTTTCGCATATATTTCTAGAACGGTTCGTCGGACAGAAAAAATGTTTATAACTAATTTTATAGAATTTCGTATTCTAAAGAAGTTTTTAGTACAATAAAAATGTCTTATCGTTTTCGCAGTATTTTTAAAAAACCTAAATTTTTATATGGCAAGACCAAGAAGGAGTTGCCCGATCTAGGCCATTTTTGACATTTTATTTGCTAATGCAGTAAAAACGTCATGTACCAAATTTCAGCTCTCTATATTGATGTGTTCTCAGGCAGTGTCCAAATATATAGTGAAAAACGAAAGTTTTGTATGGCAACCCCACGAAGGAGTTGCCCGATTTGTCTCATTTTCGAACTTAATTTTACTTTTTTTTTAAGTCCGTGTACAAAATTTCAGCTCTTTAAGTATACGCGTTCTCGAGTTATCGTGCGCACAGACGGACGGACGGACGGACATGCAAAAATCAAAATAACTTTTAATATTATGAATGGGTGTCCAATCCATTTTGCTCTACCATCATTATTTCGAGGTGTTACAAACGGAATGACAAACTTAGTATACCCCTATGGTTTCATCTAGGGTATAAAAAGAGTGCAGGCAGCTATCTCTGCGATCACTTGGAAATATTTTTTATTTTTATTGTTTTTTTTATTCTTTGTGAAATTATTTAATCAACAGTTTTTTCAGGCAAATTTTTTCAAAATCTAGCAATTCTTTAGATGTGAACATACGAGAAATCGGTGCACACTCTAATCTTTGCTTTGTTGCTAAGCCTATACAAACATCAGCTTCAGAATTTTCCAGTTTTCCAGTACAGTTCCCGACTGTACTAATATTGTTGAATTAGGTTCCTTGAAACATGGAAAATTTTATGCGAACGAAATCCAGGAATTAGATCGAGATTAAATTTACTCATATACAGTACATGATTTACCACGGGAAATTGAATTGGAAATTCTACCAGACATAGCGAAACCTGGAAATTCTGTTGTTGGTAAATTCAGGTCTATTTCTCTAACATAGTTTCCTGGTTACCTAAAAAGTTAATAAAATGGTAATAACTGACAAAATGTGAACATTGCAAAAATTATATGCTACATTACAATTCAGAATTAAAAAATCTATGAAAAATCCGGCAGACAACTCTAGAATCTCGCCATGCCCATATAGCTTTTCATGTACATATAGCGATTTGTTTCAATTTTCAAGCTGCATATTCTTGTGCTGTTTTATTCTACTGAGCTTTTGAGAACAGAAATCGTAAACTTTTTTCTGGCATTGAAAGTAGGCAATTATATTTTGGGAATAAATTTTCTAAACCATTTTCAATGGATATGTTCAATATGCAGTGCAAAAAACGTACAAAGGACTACATTGTGAGTATAGAAGAGTGTGTTAGTTCCTTTTAAAATGAAGCTTTAAAAGCCAATGTGAAAAATTGGTATTGATAACGTTGTTTTTGTAAAAATATTAGTAAAATAAAGATAACTGAGTTAGAATTTAGAACTTTGAACTTTGTTAACCCTTAACTACAAACGTATATTACCATAGAGGCGCGTTCTCATGGCCTGCCATTTAAATTGTCTTAAAAAGGAATAATTTAAATAAAATATCCTAAAAATCATAATTTATTTAACTTGTTTAAACTTTGTATCTTTTAATTAGTAAATTTTCACATAATATTAGTATACCTCAAAAGATCATAAAAATTAAACGGTTTAAATAGAGATATATAAAGGGAGATATAAGAAAAATTCATTAATTTCATTGGATTAAAATCCAATCCACCTGAAATTCATAAAATCACATTACAAATTATCGGTTATTGGAAAGTCGCAAGGTATGCTCTTATTGCTTTAGCCCATCAATTTCTATAGATTTCAAAATCTGATATGTCATAATGAGGCTATAAATAATTCTTTTCTCTAAATCTGTATCATTTCCTTTTATTCTTTTCGTGAATTGGCTTGTACTAGGATCGGAAAATCACCAAAAATGTGCAGTCCTTATAAACAAAAATACTTACATAACCACTGACGCGGTCACACGAGCCACTATATACATATTCCCACAATACCAACAGAAATAATCCTACTTACAAAACAAAATCCAGGAACAA
The DNA here is from genome assembly GCA_963924295.1 of Dioctria rufipes. NCBI lineage: Eukaryota > Metazoa > Arthropoda > Insecta > Diptera > Asilidae > Dioctria > Dioctria rufipes. The sequence continues at coordinate 127,674,950 of OZ002743.1, forward strand.
GTGCTGAATAGCTTACGTTGGCAATGATATAAAAAGAATTAGACTTCTAGCGGTCCCTGTGACCGCGCATCTAAGGTTAAGTATTAAGGGGGAGGGGGGGGGGAGGGGGCTTATAGATCATTGGAAAGGTCCAATGTTTAGCTATTCAACGAATTTCAAATCATAATCATAGGGTGTAACGTTTAAAGGTTACAGGGTGACATACAAAAATATACCCAAATATTTTTAAATCCTGTTATCTCAGAAACCGTTAGGATTTTCCCACCCATACAATTTTTGCTTGTCTAACCTATCCATTACTTTCAGGTGTAACATCGAATACTGGACACCCTGTAGTGAGCCTAAACATTTTTTAACGAACACATAAAACGGAAATGTGGTATTGCAATGGCACGTCTTAATATATCATGAAACACATTTCTAATAAATAGGTATGCACCTCACGGTAATACATATGAAGTATACAGCTCAGCGATGAGTTCAAATTTATACTATGTGGCACAGGTTTGGAGGAACCAGGAAAGTTTCAGCGAATTTTTGTGAATATTATGTCAACAATAGAATACTCTAGAATATAAATAGCTCTCGAAATGGGCTTGAAGAGCATTTATAGCAGCGTATTCCAAGTACGCATGTCTACCTTTCCAAAGTTCTCTTTGATTATGAACCACATTGACTGCATGACTACCGTTGTTACATTTGTCGCGGAAAGAATTGTTGAAGCGGCTTTATGGTGAACTAGGAAGTGGAAATATAATTCATATAAGCATAATATAAAAATAAAAATAAATAAGAAGTAATTTAAGACGTTTGGAGAAATTTGAAAAATATTGTTACAATGATACAACTACTCAAACTATATGTCACGAGAATTCCTATGAACTTGAATATAATCTTGATTTGTCAAACTATTTTAGAGATCAAATTCAATAGAAAATATTGTCATAATTTTTATTATAGGGGATGCCTTTACGGATTAATGCTAGTCGTTGACAACTTATCGGCAATACGATGTGTTATAGGTATAATTTGGATGAAGTGGAAGATTTACTGAATATATGGGTAGGTGTCCTGTTCCAGGAATATAGGATTGCTTTGTCCAACGACTATTTTAACAAAAGCTGAAATCATAAACATATTTTGACATATGTACTTTGTTAATATACTTTGTCCGCCTGGAGATATAGTTCATTTTTAATTAATTAATTTTAAAATTAAGTAATATTTATCAGAGTTTAAATAAATGTTTATATCCTGTATGATATATACGTTTAGTTCAAACTAATCATAAATAAAATTTATACTTAATTTCAATTTAATAGTATTTTAGAAATGTGAACATATTCTTTTTTCTAAGGGTATCTGTGTACGTCGGGTAATTAAACAGATTAGAATATAACAATATAGATTTTTGGTTGTTGTGTGGGTAATGCTGTGGTGTTCCACACGGTACGTCCTTGTCGACGGTATACCTCTGAATGTATTTGGTCCAAGTTCCTTCTATCAGGTGAGGGGAACTCTTGACTCCATATGAATGCGCTGAGGCGCCTGGATGGATGTCGTCACTTCTAATCTTTTCGATGTCTTTACGATAATACGATAATAAAACCAATATTAATATATTTTATTAATATATTTTATTTTAATATATTCTATTAACGAAGGGAATAATCAATAATAATCAAAACATTAATAATTAAATAATTAAAAAAAATAATTATTAAGTGAACCGAGAATATTTGATTGGTCTTGTCGGTTTCGACTTGACAACTAGACTAAAGTTTTATTTGTTTTTTTATTATTTTTCACACAAATCAAGGCCTACCTAATCATAACCTTTTCCATATTTTCTCAAGTGCCCCTTTTCGCGTCAACTTGCAAAACCTTACAAATGCTTAGTGAGGTTGCTAAGCAAAGGTTGGTGCACGTAGCTCGATGTGAAGGTAGCCACAGATTCGCTTTATTTATCAACCAAACTAAAAACCTCTATAATATGAATATAGACATTTTATATCATGTTAAACTTATTTTTTAAATTAACCAAAATATTCTAAGATTTTCTAAGATGTTTTCATTAGATCAGTATGTACATGCCTTAGTTAGTGAAAAATGTTAACATTTCTTACAAATGTCAAAATACAATAACCATTGAATAGTTGTACAATTTTATTGTTAGAATTAAATTAAATTGAATTCTACCCATTCCTCCCTAAACTGTAGAGTAAGTATTGTGCCAACTTTAAAAAGAAAGTTAAGATCGTTACTTTTCAGAAATATGTAAGTATTATGTCCCACAACTCTTAAAAAAAATTAAACTTGTAAGAATTACTTAGACTTTATTAGACTCTTTTCTGTTAAAAGAAGCCCTTCAGATACGCCATTGCATAATATAATTGCACGATAATAATAAAATATTTAGGTGGTGGCACAATAAAGTTATGCTTAAATTTGAGGCGAACTTCGAATATTAGTATATTAAATTTTCTAAATACGCAATGTCCATTCTTATCCTTAGAAAACATCTGAAACACACCGGAATGTGGGAGAGGAGCAAATTGAATCAGCTTCATTTTAAAAGCCCTAAAGAGTATTGAAAGGCACTTATCATTCAAAAGTGCTTCGAAAACGATACTAATGCATCAGAATCGATAAAGTATCACAAACAAAACCAACATCATATTTAAAGTGGTGATGGATCCGTCCATGAAAATTTCGTAGTTTGAAAAACATCCTTGGTAACCGGAAGTAGTGAAATATATTCTGTATGCCATTGCAGCAACAAATATATTTTGAAAATCTCTGAAGGACTTGAAATTATAAGTACATTAAAATAAATGAGATCTGACTATTTATTATGACATAATTAAATAACATTTGGATAACGTCACATCGTATTTATAGGGTAGGTTTAGCGGATTTTATTTCGATAAAAGCATAGGTATAATTATCTTTAAAGAGCCACGGTAAAAAAAATGTCGTATTGAATCAGCTTATCGACCTTCTCAAGACGTATCATATCAGGTTACTTTCGAAAAAAAAATCCTTTAACTACTGGAGCTATCAGAGTGTTAAGTAAATCTATTTACAAACGATGCAACCAACTGAATCCAAACCTATAACATCATCATCATCGTCCCTGTAAACCTCTTCTAAGCTGGACAAGTCCAAAAGGTTAACTACGAAAAGACGGATACCAGAAAAATCCGTCCTAATACGTGTTCGACAGCACACTGCCAACATTTGAAAGATTAAGTTCTTAAGATAAACGAAAAAGTGCTAAGGTTAGTGGAAAGAAATTAAATTCACTTGCAATTAAATCTTTTATCACTAATTGGTTTAATCAATGTTGTCACTTGCAAATCCACTGAAAAACTGTAATTTAACAAAGAGAGTAAAGTAGAGAAAAGCAAAGTCAAGGGCAGACCGCCTAGGTATTTTACTCGACTGGACGAAATTAGAAACGATTCAGTTAAATCAATTTATGGATCTTAACAAGAATTGATGAGAATTGATTTTTGCTAAGACAGTTAAATTATTAATTTCGTTATCGTTACCTTACCAAAACATTATGTGTACATTTGGACTTTGTAAATACTTTGGCTTGATAGAGTTAGAAGACAAAGATTTTAATTATTCAAAAGCTTTTATGGGCTGGAAGAAAGAGCACATACAGATTGAGTTATTTGATTCACCTGCGGGATTAAATTGATCACTTTTGGAAAATTTATCACCCTTGATGGAACTGGAAACTTTTTTCAACCTTTTATCCCAACCTTTCAGAAACTAATCGTCCTACTTTACTTAGTCAGAAACTTATATAGTTGAAAGTTTCCTACATTACGCCATCGTTAATTTGTCACATTGTGACAGGTAGATAGCAAGGGAAAGGATAAATTTGATACAAAAGTGAAAGTGAATAATCGTTTCGTCCAATAACACTTCAAGTGGATTTGCTTTTTGTATTTTGCTACCATTAAATAGTAAAAAAAAAAACGAAAGATCTATTTGATTTTTAAATTTTAATTATTTTATGCATTGCATGGAATCCGTAAGTAAGAGTTGAAGTTTGAACTTGACAGTGTTCGCAATCTCTATCGAAAGCTTACTTAATTGAGGGGGTTAAAGGAAAAGAGGTACACGTATATCTGTCACAGTTCTGACATAAAGTATTCTAAAGTTGTTAGATATCCTAAATTCTGTGTAAAATAAAAAATTGTTAAAATAATGTTCGGTGGTTTTTGGTTTAGTAAGAAGGTAATAATTTAATCCCCTGCAATCAATTATACCTTCTTCCCAGTAAGAAGTGCCTTTGAGCACAAACGCCTTCTCATAAGTCGTTAAAATAAAGGCTGGTATAAAACTGCACGTGGTAGGAATTCAGTTATATCTCTTTGTCACTAACATTTCGGGTATACCTATCTAGTTTGCATTTATGCACTTATCTCAAATTTTAACAAAATATTACTTTTATCCCTCCCCTTTTAAGCCTCTCAATTAAGCACAGTTTTCATGTTGAAGTTTTGTATGTATGTTATTTGAAAATCGGAATATTGGAAATTCTCTGGAATGAACAATTTCAGAATTATTGTATATTTTCACTACACCAAAATTACGTAATTTCGCAATTCCAGAATGATTTCAACGAAATCATTTAATTTGCAGGTCAAAGAACTTAGTCAAAATCACCTCAATGAAATAACGTCCCATTTCTGGTTTCGAGTTTTTGTCAAACTGTTTCATTTGACATTTGTTGTGTGTACTTCGTCAATAGACTTTGAAGGAAGATATTTAAAATAAAATTAAATATTATATATTATGTTTCTAACATTTTATGTGGCAATATATTTATTTAATTACAAAACCCACGCTTTATTTTACATGATTACAAATTTAGCAGTTGTCAAACGAAATCATCGCAGAGGCTGTGAAAACACCTGACAGTGATTTCTAAATTACTTTTTCAGCGTTAAGTGATTTCGATGTAGTGAAAACTTCCTATTATGAAGTACGTGAAATTTCAAAATGAAAAGAGAGTACTAATTCTCATAAATCTTACGTCAATTATGCTGGAGAAAAGTTTTGAATAAGTCAAAATTTAACCCTTTCATTAGTGAATTAATTTTTTTAAGCATACACGTCCCAGGAGGAATTTTTAGATAGATTACGTGAATTGAAAATAACTTTTAAACTCACTTACCGATTTTAATAAAATTTGAAATATAGTTTTCTAACAATATTCTACAACCATCCAAAAACCAAAATATTGTTGTAAATTTTTTTGCACGAAAAGCTAAAAATTTTAAACATTTAGAAAGAAATAAAACACACAAAATATTTTTTCCTTTTTTGTTATAGTATCTTCATTGAAACTCTAAAACTATGAACAATATACCGTTAGGGGTTTTGATATAAAATATTTTACATTTATGAGATATCATACTCAACATTTTTCCCGTTTTTTAAGGTAAATTACAACTCTAAAATATGAACAGTTTATCGTCTGGGGTTTTCAACCTCTATATATACTTATATATTCATTTATTATATATTTAGACATAAAAATACAAATAAAATATTATTATTTACAAGAAAAGAAAAAAACTGGGACTGTTTTATTAAAACTTAGGACCACAATTACTGAAAATAGATTACAAAACATTGTCAGAATAGCTTACACTACTTAATATTTTAGTCCTCAATTAGTGCATTAGTGGTAATTTAATGCCAAATTAATTTTCAAGTAAAGGGTTTTCCAATAAGAGGTGTTAGTTTAATTAGCCCGCTATTTCGGTAGATGTCACTTTTGGAGCTGTCATTTTTAGACATTTAACAAGTACAAACTACGCCATTAATAAAACTGGAACGATACACGATTCAACAATGCATTGAAATTATTAAAATTGACTATAAAAATGGTGAAAATGTGGCAGAGACGGTTCGTAAAACTCGAACATTTTTGGGTCGTCGTGAAGCAACTTGTCGGACCGCAATACAGAAATTGGTAGAAAAATTCGAGCTGTCGGGACAAGTTAGTGATGTGAAGGATAAAACCCGTGCACGTCGCTCAAGAACAGCCGAGAATATTGCTGCTCTAGCCGAAAGTGTTGAAGAAAACCCAGGTTTGTCCATTCCTCATCGTTCTTTGGAATTAGGCATTCCACAAACGTCATTACACCGTATTTTCCATAAATATTTGGGTCTTAAGGCTTATAAAGTTCAGTTAACACAAGAACTCAAGCCGGCCGATCATCAACAACGTGGAGTCTTTGCTGATTGGGTCCTTGAAATGCATGAAAATGATCCGGAATTCCATCGAAAACTCATCTTGAGTGATGAGGCCCATTTCCACCTCGATGGCTTCGTCAACAAGCAAAATTGTCGCATCTGGGGCTCGGAAAATCCAAGAGTTAATGTTGAAAAGCCTCTCTATCCTCAACGTGTGACTGTTTGGTGCGGTTTATGATCCCGCGGAGTCATTGAACCTTACTTTTTCGAAAATGAGGCTGGAGCAACAGTTACGGTGAATGGCTTGCACTATCGACAGATGATTAATGATTTTTTATGGCCGGAATTGGATAGTATTGATCTGGATAACGTTTACTTTCAACAAGACGGCGCTACGTGCCATACAAGCAACGAAACCATTGATCTTTTACGGAAAAAGTTTCCGGACCGTGTTATCTCTCGAAGAGGTGATCACAATTGGCGACCGAGATCTTGTGACTTAACACCTTGCGACTTCTTCCTTTGGGGCCACGTGAAAGAGAAGGTCTACGCCAATAGCCCAGTGTCGATTCACGACCTCAAAGATGGAATTCCTGAGGCTATCGATGACATAGGGCAGCCACTTTGCGATTTGGTTATGGAAAATTTCATGAAAAGGATATGGTCCTGTAGGCGTGGTCGTGGTGGTCATTTGGCTGATGTTATTTTTCATTATGAACGGCATTCCTTCCTCTTTATAATGAAATAAAGATCCGATCATTTATCTCAAAAAATGGCATTTTTCTTTGAATATCAAAATAACACCTCTTATTGGAAAACCCTTTATATAGAGTGGAAAACGAAATTTTTGTATGGCAGCCCTACGAAGGAGTTACCCGAATTGTCCCATTTTCAAACCTAAATTTACTTTTTTTTTTAAATCCCGTGTGCGAAATTTCAGCTCTCGAGTTATCATGAGGACGGACAGACGGACAAGCAAAAATCAAAATAGCTTTTAATGTTATGTGTTGGTTTCCAATCCATTTTGCTCTACATCATTATTTCTAGGTATTACAAACGGAATAACAAACTTAGTGTAGGTACCCTACGATTTCATCTAGGTTATAAAAAGGCTAACTTGATAACCCAAATTAAGTATAGCCGAATCAAAACTGTGTTTAATAGTGTGAAAACACAGTGCAAGCGTAAGCAGCTAGCAGAATTCATGAGAGAACTGTGAAGTTATTCTAATAACAGTGTACATTCCATTTATAAGTGAAGCTTCCAGTTGGTACTTGTTATTGCTTGCATTTCATTTTTTCTGCACTTTCAGTTCTTTATTATCACTTATCTCACCGTTTAATTTGAAATATATTGCGTTTTTTTATAAATAAGTTCCATTTTATTTATTCCTGCAAATTTTTTATTATGAACTGAATGATACTTTAATGTTCAAGCATGAAGTTAAGTCCATGTAGCGATAAACATTAATTTCATGTATATTTCGGTTGACTTTTAGCATATTCTCGTATTGGATACCCATATCTTTCCAAAATGATAGATTTGAACACTGTTTAACAGACAAAGCAGATAAGCGAGTGGCTACAACTCGGAACGAAGAAGGGTTCAACTTTAACCTGTCGTGAAAACGAAATTGGCAGCGTTCAGATATTTTCACGTTTTCTTTTTTATTTATTTTATTTTTATATAAAAGGTACAGTAGAATAGATTTACTGTACTGTGCATCATTTGGTTTGGAAGATTTACTGCAAGTGAGTTCTTTCGGATTACTTCATCTATTAGAATGAAACGTACCGGTTGCGTGTGTTTTATATACAGGGTGGACCAAAAGTCCGTTCAAATTTGAATCGATATAGCTGCGTCGAGCAGCGACGGCGGGGTAGTGCGGAGGGGTTACGAACTGTAAGAGCGGCCAATGGAAATTCAATACCATGGCGTCGTTCAGTGATAAAAAATGTGCGTCCTGTGTACACGACTACTATCGCAACAACGATTCTTTTACTCTATCGCAACGAAAATTTTGCGCTCATTACAACATACGGCGTAAAAGTGAAGCTCCATCGATTCAACTGATTAGAAAATGAGTACAGAACTTCGAGGAGACAGGTTCAACAATGAATCAACCACGATCCGGCCGACCTAGAACATCACTCTCTACTCGCAAGCAGTCTAACGCCTTAGGTGTGCCCAGAACATCTTTGATTCGTATTCGTCACAAAGATTTACATTTACATCTGTACAAAATCCAAATGGTACAGGAATTAAAGCCTCAAGATCACGCTCATAGGTTCCAATATGCAAAAGAAATATTAGAAAGGTTCATCAGCTTCACTAACATTTTTTTCTCAGACGAGGCACACTTCCATCTAAAAGGGCATATGAATAGGCAAAATTGTAGTTATTGGAGTGACACTAATCTTTAAATGAAGCATCAAAAACCTCTGCATTCACCCAAGGTTACTGTATGGGTAGCTTTGTCAGCAAGAGGCATTGCTGGTCCATACTTTTTTGAAGATCGCCGAGGAAATTCTGTAATAGTGAATACAGAGCGGTATATTGCCATGCTGCAGACCTTTTTTTCACCAGCGCTACAGGATTCCGATGGTTTTAATCAACGATCGTGGTTTCAGCAAGATGGGGCAACATGCCACACTTGCAATGACTCATTAAGTGCTGTTCGCGAAAGTTTTGAACAAAAAGTGATATCCAAAAGAGGTGCCATTAACTGGCCACCTCGTAGCCCGGACTTATCCCCAAGGGGCTTCTTTTTTTGGGGATACCTTAAAAGTAAAGTTTTCAACAGCAACCCAGACTCCCTAGAGGAATTATAGGAAAATATTCGAGAAGAAATGCAAAACATTTCACGAAATACTTGAAAATTTCCGCTCCAGGTTTCAACAGTGTCAAAATAGTCAAGGATTACATATGGATGATGTAATTTTTAAAAAATAAAGTCCCTATTTGTGTATTTTATTAATAAATAAACTGTTTTTATCTCACATAACTAGTTTCTTTTAATTCATCATTTGAAATGTAAACGAACTTTTGGTCCACCTTGTATTAGCAACTATTTTGATATGTTTATACTGTTATAAAAATTGTCCATAAAGAAATGATTTCATTTATATACATCAATCGAAACCCAGGATCACTTGTTTTTTACAAACATTTAAGGTGATATGTTATTTATCTTCCTTCATAAATTTCAACATTTAGGACATATCTGTCCGTTGTAGTAAGTTCAAGCAGTGTTATGCCATATCATGTTTTTTCCTTCCATACATTGTCGGAACCTTAGCCAAGCACGAAGCAATAAAAGGTATTCAACCAATGAAAGTTCCTTCAGTTGTAAAATTGTTGCTTGAAAATTGACAAGAATTGGGTTGAGCAAGGGATTCATTTTTTTGTTTTGTTTGATATTACTTGAAGCATCGTAATAGCTGTTCAAACGGCGTCCCGATAGAGTATACGAAGATATTACTGAATAGTAAAGAGGATCATAAGTAAACAAGTGTCCAAGAAAATAAACTTTTTTTTTTACATGCTTCAAAGAAATCAACCTTTGGAGTCTTTTTGTTGCATGCTGCTTGGTTTTAAGTAAATGCTTTCCATATTTGTATGTGCAACTGATAATTCTTTTAGTATATATCTTGAAAACAGCTGATCAAAAATATCTATTGGAATTCATATCAGCATTAATTTGAACGTCACATGCACAATCATTAAATGCAAATTCTATCAATTTTATTTTATTATCATGCCAAATATCGTCATTGTTATTATCTTCCGTTACTAGTTATTGCCGTCATTTTATTACTAAAGCGAACATGCTTTGACTTGAGCAAGACATCAATAATTGTACACAAATTTACAATCAACTCTTGTTTAATGTATTACTGAAGAATTAACGAATAAGTGCATTAGTTCAGCCCGTACTAAAAATTTTTAGCTTTTTTAATAACAAAAGTATGTAGTAAGACTAAAGCCATAATTTGCCTACATATCGCCAAAAATTGCACAGCTATAGCCGATGTTTGCGGCATCCATGTGACATTATCTTTTTGAAGACAATGCAATTCATTCAAATCGGTGTAGACTTTTCGAAGTATTTTATATATATTATATGCATACAGTCGAATTGAGAACATCTTTATCACGACTGAAATATATAACTCAATTACACGTACTTCTGGTCTAGCCACATATCCTTTATCGGCACTCGCTGAATTTTTGACTGTGTGCGTATTTACTGCAAGAGTTCTAAAATGTACAGCTTTGATTTTCCCAAAGGTTTGGACTTTTAATATGTAGTGTTATAATTTATGATATTAAATCCCTGGGCGACTAAGTTAGTACAAGTGAAAATGGTGTTTTGCTGTACACAACCCCAAGACTATCTTCACATTAGAGGTGTGTGAATTCAATTTCTACAAATTATGGATTGTCGTAAGCATTGCAAGTTTGCACAGTTCACGATTTCTTCGTCCTTCAGGCAAAATTTTACGCCTGGCTTTCGTAAGACTTCACACAAAAGATTTGAAAAGAAAACAAAAAAACAAAAACCTGATGAAACAGAAAGAACAACTTTTTACCAAAAATCGTTTATTTTTATTTTTTTTTATTTATCTGAATAACCATTGCTACATCAAAAAACTTACCAATATTACCAGTTGAATTAAGAATTTTCGCTGAATTTATAGACGCAAATACCTGTGCATACCTGTAACGCTGTATGTGCAGTACAAACATGCTAGCATCTTTTATTGTCGGTTTAATACAGAACAGCGGGCATATTATTTTTTTTTTCAATGCCTTTATAGAAAGTTAAACTCTCTACCTTCTACCTTCTATATATACTCATATGTATGTAGTACATGAGAATTGCGACATACACGTTTGCATACCCTGCGCAATGTAATAAATATTTTCACTGTTTTTCATTAACGAAACGATGCCAAGAATTTTCATATTATGTATAAGAATCTGCTCTGGGTAAAGTCTGCTCTTTGTTTATATTATTTGTGTACAGTCCTAAGTCTGAGAACAACATAGATTCTAACTTAATGTCCATGCTCCACCTTGTAGCTCTAATTGCACACTTGCGAAACGAATTATTTCCTTTTCTACGGTAGCTCACCCGAAATGTTCTTATTTTAGTTTTATTAATTTAGCAAACTAACAGGCACAAATCTGTTTGTTTAAAGTGGCCAGGTTAATCAAATCGTTTGATGCAGCTGTTTTGCGATGAGTATAAAGGCTGGCCGACATGGTCGTGGAGATAGTAGCGGCAGCAGCAAATACATTATTTTTTATTTTGCAACAATTCAGAAAACAAAATCTATAAACCTCTACCATCACCACTACTCCGTCAGCTTTAACTGCTTCCAAAATAACAAGGAATGTTACCTTCGCAGTTAGCACCCATTGAAACATGCATGTATGAAAAGAACTATCAGAAATGTCTTTCAGATTATCATATTATTTTCTAATCACCTAAAAATCTGTCATCAAGAGCAAACCATACGCATTACACCATCAATCTCCCTGCATTATGCAATAAGCCGGAAACGAATATTTCTATTAGGTATGTATATCATTAAATTGCCCTCCACCCCTGAAAGCCAGGCAGACTTCCGAATAAGTTATCAACAATGTTAAGAGAGTATGGTAAGATAGCAAATTTTGTTGATGAAATGACATAAGTATTTTGGTTGCCAGCTCTCCGTCTATTACGCCAGTTTACTTTGAATATTATGAAACCTATTATTCCACTTAGGTTAACTTGATTATTCTTTAAAAAGTACACAAAACAGACTGGCGTATTTTTCCTAACTTAGGAAACAATAAATATGACAATTGCGCCTTTTTAACATTAGGCATATTTAGAACATTTATTTAGTTACAACTATTTCCGCCTGCTTTCGTGACCAAATTGCGTAAACAATATTAATTCTAATAATAAGTAATAAGAAAAATATCAATACCATAAATTACAGGTGAATTTCAGGACCCTTTAAAAGTACAAATTTAAAAAAATCTAATCATTAGCTGATTTTTAATAACTTTTTTCCGAACTTTTAAACTTTAAACCACTCTCTGAAGTTTACATTGTGTCGTTTATACCATTTTGCCACTCTTATGCGTCAATATCCAATACCTTATTAAAAATTCAAATTCAACGTAAAAAATTTATTTTTGGCAGACATGGCTTCTTCAGTTTTCTTTGTTTCTTTTTTTTGGAAAGGGTCATAAGTACAAAAAATTATTTAAATATCATTTTTAATTATAGCTTGGCGAAATAGCCAGGTCAACCCAAGTAGCGCTATATAACTTAAGGGGGAAAACGCACCGAGAAATTTTGAAATTTTCGATTAGTTTTGTTTGGCTTTTCTTCAAGCTTAACCTCTTAAGAATGTCTGGTGAAAGTCGCATGCAGAAATTCCAAAAAATAACGGAGTTATGGCCGATCTAGTCAGCGCCGAGCGGCCGTATGAAATTCAGGTAGAAATACGCCGTAGGCCCATATTGTAACATCGTCTGCGTAACCGGGCTTTATATCGAAAGTTTTCGTTCGGAAATAATATATTCGGTGAAAATGGATAAAAAAAAGGTTCTCGAAAATCTCAAAACCATTATAAGTATCGGGCGAAGTGGAGTGGATGATTCTATGTAAGTTGAAGAATTTTGCGATTTATTCATTGCTCAACTTTCAAACGCGTTTTTCTCGAAATCATGTTTTTGAAGTCAGTACGTAAGATATCTCGAAAACTAATGAACCGATTGCAATTATCTTTTTTTGTGCTTATTCTACACATAATTATCTAGTCTCTGTCATATTGATTTTTTTTTTAGTGGCTTAGTTTTTTTTTTTTTTAATCGGAGAAGTAAGGTCGTATTTTTTTGTAAAAATCGCTATGTAAATTCAAATGTCCGCCATTTTGTCCGCGGAGGGCCTGTTTTTGCGGTATTTTACGGACTAGAGGATTACTTGGCGAATGTTTTATATTTTTCAATAAAAAAAATTTTGACGTATTCTTAAAAATGAGTTTTATCATTTAAAAGAAAATTGGTTTAATTACTACTATAGATTGCCTTCAAAAAATCCAGAAAAATGGTTTTTTTCACGCTTCTCAGTGCGTTTTCCCCCTTAAGTCGTATAAACCTTCTTTGTGTCATATGACGTCGATAGAATGGTCTTATTATAGTCACAATTGACTAGTTTTATAAACATCGTGAATAAGAAGTGTAAATTAATTCTGCTATTAAAATAGGCGCATCGTATTAGAGTAGTATTGCTGTCACAAAACAAACTTAATAACTGTGTTACATTGCTAATATGACCGAAATACGACAGACACACGCATACATAACGATCGGATATACGTCGCGTACTAATTGGTTCTAGTGAAGTTTTAACCCCACTGTTTTAAGACTAATCGCTCGTAATTCTCATTAGTATACAACTAATAAGTTACAATAGGGCATAAATGTCAAAATTGGTTTAAATCAAGGACAAAAAGGCATACCAGAAAATTCAGAAGTAATTAATGTTAAGTGTAAAATGGTGAGATTATTTTACAAAAGGAAACTAACGCAATGAATTTATAATCATATTTATAAGTCAAAGTATATGTAATAAATGTGTTTAATCTAAAAGTAAAATAAATATTTTGCCAAAAGAAGAATCAATTTAAATTCATAGATGTACCTTTTCTTATGGTATATATATATATATATATATATATATATATATATATATATATATATATATATATATATATATATATGTACAGGAACTAAATAACATACATATATACAGCCTGACTTTGACTAGCAAACCCTTTTAATTCTTTTTTCTTCTTACTAACCAATTACTTTTAATCCTGAAAAATGCAAATAAAATACAATATGTACACACACACACACGCATACATATATTCAGTCTCTGAAAATAATTCTAAGCTAATTATGCTTAAAAACATTGCTAGCTTATCGTAAAAAGATTTGAAGAAATTGTGTCATCAATTTCTTCACATAGTTTCACGATCAAAATATTCACCCCAGACAGCGGAAATAACAAAAGTTTAAAACTGCACTTGCAATGTGCAAAATAAGCTTTCCCTTCGCATGTGGCAAGTCATTTCATGCATATTTTTATGACAAAAACCTTATCAGCGGCTCTCGGTATTAGATTAAAATTTAAAGACCGTCAAATTGAATTCGTTTGGACTTGTCCATATAAAGGGTTTTCCAATAAGAGGTGTTATTTTGATATTCCAAGAAAAATGCCGGTTTTTTCAGACAAATGATCGGATCCTTATTTCATTATAAAGAGGAACGTATGCCGTTAATAATGGAAAATAACATCAGCCAAATGACCACCACGACCACGCCTACAGGACCATATCCTTTTCATGAAATTTTCCATAACCAAATCGCAAAGTGGCTGCCCACGACAGCCTCACAAATTCCATCTTTGAGGTCTTGAATCGACGCTGGGCTGTTGGCGTAGACCTTCTCTTTCACGTGGCCCCAAAGGAAGAAGTCGCAAGGTGTTAAGTCACAAGATCTCGTCTCGGTGGCCAATTGTGATCACCTCTTCGAGAGATAACACGGTCCGGAAACTTTTCCCGTAAAAGATCAATGGTTTCGTTGCTTGTATGACACGTAGCGCCGTCTTGTTGAAAGTAAACGTTGTCCAGATCAATACCATCCAATTCCGGCCATAAAAAATCATTAATCATCTGTCGATAGCGCAATCCATTCACCGTAACTGTTGCTCCAGCCTCATTTTCGAAAAAGTAAGGTCCAATGACCCCGCGGGACCATAAACCGCACCAAACAGTGTCACACGTTGAGGATAGAGAGGCCTTTCAACAATAACTCTTGTGTTTTCCGAGCCCCAGATGAGACAATTTTGCTTGTTGACGAAGCCATCGAGGAGGAAATAGGCCTCATCACTCAAGGTGAGGTTTCGATGGAATTCCGGATCATTTTCATGCATTTCAAGGACCCAATTAGCAAAAACTCGACGTTGTTGATGATCGGCCGGTTTGAGTTCTTGTGTTAACTGAACTTTATAAGCCTTAAGACCCAAATCTTTATGCAAAATACGGTGTAATGACGTTTTTGGAATGCCTAATTCCAAAGAACGACGAATAATGGACAAACCTTGGTTTTCTTCAACACTTTCGGCTACAGCAGCAATATTCTCGGCTGTTCTTGAGCGACGTGCACGGGTTTTATTCTTCACATCACTAACTTGTCCCGACAGCTCGAATTTTTCTACCAATTTCTGTATTGCGGTCCGACAAGGTGCTTCACGACGACCCAAAAATGTTCGAGTTTTACGAACCGTCTCTGCCACATTTTTACCATTTTTATAGTGAATTTTAATAATTTCAATGCGTTGTTGAATCGTGTATCGTTCCATTTTTATACCCTAGATGAAATCATAGGGGTATACTAAGTTTGTCATTCCGTTTGTAACACCTCGAAATAATGATGGTAGAGCAAAATGGATTGGACACCCATTCATAATATTAAAAGTTATTTCGATTTTTGCATGTCCGTCCGTCCGTCCGTCTGTCCGTCCGTCCGTCCGTCCGTCTGTGCGCACGATAACTTGAGAACGCGAACACGTAGAGAGCTGAAATTTTGTACACAGACTTTAAAAAAAAAAGTAAAATTAAGTTCGAAAATGAGCCAAATCGGGCAACTCCTTCGTGGGGTTGCCATATAAAAATTTCGTTTTCCGCTATATATTTGGTCACTGCCTGAGAACGCGTCGACGTAGAGAGCTGAAATTTCGCACATGATGTTTTTACTACATTAGGAAATAAAATGTAAAAAATGGACTAAATCGGGCAACTCTTTCTTGGTGTTGCCATATAAAAATTTCGGTTTTTTACGTATACTTTGAAAACGATCAGTCCAAGACATTTTTATGGTACTAAAAACTTCTGCAGAATACGAAATCCTATAAAATTGGTTATAATCATTTTGTCTGTGCGACAAACCGTTCTAGAAATATATGCGAAAAACAACTTCAAAATCAATACTTGAATAGATCGGTGACCATACGAAATTTAATACGGGCATTCATCTAGGGTATCCTAAGAATTGGTCTTAGACCAATTCTAGCTTTTTTACTTGTTATAAATGGCGTAGTTTCTACTTGTCACATGTCAAAAAATGACAGCTCCAAAGAGACATCTACCGAAATAGCGGGCTACTTAAAATAACACCGCTTATTGGAAAACCCTTTATGTATGTGACATTTTTCTTCCCAGGAAAGAGTTCATAATAAGCATAAGGGGCCAAAAATAAAGAGAGTTGAGTTTGGTTTTTTGAAAAGGCAATCGTATTACGCATAAAACTTACCACATCCAGGGCGGAATAGTTGTAGTAAGTAGTCAGCGAATACATATGCATACTAGAAAAATGTGGTTAACCGAAAAATTAAAGTAAATCGGTGTCACTCATAAAACTAATAACAACGACCAGTGGTATTTTAGAATAATTATTGTAAATAGTTGGAGAGTAAATAGGAATGCAAGAAAACTATTTAAATTGCAAAACCAAAAACTAATGAGTGGTGAAAATTGAAGTCAATCGGTGTTACACATAAAAACCTCAATTTTTTTTGAAATGAGTAGAATAGCACAAGGATAAACAGGTCATTGTAATACATATGCACATACGAAAAATAATTGGAGTAAAAGAAATCATTGTAATACGTACGTCCGTACAATATAATTAGGATAGAATTCAAGTATAAGTTACCGATATTACGAGTAACACGAAAAAATCTATTATTGTAAACTCCCGAATAAAGTGAATATAGTTACAAAAAGTCAAAACAAAAGTACTGAACTGATAAAACAATAAACGTATTTGAAACCCACTTTGTACTGGCAGTTCCAGCATTAAGAAGAAAATATCACGTGAGCGAAGAACAGTACAAGTAACTATAACACTTATGTGATTGAACATTACTCTTTTAAGAGGATCGAAGCTTTGTGTTTTAAAGAAATTTTCATTATCAATATAAGAAAAAGTTCTGTCAGCGTTATAGACAATATCGTGAAAAATTTTAATCGTATTTTTGAAAGAAACAAATGTGAACTTTGTCTTTATTGTCATGGATAGTTGAAATTGATTAAAACTGATCTTGAAAAAATTGTATTAACTAGTTTGTATGAAGCATTAATCATTTTTCCGGTGGGGTTCTTTTTCCCAACTACTCTTGACAGAGAATACTTCTGCCAGAAAGAAAATTCAGGCGTATTTATGCAAAACATTTCAGAAAAAATTTCTATTTTGTGTTAGAATTCCACATTTTTTAGGCATTTCTCAAACGTGTAAATATCTTCAACGTTCAATAGTGGAAAGATGTTTTTGTATTCATTATCGGTCGGGTCTTCACTGTCGCGTTTTCACTGAATTCGAACTTTTCAATTCATTGTCATACCCATCATGATGACCAATTTTACATGATTAAATTTCTTTATATGAACAAGTAAAAAACCTAGAATTGATCTAAGACCAACTCTTATAATGATACCCTAGATGAATGCTCGTTTGTAATTTCGAATGGTCACCCATCTGTGCAAGTTTGATTTTTGAAGTGGATTTTCGCATATATATCTAGAACGGCTCGTCCGACTGCAAAAATGATTATAAGCAATCTCACAAGATTCCATATTTTGAAGAACTCTTCAGTACAATAAAATCGTCTAAGACTGATCGTTTTCACAGTAATATGTTAGAAACCAAAATTTTTATATGGAAACACAAAGAAGGGGATATCCAATTTACTCCGTTTTTGAAACTTTATTTATACTCTTGCTATGAAAACAGCATGTACCAAATTTCAGATCTCTACGTCGACGCGTTCTCAGGCATTGCCCAAGTATATAGTGAAAAACGAAGTTTTTGTATGGTAACCCTACGAAGGACTTTCCCCATTGGTCCTATTTTCAAATTAAAATTTTATTTTATTTTTAAAAAGCCCGTATGCAAAATTCCAGCCCTCGAAGTGAACCGGTTCTGGAATTATCGTGCGGAAAGACGGACGGACAGACAACAAATCCAATTAATTTTTAACATTATGCGTGGTGTCCAATCCAGTTTCATTATTTCTATGTGTTACAAACTGAATGACAAACTTAGTATACCCTATGATTTCATCTAGGGTATAAAAAATATATTTACTGTTTCCGCAAACTTACGCAATAGAATCCTAAGTATTTAAGATACTAAAATCATGTTTTATCGTTTCCAATGATGTACATTCAGTATTAGGTTCCTTATTTAATGCATTTGGTGAAAAATAGCGTTACTATCTACAAATTCCTATGGGTTTTCGGCTTCCTCGATTCGCCGCGTTAGTTCTGTCTGTGACTAGGGTGTCAAATGTGACTGTAGATTAAATTTTAACTCCCACATAAACCACATGGTATCTAAGAGTAGTCCTATGCTGGGTTTTATAAAACGTTGGTCCCGAGAGTTCTCGAATCCCTCCATAACATTACATTTATATGCTTGCTTTGCGAGACCACTTCTTGAATATGCTAGCCAGGTCTGGTCTCCTTTTTACGGTACACACATCGTTCGTATCGAGTCTGTTCAGCGAAATTTCTTGCGCTTTGCTCTTAGGGACCTACCCTATAATAACTCATTGATTCTTCCACCCTATGAGGATCGCTTGCAGCTTTTGAGTATGCATTCGCTTGAGAAACGTCGCATGGTTGCCGATGTAACTTTTGTTCACCAACTCTTAAATGCGAATGTTGATTCCTAGTTGTTACTTGACAAAATCTGTTTCCGTGATAATAGACACAATTTGAGAAGGCTACCTCTATTGCATGTCAACTCCTCAAGGTCTAACTTTGGCACGTATGAACCTATAATCGCATGTGCATTACTGTTAATAATTTGGCTGATTATTTAGTTGTTGAGGACTCTAAGCATGTCTTAAAGAAACGTCTACATAATATTTAATCTTCTGTTAGATTTAATTTAGTTTTTTATCTTTTTGTTCTATGTCGCATTGCATGACACTTCATCTGGTGTTTGGTCTATGTTTAGTGTAACAGACTAATACTAACACCGACTAAGTGATGAGACGCATGTATTGTTGACGGTTTATTTATAAAACGTGTCCATGCAGCGAGCTTTTGTTAAGCTGTTCTGATAGTCATATAAAAATTGTCGGTTTTCGTGCTCTTTTTCATGGGCAGATGCTGAGAGAATACAACTGTCTTGCATTACGTTTATATCATTAATTACGATCAGCTCGTCTTACGAAGCTTTGCTTTTACAATTGGATCTTGCTGTTTTATTCGATTCTATTCCTGACGAGCCTGGCTGATCCATGCCGGCGAAAAGATTATCAAACTTTCCCGTAAGTGTTGAAATGTATTGCGGAGAAAACTTTATTGTGTAGTTTTGTAAAATATATGCGTAAATATTACGGGACTTCTCTTTATTACAATATAAGTCTATATATTCCTTTATTGCAATTTACATACATGTAATTATTTTTGACTACAAAATGTATTTTAAGCAAAGTGAATCAGATGTCTAAATTTTCTAC
Organism: Dioctria rufipes; assembly: GCA_963924295.1. Taxonomy (NCBI): domain Eukaryota; kingdom Metazoa; phylum Arthropoda; class Insecta; order Diptera; family Asilidae; genus Dioctria; species Dioctria rufipes. The sequence goes on from OZ002743.1 coordinate 127,694,775, forward strand.
ATTAAAAATAGTGCAATTTAACTGGTAAATGGAATTGAAAATCTTGGTAACTGGAAAAAAGTTCTCATATTTTTAATTCTCCATAACAATATGGCACATTTATTTCTGACTATATAGCGACGTATATACAGCTCCAGAACCTTGTATATGGCTTCATTTGTATTTAAGATAGTTTCCAGTCTTAAGTTATAAAGTATGACTAATAAACAACTCTTGCACGACTGTTACATTACATTAATCTCTGTGTCTTCTCTCCGACTTTTACGCGACTGATACAAGTTTGACAGATTACTTCCATACCTCGTGCATACGGCGTCAGTTTTTGTGCCAAAAGATCGGTTTTCTTTCCAGTGCAGTGTTAAAAAGTGAAAACATAAATTCCTTTGAGCAAGCAAGCATTATTGAAAGGTCACTAGCAGCATTTGTCGATACGGAATTAGGAAAAAGTCAATTCTGCAGACGACGTTTAAAAAGGCAGCAATACGTCGAAAAGCAAGAAATTTGTTAGTAAATATGTTTTCAAAGCATAAGATTTGAATCAGAATCTTAATTTTCGCATTATCGCTGTAATACTGAAATTTACTTACAAGCCCTTGCCTGCAGTCAAGCACACGTGTAACTACCAACGGCCTGTAAGTAGATGGGCACTTATAGAGTTACTTAAACTATGTTGTAATAATATTTTTCTTTTAGACCCAAACAGCGGAAGAATTTATATACAACCGATTGTGGAAAAGATCCAACTCAATCACAAAAATAAAAAGAGTATAATAAAGGGTTTTCCAATAAGAGGTGTTATTTTAATTAGCCCGCTATTTCGGTAGATGTCACTTTTGGAGTGTCATTTGACATTTGACAAGTAGAAACTACGCCATTAATAAAAATAAAGTTCGGTTAACACAAGAACTCAAGCCGGCCGATCATCAACAACGTCGAGGCTTTGCTGACTGGGTCCTTGAAATGCATGAAAATGATCCGGAATTCCATCGAAAGCTCATCTTGAGTGATGAGGCCCATTTCCACCTCGATGGCTTCGTCAACAAGCAAAATTGTCGCATCTGGGGCTCGGAAAATCCAAGAGTTATTGTTGAAAAGCCTCTCTATCCTCAACGTGTGACTGTTTGGTGCGGTTTATGGTCCCGCGGGGCATTGAACCTTACTTTTTCGAAAATGAGGCTGGAGCAACAGTTACGGTGAATGGATTGCGCTATCGACAGATGATTAATGATTTTTTATGGCCGGAATTGGATGGTATTGATCTGGACAACGTTTACTTTCAACAAGACGGCGCTACGTGCCACACAAGCAACGAAACTATTGATCTTTTACGGGAAAAGTTTCCGGGCCGTGTTATCTCTCGAAGAGGTGATCACAATTGGCCACCGAGATCTAGTGACTTAACACCTTGCGACTTTTTCCTTTGAGGCCACGTGAAAGAGAAGGTCTACGCCAACAGCCCAGCATCGATTCAAGACCTCAAAGATGGAATTCGTGAGGCTATCGAGGACATAGGGCAGCCACTTTGCGATTTTGTTATGGAAAATTTCATGAAAACTATATGGTCCTGTAGGCGTGGTCGTGGTGGTCATTTGGCTGATGTTATTTTCCATTATTAACGGCATACCTTCCTCTTTATAATGAAATAAAGATCCGATCATTTTGTCTAAAAAAATGGCATTTTTCTTTGAATATCAAAATAACACCTCTTATTGGAAAACCCTGTATTATGTATATTGTTACGCGCAAAAAAGTGACACAAGCGACATCTGTTGGAAATGGAAACAACTGTAGGTTAGTGACATCTTAGTCAACTTTGGGTTCGGAGAACGGAATATTCAGGAAGGTTCTAGTATAATTTGCAGAGTATAAATAGGGCTCTTCTCACACCTCGGAGGCAAGTCTTATTTTAGGCAATGAAGTGAACGAAGTAAACTATTTGGATGGTGATAATTAGAAGTACAGTACTAGCGATTAGTAAAGAGTTGATTTGATTTGGTAAAGTTAAATAAAGAAAGAACTTTTTTTTTAATAGTTTTTGAAATATTGTGTTTTAAATAATGAACTAAGGCCACGCTCGTAACAATTAGTGTGAGAAGTGAAATAAAGAAGGCATTCGTCATTGAAATTCAAAGAAAGATTAATATGGTGAAATCATGTGAAACTTTCCTTCTTTAAGTGAAATTTTCGAACGATAATTTTATATTAAATTGTGAGTGAAGTACTAAAATAACGGGACGCAAACTAGGGAAGCCTCGCATTTAGGAATTGAAAGTGGAGCTGGGGAAGCGGTCATTGCAAACGACAGGTCTACAGAATGTTCTAGTCGAGCGACTTAGACAAGCTTTAATAAAGGAAGAAAATAATCATGAGACATTTGTCTTCAAAGAAGAATCTGAAGCTGGAAAAGATCCTGCGGTGAACATAGAACAGCGTTTGGGTACTTCAATGATGAAAATGAAGCTCTCAGCCGTACAGATGAAGTGTGCTTTGAAGAACAAGAGAATTCTCTGGAATCCCGTTTAGATGAGCAATAGAAATCTCTGGAGGAACAAAAAATTTCTCTCGAATCCCGTTTAGATGAGCAGAAGAAAGCTAATAAGGAACAAAACAATTCTCTGCAAGCATATATGGAAGAACAAAAGAATTCTCTGTAATCCCATTGGGATGAACAAAACGGTTCTTTACAGAAGTTTCTAGAAGCTTGTTTGGAGGAACAGAAGATTTTTTTGAAAGATTCATTAGACGAACAAAATGTGAAAATTGAATAAATCCAGCAAGAAATATTGGATGGTCTACAATAAGTGTCGGAACTACAACAAATGTCACGGAGCTGCTTGATAGCTTTAAAACAGGTTTGGAGAGGATAAAGCACAGACAATCTCGGCAGGATGGAATTCAAATATCCGGTATAGGCAGAATGAAACCTCCAATATTTGATAGACAAAATTCGTGGCATATTTTTAAGAGACAATTCGAGAGAGCTTCCGAAATAAATGGATGGAACGATGCAAACACTTCGAGGTCCTGCGTTAGAGCTATTACAAGCAATACCGATTGAAAATCAACGTGATTGCATTTCATTAGTACAAGATGCTGCAGAAAATGCCGACGAATGGAAGCGTCAAAAGAAGAGAGGAGAGAAGAAGGGAAAAGATATAGATCTGGGCAGTAGACTCGCAGTAGAATGCCCTCATCACATACCACTCTTTCGGGTGGTCTCCTTCAATGCTGGAAATTTCGTAGACTGGGATACCTTTAAAACTACTTCAGGAAACATGGACGAATGCAATTAACAGAAGAAGAAGGGAGAATATTGCGAGCTAGGGAGCAAGCTATTCGTGGGAGACTAGACTGCCACCTCATGACTTTGAAGCGCCACACCGCGTAGAACGTATCCACGGAAATGCAGGAAGCTTATCACAACATCCATGCAATCCTGAATGGAAATATTACGGACTGATGGAAGAAAAAGATGACGATGACTACGGTGACGATGACGAAAGTCAAAAGAAGAAAGAAAAGAGATCCAAAGACGATGATGACTACAATGATTACAGTAAAAATAAGATAGGAAAGAAAAGCAAAGACGAGGACAATGAAGGAAAGAAAAAGGCGAGAAATAAAGAGTCTAAGAATACTGATAATGACAATGACTATAGTAAGGGTATAATGAAGATTGGAAAAGGCAAAGACAAAGGCTCTGAAGATGATGACGACAAGATGCACAAAGATGGCAATGACAAGGATGACAACGGCGTTAAAAAGGACAAGAAAATTGAGGGCAAAAGATTCAAAGACAATAATGAAGATGATAAGAAACGAAAGAAAATAAAAGCATGGAGGAGTGCTTCAACAGAACAGTAATCGAACATCTAAGGAAAGTAGTCGACTATAATCAGCTCGATTGGAATCGGCACAGTCCTATATTTCTAATGGCTTATATATTAGCTGTTTACAATACGACCAGACAAAACCCAACTAAGGTCGTATTCGGAAAGAAGATGAGCTAATCTAGCGACCTCAGGTTTGGTATACCCAAAGGCGAACAAAAATAACCAGAAGATTTCGTAACGGAGCCACGAGAGCAAAATTACTAGTAAATACCGATCGGATGAAGACTCGATATGACATACGTGATAATTCAGCCAGATTAAATGAAGGTGGCAACACGGAACGATGTAGGGGATGTTCTCCAAAATTACAAAAGCACTGGGAAGGACCGTATTCAATAGTGACTAGAATTAATGACGTAGTATATAGGATTCAGCGTGGTACAAGAGGCAAACGGAAAATCATTCACCTTGATCGTTTGTGTAAAGACTGCGAGCATCACGACTGTGGACCACCTGTTGTTCAGGACGAACAATTTTAAGAAGGTGGAAGTGTTACGCGGAACTATTCGAAATGGAAACAACTGTAGGTTAACGACATCTTAGTAATCCTTGGGTTCGGAGAACGGAATATTAAGGAAGGTTCTAGGATAATTTGTAGAGTATTAATATGGCGCTTTTCACATCCAGGAGGTGAGTCTTATTTCAGACAGTGAAGTGATCGAAGTAAACTATTTGGATTGCGATAATTAGAAGTACAGTACTAGCGATAATTAAAGAGTTGATTTGATAATTGTTTGTAAATTTGTGAGAGTAAACAGTAAAGTTAAATAAAAAAAAATCTTTTGAATTATATCCGAAATATTGTATTTTAAATAACGAACTAAAGCCACACTCGTAACAATATTATAAATATTGTACTTAACATTGTTTTTGTAAACAGCTTTTATAGTTTTTAGATTGAGATAACTTGCATCATGCTTTTCAATAAACTAAAAAGTTTCATAAAAGTTTTACTATTGTATGCTATTATGCAATTAATCAATCATGCCGAAAACGTAAAGCAGATGCAAAAAGGTCTTAAGGTCCTCTGATACTTGTTTGACTATATTTATGTGTTGAAAATGTCAAATTAGTGGTCGTCTTATAACTGAAATACGATTCCCCATTTTAGTTATATTAACGTTTTGTATATGCTTTAATCACGTCGTAAGTGTAAGTCGTTATGACTATGGTCAGTCATAAGATCACGATTTTCTTATGACTCGATTCAATTGTGCTACTTCGAAAGGCAGCCAGAAGCATCGAAATTACATAATTTGTGGCAAGATATCATAAATAACCATGGTAATTATTTACCGAAATAAATATTATGTATTTTTTTAGTAAGTAAGTTTTGTCGCATTGTTAAAAAATTATATTTCTTTTAGCTTTACCATAATTAACTTACCGTAAGAAAGGTGCAAATTAACGGTGAATGTTTATTACAATTAATTTAAACTATGTTTCTCGCAAATAATCGTTAGTATGCCACTTTCTTTTAAATTTTACGTGAATCCTAAGTTAATTTAATATTTATAATGTAAAATTTGAATTTTCTGGTTGGGGATAGTATTTTATATGAGTCAGCGTAATCCAGAGCATTACTCTAAAAATACAATGGGCGCCTAGCTTATCTTCCACACCAAACTTTGCGGGAGAACAAATGAAATTATTGACAATTTGAAATAAAAGGTTTTAATTTGTTGGTAATAATTTTTGCATAAAAACTTTTAATAATTTCGACACTTCACATAGTTCGAACTGTCTGTGGTTATCAATGCAATGTGGCGGTACAACAAAAACGCGTTCCGCTCATTCTATCTAGGTAACTAATGAGGCGCATTGGATTATTTTCGACCATGAAAGCTTTCGGTTCTCAAATAGATAACAAATAAATATCTAACAAAGAAGCGGAATATCGAACGAATACAGTATACGTGAATAAGCCACTCACTGACAGTGGGATTGAGCTTGGTTAGACCTCTTTTGACGTTTCTGAAAGTAAACATTTCAGAATTCCGGGAGTGCAGCCACTTTTTCAGGTTTATTTTTATTAATTACCATTAGCGTTGTTTCTAAAGCTTGAAGTCTACATTTTCATGTTTTGCAAAATTCTTGCTCACTAATATATTTAAAACTTCTGTCAGCGAGTGGCTTAAAATTTCACTTAATATACCGCTTTCTTGTTAGTTATTTGTTCAATGGTACCTACAGCTAAGAAAATAAGTATAGGTAAATAGTACTCCCCTAATGCTATAGGAAGAAGTAGCCAAAACTTTTATATTTTTAATGCAATTTCTAGTCTAGTATGTACATAATATTATTATAATTATTACTCGCCATATTAGCATGGGGTCTATAAGCTTCATTTTGCCTCTATATCATCTAATTGTAATAGCAAAGGCGCTAAAAGGGACTACATACAATCTCATGATATATATTAGGCATGATACGTGTGACCTAGACACACTGACGAAGGATTAAAGCAAAGAATAAAGTGGAATAGCTTTATGGCAGCTCAGTCATAGGTTCTTGTCAACATAATTTTTCTCGTAAGTGACATCATTTTTCGTCCTATGCTCCCTCGCCAGCGATCCACTCTTTTGTAAAAGCAAAAGAAAGAGTATACTATCCCCAACCATACATCTGAGAGCCAAATAAAAGTACTGACATAGTTTTATTGCATTCTTTACAAAAAGAAACGTGGAGATTTTTTATCCTGAATTTCTTCCTCTGCAGTCCACAAAGGACGATTAAAGTGAAAGAAAACATAATCGAGAGGGTGGAATAGTTCATTCCCTACTCTTAAGGCTTCTTTACTGCGAAAACCAATCCCCATCCACTGGTGGCCACATGAGAGTGATTTATTTTTAATTGCTCGGAAACTGACGGATTTATGGTTTGGATTTTCACATGCCTTTTACTATGGTACATATGTATATATTATATATATATATAGGTATGTTTGTTTAGATAAAACTAGCTCTATTGTAGATGATTGCGAGTCAAGTACTATAGCAAATGCATTGTGATTGTTTACATCTTTATTTCAACGCCAGAATTTATATCTCATCTTCGTTTACATTACAAAGCTATATATAGATGTAAAAGGACCGGCTAGGTCAGTACATTAAATACTTGTAACTTAAAATTTCCTTGCATCAATAAACCCTACAAGGAATAAACTATCTTGAGCTCATCAAATATAAATTTATGACACAAGACGTGTGAGAAATTCTGCGAAACCTTCTAATCTATTTATTATTAGTATTATTTTTAATATAATTACCGAAAGTAGAATGTACTCACATCACAGATGTTTATTTCAGGTGTTTCTTCCGAGCAAGGTACAGTTTAAAAAAAAATTGCTTAAATGAATTTGTATTATTATGGCCAATGGTGTCTTACAGAAGCAAAAACTCTAATCCTTCCTCAGCATAAATTTCGAGAAAAATGTTCAAACATTATTTATATTAACTATTGTTCCCTCATTTTTAGAATAATATAATATTGTGGCTTAAATTAATTCAAAAACTAAACTACAAAATGTTACCTGGAAAGCAAGAGTAATAGGAAGTACGAGCATACGAAATATCCGTTTTGGTTTTTAACCGAGGAAAATACGTTTTTAGAATATTATATTGCCGGAAACCGTGGTTATTGTGCGCAATAATTAAATAAAAAACATGAGTTCAATAGTAGAATAATAAACCAAATAAATTTTAAAACTTAGAATTGATCTAAGACAAATTCTTATGATACCCTACTAGATGAATGCCCGTATGTAATTTGGTATGGTCACTGCTCTGTATTAAAGTGGTTTTTGGCATCTATTTCTAGAATGGTTCGTCTGACAGTAAAAATTATTGTAACCAATTTCATAGGATTGTATATTCCGAAAAACCTTTCTGTATATTTAAAATGTCAAGGACTGATCATTTTGACACACACATAAAAAACGTAAATTTTGTATGGCAACACCAAGAATAAGTTTGCCCAATTTAGTCCCTTTTGAAGAGTGCTTTAATATTTTTATGAAAACAACTTGTATAAAATTTCAGCTCTATAAGTCAACGTGTTCTTAAGCAGTATCAAAATATATAGTGAAAAATAAAATTGTTGTATGACAACTCTACGGATGGGTGACCCCATTTGTTCCATGTTCGAACTTAAATCTACAATATTTTTTATAATGTTCACGAGCTATCGAGGGGATGGAGGGATGGACAGACGGACATGCAGAAATCAAAATAACTTTTAATGTTATAGGTGGGTGTCCAATCCATTTTACTTTACCAACAATATTTCTATGCCTTATAAACAATATAGAAAATTTACATAATGACAAACTAAGTATACCGTATGATTTCATTACCTAGGGTATAAAAAGAGAAAAGAATACTCTTGCGGCAAGACTAAAGCTAGCAAGTCACTTTCATTGTCCTTTAGAAGCCCATTGTAAAGATCTTATTGATATCCACTCGAGGACCGAAATGTTTTTTAAGTACACAATCTATGTCCAAACCATTTGAAGGATTTTTCGATATTCTCAATCAATCAAGGATGTAGTCTTGTACGATTCAATTTGCCCTTGGGAGTATCGTCAAGTCCCCAGGGGATTCCGTGTATGATCTTGGAGGCTACAATTTGAGTCACATTAGTGGGTCAATGAGATGACGTTAATTAACGTCCACTAGCAACCTATAATGATCTGTGCTTAAAATGGTTTGGGGAATATCCGCGATAATAAATTGCTATTAAAAATGTCGCCATGAGTCCATGTCCATGTTGCTGCAGCCATAAATAAAAATTGCATTTTGAATTTTTTAGTGGATTTCAAAGTTGGAATAACTGAGGCATCGGCTCCTGTATCGACGAGATAATATTTCCACATATATTTATCGAAAATGTACAGACGATTACTCAAAGGGCTTTCAATCGGCAAAGAAGGGGGAGGAGAGAGATTAGACTGTTGAGGCAGAGTTACTAGCTGAAATAAGAGGACATAATTTAGAAACTTTGCAAGATGTAATATTATTTGCTTTATTGTCGAAACCATCCGGATGCCAACATAATTTATCTGAATTTGAGTTGCTAGTGTGAGGAGGGTGATTCCAGCTATCCCGTGACTTTCTTTGACAAGAATGTTTAGGCCTTATCTTCTTCTCTTTAAAGCACATTAGAAACTTAATGCAATCCGCCAACAGGTTGCAAGATGGATATATAGGAAGTGGCGCTAACTTCAAAAATCATATTAGCACAATATGGGAGGACTTTCAGAGCTCCAGAGTTGCAAGAAAGAATTGTTTGCGTGTTGCAACACACTTCAAATAGAATAATATTTGGTCTTGTTTAGCGGAATTTCAGCTAGCTCAAATTGTGACACAAGCTAATCGAACCATAACTTCCGACTGGATTTCCCAAATGGGACTGGTTTCAGAGACACCGATCCAAATTTTGGAGGTGGAGAAGAGCAACGAGGTGTCAAATTCTTTACACTCTTCTACCGGAATCATATGGTGCTGTTATGCTTTCACTTTAAACTCACAATACTCGACAACTTACGAAACGTGGGTTACAAATTTCATACTGGGTTCAAAATAACTATTGTAAATACTACAAGTAGAAATTGAAAACTCCTGGTTGGGGAACCTAGTAGATTTGTTATGAGGCTGTGCTTTTAAATTTATTTTTTATCCTTTTTAGGGAAATTTTGTCAAACGTCACATTTTAATTTGGAGTTAACATTTGAAAAACTTTAAAACAATTGTCTTTTTTAGAAATATTTTATAAATTTTTATTTTTTATATATACTTAACAGCTATTAAGTTTTAAAATTATTAACTTGATTATTTAAATTACTGTCTTTGTTTTCCACATTTTATTAACTAATTTAACAAAAAACAAAATCAAGACTGACAAATTAATTTTACAAACAATTTCTATTTAATGGGCAAGAGAGACGGAGCATGGGCAACACTATCTTTACCTTATTCTTCCTGCCGTGATTGCATCTGCAGCCAACATAAAAACATCAAATGGCGGCATAAGAAAACGTTCAGTAAGCGATATTTTGTGTTGGTAGCTTCAACTCTACCAGACCGAAAGAGAAAACCATAAAACTTGTGCCATTTCTTTTCCTATAGGAAAATAGCAGTACGCTCACTGCATTGTTATATGCCCTCGCTCACTCCACAGACGCTCGCTCACTATAGAAAAATGTTAGTTTTGTTCCAAATCGAAAAAATCAGAAAAAAAGGCTGTTATTAATAATAAATTAGGAGTATTGTTAACATGAATATTCTAGTTTTCTTATTTGCGTATTTTATCTTTTGAAAACTGTTTTATATATACTTATGGTCCCGTAAACCGGATGCCAAGCAAACTTTAATCTGGTGATTTGTTATTAATTTTGTCTTGAAAGGAAGATATTGATTAGTTAGGATGACTTTGGATTTGGGTGTGAAAATTTTCAAAAGCATTACTAACTCGAAAATTTTCTAAGAGGAGGAGAGATATTTCTGTCCTAGCTGCCTCAAGTGGACTTACAAATGTTATTGGGAGTAAAGATTTTTCCCCCAATGATTTTGCTTCTGTTAAAAGCCCTGTGGTCGTCAATGCCTATAGCGCCTGATCCTGTTACTATTTGATTAAGGTCGTACTCTGGTAACTTGGTTTGGAAAAATCGATTTTCTTTTATTTACATTACTATATATTAAGAATATACTGTAAAAATTTTAGACCGAAATTCGAAATAATGATGAAGTTATAGCACATATACGTGAGCGCTTAGTAGAAGTGCGTGTTGAGCAAACTGCCGGACCCCTCTATTGTTTACGTGCTACCGTTATACCTGCTTCTAACGTCGGATACCTTTGAGTATACTAAAATTTTTCCCTGTTTCTTCACATAATTTATTTTGGAGCTCAGTTATATCGAAAGTCAAAACGAACAGTCAGTGTACGTTCCTTACTATGTGCGCAAACATCTTCGAAGAGCGTAAAAATGGATTGGAAAGGAAACTTTAAACGCGTTTTTCTGGATACAACGTTTTTACGGTCGGACGGGGTAATAAAAAATGTTCTAAACAACCGATTGGACTGAAATTTGGATATCTTATTCTAGAATCTTTATTTTTCGTCCCTAAATTACCATTTACAGCCCAATTTCCACTAAAAAAAGTCACTTTTTTTCGAAGCCCACCATATGGTTATTTTTCAACAAAATTGTTTAATCCTAGTTTCAACCAGATTCAAAAAAATTAAAAAAAAAAATTAAATTGTATTATACATTCTTAGATATACTATGTATTAATAACGTATTAAAAAAAAATCGATTGAATTTTATTTTCCCCTAAGAAAAGTTCCCGAAAAAAGCATTAAAAACGTGCAAGTTACCAGACTGCGACCTTAAGAGTTCAGAATTCTTTATTCGAAGTTATATTATATTAGAGGGGATTCCGTCGGCGTTACCCGGCGATAATATAGATTCCTAGACCGGTAGATTTGGGCATTGAAAAGCGTGGAGTTGTTAGAGATGCATAATTTCTAAGATGTGATCTGACTAGATCGCGTGATTCCGTAATCTAGGGTTTCACTCTGTGTGTGTGAGAGATGGGGCGCAGGTGTGTGTGTATGTGTGGGGGGGGGCGTACATACGTTCATAAGTGTAACAGAGTGTAAACAGAGTGTAGATCTCTAAGTCGACGCGTTCACAGGCAGTGCCCAAATATATAGTAAAAAGCAAAGTTTTTGTATAGGAACACTACGAAGGAGTTGCCTGATTGGTTCCTTTTTCGAACTTAAATATACAAAATTACAGTGATCTATTTCGACGCGTGAGTGTCCAAATATATAGTCAAAACTAAAATTTTGTATTTCAGCACCAAGAAATGGTTGCCCATTTTGCTCAACTTTTGGTCCTGTATTTGCAAATTTTATGAAAACGCCGTGTACAAAATATAAGCTACCCCCGTCTACGCCTCCTCAGGCAGCTTCCAAGTATTGTATATATAGTAAAAACCCAAAGTTCTGTATGGTAACACCAAGAATGGGTAACTCGATTCAGTCCATTTTTGACATTTATTTACAATTACTGTGAAAACACCATGTACCAATGTTTAGCTCTCCACGTCGACGCACTCACAGGCAGTGCCCAAATATATAGTTAAAAACGAAATTTCTGTATGGCAACACCAAGAAGGGGTTGCTGTTTCCAATTTTTCTTTCCCTAAAATTATAATGACGAACATTTCAAAAAGTAATATTAGCCAAGTCGATCTAGCCGTTCTTAAGTGATGCGTCTACCAACGAACGCAATTGATTTTTGAGGCCAGCCCGTCCCTTTACCTCGTATAGGAATTTGTATGTTTGTATATTTATTTAGATTATTTCTGTTTTCGACACTCTTGTAGACCCACTTTTCGTCATCATAGCGAGCTGAAATTTGACACACAGGTTCATGTCGCGAGAATCGAATCTATTAAAATTTGAACCGGAAAATCCGGAAAATCGGGAAAAATTATTTGAAAATTTGGTACAAATTTGATTAGTGATAAATCCGTTTCAGGAAAAATTCAGTTTTCCGATTTTTCCGAAAAAATTTCCAGAACTTGCCGACTTTTCCGGAATATTTTCCGGTAAAAAAGTTTTCTAAATTATGCAGGATCAAGTTCCCTATCAACTCGCATCATTACTTTCCCTCCGACAATGGTGAAAACTTTCAGAAAAAATCGAGGAAAATTCATGTAAAACGCTTTTCCGGAGTTTTTCCGACCAAGGAAGCGTTTGAGCATTTTGCAACCTAAGACAAAGTTGTAGAGCGAAATGAGTTGCATAAAGTTGCTTTTGTGGAAAACTCCACGGAAATCCCGGAAAAGCGGGAAAATCATTGGTAATTTGTTCATCGATATGATTAGTGATAAATCTGTTTCAGGAAAAATGCAGCATTTTCCAATTTTTCTGGAAATTTTTCCAAAAATTTCCGGAATTTTCCGACTTTTCCGGAAAATTTTCCGACAAAAAAGTTTTATAAGCTTTCTCTTCAACAATCATGAAAAGTCGAGGAAAATTCATGTAAATTTTTAAAGAAATGTCATAGTAATAGGAAAAGTCTGTGGAAAACATGGAAAAGGGGGAAAATTCATGTTATATGGGATCAAGTTGGAATACAGCTAAAAAGCGCTGTTAAAACATAATTTGAATTTCAGAAAACCGTTGCAGTACTTCAACGATTTGATACTCGAATAAATTTTTTTAAAAACTTGTAAATCAGTGTCTTTTCGTCATAAAATTGTTTTGAAATATCTCCATGCAGCACGTTATAACAATTTAGTTAACGTGAAAATGACAGAAAATAAAATAAGTAAAAAACGAGTTTTCAAACAAAACTGAGGCCAAGCTGCATGAAAAAGTAGAAAATAAACTTTTCTTCACACACAGAGGTGGACTCAGACTTTTTGATTGGGACATTTCTCTTGAATATTCTTTCTCTTCATGAATCAAATCACTTATTACCTCTGATTGATCATGCTGAAATATATCGGTGATTGTCAGCGAATAAAATCAGAGTCCACCTCTGTGTGTTAAGAAAAGTTTATTTTCTACTTTTCATGCGGCTTGGCCTCAGTTTTGTTTGAAAGCTGGGTTTTTACTTATTTTATTATTTATATAGATCTTATTTTATTTTCCGAATGATAAATTATTTAAATAAAATTAAAAAGTTTAATTAATTATTTAGTACATATTTATCCACTCCAATATAGTTGATACCTATACTAAGTTTGTCATTCGTTTGTAGCTCACAGAAATAATGCTGGTAGAGCAAAATGGGTTGGACACCCATGCATAAAATTAAGAGTTATCTTATCCGTCTATCCGTCCGTCAGTTTGTTCATCGGCACGATAGCTCGCGAGCAAGTGAACCTAAAGAGCTGAAATTTGCACATAGACTTTAAAAAAAAAGTAAATATAAGTTCGATAATGGAACAAATCGAGTAACTTCTTCGTAGGGTTGCCATACAAAAATTTCGTTTGTCACAATATATTTGGACACTGCTTGAGATCGATTGAGCCGACTGAGCTGAAATTTTGTACGCCGTCTTTTCATAGAAATTGTAGATATAAAAACAGGCTAATTCAGACAACCTCTTCCTGTTGTTTCCATATAAAAATTGGGCATTTTTACATACATTGTCAAGACTATCAGTCCTAGGCGTTTTTATTGTACCAAAAAGCTCTTTGGAATAAATATTTAAATAAACTATGAAATTGGTTATAATCTTTTTTTTCTGCTCGACGAACCGTTCTAGAAATATATGCGAAAAACCTCATCAAAAATCAAACTTGCACAGATGGGTGCCCATACTAAATTACATACGGGCTTTTATCTAGGTTTTCGTCTTACACCAATTCTAGTTTTTACTTGATAGAATTACTTTCACGATATAAAATTTGGATAAAATAAAAATTGAATGTGTGTTGTGTGTCTTTTTTTTTTATATAATTAATATTTTATAGAAAACAAGTAAAAAAGATAGAATTGGTATAAGACCAATTCTTATGATACCCTAGATAAATACCCGTATGCCCCATGACACACGATGGTACACACTCGAGACTAGACACGACGTAAAACCGGTTTTTGTATCGAATGTGTATCAGTGGGTTCGTCGAAATAAATATTTTAAAATTAATTATTTGAGTTAATTAGTAATAAAAAAAAGTGTTTTACCAAAGGCAGTATATTCATTGATACTCAACAGAAATTCGAAAATTTATATTAAAATCACTTTACCCCCGAATCTAAAAAAACAACTAAATTTTAGCTTATGTTAGGATTACACCTAAGTTGTTGCCGCGTATATTTTGCATGTGAGAACTGCAGCGATGTGTTCGCGTAATTGTTGTTTATGAAGTGTGATTGAATTTGATTAGTTGAATGGTGCTTGCGTTTCCTCGGACTTGAGTATATTATCTAGCTATGGTGTGGAAGCGCTTGTCTTTGCAAGCTCTTGTCATATATCTCGCTGGGAAGATGCGACGGGAAGCTAAATCTGGTAAACACTAAAGTCATTGATTTAAACATCAAATGTTTACTACGGCCACAAACACTTACTTCATTCCATTTATTTATTTATTCTATCCACAGTTATACATACGTATGTATTATCTACTAATATAAATCATTCAATACTTTTCACACAAACAATGTTTTTGCTTAATTAAAGATCTGTAGATTGCAAGAATCTCAACAAATTTCTATAATTTCTATTTTACTGACTTCTGATAGTTTTGATAGTGTTTGATACATAATACATAGTTATGTGTATATTTACGTAAACGAGTGACATTGAGAATAAATATATGAGTATCTAGTTAAATTTGTGGACATATGATATCCAGGTACATATGTGTTATGCGTACTTTAACCTTTCTCAAAATTTATCGTGACAGAATAAGCAAATATTGTCTACCAAATTAATTGAATGACGAGTCGCAATTTTTAGTAAAAATATTTATTTACGATATTTACGCCAATATCATTGCAAAACATAATTGTTTCTATAAAGTGAAAACAATTTCGGGTCCGCTTTCCTGTTTCCTCAACTCTTAATTGGACTATTATCGTGGTCACACCTAACTCACGAAAACACAAAAAATTTACGACCTGCAATCGCGAATAATCACTGAAGGGAACATTTTTTTTAGGAATTCCGCACTAAGGCACCCTACATCGCTTTTCGTTAGAGCACTGTAAAAACTTCTCCATTCTAACCGTGATCTTCAAATTGGGCAACGGTTGCCACTATTGAAAGCACAACCATAAGGAAAAGATAGACGCCCTTGAAGGACGCTTGTTCTTATTTGCAGTGCGTGCTGCCATTAAATTAATCTTTCAGGCTGGCTAAAACGTGTTATCATTAGTCGAGATTTATGCCCTGTAATTTTTGTGCTAAAAGTCCGTTTTGCTGGGAAAAGATATGGTTGGGGTATATAATTCCTAGTTGGGGCTACCCATAACCATTGGACATTGCCATACAAGAAGGTTTGTAGTACTAAGGCACGGGCACCCCTCTAAACGAGGTACACTTTGGCATTTAAGAATGGCTTGCCTGGTACTTGAATGATGATGCAAGGACTGGGCAAATAAAAATTTTTATTGCATCTCTTTATGATGGTCGCCTTAAACCCTCTTTATGGCGGCATATGAGTTATGCCTATACCAGAAGCGGTGCTAAGTGCGGCACTCAGTAGCTGACACAAGAACATAATTAACATGGGAGATGCCTTTCGTGACAGACTTTAAGAGACACCGGTATGTTGGGACGCAGTGATATACAATCAGTGGCTCGAAAATGTATTCTCCCACTATAGCTACTATGAGATGCTAGATGACACCTTCTCTACTAGGAAAAAGGAGGAAAGGACATGAAAAACGCGCTCGAACGCAAAAAGCTTATACCGAAAGGGAACATTGTCAACTGGAAAGGGAAGTGCTTTGAAAGCAGGTATGGGGGTACACAGATCCCCGAGGTTCTTTTCTGGAAATTCACGAGCTGCAACAATTTATTTGTGTTTCGTGCATTTTATCCACGAGATCTGAGTGCATATTGCATTGGAGCCACTTGGATGACGGAACAAAACTCCTTGGTTAGCACAGCCACACATATGTTTGCATATGGCAGCAGAGCTTGGAATGGCGGTCGCTTGTCTGATGGTAGTGTTATGAGTGCTGAGATATACTTAGCCACTTGAGACAAATTTGATGGCATCCTTAGGCGAAGACGTATTTTATGAGATCTCATTTTGTCTTTCGGGGGCACTTCTTATTATTCAATGCTCATGTGAGTAGTTACATTCTATTGAAATTCTAAATTCTCATTTTTATTTAAATTCTGAGTGTCTGATAGCAGTCGTAGTTTTTATAAAAAGTTGACAAGTGAAGTAAAAAACAATTGTTAAGCGAGTAAAAAAATGTTAAACATTTCTAAGTCAAATTGTGATTAGATGAAAACCCATATAAAGCTAACAGTAAAGGCGACCATGTAAGTATAAGTAATAAGGGCAATGAAACAAAATGACCTCCAAAAAATGGTGTTATATGACTGCATAGTAGTTCTTGAAACTTTTGGCAACATAAATTTTTTCTGTCAGTATTTTGAAGTAAAATAAAATCTCAATAATATTTGCGCGATGGCTACATATATGTGAGCGTCAAAAGAGTTAAATCAAAGAACATACATATATCATTAAGTTAAATGAACTGGGGCAATAGTCTGATTTTATAGTACATCTTTACTAATATATACTGTTGATAATTTGTAGCATCATTGCTAGTCGAATCAAAGTTTTTTCTTAAAGCAATTTTAAATTGGAGTAGATTTTGTTGCAAATCTTTTCGTAATTTCAAGCGAAGTAAGGCTTTGGTCCGATTGCTGATGAACCAGACCACTGACTGCATCTATTTTTTTATTTTTTTATTTTTACCATAATCTTAAAAGTTCCAATAACCTCAAAACGGTGACATGTCACTTTGACATCTTAGGGTAGTGCCATATTGGATTTTGTATCAGATTTTACTACAATTGTATGAACCGATTGTACTATTTTACACTTTGAATATAAGACATAAATTTTCGTGCATATTGCTAAATCGAGTCAAGCAAGCGTCAATTGGCCAGATTCCTTTCAAAATGCCTGTAGTTTGTACATAAGTATAAAATTCCTTTCATAATATTGATTAATACACAGTTATCTTAGTAGACTCACTAAAGGGGTGAATGAAAGTCTTCCTCTGTTTTTTAAATAAAAACAAAAAAAAAAAAAAAAAACTTATGCTATGATAAAAAGTATTGTTGCCACAAGTTGGAATTTCTTTTCTTAAGTTAAGGTTCCTTAGCCCATACACTGCTAGCATGCTACACATTTCATTGATGAGAGGCATAAGGGGAAGGAAAAGCTGAGTGCTACACTTTTCTAAGCTGCATCATGGACGGATGTACAATTTTCTATCTGCGATTTGTGTGATAATATAATAATTAAATTCTCACTACATGCTATGAACTTGTGATACAATTATTATTTATATCAATAACTGTTAACTTGATTGAACACGCATTCTATTATCAGCATATTATTGTCATGACACGTCTGGGTAAACCTGTTGCAAAATGCTCTTGCTTCGGGTTTACTATCTCTCAGTTGGCGCTTAGAGTGAACTGCTGCTTCCGCTTACACATTAAATTCACTTTATCAAAAATTCGTTACCAAAGTATTTATTTATGTTTTTAGAAAGGATCTCAACAATCTTTGTTGTGGTATTACATTACCAGTCATATGATTGTGGAAATGTAATAATTTGAATTAGCTGATAGAATGCCGACACTTAATTAGAATTTTGTTGATCTAGGGTTCAATTTCATTGTTGAAATCTTTCGACGCATTTAGCTTGGTCGAACGTTTTTTTTTTAAAGAAATTAAGTTAAAATATTCATTCACACCTTGTTATAGGTAATCAGAAAAATACCTCACCTCATTTTCGTTTTTCCGGTTAAGACTCCCTAACTCTCCATTCGCGAAGCAAGGAAAAATGTGAGAGGTGTGAAAAGGTGCGAATCGCCAGGGACGATAAAGGGTATCAGTTATGTTCTAGAGGGTTGAACTTTCGCAGGGATAAGCTCAGCATCTGTAAGATCAATAAAAAAATTGAGAAATTTATTTGGTAACTAGGTAGGCATGGATATTAGAGGCTATAGTTTATTTCGATTAACGGTAATTTGCCGATTGGAAGGGCTCAGCGGAAAATTTTCTTCTCACAATATTGAATGAAGCCTAACTCTTTATGGGAGAGTCAGAAAGCTTTGCAGCTTATTCTGACCGAGTAGAAAAATATAGATTAAATATTTCAGGGGGAGGTATAGGGGTATAGGTGGTGGTACCAAAGTTACCTTAATAATAGTTAAGAAGCAGGCGAGATTTTCGAGTGTTTTACATTTAAAACGTACACGGCAAGAAAAGGAAGAAAGAAAGAAAAAAAAAGAAAAGAAAATCAAACTCTCTTTAAAACTCTTATGAACAAAGATAAAAAATGTGAAAGCGTAGATTGCATCCAACGAAAAGGAACGGAAATGCTTCATTTTCATAAATAAAGGAGAAGGGGCGGAGTTTTTAGATTTTCATGAAATATTGGCAATGTTTTGTTACATGTTGTTACTGTAATGGATACATGTTGTTGCTGTAATCCTATGATATTTGAGCAGCACGTGCTTTTGTTTACATTAGTTTTTCTCTGAAGAGATTAAGTGCGAGAACTCTTGCTGGATTCTCTGATATTTTCGGAAAAAATGAGAATTTTATTTGAGAAGATCTTTGCAATTCCTTTCATCATCTTGGCCAAAGCGAAATTTACCTTTTTCTTTAAAATGGGAGGTAGTGTGACCCGATGTACATTATTATGAATAGTTTGATGGGATTCTGAGGAATTCATTAAGATTTTGTCGTTCGGGTAATCCTACGTTCTCTCAATTTTTGTTTTAACTCGTTGTTTCAGTTTCACTACAATAGTGTATACCCAAGTTCTTTTCCCCTATTCATGTAAAAGAAAGTGTATAACATTGCTTGTATCATTCTAAAAAACACTAAAAATTTCCAATTTTGCTCGACTGCTTCCTATCTTCTTATTAGGTAATCTTTGGTAGTACTACCACTCATAGGAAGTTGTCCAAAATACGTCATATCTGGTATGAAATTAAGGAGGGAGCAGAAGCTAATGCAATGGTGTAGTTTGTTTTTGATCATTTTTATGCCATGACTGATTTTTTACTTCCGAAAGAAAATGTTTTACACTTGGGTCATATCCCGGTTCCCATAATATGCATATATTTCTTTTCTTTGTTTGATATCCATTAGTACTTTGTTGTGAATACTTTTCTCATGGGAAGTAAGGTTCCAAGATTTACCAGTTCTTCGCAAGGATGATTTGAAAAGATGTCCATTTTTGTACCAAAGAACACCCATTTTTCCACCATAAAAAAGACTGATACACTCCTTTTGCAGTTATCTCCAAAACCATTTATTGGACTCAAAAACTGATGACTCATCTCATTAGGGGATAAAATGTAGATGCGATTTTATCTTACATACAAGATTTAATGTGCATACTTAAAATTTTTATAGCGTCTCTTCTGTACTGGGAGACGACCAAGTTAAACATTTTCGCGTGGTTTAAAATTTTTAGTGGGTACCTTGAGACACCAAAATCCATATTTCTCTTCGTAAATATAGCCAGGATATGTGGTAAGACAATTATGTAATTTGGAAATTCCTAGGTACCTTCTTCTTACTTCACCACCACAACTAAAACAGCCGAGGGTTTTGTTGAGTAGAATAGAGAGGTTGGTAATTCTCAACACAAATTTTATCAAGTTACGGAATTCTGCACGGAGACTTAACGGAGAAAACACTAAGATTAGAGATCGAATCGGAAGTGACTCGCTCAATCGTACTTTGACTTCAATTTCGAAGTCGTTTGGCCCTGATTTCGAGCGGAAATCGAAGAAGAAGGAATGCTAATGTAAATCCAAATAACGACTCGATATCGATTCGATTTCTCAGGATATTTGGAAGACTTTGCATGTATTGGTGTTATACATAAGGGTCATATGTATTCGAGATTTCTTCAAAATATTTATTCATTTTGAATTGGATAAGCGGGCAAGCCACGTTTTGTAGAAGAATGATTATTACGTGTGTAACTCGAGCCGTGGATAGACGTGTTTTAAAGTCTGTCATCTAGGAATAATAAACGTTTTTATCTATTTAATCCGTGTTATTATCTATTTAGTTGATTCCCAAGTATGCTGAAACGTCCCGTTTTCGTAGTATTATTAGTTAACAAATTTTGTGCATAACAATTTCAGAAGTGGGATCGGATTCATGCTTCAAACGTTGTAATTCACCTACGCTAAGTGTGGGAAAATTAAGTCAGCAGCGTGTTGTATAAAGTTTCTTACGTTAAACGTTATTTTTTAAAAACCGTATAACGTATTGCATTCTATTAATTAATTTGTGGAAAAACAAAACGAAATTTGCGGAAAAAGTGTTTGGTATTAATATGCCACGTCACAAGTAGTTTATGGACATAAACGATTACACTCTCAAAACGTTGAATATATAATATAAAAATAGAAAATGGAATAACGAAAACAAACGTTGACCGGCAAATATGAAGTATAATATGAAAAAAATTACTGCAGATCAGTCATTAAAAATATTTAACATGGTAATCCTGGAGAAGAGGAAACGACAGAGAATCTGGATTGAGACCCTAAGAAAAAGTTGCTGCTTCAATCAATCAATTAGTAGGACTGAAAATAAAACCATCCCGAATTGGATGAGGAGGCTGACGATGAGCTGATGATTGTACAGGAAAATTTAAGAAAGCGAAGTAAGGAAACAGCGGACACAATGTAGGCAAACTATAATTATTCCAGACGCCTTGTACTACTCAAATTAAATTATGGAATCACCGCATATCCTGGGTATGTTTTCAAAAACAAATTATGGAAATCCTTCCAACATTTACAGAGAAATATGGATCTTGGCGTCTCAAGGTACTCGCTAAAAATTTTAAATCACTCGAAAATGGTCAAGTGGTCGTCTTCCAGTACAGAAGAGATGCTTTATGGTACGACCCCTATCCCCAAAAGCCCCTCCTCCTTACCCCGAAAGCCCCTGCTCCTTACCTATATTTTTGTTCTCTAGACCCTAAATCCGTCGGGAAAAACCCCAATGCTCTACGACCCTACTACACAGAGTTAGCCGGCCTTCAATATTTCGACACTTCTCACGTTGTCTTAACTCCCCAAGTATGTTAGAGAATCTCGAATGGTGAGTTAGGGAGTTTTAATCGGGGAAAACGAAAATTCTCATCTCCCGAACTCCCAAACTCTCCGAGTTACAGAATCCGATACCAGAGCAATCGCTCTTAGGTTGAGCATGCAGTTTTTTCAAATTATTATTTTCAATTCTTCAAAATTCATATTGCTTCTTTTTAGGGTTCCGTACCTAAAGGGTAACAACAGGAACCGTATTACTAAGACTTCGCTGTCCGTCCGTCACCAGGTTGTATCTCATGAACCGTAATAGGTAGACAGATGAAATTTTCACAGACCGTGTTTTTCTATTGACGATATAACAACAAATAATAAAAATTAAATTAAATTAAAAAATAAATGGGGCCCCCATACAAGAAACGTGCTTTTTCGGCGTTTTTTTTTTCCTCGTTTTATTTTCATTCATTACTATTATCATAAGTACGCATTTTTTTTTTTTTAAATGACAGCATTATTATTATTTTTTCAAATGACAGCATTATTTTTTCACATGACGCCTACTCTCATTCGAAAAAATAAATAAAAAGTACATACATAGTGTTAAATTTTGTGCAATGGTACGGAACTCTTTGTGCGTGAGTCCGATTCGCACTTGGCTGGTTATTTATTATTATTTTACTTCCTTATGTAAAAAACTACACAAATATTTCCTTATAAAATTTACTTGTTGCTAAAAATCTCACAGTTATAGTTACCGTTCAGTGGGAGATAGTGTATTCCTCATATAGGTATCTTTCTCTTTATAAGAGGAGGAGGAGTCACATGCCTTAAAATCTCTTCAAAACTATCCGGTGATAAGCATAAGAAATTTTTATAAATAATGTCACCTCTAATACGTAATTCTTTTATTAAATTATTTATGGCTTCAGTACCTACACTCTTTCTTAGCTATCCTTTTTTCACCCAAAACCTTTTCTTTTTCAGATTCTTATTGCAATTTTTTATGAAAATTAATGCCAAACAAGCGGAAGCTTGAAATTCTGGATCAACGAAATACTTCAGGGTTTAATTGGAAATAACCGACATCAAAAGTTGTACGCAGCAAAATCTGCTGCGCGCAACTTTTTTTTAACTACGTATAAACACCCTTGCAGCTCGAACCTTAAAAGTTGCAATGTGTAACCGTACCTTAAGTTCGCATCGCAAACTTTTTTTTTCTAGTATATTGTTCATTAACCCAAATTCCCCTGAAACTTTCTTCTTGAAGAAATTTTCTCATTTTCATATATTGTTGAGATATGCATCCCCGTTGCATGCAAATATATTTTTTTCTGATTTTTGGGTTGTCGTTTTGGAGTTATAGGGCGTCCCCTATATGGGACAGTAGGAACATAAAGAAGAAATTTAAAAAAAAGCTTTATTGATTTATTCCAGGACATAATTCACTTTAAGATTTTTTTACAGTAATTTTAGAATGTAAATTGGTATATATGCAGGCATATTGAGCAATTCCTTCGTTCCAGCTTCATTCCTTACTATGGTAGTTCTTAAAGCACCGAACATGGAGACCAACATCGCATTTTTCGCAACGAGTTGGGGCTTTCATGTGACAAACCCTGCAACGAGTTCGATTTGACTGCTCCACAACAAAGTGATCTATGCGATCGTATCGAGAATCCACGTTTTCCAATGCGGATGGACGTGACGGGCCCCTTTTTCTTTGCTGGCGGTTTGACTCCAACATGGACAGCGCGATTCTTCGTCGAAATGCTAACAGAGATGTACTTCCACCATATTGCTTATCCAACTGCCAAGAGTTATTAAATGTCACATCAAGAAGATAGGATATAAGCGGACTATACCACTTATTGCCTCTTATTGAAACCCGATATAGGGAAATATTCTGATCGGCGTGATCAACACCACCCATATTTTTATTGTAGCAATTTATAGCATTTGGTTGCTCTATAGTTTTAAATTTTTTTTTCAATTCTGGAGAAGCGCTTAACAGATTTGGTGGGGTATACAGTGTCAGAATTGCTGGCAATAGTGACTGAATTGTTGTCATTCCACTTACAAATGAGAACATCGCTCTCTTCACACAGCGAATAATCGAATGACCCTCTTGGTTTTTTCTTCAGCGCCTTATCGTCCTTAACAGAAAATGCGCTATAAAAGTTCCACAACTAACAATAAATTATAAAAGTTCACCTGTAGCTTTTATGTCCCGCAATTTTAACTCCCAAAGTAGGTTGAGCGATGTAAAAAAATTATCGAAATAAAGATGGTATGGAGTTTTTACAGCGCGATTCTGCAATACATCGCAAAAATTCAACACTACTCGAGAACCAAGACCCATGTCTTTGTAACTGCCTTTTACATCTGCTCCCTGATATGGGTCAAGCCATAACATATACCCAGACGGCGACGCCCCAACCCAAACTTTGTATCCCCAGCGAATAGGCTTGGAGCGAATAAATTGCTTCGTGGAATGTCGTCCATAGTACGGTACCATTGACTCATCAATGCAATATTTTTCTTCGAATGGTGCAAATTCCAAGAATTTTTGATTTAGATAATCAAACAATGGGCGAACTTTGCTGAATTTGTCGGTTGGGTCCAATTTATCGAAAAATTCTCGAGAAAGAGCCGAAGAGACAAGCTCACATCCTGCATCCTTGGTATTTTCCCAAAACATACTTCTTTGAGGGAACTAATTGTAGCCACTTAGTAACAGAATGCCAAAAAAACATTTCATTTCACCTACACTTACATTGAGGTATATGTTTTTGAGCATTGCATAATTATTGGTTTGTAATACAACCATCTCGTAGAAACCATTATCAAAAAATTGCTCAAAAATTTCGATTGGACTTCGTTTATTGCAAACTGTGCAATACAAAGTTTGACTAATTACAGGCTGTAAGTCTCTCTTCGCCCAAGTTAGTTTTTTTGGTGGTTCCGTTTTTCTTCTTTTTGGTTGTAATTCAGATAACGGGACATCATCCTCTGAATCAAAATCTTCATAGTCGTCATACGTTAGTTCAGCGGCTGCTAATAATTGACTTCGTGGAAGATTTGATACAGCGACATCGTTTTCATCACCTGAATCTTCATCTGTCAAATAACCACATGCATTTTCGAGAGGAAACAACGTAATTTCAGCCCGATCTGAAAGGAGTTCATCATCTCCTTCAACAATTGCCAAAAGCTGGTCCAAAGTTAAACCCCTGTAAAAAAATTAAATCAATTTATAAGAACTCTAAACTCCTACTGTCCCACGGATGGGACAGTAATAATGCCGCTCCCGTACTACGTACGCCATGAATTATACTAAACATATTTTCAACTATACACAGCTGCAATACCTTGACATTAACAGTTGGGAAAAAATATATATATATATATCAAGTTATTAATTAAAAACTTACCTTACACACGACATTGTACGAACTGTCAATTTCACTTCCTAAAAAAATTGAAACTACCAACACGCACGTGAAAAATAACTGTTTATTTGTTTACTTTTATATACACACAGCCTACTGCGATGAGAGTAGTATGAGGATAATTAAATTGCATATAAATGGGCGCCCAAATTTAGGAAAACTGTGGGTGTTCCACCTAGGGGACAGTAGGGCAATCTGGGTTAAGGTTGAGAGTATTAAAACTACACAATGTAATTGAAAGTTTGATGGATACTGTGGAATCGATTTAAGCGCTATTTTGCTACGTATTATTCCAAAATTACTATAAATTTTATATTCTTAGTACGAAGAATCCATGCATATGTGCTGTATTTTCTGTAATAAAAGTTGCTTCAGAGTCTACTAAAGCTCGTTTTGACTATTACCAATGCATTTGCAAGAAGAGTAATGTTAGTGTCTGCTACTTGTTGTTACTTAGCTTTAGATTGATTTGTAGCAGATTCGTTTCAGTATTAATGTAACTGTGAAATTTATCAGCACTTTGTTGGTGTCAAAGCTTATGATGTTGTTAACAAGTTGCAAATTTCGATGTACTGTAATGCGTTTTTATAACTTTGTGATTCATACAATTTATACAAATATTGTTTAATCTTATAAAGTCAAGTCATTGAAGAACACTTTTTTTCTGGGAACTTCTTCAATTGTAAA
Source organism: Dioctria rufipes (assembly GCA_963924295.1). Classification (NCBI taxonomy): domain Eukaryota; kingdom Metazoa; phylum Arthropoda; class Insecta; order Diptera; family Asilidae; genus Dioctria; species Dioctria rufipes. The sequence goes on from OZ002743.1 coordinate 127,720,616, forward strand.
TTCAACAAATACTTGCAGTACTTGCGAGGTTTGGTAATTTCGTGATAGTTTCTAATAGCGCATTATTATACCCTAGATGAAATCATAGGGGTATACTAAGTTTGTCATTCCGTTTGTAACACCTCGAAATAATGATGGTAGAGCAAAATGGATTGGACACCCATTCATAATATTAAAAGTTATTTCGATTTTTGCATGTCCGTCCGTCCGTCCGTCTGTCCGTCCGTCCGTCTGTCCGTCCATGCGCACGATAACTCGAGAACGCGTATACTTAAAGAGCTGAAATTTTGTACACGGACTTTAAAAAAAAAGATTAAGTTCGAAAATGAGACAAATCGGGCAACTCCTTCGTGGGGTTGCCATATAAAAGTTTCGTTTCCCGCTATATATTTGGACACTGCCTGAGAACGCATCGACGTAGAGAGCTGAAATTTCGTACATGATGTTTTTACTACATTATCAAATAAAATGTCAAAAATGGACTAAATCGGGCAACTCCTTCTTGGTGTTGCCATATAAAAATTTCGGTTTTTTCTGTATACTTTGAAAACGATCAGTCCAAGACATTTTTATTGTACTAAAAACTTCTGCAGAATACGAAATCCTATAAAATTGGTTATGACCATTTTTTCTGTGCCACAAACCGTTCTAGAACTACATATATGCGAAAAACAACTTCAAAATCAATACTTGAATAGATCGGTGACCATACGAAATTTAATACGGGCATTCATCTAGGGTATCATAAGAATTGGTCTTAGACCAATTCTAGCTTTTTTACTTGTTTTTAATTTACTGTAGCTTTCCATACTTACTTGGTTTGGGGTTATTACCACACTTTAATGGTTTTCTCGATTCTCCTAGTTCGATAAAAGAATAATTATAATTAAGGAATCATTTGATAAAATTTTATTATTACCTGAAATGGAGCTCTTACAGCCTGAGGGTATTAAAATCTAAAAAAAAACAAAAACAAAAACGGTAGAGCTACTACATATAATGTATCCTATTAAAGGTTCCAGAATAGTGTATCAATTCCTATGTTTCCGATGGCATACATATGTTCCCTTATGGAGCATGCAATTGCTTGTTGTTTTTGAAAATAGGATCCTTTTATTATTAAATCTGATATTATTGAAATCCCATTCTGCTGGAAAGTTACCTTTGAGGCTAAAATGCCGTATAAATTTCATTGCTTCACCATTTAAGGATCCCTAATGCCGTTTTTCGTGTTACCCAATCGATTTATTATTTTAAGTCATTTTTACAGATACATATAGAAGAAGGCAACAATTTATATTCACTATCGAAAGTTGGTATGCTGATATGAGTTAGTTTTATATCTTAAATTTCTTGGATACATTGGATCTTCGATCAGGAATTTTTTCTAAGTTTCTTCCAATGTTTGATATCTTTTGTTTCCCAAATATGTAAGTTGTCTTCCGCAGTAGCGAAAATCACAATTTTCTCATGTGGTTGAAATGTGATATCTCATAATTCGAATATTTCTTTAATTTTAAATTTACAAAAAACACCTGATTATTCTTCACATAATTGATATGATTAAATGATGTATCGCTTTTTTACAGATATGTGCACAATTATCTTTTTAATTAATAGTTTCTGTTCTATATCATGGATTTTATGAATAAGTTGTATCGTGTCGTTAACTTTTGTAATCGCTCCTGTTTTTTTTTACGTTCTTTTACTAAATCTCGTCTAATTTTACTCTGTCCATCATCACTTCTGTTGTTCTCTTTCCTCTGTCAAGTTCAAGAATTGTCTGTGAAAATTTTGTATAAAATAATTTATGTCTGATTCCTCAAGTTTTTATGAGCATTTTTCACCTTTTTTCACAAAGAATTTAAAATATTTTCTTTTCCTTATTCGCTTGATTTTGGGCTAGCATTATCTTCTAAGGCTCTTGTAATTGTTCACTGATCTGCTCTTGTCGCAAGTCGCAATCTTTGGTCTTTAGGTTTTTTTTTTAGATCTGCAGTATTCTTTCCTGACTGTAATGTCACTGTTTCACTATGTACAGTAATCGTTTCATGTCTTATTCTATATGTCCATTTAATTTCTTTTACAAACTTTGATCTCTGTTACGTTGAATCGACACATTTAAACTGTATTGTAATGTTTATTTACTGTTGCTTTATTATTAATGTAGATTAGTGGTTTAAATATATTCTTTTTTCATGAACAAAAGTCAGTAAATTTTTAACTATCGCGTAAACATTATATTTTTATCTGACGCTATATCGTATTACACCAGCTTACGGTGTCTTAGATCCTATTAAATACCTTTACGTAGAAGAACGGATTGAATATTGTTTGTTTAATGAAATCGCTGCTAGCTTTCTAAAACTTCCATTTCATCCCACGAAGAATGCCACCAATAGCTTTCCATTCTTCGTGGACTAGCAGGAGCAGTAAAATTTTCCATTACACACCTACCTACTAACTAATAGTTTCCTAGTTTTCACGTACGTACAAGCTTTCGGATATTCTTCGATTCCACACTTTTATTGCCTTACTGTCGTATGAATAAAAGTGAAGTCTACTAGACATCTTCTAATTAATATTTTTCTAACAAAATGTTTTATTTTGTGTAGCTAGCTGGATGAAGAGCAACCAGTTAATTAAAGTAAACCAGAATCTTCTTGATTACCCAAATGTTGACTCGAAAAGAATTAATAATTATAGCAAATGGAATGAATGGAATGAAACCAGATTCTCCTTGTCTAACTCAAAAAATTATAAATTGAAATGAACCAGACATTTTTTGACTTCTTGTCGAAATTTTTAATTGAATGGAACCCGATTCTTGTTTGTGTGGACAGAGAGCAGAACTATTAACTATTAGTGCAACTGTAGTTGCTGTTGATTGAAGCAGATAAATTACTGGTAGAAGTGCTATACATCAAAGGGCAAAAAAGCAGCGCCACCAATAGACACGGCAACAATTGATGTTACTCCATGATGAATTAGTTATCTTGATTCATAAAAAAAATCATTGTTAAGGAAGAAAATGTTTCAAATGAGAATAAGGCTGCATTCACACTGAATAGAGGAAAATGTTTTACAAACAAAAAGCAAAAAATCGGAAAAGCACTTTGCCTAATGCGTTTTTACACCAAGTAAAGCGATAAACAAAAACCGATTTACTGATAAACTAAAGGAACTAGCACTGACATTAAGCATGCTTCTTCATTTCATTCTGATATTTTACGCTTTTTTGCTGTATTGCTTGAGTTGGTGTGAATCACTTATATTCCATCAATGTAATTCTTGATCGTCATCGTGATGGCATTTTGTTTCGTTTCCGAGGTGTTGTTTCGTTTTTGTTCGGTTTAAGATAATTGTTTCTAATAAAAATTCGTGATTAGAAACATTAGCTTTGTTCTTTTGTGTACTTTGTTCTAGAACTCCCATATACTGGAGAAAAAAAATTGTTCTGTCGATTGAAGCGAACTATTTGTACTGTTCGCTTCATTTATAAATCTTCTATGAAAATGTATGAGACGTTCTACCCTCTTCTGCGGACATAAAAGAACACAGCCTCTATGCTCCTAGGCTTTTGTTTTGTGTTACTCAGTGTGAATGCAACCTAAATGAAAGCTTCTTTATATTCTATTAAAGCTTTAAAACCTTAACCCTTAACTAAGTACACATAAACCTGTCAAATTAACACAGACTAGCGGTCCCACGGATCGCGATTTAAATTTGCTTAACAATTAATAATATGAAGAAAATATTAAAATCTAAATGTGTTTTATTACCAAATGGGAACTAAAAATCATATTTCAATTAAGTTGCTGGAACTTTTTGGCTTTAATTTAGGAACTTGTCATATAATATTCCTCAAAGATTCATAAAAAGTATAACGATTTAAATAAAGAATAGTAAAGGAAATTAAATAACAAAAAATAAAGAAAAATTCATTAAATTCATTGGACTACCACGAAAACGCATATGAGAAATTGTCGGCTACAGAAAACCTGCAAGGTGCGTTCTTACCTCATTTGTGGCATACATTTCTTTAGATTTCTATTGATTTCAAAATCTGATACGTTATCATCATGGCTATCAAAAATTCTAGTCAACCCTTTCTCAAAATCTGTATCACTTCTTTTAATTCTTTCCGTAAATTGGCTTGTGCTAGGTGGTTCATCCGTATTGGCATTTCGCTAAAAATGTGCACTCATTATAAAAAAATAAATAAAAAATAGACCTACTTACTTATCAACAGTGTCGCGGTCCTACAGACCAGTTCCCATAGTAATAAAAGTAATAATCGTACTTAACACATCAGCAGTCGGTAGAGAACTAAAAACTCGAAACCCACATGGAAAAGCAAAAAAGCCGAATAGCTTAGGTTGATAATGATATAATATGAATTAGACTCCTAGCGGTTCCTGGAATCGCGCGTCAATTATTAAGGGTTAACTAAAAAACGAAATAAAGGAAATTGGATGTTTATTTACATAATAGAATATTATTTTGTAAGTTTGTCTTCAACATGTAATATTATTTTAGCGATATGAGCTACTACTAGATGAATAAGACGAACTGATTTATAAAATTCTATTTTTAAAACCTACAATTTTTAATTACAGCATTTGGAATGATTTTTTAAAAATAGAATTTATTACATGTACAGTCCACCACAAAAGTTTCGCCACAGTTTTTTTTTCATATCTCCTCTAGGTGTGAGTTGTAACAGGTAAAATTGAATACCTGTTACAACTGTTCTTGTTATCTAAAATTAACAGTTCCAAAAACCTGTTATAAAATAACAACCTGTTATTTTCAATTTTTCATACCATCTTACCGCGTAGATTAGCAATACGCATTTATTTGTTCTTAGAAATTTACAGAAAGTGTTTCGGCAGAATTTTTATTCACTTTGGTCTGAGTTATACATAAAAATTCTAAAGAAAAAATTTCCAGTAAAATTCCAGGAAAACATTGAGGCCTTCCCTACAACAGGGCGAAGCATCGTGCTTAGTATTTCTTATAACAAGTTACGATTTCATATTATCCGTAACAGCTATTTGTAATTGTAAGCCTAGTATTTCTTATAACAGGTATTTAAGTTGTAAGTAACAGTTGTTATCTTCCATGTGTAAATACTTGTTGTTTTTATCTGTTACGACGATAAATACGCCCCACCCCTAATCTCCTCCTCTGGTGGAGGCAAATAGTTGCTACAACATTTGTTTTATATTTTTGGCATATTCGCTAGATTTCGAGTAATTTCACAAATTACTGAATATAATTTGCAATTACTTTTTGTAATTGAAAATTATATTGAAGAAAGACTTACAAATATTTTACAAACAAACTTGTACCAATATTGTGCGATGATATCATTAATATAATTAGAAGGAAGCTCTTACGTAATAAATTACCGGTAATAATTTAAGTTAGAAAATAGTAATCGGCTTTTAACTACGATTAGGAATTTTCATTTTGAATGCTAATTGGAATAAAGACTGAAAATTATTTACCAATCCATTTTATTTTCATACCTCAAAAAGATGGTTTTTACTACTTCCGTAAAAGAGGGTTAGAAAAGTATACTTAAACCTTAATTAATGTTATATTTTTATTGCCTATGTTGGTATGAAATAAGAAAAAGATACAATTCAATTTTAAGCGTAGATTAACCCTGTACATCAGATTAATAAAACATAAATTAATTGAAATTTATATTAAATGGATTTTTTTTAGAGCCGGGGACAAGAGATCCCAATCACGTAGGCCTGAGCGGTCCATTGCGCTAACCTGCGAGAAACTCCATCACCAAAACCTTCCTGTCCTCTTAATGAAGCTTACCAGGTCTAAGTAAAGCAAATTTTTCAGCTCATCCATAAATAGGACGGTAGACCCAAGCGTGTCCGGTCCAAGACCGGACAAGCACACAGAAAGTGTTCGGTTGTCTCGACCTCTCCTTTCAGGCAAGACAGACTCTCAGAACGAGAGCCAGGCCTGGCTCGAAGGTCAGCCCTTTCGTTCGCCACGATCCCCATGTAACTAGAAACCTACTGAAGGGATACCTTATTGCGGATACACATCTTATCCACGGCCGACCGGCAGTACCCCAGTATCTTAGATGGGCCCGAGGGTCTCCCGTTAATGCCGGCACATCAAAAAGTAATGGGAAAAACCAGTCCAGCCGTCCTCCCAATATCCTCTGAGTGCAACCTACACACAGGTCTTTTAACATCAGCCTGAATCACAGATCTAGGGGTAGCAAGTATAGTATATAAGACCCCAAGCGCAGATATAGCCATAGATGGCATAAACCCTATAATTCCAGGAAAACAAGTCTTTTCAGGTCACCACTTGCATCTTCGACCACCATACATAAGAGGCCTTCATTACGAAACACTCGGTCATATGCCCCAAGTGCAGCCAAAAGTTCTCGTGCATTGGGCGAAAACTCTCATAGACGCATTAACTGTTTCCTCTATATGCAACCCCCACGTAAGCTTCTAGTCAAGGTATAATCCGAGTTGTTTGATTTTGGGAGAGAGTTGTAGAGTGTGGCCAAAGAGTTTAGACAGAACAAAGTATCCAAGCTTACGCCTCGGGGAGAAGAGCATTAAGCTGGCCTTTGTAGGGTTCACCATCATATCATGAAGGGTGCAACAATCCTCAACATTATTGAGTCCTCGTTGCAGGAAGACACAGGCAGCAGCCATACCGTGCCTGGAGATGGGCAGAGAGATGTCATACGCATACGCTATACATTTCACATGAGAATCCCACATTTTTCAACATCGTGCTGAGTGAGTCAACTAACATACACCAGAGTACCGGGATGAGCACGTCACATTGCGCGCAGGTGGCTTGGTGAATACAACTCTTTATATGACAAAAAAAAAATTATAAATAGTATAAAACTAGATCCAAACTTATATGTGTGCATATGTGTACGTTTGAATTCATTTATATGCCATTCCAACGCAATCTGTGAACGTATTAACGAATGCAAAATTCAGTCCACTATAAGTCAAGGGATGTGGAACCCTATTTAAAAAAGACATTACAACCCAAATGATTTTCCCACATCTAAAAGTGAACTTACTTTTTTTTAACATTAGTCTGTATAGAATTCCAGGCCATCTTTTTAGTACATCGAAGACAATTCGGCTTGACCGTTGCCCCAGTAAAGGAGAATTTACATTATGATGGCACGCATTTCTTACAGAAATTGTGAGGGAGATAGTTCATCGTATAAAGGAATTGATTTATGAGTGACGAGAGAAGCAAACGCGTTCTTCATTATTTTTCCCAGACCTCAATTTGTCAATGTGTGTGTAAATTTTTATAGTTACTATAACTAAAACTTTGTTACTGACAACCCTAATCCGTCAATTTTGACTACTGGCAACATGTTTTACTATGATTTTAATTTGTAAGTAAATACTTCGCAATTGATAGATATTTTCAATATTTGTTTATGAAAGCATTGAAATTAGGGATGTTTTTGAATTAGATATTCTAACTTAATAATTTAACTGTTTGACAGTTTGCAATTTTTACCATAAAAACTAGAGGGGAGTGTACGTGTGAGGTATTTCAATGCTTCGGTAGCATTTAAATTTCAATAAACTATCTCCCTCACAATTTCTGCAAAAAATGCATGCCATCATAATGTAAATCCTCCTTAATACGTGAAATATGTGCTAATTTGCGATTTGTGCGATATGTACGTATTTTGCACATTTTGGTTGGAACTAAGATTGACAGTTTTTAGTATCAAACAGTTCATGTACAAAATTTCAGGTGAAACGAGTTATCGGACATACAGATAAACAGGTGGATAGTTGGGGATAATTACATAAACGTTAAAGTGCATTTTAATGTTATTGGTAGCTGTTCTAAAAATGAGCGATGACAAGCTCAATAAACTAAGTATAAGTAAGAAAAATTATAAATCGTCAATCCAAAATTTATTTTCTCTCATATAACAATCTTTTCAGGGTAAAATCAATGATTTAGACATTGATTAAATATTAGTCGAATAGAGGCTTAAATCCTTCTATTCCCTACTGTTTCCGTATATTTGCCTATTAAAGGGCACGAATAAAATTTGGGTTAACAAGTATAAAAAAGGTACAATTGGTCCAAGAGTAATTTTTATGATACCCTAGATAAATATTCGTCAAGTTTTTTTTACAGTGATTTTCGAATATATTTCTATAACTGTTGGTCGGACAGAAAAAATGATTATAAGCAATTTAATAGGATTTCACATTCTGAAGAACTTTTCAATACATTAAAATCGTATAGGACTGATCGTTTTCAATACGTAAAATCCCTAAATTATTATGGCAATACCAAGAAGAGGTTACCAGATTTAGTTCACTTTTAAAATTATATTAACTATTTTAATCAAAACACTATGTACAAAATTTCAGTTTTCTACGTTGACGCGTTTTGAGGTTGTGTCCAAATATGTAGTGCAAAACGAAATTTTTGTATGGCGAAGGTGTTACCGGACTTGTCCCATTTTCGAACTTAATTTTACTTTATTTTTTTAAAGCTCATGTGCAAAATTTCAGCTTTCTAAGTATACGCGTTCTGGAGTTATCGTAGGGACGGGCGAACGGACGGACAGACGGATGGATGAACAGACGGATGGACGGACGGACGGACAGACGGACATGCAAAAATCAAAATAACTTTTAAAATTACTCGTGGGTGTCCAACCCATGTCTCTCTACTAGCATTATTTCTAGGTGTTACAAACGGAATGATAAACTTAATACCTATACCTTTTAGATTTCATCTAGGGTATAAAAAGATAGTGTGACTGAAGAAATTAATTGGATTAATTATTCTTTAAATTTTCATTTATATCTCATATATTATAGATTAGATTAGATTAAGTTTTGGTGGGACGAGTTGCCTTTGCACTGCAACTATTCATTGACTTATTGTGCACCACTCTCCTTTACAGTTCATCCAGCAACCCCACTCTTCCTAGGAAGAGTAGTATTTTTGTTTTTCTGAACTTTCCTTAAAGTCGGCTAGCTTTGATTTCTTTTGGATGTCTTTTGACTCAGCGCTGCACATTGCTGGTTTTTTCGTTTATGCTCTATAAATGATTTAAGTTTTACTCGTGTCCTGTTAACATTTTGGTCACCTCATTCGAACATTCAGTTGACTATCGTAGTAACAAATACATATATATAAATATATTTTAAATGGTTGTAGTTCAAATGGAGCTCACAGAGATTCGAAGTATGATTGTAACATCTGTCAAGAAATAGTTGAGTCATTCTATTTAATAATTATAAATAAAAATAATCCCATAAAAAAAATTGTGGGTGAAATATAATATTTGGTGTCGCCTCATTAATATTTATACTAATTTCTTTTTATTTTCAAAGAAATCACTTCATGTTTTAAATTATTTACTTTACTCAACGTAAATCTTTTTTATTTTCTTTGCAGGTAAGCAATAAACAAACTGGTTCACATCTCTATATTTGACATATATATTACACACATCATGCAGATTTATTAAGGTAAAATAAAAACTGCTATTTCTTTAAATCCATGACTAAATTTAAAAAAAAAAACTAAGTAGTAGGAGGTCATTCTCTTCGTCATTCATTTAGTTCAAGTAAAAACTGAGGGCAAACATGATGTCGTGCCAGCCTTCAATTACCACTTGGTAAATTGGTGGGTCCAAGCGATCTCGTTTTAAGCGTCCTTTGTGAAAAGAATGTAGATCAGTTCATGTAAACTGAATTTGTTATTCTTTTCACAAATTAGAAATAGAAATTTCCTTTAGCTTGCCGTGAAAGATGTTACATAGAATCCGATGTCTTACTTAATAGTCCCGAAATTTTGCTTTTATCACAGCAGGATATGAATATTGCGTAATTGTAAAACTATTCCGATAACAAATTAAACTAGGTAGGAAATGGAAAAATATGCCTCTTCTAAATGCATTCAGAGAGCCAGAGCACGAGTCTACTTGCATGACCACATGACCATAGAATGTTGTCTCTTGATGAGAATGCCTATAATTAGTGTTCCAACTAAAATCGTAATTAAGGCATCCAAGTATTAAGAGTAATATGGTAATCATTGAATGGATATATATATATATGAATGATTCTTGTGTATTTTATATTTGGTACTAAAAAATAAAGAAATCAATAAGAGCTATAAAAAAATATTTCTTCAAGTAGGCTCTATGGGATTCACCGGCACAACATAAAAGTAAAAAATTAGTATAAAATTATTCATTATTCCATCACATAATCTTTTACGTAGAGCGGCAAAGTATCAAGTCTTGAATTCACTGCCAACAGGTTCCAAACAACAAAATGGAGTGACTAGAAAAATAAATGAATGGAGCAGAAGAGAAAAAATATAGAAAACATAAAAAAAACCAGAAAAACAATTAAAAAAGCTTGAATTGCTGTAAGACCCATTCTTATGATACCTTAATGAATGCCCGTATGTAATTTCTTATGGTCATCCATTTCCGCAAGTGTGATTTTTGAAGTGGTTTTTGAATATAACTCTAGAGCTTTTTAGTACATTAAGACCGTATAGGATTGATCATTTTTACAATAGACGTAAAAAAGCTGGCAACACCATAAAGGGGTTATCCGATTTAGTCCATTTGTAAAATTTTATTTACTGTTACTATGAAAACACCAAGTACCAAATTTTAGTTCTCTTTATTGACACGTTCTTAGGAAGTATCCAAATATGTAGTGGAAAACAGAATTTCTATATGGAGTAGCCCGATTGGTCCCATTTTGAACTTATATTACCTTTTTTTTTTTATAAAAAGCTTGTGTGCAAAATTTTGGCACTCTAAGTGGATGTCTTCTCGACTTATCGTGTGGATGTGACATGCAAAAATCCAGATAACTTTTAATATAATACGAGGGTGTCCAATCCACTTTGCTCTACCATCATTATTTTTAGGTGTTATAAATGGAATGATAAATTTAGTATACCCTCTGATTTAATCTAGGGTATAATAAGAACAAAGAAAAAAAGCTAGAATTGGTATAATACCAAATCTTAGGATATCCTAGATGAATGCTCTTATGCAGTGTTGATATTCAACTTTTGACCGAAAATAACTGGTATTTTGAAAACTTTAAACAAAAAAAGCTGGGATAAATCATGATCGTGGAATTTTGTGGAATATACCAAAAGATGTCTCATGAAACCTGTTTCGATTCCTGCCAAGCTTTTGAAAACTTATCATTTTATTAAAAAAAGCTAAAAAAGCCAAGCTGGAAAGGCTTTCTATTTTATCTGACAAAAATAAAAAGCAAGCTGGTTTCTTATTTTCGGGGTCCGGACTAGTTATGAATTTTTACCGAAAAAAGCTTAATTTACTGTTATTCTTATCCGATAATAATTTTGAAGCAAGAGAAGCAAGGCTTGATTTTTTTTTTTTCGGTAAAAAACAGGGACTGAATCAGGTATGACTTTTTACGAAAAAAGTCATCTTTACTTGTTATTCTTGATCGATTCGGGTAATCCTACGTTCTCTTGATATTTGATTTTAAACTCACTGTCTCAGTCGCACCAGAATAACGCATAGCCAAGTTCTTTTCCCCCATTCATGCAAAACACGAAAGTAAAGGGTTTTCCAATAAGAGGTGTTATTTTAATTAGCCCGCTATTTCGGTAGCTGTCACTTTTGGAACTGTCATTTTTTGACATTTGACAAGTAGAAACTACGCCATTAATAAAAATGGTACGATACACGATTCCACAATGCACTGAAATTATTAAAATTCACTATAAAAATGGTGAAAATGTGGCATAGACGGTTCGTAAAACTCGAATATTTTTGGATCGTCGTGAAGCACCTTGTCGGACCGCAATACAGAAATTGGTAGAAAAATTCGAGCTGTCGGGACAAGTTAGTGATGTGAAGAATAAAACCCGTGCACGTCGCTCAAGAACAGCCGAAAATATTGCTGCTGTAGTCGAAAGTGTTGAAGAAAACCCAGGTTTGTCCATTCCTCGTCGTTCTTTGGAATTAGGCATTCCACAAACGTCATTACACCGTATTTTGCATAAAGATTTGGGTCTTAAGGCTTATAAAGTTCAGTTAACACAAGAACTCAAGCCGACCGATCATCAACAACGTCGAGTCTTTGCTGATTGGGTCCTTGAAATGCATGAAAATGATCCGGAATTCCATCGAAAACTCATCTTGAGTGATGAGGCCCATTTCCACCTCGATGGCTTCGTCAACAAGCAAGATTGTCGCATCTGGGGCTCGGAAAACCCAAGAGTTATTGTTGAAAAGCCTCTCTATCTTCAACGTGTGACTGTTTGGTGCGGTTTATGGTCCCGCGGGGTCATTGGTATTTAGTAGTGCGCACGATAGTATGCTGATAAAATTCCTGGAAACAGCGATTAGGGGGTGTCAAAGGTATCCTCAATGTGCGAAAAGGCCTCAAAAATTAAGGATAGACGATTCGATCCCCGTTCAATGACCGATATAATGAATGGAGAGCCATATCAATCAATCTACCTCTTGGGTTGCGTGCTTCGAGGTGTTCACAGTGTGTACGGTCACGTTTACGTTATAGAAATGTTCATATCCTTGTACGTTGCCTTGCTGGGTTTCGGATTGCAAATAGCATTCATAATTCGCCATTCCTATAGAGACTTAGATTTGCTTAAATCAGTAGAGCTGATAAGTCTAATGTAAGGGAGCAGCCTCCAGCTCTTTAATTTAGTAGAAGTAGTGGTTTTACTAAAGCCCCTAGTTAACATAATATAATTCAATGCGGCATATTCTAATGTGACTCTGAAAATTACGTTCTTCGCACTCAGAAGGACAGAAGAAATTCCATCGAGATACGGGGCCTTGTAGGCTTTTGAATTTGACCATATTGAGATAATGATATCTAATTATGCCTGCCTGAATCCTACAGTCTGCGAAGTTGGTCGGCAATATAAGCTCATTGGCTTGTTCCTTTTATGTCGTAAATGAACCATCTCGCCTTCTCAGCGCATTCAGTATGGGAGATAGGTCACCTTTTAATGCCCTGAGCAGTTTAATTGCCATCAACATCTTCGCAGGCTTGTCCTTTTAATTTCTTGAGAAAGATTTTGTATTTATTTTGAGTCTGCCGGTAAATCCGTAAATTTTTCCGGACCCATGGCTCCTGCAAAAACACGAACTTTTGTTGTTGGAACTTTTTACACAAGTCAGTAAGGTAGTGGCCTAGTAGAGAAAATGCAACCCTGTTGTGGTGCAGATTGATCTGAGTAAATAGAGTCTCAGCCATGTAGTTTCACGCCATTCCTGAGCAAGGAGGACTTAATTCTGCCCAGGGAAAGATTCCGTCAACATCATGGCACCATGTGGAAGGACTGCACTGGCACTTCTTAGTGCGTACCAACAATCAGCCTTCTTCAGGCTTTCCAACGCCCGCTTCAATTAGTGCAGCCAACTCTCGTTTTCGTCATCCAGATGGATCCGTCATGAATAAAAAATCCCCGAAACGTCCTTAGAACAACTGATTTCTTGCCGATAGCCTCCCAGAGTCCGCTCTGAAAGGTAAAAACCATATTATCGCAGAGAATTTCTGGGTTGCTTGCGCTCACAACTACTCGAAAAACAGTTTGAGCAGCCTGTGCGAAGGCGTTCGTCCTACGGTCCCCTATGTATTAATAAGTTTGATGATTGTGTAGATCATCTAAAACAAGTCACCTATTTGTACTATTTAAGATTTAATAAACTATAGAGACCGATGGGCAAATCAATATATTCAGTACTTGCTTACAGAGCATTGGAATCCTTCCAAAAGAACGGTTTAAACTGAAATAGATTACCTATATAGTTTGCCGTAAAATAACTGTACTGCGTATATAGTTTATTTCTCGTTGAGTGTTTCGAGTGGAAGGAGGTGATACCACTCTAGCCAAACAATAAAGTGAATGGCGCGGTAGTTTTTCACAAAACACCCTGCATTTTAAAAAGTACAGTGTGTATGGGCACTTTTAAGACCTAATTGTATGTAGAACCGCATGGACTTTCCAATGACTCCACCATCCCTGCCCTCCTGTCTTCTCCAGAGTTATATCGCTCTAAATTGTATATTTCGGAAGTTTTACCTGTTTTACTTACCAACATAACTTTTATTTACATGAATTGTGAAGTCTTTTTTAACCTGAATTATTACATCTATGTCTTAGTTGTAGCCGTGCCGTTACAGAATTATTAGCGCTTAACCTATTCAATTAAAGTCAGTGAAGTAATACCCTCGGCAGACGAGCAAAATCAATGATCATTCATTCGTAATTCAATTTTTCAAAAATCGCTTTACATTTGAAATTTAATTTTAATTATTAAAAATGTGCTGTCAGTTACATATAAAAATTGACATGATTTTCGTTTTAATTCGCAAAATCTTGGGTAACTTGATTTTTGAAAAAACCAATTACGAATGAATGATCATTGATTTTGTCCGTCTGCCTAGGGTATAACTTACAGAGCTGGGCAATACTTAAGTAAAAAAAGATTTAAGTACTCAGTACTTTTGAAATGCTCCTACTTAGTACTTGAACATAAGTACTAGCGTCTATTTACTTGTACTTAAGATTTACTTATGTACTTAAGTAACACGATTTTTACTAAAGTTTTTATGAGTCTATTAAGTACCTACAAATATCTAACTCTTCGTAGAAAAGCAAACACAATCTCTAGCGTAACTATTGTTGAGAACTGTCAAATCATGTGCCGCACTCACTCGTCAACGCAGAACCTTAGACAAACTAATAACATACAAAGAAGACAGGGCAAGTAAAGCAAAAACTAGTAACGTCTCGCTCGAATATAAAATCCACGATACCTCGACTTGATGACATAACCACTGACATGTATAATATGGACTGACTACGTTCATAGAAATACAATGCAGAAGGTGGGCCCACTTCTATATTGCTGACCTTCGGTCTAAGCACCAAGTACCAACTGAGAGAGAACTGAAAACAACAAATAAATTAGTGGATTCGTAGAAATACATGATTTTAAATTAAAGACTATATACTCATTAGATACGTAGAAGAAATTCTAAATATTTTATTAAAATCACTTCCCGAGCTGCGTGCTCACTTTTTCATCTTCCCGCCAACGATTTTTTCAATGTTGGCACCGACGTAAGAACTCTTTTTGACACAAGCAATTGTGCCCACGTCGAATAGAAACGTAAGCAGCCTCGCTCCAATATAAAATCAACGATTCTTCGACCTGATGTAGGGAAGGCCTCAATTTTTTCTTAGAAATTTACTGAAAATATTTTCCTGAGAATTGTTATGTATTATTGGAGGCGATAATGGGTGTGCTTGGGCGGACCTCTAATAGTTTTTATGAGTGTAGCAATGAGAGGAGAAAGTTTTACTCTACCTGCAGCGCCGAAAACTATAAAAAACTATAACTAGTAGCCACTGGTTACTATACATATTTTAGTTTTGAAAAGGTATTTATTTATTAATATCTATTAAATGAACTTGATAAACTTCATTATATTACTGCCAATATACAAAAATTCTAAAAATTTACTTAAAAAAGTACTTCGAAAAGTGCTAAGTACTTTTTATAGACTTAGTACTTAGTTACAAGTACTTTTTATATATGCGGTAATTGTACTCAGGCCTTCAGTACTTGTACTTGTACTTAAGTACTTTTTCTTTGGTACTTGCCCAGCTCTGGTAACTTATTATTCTAGTATAATGAACTCCGAAGAAATTTTTTTTACTTATCATGCTTCATAGTAATTAGAAAAAGAAATATCCTCAAGGCTAAGAATAAAAAGGGCAGGATGAAGTCTGAGAGCAATGCCGTGCATTAATAATAATGGAGGACATATTCAATATTTTTTAAATTCATAATATATTTAAAAAGGTAATAAAGTTGTTGTTGTACGCTTATTTGCATTTTTGATTTACATAACGATTGGATACAGAAATTCCTCGGAAGTTTCCTATAATTATTTTTGAATTTTGTACGATTATTCGCAATAAATAGTATGAAATTAAAAAGGTTGTGGACTATTCAGATTTGAATTTTGAGTTTCAATTTTTCATACTTAAGTCTACTGCATAGGATCGGACATGAATATACATGCCAGGAAAGGCCATTTTGTTAAGGCAGAAACACATTCAAGCAAGCCTCAGGTTTGGCATCTGTCATAAAAAAATTTTGTTGACAGAAGCAGGACTGCGAGGTTAAAATTATCAACAATGAGTAAAGCGAGCTTTGCGGCTAGCTTTAAAGAGTAAATATACGGCTTGGTTTTCTCATTTAAAAACCCGCACTGGAAATGGCTTAAAGCAGTCTCAAGATCTGAATGTGGTTCTGCCTTGACCTACTACAGGAAACTTGTTTTAAGTTGAAGCATTAACGTTATAAGAGGTATCTGGAAACATTTAGTTATTAATTTCTTTAAATCTGCAAAACAGTTAAGATTACCCTAAGATTTAAAGGAAGACTATCCCAAACTCTGACACCATATGAACGAAAAAGAAGAGAGAGCTAAGCAAGAAATTTAATCACGGAAGTAAAAGTAACCGAGTTCGTTGCGGAGAAAGGTATTCTATATGAGCATAAGGATATGGAGCACTATGCTTATTTAAAAATTTATGCATCATGACGCGCAGTCTATAGCGAAGATAGTAATCAAATTAATATCCAAAAATTCTCCTAGAAACCACCGAGACATGAACTCTTTGAGCCACAATGGATCTTCAAAACAGTTAAGTCCATATGACTTCTCCATGACAAGACAGTGTCAATGATAATCCTCAGATTTTTTAATTCAGACCAATTATCGATACTTATGTTATTTATACATAGAGAAGGAAATAAAGACGCATCATTTTCACGGTTAAAAAGAATTATGCTCAGCATTTCGCTTGCGTTCAAAAAAAGTCTGTTTCTTTCTGACCAATCAACTATGCAAGCTAAGTCGCTATAAAATTTACTAATATTATTGGCAGCTTAGTTAACGGAGGAGGAATGAAAAAATTGAACGTAATCAGCATACAGTAAAATTAAACAGTACCTATTTAGGAAATAAGATGATATCATTAATAGACATTGTGAATAGCAGCGAGCCCAATATTGATCCTTGTGGATTACCACAATGGCCTGTTTACGGTGCCTGCCTTAGCTTAGTATAACGAATTCACAAAGGTGGAATAGTGAGGAAACGGTACTATGTTTGGGTCTAAAAGCATATTTAAAGTTTTGAATTTGTTCAAAGAGTGATAAGATAACACTGGAAGGATACTTATTGTCTCAAAATCCACTGGCCGTGGGGGGAGGGGGGTGATGTTTTCATTAGCACATGTACTATGGCAACATTAAATTGTAGCGGAAAGCATCACTACCAATTACACATAATCCTATAGTATATATGAATATTGTTGTATCAATTGCATAAAACCTTGTTTCAGACGAAAATATTAAGCTAACAGCTGTTTTCCATTAGTTTGATCAGTTTGCTCCAATGCGTTACATTGTAATTTGATGATGCACAGGAATTTTTTTTTCTGGATGAGAATTGTCTTTAATGTGAAGTAAATTTTGAAAGTACGTAAGGCGCTCCATCGAATATTTTGATATGCGATATATTAACATGTATGTATCTCTATATTACACATCTGTAATCTGTAATTTTTGTTTTTTTTATCTATATAATTTATATTTTAACCATGATTCGAAGTGTGTCCAGGTTCTTTATAATGCTGCATGATAAAGGTTATGTTGGCTGAAGTCATCGCCTTACTGCTGAGGGATTAATTACTCTTGGTTCAAGCAGCAAACTGTTGTTAGTATCAAAGTGTCAGAAAGTAAGGTTTTTTCTTGTAACTTAACACGATATCTAAGATGCGTATAGTAGACATCCCGAAATTAGGGCTAACGTGAAAGTGATGGACATTAAGCCCTAAGATTGTTTACAGTCAGTTCAGGTATAGTTTAAGGAAAAACAAAATCAAGTGGTGCCCTACGAGTTTAGTGAATTGTTTAATAATGGGAATAGGTGCACTTCAGAATCATGTTCCATTGCCAATACTATGTCATTGACATTGTATAAAGTTGATTCTCTTTAATTTGATTACTTATGTTATCTAGCAAACATGCCAGTATCAAGCTTTTAGGATTGCAATTTATAACCCAATTTAATACACAGAATTGTAGAACTGTAGAAGATTTACTAGTTTATATAAGGAACGCTATGTGACTTTAAGATTTTTCAAAATTATGTACGCATAGTGTACTTGTAGAGGGCTTATCGAGTCGTTCAAACGAAAATGAGCTAAAGCACAATAAAAGTGGTAATAATTTATTAAGGTACCATATCGAAGTTTCAACTTATCGAATTAATTTTAAAAGTTCTAATAGCTGCACTTCAAAATTATGCGGATTTTTCGTTTTGTAAAAATTTCATTCCTCTGGCATCGCGACCATTTTATATTTTATTAATACGTTTTAATGCGTTTCAGATTCACAATTTTTGCTGTATTTCAGATAGAGCTGTGCATCCTTGCTTTTTTCTTTTTTTCTTTTTTTTTAGTGAATAAGGAAAAATTGTTTTCTAATATATCTCGGATGCAGTTAGACGTTATAATTTTAAGAGATTGTACGTGCTGATCTAATCAGGAAGGCATTAAATAACTTTTATTCTACATGCCTATACATATCTCTAGGTGTAATGCATATTTCCTTTTTATTATTCATTTTTGTATTATTTTTAAATGCACATAGCAAGATGATATGTAGTTATACCTATTAGTTAGAAAGAGAGTTGCTGAAATATGTATAGTGCTGGTAAAGACCCGCACAATGAATTCATGCGCAGGATGAGCTGGGATATTCGTAAGGGTGGCTAAACAGGTGACACTCTTAGAGAAAAGAGTAAGAGAATCTAAGCTGAAGAAGGAAGTGACGAAAAAGTACTAGCGAATTACCTGCTAATAGGTGCCGTGGAATTAAGAAAAAGAGTTGTGAAAATCCAATATAAAATATGGAGAATCGGCTCGATTGAATACTATAAATGGGGTACAGCATCTAATCCACCGAATGCGGAAATTTGTTCAGTAAATAATATTGAGAAACCATAAAAGGATCCGGTCACATCACTGCCCGCGAAGAGGACAAATCTTAAGCACATGACGATGCAAATATCACAATATAAAATTTTTTCATCAAAAGATATAGAAGAGACTAAGCAATATGTACACCTACACCGATAAAATAGATTGCAATGAACCGTAAGCTAAACATGTGCCCAGTAATAAACGGAAACATCTTAAAACCGAAAACAAGAACAATAACCTCCGGAGAAAGTTCAAAGGTAATCCATAATTGAAACTTTCGATTCGATCAGTTGAGTATAGAAGTGGTCAACATGAAGAAGCAATTTAAGATAAATTATTATGAAAATATGCTCGCTTGCAATTCCGAGGGTAACGTGGAAGAATAGATGATGTTAAGGCTAATAAATATATTCGACGATTACTTTGTTGAAGTTGGGAAAAAATTAAGCGAGGGAGATAACCTTAATCATTCGAAAACGTTAGTAAAAAATAGTAGTTTATTTTACATTAACCTGAGTCAATTACTTGCCTCCAAGGAGCTCATGCTGGAAAAAAGATAACCATTAGCATATGGATTTGATTGCTTTTGAAATGCGCACGACATCAATAAAATGATTGTAAAATTCATACAGCAACAACAGTACAGTTAGTAATAGAAACTGTGCGTAATAACAAAATTACTATCATGAAATATGTTGCCGTCCTTGATTATTGTTTTTTTTTTATGTTATGACTATAAATCATTTACATTGACGAGAAAATATTAAAATATTCGAAGTTTAATTTAACTAAATAAAATATTCGCTATACATACTTAAAATTACTTTGATTTAAGTAAATATCTTATCGGTGATAATCCATGAGCTTCTGCTTATTATGTGGATTGTGAATGGAATTTAGCTGTTGGTGTCTCCACTGTTTCTTGTACTGCATTGCCGACGCGCTTGTATGTTTTATGTCACTATCTTTGTTAACGATCTAGGATTAAAAGGATATTAATGGTTCTTTTAATTAAAATCCCCTTCTTTCTGATTATTTTACTCTTTTGATTTTCGAGATAGTTTTATTGTTGAAATTCAACAGTGAGCAATAAATGTATTGCTTCGGATAATATAACTACTAAGGCAGTTTAATTTTATATGGTGGATACATTTCACTCCAAATTAGGTGTAGCTCCATACCCCTCATCAACCCTCATCTGAAAGGGATAGACAGGAGTCCAAGTTAGAACGAACACTATAGAATGCTTCTGAGAAGCGATGGCATTCGGTGGATCAGGTTCTTCTCTTTGTGTATATCCGAGGGATGACCCAAAAGAAGTATCGTGGTGCCATCGACAAGGTCGTTTTTTTCCAAGTGTTTGTTCTTGGTGTAACCGCACATGAAACAGTGTCAGTGTACTCGAATACAGTAGAGGCTACTCAAAAACTAATGCTTGGGGCATCCATATTGCTGGCAAATCAAATATAGTATCTCTTGCAACGTTTCCTGGTTAATAACTTTATAATCAAAATAGCAATAAGAACTATTTTCTCCTATGTTATTAAGCTGAATGTCATATGTGTTAACATGATCATGTCATGCTCGGCTATTCCTGGAAGGGAATGTTGTTAGGAAAATAATATATGTTGGGTAATTATTGATTGTCTGCAGATCCAAAACATCCAGCAAAATGGGGAAATTATTCGTCAACCCAGAAGGTGATACAAAATTTAGATTAAAATCACCTCCAATGACCATATTTTCATATTGGGGAGCGTCGCTGAAAAAATCATTATTAAAAGAATCCAAAGATTAACAATTAGGCGGCTTGCTCCAATTCACAAGTACCATCAGCATTATCAGAGGAGAATAAAAACTTGTGTTTAAGGATGCTTTTAATATACACATATCATTACACCACCATCGCGCATACTCACATGATAATTTCTTAGATCTCCATAATCAGGTATCTTAGATTAGATTAGATTTGTGAAGGGGTGTATAGGCGTTAGTCTCTCAATCACTGCGATCTGAAAGATCTATTGTGAGTCCCCGTTGAATTTGCTCCATTTATAGGTTTAGACTGTTAATAAAGTCTAGAACCATTGTGGGCTTGAGGTTCCATACGTAACTTGGTGGAGGAAAAGCATGTTCACGGTGGAGTAATCTCCGCCTGGCCAATGCTTCGCAGTTGCTGAGGAAGTGCTCCTAGGTTTCGTGAGCATCCTGACAGAATCGGCAGGATGAAGTCTCAGCCAAACCCAGCTTGTTTAGGTGATACCTCAAGGGGCAATGGCGCTCAGTGATCATTTTGAGCTCTGTTATTCTAAGGAATAGGGGTTCTTTTCTTCTTCCGCCAGAGGTCTCGATAAACTTTTTTGCCTGACGAAGTCCTTGTAGCCTTTCCCAATGCAGGGATTTTTGTTTATTCTCCCAGTTATTTAGGGTAGCTCTGAGGTAACACTTTGAAGTGCCACAAAATGGCTCTGGTCAGACAAACTGAGTTTCCGCTCCTCTTTTGGCTAGGCCATCCGCAATTTCATTGCCTTTGTGGCCCTCATGTCCAGGTACCCACATGAGTATAACTTTGTTTCTTCCTGATAGATTTTTGAGGGTTGGTAGACATTCCCAGACTATCCCTGACTTGACAGTGAAGGACTTTAACGCCTTGAGGGCAGCTTGACTGTCCGAGAGGATATTAATGGTTGAGCCATTTATGGTTCTTTTAATGCAGGTATTGGCACATTCTTCTATGGCCAATACCTCGGCTTGGAATACGGTAGGGGTTGAGCCTAGAGCCTTTGATATATGGCATTTGGGGCCGTATACACCCAATCCGACCCTACTGTTTGTTTTTAAGCCGTCTGTATACCACACCATCGATCCTTGTTGGAAGGACGGTTTAGTGGAGCGCCATTGCTGTTGGTCTCCAAGAACCACTTGGAATGGTCTTACAAAATCCACTCTGGGTGTGATTATATCAGAGATTGTCGTCACTTGCTCGAAGCATATCTGTTTTAAGATACTTAAATGATCAACCAGATCGCCTGGCTTTAACTGTTTCTCCGTTTGTACTCTAATAGTACTGGAGATCGCTTCCTTTTTCACATGCAAATGCAGGGGTGTAAGGTCTAATAAGGTTTCCATGTGGCTGCTGTAGGACAGGTTCTCATGACCATGGGTCTAACAACCGTGGTGTACGTCCACTACATCATTTTTGGCTTCAGACCCCATGTTCTGCCAATGAAGCGACGACACGTGTGGAGAGATCGCATTGCTCTATCCGTCACTCTAGACAGATGCGAATTCCAGGTAAGTTTCTTATCTAGCATAGAGTCTATCCAGTTTACCGTGAAGCGCTCAAAGCCTTTATTCTCGGCAGCTGATTTAATTGCATCGAAGGAGGTATTATCGAAGGCTCCTTCTATGTCCACAAATGCACATAAAGCCACCTCTTTTGCTTCGAGCGCTTTTTCGAGGTGTGAATGGCAGTCTCAGTAGACTTGCCAGCTTGATATCTTAATCGCATTATCATTAATTGTTAGTTTCAGCCAACTCTCAGAAATATTGATGAGTTCCTAAGAATATCACGTAATTCATCAATTTTAGACAGTAAACTTAGAGATTTTATATGGCAATAGTTAATTCCATTGAATTCTTACACATAATGTTAAGCAAGGTTCCTAAATTGCCTTTTCCAGTCATCTCATCTTCATTAACCAATGCTACAACACGACCACTACAGGCAAGCATACATCCATTAAATTGAATATAAACAACAACGTAAGAAATTCAGAGAAGTACCTAAAAAATCTAATAATTATAAGAATGTAATATTCCAAAAATTCTTTACTAAATAAATCTAAACCTAAGCAGTAACAAATAAATGATCTGGTTAGAAAATAGATAACTCAATTTTGTTTAAACTCACTAATCAGTTGCTCCAACTCATCCATGATAAAAATATTCTTAGGGATGTTACTGCTTATGGCTCCGACCAAACAAGACTAGCTTGTGTTAAGACTGGTCGAAAGTTGTTTACTTTTACTCAATGCCAGAGCCTTCCTCTTTATTGAATAATTTTTTAAAGTCAGGCTCTTATTTATGTAAATTGGACTGTGAGAATCAGTGCCACGACCAATCCCAACATCATGTAGAGATAAATGTTTAATTCCTCTTTCACGGCGCTCCTTTATTGTCTGTCGTAGAGATAATAACACAAAACTCTTATCATTAAAGTGCAGTTTACTACTACTACTATTAATTCCACTTAATGGTAGTAGAAGTAGTATCAGTAAAAAAAATCTTGATTTGTATCTGTGCCAGACTTAAAAATGTTTGCAGCTTTAGGTGGAGTATTCATTCCGAGTGTTGAAGAAAGTGAAATGATGATTAAAGGTAAGTCCTCATTGACAATTCGGGGTACACCCAGTGACATTTATTTTAATGTGCGTGATATTTAAAATCAGCAATGATAACTATTCGGGCAATATTTTTTATAGTGATAACTTTAGCTCATAAAGAAGAGGTCTCAAATTAATATCAGCAATGGTTTCTTTCAATTTTGTTTCCATTAACATTGTGAAATTATGTATTTTGCAGCCGCCGATAGTCTGCTTTCAACCTTAGCAATACAAGTTGACATATCTGGTATAGTTGCTGGCAAACGTATTGAATTATTTGTTTCTGGTCTATGTTACACGTTTATCCGTTTTGCATGTTTACCCGCCATTCTATACAGAAAATTGGTTTAAAAGTATAGTGGAGAACTTAATTACACAAAATTTATAAATTTTACAATACTAATAGATATGGCACAGTTCTTAGATCCGCAAGATACTAGATTTATAATAACCCTAAGCCATGAAAAATTACATACAAAATTGATTGAAGCGAACTGAAAAATTTTTTTCTACTCGCGTAAACACATCCTCCTCTTCTTTTTCTTGATATGCCAGCTGAAAACAATTTTGGCTTAATGGGCTAAATAACAAGTGGGAAAAGAGACTGTCTCACTAGCTTAGTGGTAAGATCAGTCCCCGGCTTCAAAAACCGGATGAGACATTTGTATTTATGGTTTAATTTAGAATCGTTAAAAATAAAAGTTATTAAAATTCTTCTATTCTCCATCATGAGCGATTCCAGAAATTGTAAGGGCGAGTCCCGTATGGGGGAAGATAAAAGTAAATAAAATCCACTGCAAACCTACCCAACATTATCTAATCGTCCTTCATTCCGTCTGCTTTACCTTTTAGAGCAGATGATGGTAAAATGTTCAATATATGCAGAGTATCCATGTCAAAGTATCAAGTATTTATACTATAGAAAAAACCTTCATTGTGAGTAGCGCGCGGGGCCGAATGGAGGTTCGGGGTGTAGGCATTTGAAGTTTTTCAGTTGTTACATTACTGGATACCCTGCAGCTCGTAACCTGTAGGAGACAAAGCAGAGTCAAGTATGTGCCGTTTGTTGGAAACACCTTACCCTTTCTAGATAGTTTTAGTTTCTCCACATCTTCATTCTGTGTGTTGTCCTACCTGCAATGAGTAAAAAGGTTCAAAGAAAAAGTTGCTTAAATTACGGTAGTTATTCGATTTTTCAGTGAGTTCCCGTGGTAGTTCCCCCTATGCCCATGAGTCGAACGCTTTTCCAGCCAGCTCTTGACACACACTTTCCTCTAGCGTATTTTTGTCATCTTCTTGAGTGCCACAACCAACGCAGTTCGTATTATGTCAGATTCAGAATCAGCCGGAGAAAACACACCTAGTGGACCTAGTGAAGTAAAATCGTGACTGACATTATATTATTATTTATTATATGTATTATTGAGTAGTGCGAGGGGTACCAACACTTTTTTTGCATATACTGCTTCTGTTATATTTTCCTCAGATATATTAACCGTGTAAGGCGGATTTAAAACAAAATCCACATCCAAACTGAATACAGACTCGTCAGATGCCGACTGAATTCTTCCAGAACGCTTACGTTGCCTACATTCCGGCAATACTGCGTGTTAGTTTTAGGTACGGGCCCGACCTTTTTGGGTACATTTTAAGAAAATCGGGAAATTTATGATTTTTTTAAAATTCGCAGGCTCGTATCTTTTCGTAGTAAGATGCATTTTCCTCTTTAAAATAACACTGGGCTCACTCGCATCGAATAATTAGTCTCTACTCTTTATGGTCGTAGTCTGGTAACTTGGTTTGAGAAAATCGCCTTTGTTTTTTTTACATATTTCGAAAAAAAATAAATATGATTTTTCTGTAATAAATCTGTTATTAAAACTAGAGTTTTTCTCGAAACAACGTTTTTATGGCCGGCCCGGATAATAAAAATTTCCACTTGGTCACTTTTTTTCGAAGTCCATCATTGTGTTATTTTTCAAAACTATAACAAAAGATTTAAAAGGAAAGCAAGCAACCAACACGTGAAGTTGCGAATTAAGTTACGGTAGTTACAATTAAAATAGAAAGTGTATAGTGGAGTAGTTAATTTAGTGACAAAAGCAGAAAAACTCGTATCTTTTCGTAGTAAGATGCATTTTCCTCTTTAAAATAACACTGGGCTCACTCGCATCGAATAATTAGTCTCCACTCTTTATGGTCGTAGTCTGGTAACTTGGTTTGGAAAAATCGTCTTTTTTTTTTACATATTTCGAAAAACCTATATATTAAACTGTAAAAATTTTAGACCAAAATTTGAAATATTTACGAAGTTATAGCGCCTCGTAGTAGCACTCCCTGAGCCTCACGGCAGTTTCAAAAGGCTGGACCCCTCTATTGTTTGCGCCTTCCATTTATACCTGCTTCAGCTTATGCTTCTTAAATTGGCAGAATGAGACGCAAGTGAAAAAAGGTGAATATCAGTGAGGCGTATGAAGAAGTTGAAGGTTTATTATACGCAGTGTAAGTATGATAACTATGATTTTTCTATAATAAATCTGTTATTAAAACTAGCGTTTTTCTCGAAACAACGTTTTATGGCCGGCTCGGATAATAAAACTTTTCCACTTGGTCACTTTTTTTCGAAGTCCATCATTGTGTTATTTTTCAAAACTATAACAAAAGATTTAAAAGAAAAGCAAGCAAGCAACACGTGAAGTTGCGAATTAAGTTACGGTAGTTACAATTAAAATACAAAGTGTATAGTGGAGTAGTTAATTTAGTGACAAAAGCAGAAAAACTAAAATATGATAAAAGTAGAGATCATAACATTTAACAGAGACCTTTATAGAATGGTCACACGCCACACCGTAACAGCCAAAACATTGAACCACCCAGTCATAAATATTGAACGGTCCGGGTGAATAGTGACACTACAATCAAGGCTGATCTTCAAAGGGAGCAGCTCCTGATATGAATGGACCAACACATACATGCAATCAGTACTCCATAAAAAATGGCGATTAGATTAGATTAGATTAGATTCGTAGAGGGGTGTGTAGGCGTCAGCCTCGCAATCACCGCGACCTAAAAGATCTATTGTAAGTCCCCGTTGAATTTATTCCCTTTCTAGGTTCAGACTGTTAATAAAGTCTAGGATCCTTCTGGGATTGAGGTTCCGTACGTAGTTAGGTGTAGGAAAAGCATGTTCGAGATGGAGTAGTCTCCGCCTGGTCAATGTTTCGCAGTTGCAGAGCAGGAGCTCCGAGGTTTCATGAGCATCCTAGCAAAAGCGGCAGGATGAAGTCTCAGCCAAGCCCATCTTGTTAAGGTGATACCTCAAGGGGCAATGGCCTGAGAAGAGTTCTGTAATTATTTTGAGCTCTGTTTTCTTGAGGAATAATAGTTCTTTTGTTTTTTCTCCAGAGGTTTCGATAAACTTTTTTGCCTGACGAAGTCCTTGTAGCCTTTCCCAGTATAGGGATTTTTGTTTGTTCTCCCAGTTATTTAGGGCAGCTTTGAGGTAACACTTTGAGGTGCCACAAAATGGCTCCGGTCCGACAAAGGGAGTTTCCGCTCCTCTTTTGGCTAGGCCATCAGCAATTTCGTTGCCTTTATGGCCCTCATGTCCAGGTACCCACATGAGGATAACTTTGTTTCCTCTGGATAAATCTTTTAGGGTTTGTAGACACTCCCAGACTATCCCTGACTTGATGGTGTAGGACTTTAAGGCCTTGAGGGTAGCTTGACTGTCCGAGAGAATATTAATAGTTGAGCCATTTATGGCTCTTTTAATGCAGGTATTGGCGCATTCTTCTATGGCCAATACCTCGGCCTGGAATACGGTAGGGGTAGAGCCCAGGGCCTTTGATATATGGCATCTGGGGCCGTATACGACCAGTCCGACTCCACTGTTCGTTTTTGAACCGTCTGTATACCACACCATCGATCCTTGTTGAAAGGACGGTTTAGTGGAACGCCATTGCTGTCGGTTTCCCAAAACCACATCGAATGGTCTTACAAAATCCACCTTGGGTGTGATTATATCAGATATTGTCGTCATTTGCTCAAACCGTATCTGTTTTAAGATACTTAAATGGCCAACCAGATTCCCTGGTTTTAACTGTTTCTCCTTTTGTAGTCTAATAGCACTGGAGATTGCTTCCTTTTTCACCTGCAGATGTAGGGGTGGAAGGTTTAGTAAGGCTTCCATGGCTGCCGTAGGACAGGTTCTCATGGCACCAGTTATTCCTAGACAGGCAAGCCGTTGTGTTTTCTGAAGCAGAGCCTCAGCCCTCTTTTCATTAGTTTTTGGCCACCATGCGAGGGCCGCATAGGTGACCATTGGTCTAACAACCGTGGTGTACATCCAGTACATCATTTTTGGCTTCAGACCCCATGTTCTGCCAATGAAGCGACGGCACGTGTAGAGAGATCCTATCGCTCTTTCCGTCACTCTAGACAGATGTGAATTCCAGGAAAGTTTCTTATCTAAGGTGACCCCCAGATATTTGACTTCTTCTGAAAATATCAATTCCGTGTTATCGAGAAGAGGAGCCTTTAGTGAAAGCTTTGATCTTCTCGTGAACGGAACGATAACCGTTTTGTTTGGGTTTACACTGAGGCCTTTGGTTAAGCACCAAGTGCGGACTTTATAAAGGGCTTTTTGCATGAGGTCGGAAAAAAAATGGCGATACGTGGATACAACAGAATACGAGACGAAGACAAATTACACACCACAGAAGATAGCATAAATAGAAGAGACCTTTGACGAAAATAAACAGTCGTGAATCGCGCGCCGAATAAGCCACACTCAATGTTGAGAAACGAGTTACGCTATTTTCAGCTTTTTTTGCATTTGAATTGAAATAAATAGTGTAAAATAAAATAAAATTGTTTAACCATATTAAGATATAAAATATTATAAATTCGTATCAAAACCCAACGGGTTGTACTGATACACAGGACAGCAGCCGCCATAAGGATGGCAACGGGACCTTAACAAAATTCCCGAGAGGGCGGAAACTGCATGAAACACAACACATAAAGACAAGAAACATATCATTCACAACGCTTAACGAAGATACTGTTTAGTGCTGTACTAAAGTACTATGGTAGCTAAACTAAACGACTTATAACGGTAGATAATGGTGCATTGGTTGTTGTTGTACATCGTTCCGTGATTCGGCTCCAAAAAAAGTTTCTTGGTCATAAAAAAAAACAAAAAACAAAAAAAGCATTAAAAAACGTGCAAGTTACCAGACTACGCTTATGGACACGTATCGAATCCCGAAAGTAGAAAATTGTGGGCTCACTTTCCACGTGCGCTGTTCGTGCCGTTCGGCCGCCATGAATGACGGAATGATACTGGCACAAACTTTAATCCTTTCTGCTAAAAAGGATACCAAGATGGTGGTGCTTTGTCTACATATTCGTAGCCGAGTTATTAAAGTTTGAATTTACTTCTCCAAAATCTGTCGTTCAGTTAGTGCGATTGTTCCGATAACCGGCATCGATCTTAAAGACGTTTTCACGTCAAAATTATATACCTCAGCAATTAGTTCGGCTAAAATAAACCGGCTTCAAGATCGATATAAACAAAAGTGACAATTCTGCCATCTTTTGAGTTTTGGCACTACGAAATAGTGGCATGATTTTGCCCCTGCGAGCTTTATCTTATTTTTTTTTTTTTTTTTCATAAATTTACTGTGAACAAAATTTCACCTCACTAGATCCATGCATCTCAAGTTAATAGATAGATAGATATACGGGATTACATCAGACTGATGCGATGGCCTATAATGCAAATTCATAAATGTTCATGATTTCAGGCATGTATATTTAATTTTTTTTTGTGCCTTAATTTTTTGATCATCGAAATACGGTTTTCATTGCCAACCAAAGGTAGTTATGCAAGATTTGGGCATCCTATAAGTCTAGGCACACTCAACAGTTTTAAACAGGCATGAAAATCAAAGCTATATATTGAACAAGTTGTAACGGTATGAATGGGCAATGACAGCTTGCAAAACAATAAAAGCCATGAATTAAAGTACAATTTCGTTTAAATAAGTCAGACAGTCCAAAAGTATCCCTTCCAAAAGTAAAATAAAGATCTAAAAATAACGCTCCAAAATGCCTTTTTAGTTATGCTGAAAAGATATCTAGTAGAAGAACTTTATTGAAATTATTAAATCAAACCTACTTTAAATTAATCATTTTTGATACTAGTTTTCCTACATTCTATTACATCTCTAATTTCTTGCTGCATTTTTCTGTTGGAGTCTCAGTCTCAATGACCTATTTAAATTAACATTTTGGCTTATTTTAATAAATGCCGATGTAATTTTGCCGGCTAACCGGTCTCTTTTTTTCTTAATGTGGATAACACTTATTGCATTTACTACACTCTTCTCAGGATTGGTATCGTCATTTTAATTCCTTTTAAATTTCTATTTCCAACTTTTGCTCAATTTATCAAACCAAAATTCTGAGACAAAAACAGAAACGTTAGTCGATCTCTCCGCTTCTTTTTTCCCGAACTATGAAATCCCATCTCAACAACCCAAGCTTCAAACTCTGCTCATGAAAGTTTTGAGTGAGTGTGTAATATATTGGCGCCACTAAACTAATTATTTTATGTATTCACTGCAGATGCGTTAATAACAGAAGGGGGCCTTAATAGGAAGGTAAATAGGAGTAAATCTACCGCTTTTGGGTGCAGAAAAGCAAGCGACTTTGGAAAAACTCATTGAGTAGGAGAGCGTAGAATTGATGAGAGGGACAGGAAGTACAGCAGGTTATGCTATTAAGCAGTTTTAGCTAGTCTCGACTTATAGAGAACTCACCTCACCGAAGTTTTATTGAATACTTGTTATATAACAATTTCTTGGGAAGTCTTTTTGGAGGTTTAATTAACCGGATTTATGTTAGTCTACCAACTAATTATCTTACACATTTACAACTCTAACAAAAAAAAACGAAGCAGTAATACATGAAGAAATTTATGTTTAATAGTCCGACCCCACCCTTACGGTTAGCCTATGGTCGGTCTTACTGATATTATGATTTGTCCAAGAGTAAGTCACCAATTTCTATTGTGTAGATTACCCAATGAAATGTTTCAATCGACATGTATTCGGCTCAAAATACACTTTCGCTTAAATATCTGTTCCATTTTTTTATTAATTTTTTATTATTATTTTAAGACAGTTTTTCGCCAAGAAATGCCCCTATTAAGCTAATTGTAACTGTATTTTTGTATAGCGATAAATTATTTTATTTACCGCTTGCTTCCTGCCTAGTTTCAATGCCTAAGCAAGTTACTTGCCTATAACTGCAATACCTATGCAACAGTGTATTTTGAAGAATTACCTAAGTACAAGACCTATGCAGTCAAATAATTATAATGCATTGCTCACCAATAGAACGAAATAAGACGTTTGATTCACTGATTGTAACTAAAAAAATTATTTCTCAGCAATTAGAATTTTATAGACAACAAGGAAAAAAGCTAGAATGGGTGCCATACTAATTTATATGATAGCCTAGCTAGACGAATGCCCTTATGAAATTTCGTATTGTCACCCTTCTGTGCAAGTTTGATTTATGAAGTGGTTTTTCGCATATATTTCTGAAACAGTTTATCGAACAGTAAAAACAGTTATAACCAATTTAATAGGATTTCACATTCTGTAGAACTTTTCAGTACATTAAAACCGTCATGTCAGTACATTAAGTCCTTAATTCAGTACATTAAATCCTCAATTTTTTATGGAAATACCAAGAAGGGATTGCTCGATTTAGTCTATGATTTTTTTTTCTATTACTATGAAAACGTCATGTGTCAAATTTGAGCTCTCTATGTCAACGCGTTCTCAGGCAGTGTCCAAATAGTATATAGTAGAAAACGAAATTTTTGTATGGCAACCCCATGAAGGAGCTGCCCGATTTGTCTCATTTTCGAACTTAATTTTACTTTTGTTTTAAGTGTGCGTACAAAATTTCAGCTCTCTAAGTATACGCGTTTTCGAGTTATCGTGCACACAGACAGACAGACGGACGGACGGACATGCAAAAATAAAAAAAATAATTCGTCAGCCTGAGAAAAAATAATAATTCTCAAGACATTTTTCACATTTAATTTTATTTTCGCGGGAATCTGCTTTCAAACGTAATCATGCTATGAGATATGAGAAAATGAAATGCAACTTTTTCCTTGCGCATGTACTTTCTGTGAGAAAAGTTACGATTTGTTATGTGCAAATGATTTTATAACATAAATTGAAATTTACATTAATTGAATTTTAGGAAAACTAAATATAAGTACATTTCTTAAATAAATTAATTTTATGTTAAGAATTAGATCTCCTGACTTTATTATTATATCTGAAAATTTCCTACTTCTCCTCTATACCGAAAAAAAAGTAGATACTAATTAGTAGGTAAGTGCCGTTGCTGGCATAATTAAATATTTTTTTCTTCCGATTTTAAAATTCTTAATGCCGCTTTAAACCCAGTTTCTTAGTTTTCTGTTTATATCTCTTTGCGGTTTTTTCAGGATAGGATTAGTTTACGTCAATTATATGACTTTAAACCATTATCATCATCTAGCTTTTTCCATTTCTTGATGTACACACAAAAATTATATTTAATTAACTATCACAACTAGGATGGCTTTAATAGGACCGAAATGTTAGACAACACTGTTTAGGTCTTCTATGTTTTACATTATTCATTTTTTTTTCCTTAATTAATTATAATATCTTTTATTAAATCAGAAAAGATATCCTTGATAAAAAATACGCCACTGCTTTTGAGGCCTTCAAAAATGTCTATGCAGCTCTGAGCTTTTTTCCACTTCACTTTGCAAAAGCTTTAAACCCAGCCAGTCCCGTGCCCTGATTACATACATACATTTCACAACCTCCATGGCGTGATTATTTTGTCGGAAACGTTGTTGTTGGCGCTGCTTCATGTGACTGACCAACTTGGATTACCCTGAGGGAAGAAGTTGTCTGTGTCTATTCGATGTATACCCCTCTGAAGGGGGATTTAAAAGCTTTAAATAATGCTACCATCTGCAAGAAACTCGTAATTCAAGTGAAAATGTGCGGTGCCCCGAGGGTAGACAGTTCATGCGAATGTATTTGTAAATCCCCTTTTTAAAAGGGGTTAAAATTGGAGCAAATCGCGGGAGAGAGATCATGCGCCTGCACTGCATACTCTCAGAGAAGAAAATTAGAAAAATTCAGTGTGAAATAATTTTCGCACCGTTGAACAATGCATGGAATCCTTGCAACTCTCATTAACGGAGGGATGTTGAGCATAGAGCTTTTCCGGGTACCTATCAAAAAATTCCTGAGAAAACCCCTTTAAAAACGCTCCTGTATTGGAATTTTCTCCCCAAGATATTATTCGCATCCCAAAACTGAAGCAAAATTTTCAGTCGATGAACGTTCGTCCATCATTTTGCAACATTTTTAAAGATTCGAGAGAGAATTTGTTGTGCATAAAAGTTATTGGATTCGCGAGAAGATCTCTTTTAATTGCTTAATTAACAGAAAAATTCCTGCTCCAAGAATTAATATTAACTTTAAGTTTATCGAGATCAGTGTAAAACGGTTACAAATCTGCTTAAAGTCCTTGTGCGTGTGTTGCTTTCACTAGGATGCAAGTTATTCTATGGACATTTTTCGTGTCATAAAAAAAAACTTTTGTGGTGGGGGTAAAAGAGGGAATTTTCCTTGTTAAAGACTCTTAACGGGATAATCTGGAAAATTGCGTGAGGGATTTTTCTATTTTCCTTTCGTGTTCTATTCTTTTCTTGAGTGCCAGAATTGTGTTATGCTTAGGCCTTACGGATACTAACGAATTTCCCTAAGCAGCTATTAACGCGGTCGTATTAATCAAAGGCCAAAGGAAAAGCAATGAAAACAATTTGACACTGCTTACACGAATTGGTGTATGTGCATGTGTGCGCGTTTTTATATCGTTGTTTACTCTTTCCCCATACTTGGGGTTTTGACTTGACGCGTACAGTAGCTGTCGAATGTATTTCTACATAAATCGCGACGGTTGAAATTTCCCACTTCGTTTTTTTTTTATTTCGTCCTGTTTTGAGAAAAAGTGAAAAAAATAATTAAGTAAGGGTGAAGGAGAGCGGAGTAAGCTCCTAATAAATTCCAACGTGGGGGAGGAAGTATGCCATGATTTTTAATCCCCTTCTACTTGCTTTTTGACAATCAACCACCCAACTGCCATCTACTTTTTAAGTGTTGATTTTTCGTTTATTTTTAAATTTTGAAAAAGGAAAATTTGCTTATATTTAAAAGAAAGTTTACTTGAGAGGAAAATCAAAGATTATTTCCAAAATATTTTTACTTTTGTAGCAACTCTGTAATTCTAGTTGAGCCGTGGCTACACACGAGCGTCCCAATTTAATTTGCTTTAACGTGTACTGAAATAGAAACTATTTTAAATTTTAAATTTCTTCAATGAATTTTAATTTCTATTCTTTTGGCTCTATTCTTTGTGATATGTAGCAATGCAGTGAGATAGTGGTAGAGTGTTTTAAAGGTTTTTTCTAATACAGTGTCAGAATGTTTTCCTTTTTTTTTTGTTTAATTGAGAAATTTTCTTCAAAAGTATTACACTGGATAAATGTACTATGAAATTGATAGTTCAGAAGGTAAGCGAGAGTTATTTAGTTCTTAATATGCCACTTATTTAGTTTTAATAAAAATATAATTTTAATAATGCTCAACGGAAAATCGTCCAAGAAAAGAGGACGCTTCAAGGCGATTTATACTTATGATAGGAGATAACCGCAACGTAATCCATGTGATGAGCCGGTAAATCGATTATTCCTAAGAATTTTTTGTAAGCAATTTGAGTTTGTTGAATGAAAAATTCACTCTTAGCAACTGTTTTCGTAATAAATTTTGTGTTGTCTTTGGTTAGCTGTAGTTTTTATAACTGATTATAATTCAAAATGATTTCTTGGATTTTAATAAATCGGCTGCCGGTAAGTGACGGATAAAACGCACGTGGTTATTGCGTTAATTATGTATCCACGCAGTTTTGTTGCGTTAAATCTGAATGTCTTCATTGTAGCTGCTAAACGTAATATGTTAAATTTAATATTCGCTCAATATGATCCACCCACACATCTTGTTGCTGAAAAACATGATTATAAAATACATATGACGGTGATAATAAGCTGCTAATTAAATGCTTAAGGCTTGTTTTAGCAGTCTGTGTGTGATATAAAGTGTCTGGTATGTTTACAAGGCTGGTGGAGTTGATGAAATTATTCTTGAATATTTTGTCATTTTTCCAAGTAATTCCAGTTTTCGTAACTTACGAATAATATCTACCTATGTGCTGCCTGCAAAATGCGAAATCGGCATCAATTCATCACAATTTTACTACTCTTAAAGAATAAAGAGTAATGCAATAATAAAAAAAAGTAATATTAATATCCCTACAAATAAAAAAAAATCTAAGAATTTACTATTCTTATTGTTTTATGTCAACCATGGCAGATTTTTATTCCTCGGATTTCAATTTCTATTTCTTCAAAAACACTCTGGTTGAGAATACAAGACTTACAGTCTTTTGAAGTACCTTTAATTATAGGAAATTGATTAAGAGGTCAGACTAGATAAACTATTAGAAAATTTAAAGTTAAGTAGTACATATGGTATAATTGTGTAGATAAATTAAATTTGATTGTGGAATTAACTAACATAGCGATGTAATAAACAATTATGAAATTAGATGGATTATACAGCTTAAGAGGATTATGAACATACAAGATAGAAAAGTATAAAAAGATTGTAGAAAAAGTAAAGGCAAAAGCAGTTAAACTCTAAATTACATACTACGAAATAAAAGAAGTAGATCTAATTACAAAATAAAGTTACTCTCGTTAAAAATGTTTATTGTATACAGTTTTACAAATATTTAGAATTAAACAAAACTTCAAAGAAATAGCCGAAACAGTAGCAGTCCCATTGATAGCAACAACAATACTTCTTTACGGTACTCTATCTAGAAAAGATTCCAGGTTCTTGCCACTTGAACAAAGTAAAAGACCTCCTGAACCATTCTACGATAACTGGGAATTACTTACGATGGCGTGACGAATTCATAAGTCGAATGTTATTCGCAAGGTTGCTCCGTATTAATAAGTTTGTGAAGGAAGCAAAGTGACCTTCGCCTTAAATATATATTTAGAGTACATCCAAATAGCTTAGTCTTAAAGCAAGACACGTTCTACGAAGACCGAAGGCGAATCTCACACAATTGTTGAAAGCAACGTTGATTCTGCGCAGCCAGGTATAGTGTAATTTTGGGTAGATTAGACTCTTGGAGGTAAAATGTGGTAGTTATGTCTTCGAACTAAGAATTTGTGTGGACAGCCAGAGCCTGCGGAGCATACAATAGACTTTTACCAGAACCGATCTGACATGACCAATATATCTGATATCTGCGTCGAGCCTAATTCCAAGATCTGTGACTTCAAAAAATATGTTACAGCTTGTCCCCCGAGCAACACGGAGGGGATAGGTCTGGTCAAAATGAGACATTGAGACTTGTCAGGATTAAGGATTAGGTCATTCGCTAGAGACCAGTTTTGGCAAGAAGATCCTCATTGACTCGCTCCAAGCAATCCTCGAATAGCCGAATTGGGCTGGACACAGTCGGCATATAAGTGTTGACTTGTTGGATAACACTAGGTAAATCATTCATGTATAAGCACACTCGTTGTAACGAAGTTTTTGGCATCTTCCAGTGAGGAAGCTTTTGTTCAAGTTAAAAGCCGACTGGTAGAAACCAAAATTATTGTATAACTTCCTTGAGTGGTTGACTCTGTCAAAAGCTTTAGAGAAGTCAATTAGAACTAAAATGCTGGCCTTGCCCTTATCCAGGCATTTCCGCAGGTCAGTACTAACCTTTAATATTCCTTTTTCGCTATTACAATTTGCGCGGAAACCTGACTGCCAGCTTGTCAGTTTCTTATTACTTTTGTTATATGCTAAGATTTGCTCATACATTATCTTTTCTAGTAGGTACTTTGGCGTGGAAGCACAAAATGTTAATAGGGCGAAAATCAGATGCTCTAGCGACTGAAGACTTTTTTAGAGTATGCAAAATCGTGGCCAATTTCATGTTAGTAGGGAAAGTAGATCACGTAAAGTTATGACTTGGATGTGATATAAGTAAATTCTATAAAAATGAAACTCATTCATTGTCAGTTGTCAACGAAGACTGGTTGTTCGTTAAAAAAAAGTAAACAGCGAAATAGTTACTTAATCATATTATTGGTAAATTTATTAAAATTTTCTTCGCCAGGCGGAGTGTGGTTAACAGACATTTTTGGTTTCTTTAATTTAATTTGAGGGTAAATATTTCTTCAGCATCATTTAAATATTTATTTGTTTGCAAAGAAATGGTGTAAATTTAGAACCAAAAAAAAAATAACGATGCTGCGAGATCGTTCAGTTTGTTGCCGTATTAGGAGCTTTTGTTACCATTCTGTAGCCTATAATCCTTTGAAGTGCAGTTAGCACATGCAGCATCACCAAGTAGGTCCATGTTCTATGTGCTAATTATTCGCACGGGCCAGGCATGTGCTATGAAGTTAATAAATCGACTTTCCCCTTGTGTTTCAACTGTCTACACATGCGGAGTCTCCTTAGAATTGTTATATAAAGATAGACTCGCTTTTCCTTCACTTTTAGTATTCCCCAGTGGAATTTAGGTTCTGGTTTTTAACCATTCCGATATCATAATAGATCGCTGATCGTAGGTATTTCTATAGCTGCAACTCTAACTCTTTAAAAGTCATGCGAAAAGCCTAGAACAAGTTACATAAATAGGCGCACTAGCAAAAACACATCTTTCTAGAAATATAAGTAAACGACAAAATATTCAACAACAAAAACAATGCAGTTCGATAACTAAATCTTATTCCTTTATCAAAAACTGAAAAACAAATAACTTCTCTTTAAATTAACACAAAAATAAAATAATAAATTATTTTATATTACATATTGAGGAACTTCTTGCCAGTCTTTATAGAAAAGTAAAAAAATAAGAACCACTATTCGGAGTAGAGTAGAAAAGCTACACTATTCACTCAAAACTTCAATCTCAATATACGTTGTATTTGTTTTTACTATAACTCATCCGATAATATTATAAAATGTCGAAATTTCAAAAGTTATACCTAACAAAAGCTACTGGAAGACGCAAGGTCGAAAGAGACTGCGTGCTACATTTCTATCACGGTTAAAATTGCTCTGACCCCATGCGCCTACTTAAGGGTTAAATCCAGCTCAAACCAGGTATTGGCTAGCTCACGGGTTTTTATGTGGTAATGCTGTTCCCAGACACATTTGAGTAGGTCTTTCAGATAATCGCAAAGCTATGAAAGTCAACTTTATGAACAATAGAATAGCAATATCTATTCTAAAATGAATCAGCAACAAACTAAGGAACGAGCTAATTAAAAAAAAAGAAAAATACAGTATTAATAGGAGGGATGAGTAGAATTCTTGTACAAAATGCTATGATAACTGGTTATCTCCTTCTTTTGCAATAAACCATTACTCTGAATAGTAATTATAGTTCTAAAACTAATATTGTTACCTATTACCATAGATGGCACAAGAACTAGATGTCGCATGCCATACTAGAGCAGAGTATACAAATTGTGAACTGGGTAGTGCATTCTGGAATGGACAATAACATGTTTTAGAGCGTGTCGAAAGCAAATGTCTTTATAACAGAAGTTTTGTATACATTTGATTGATTTCCTAAACTCTTCAGATACGAAAAAATATGAGTCACTCGACGTATACATCATTTCAAATGTTGTGGTCCATTCCGGAATGGACCACGCAGCCATATAAATTTTGTATACTTTTTTGGTACTGCATGCGACATGTAGTTCTTGTGCCATCTATGCTATTACTTTCATTCAAAACTAGTTAGTTGCTGATGTATTGGAAATAAGGCATATTAGTTGGCAATTAACATAGTACACTTATTACGTGTTGTAAAATGGGAATCATTGCCAAAAATTTGGGTAATTAACCGAAAAGCGATGAAGAATAATCCTCAATTCACAATCTGAACCGACTTCAGAGTTTGTAGGGAATGCTAAGAGTTTAAGAGTCAACACGCACGCTAAAACTCGCGTGCAAGCACAACTGATTTCAATGAAAGGGGTGGTTTTGGAGTGTATATTCAAGTTTGCTTCACTTTATTGTCATAAAATATATGGAGTAGGTTAACGCGTATGAAACTGCTCCAATTCCATAGTGAGAGATTCGAAATTTATTGGCGCTGTCTGACATGTCTACTGAACTTTTCACTTTCTATTTTTCTAGTTTCATGTAATTAATTACTCTTTCATACTATTGTGTTATGACGACGAAATGACAAAAAAAAATCGACACTAAAAGTAAATTGCACATTATGGATTACAAGCGAAGTATTCTAGATTTTTTTTCTCTTGTGTGTATAAATCAAATCTATTTTCCTGGCATGTAATTCTTTATGTGACATCGATCTAGCAGCTTTTCAAATCAGTCTTTGCCTTGCTTTGCCGTTTAATGTAAGATTTATTGTGAAATATAGAACTCTCTACTTTAATTATGCTTGACTTGATGCCGGGTCGTTTTTCGATTTAATTGTGTTCTCAATTACCTTACTCTACAATTTCGAAAAGCCCAAGAAGCAATTATATTCGAATTATAGTACATTCTCTTAGAAAATAATAACTAAAAATGAAACGACACCAAACCAGAATTTTTATATGTATTGCACGACTTTAAGAAAATAGTTTTAGCATTTAATCAGCAAACTACATATCAACTCATATTATATTCTATATATTACAATGGGGAAATTATTTGGAATTGGTGGCAAACGTACAATGCTTTGTAAAAATTGTGGAAAATTGAAATTTATATTGCTGTTAAAAGCTTTACTTCTGCCTATTGTATGCCACAATATTTTTGCGAAGTACGTGTTGGAAAATAATCTCTCTTCATTCTTATATCTTTATATTTTTACACAATATGGGCCAGACATTTTATGCCAGAGAATTAATTACAATATATATATATATATATATATACAATATCTTCCGAAACGATCGTGTCAATCGTATTGGGGGGGGTGTTGCAATTTATGTTCATGGCTCTCTTAAGGCAACTGTGATTAGCTCCTCTGCTCCAGGTGAAAAAATAGAATACATCAGTGTCGAAGTCGACTCAGGTTTCGATAAGTGTGTATTAATTAGTGTTTATTGTCCACCAAACAGTTTTAACCATGAGACAGCCATGCATTTTAAAGAGTCTGTATCGCTCCAAATCTTAAGACGTCGCAACGTTATTATCTGTGGCGATCTAAATGTTAATGATCTTGGCTCTGGACCTTCAGTTGACAATCTGCGCTATTTATATAAAACGCTGAATTTGGAGTTAGTCAATCATCTTCCGACTTATTTCAACGCAATCAATCCATCTCAGCTTGATCACATTCTAACAACTGATATCCATAAGGTTTTATTCCATAACCAAATTAGTTCGCCAACGGAATTCGATCATGATTTCTTATACTTATCCTATGATCTTAAGCTCAAAAATATTGCGGATTCTATATGTTTCGCTTACCGTGATTATAAAAACCTAAACTATGAGCAGCTTTTTACGGACTGTAGAGAGACATCTTGGGATTATGTGTACAGCTCTAACACTCTAGATGATAAGGTCGACGTCGTATCTAGTAGGCTAACAAGCCTATATAATAGTCACGTTCCGTTGCGGGAGTGTCGAGCTAAGACCAATGGATGTCCATGGATAAACCAGGAGATACATACTGTTCTAGCGGAACGTGATTACCTTTTCAAAAGATATAAAACCACCCGTGTGGCCGAGGTCTACTGTAGATATAAACTGGTCCGCAACAGGGCGAACTCTATGATAAGGTCTGCCAAGCGCATATTTTTTGGCTTAAAGCTTAATGCTGATCTACCCCCAAAAAGACTGTGGCAGAATATTCGTCACTTGGGTGTATATGGACGCGATTCTCCCAAAGTAAATTACGATCCAAATGAACTGAATGAGTTCTTTTCCACAGGTCCTGCGGTTGCATCTCAGGCACTGCGTGATAATGATTCTACTGAAAACTATCCAGTGGAGGGCTTCGCCTTCCGTTGCATTAATGAGAACGAAGTTCTTCTGGCTATGAATGCAATCAAATCTGATGCAACAGGACCAGATGGATTGCCCCCACGGTTTATTAAGATTATTGCACCTAACATAATCAAAATCCTCACTCATATATTTAACCACTGCCTCATACCGTCTCAATTTCCCAGTCAGTGGAAAAGAGCGCTTGTGCTGCCTATCCCAAAAAAGTCCCCGGCATCTGTACCAACTGACTTTAGGCCTATTAGTCTCCTGTGTTTCTTGGCAAAGGTCTTGGAGAAGATAATTCTTATGCAGGCTGCGAACTACATCGATCGCAATGGATATCTGACTTCTTGGCAATCTGGATTCCGATCGAATCATAGCTGCGAAACTGCTATGCTTAAAGTTACCTCAGACATTCACGAAGCACTCGACAAAGACCAACTTACGGTCCTTGCTCTGCTGGATTTCAGTAAGGCATTCGATTCCATCAATCATTGCAAGCTGCTGGGAAAACTTTCAAAAGAATTTCTATTTGCTTCATCTGCAGTAAAGCTTCTCAGGAGTTTCTTGACTGGACGCAGTCAGTTTGTTAGGGTGAATGAGGTCTGCTCGAGTGAAAAGTCTCTCTTATCTGGAGTTCCTCAGGGATCCATACTTGGCCCCTTACTGTTCAGCCTATACGTCAATGACATTACTGACGTAGTATCAGATGCTTCCATCCATCTATATGCTGACGATGTGCAAATGTATCTGAGCAGGCCGATTGGTTTGATGGAGGACTGTGTATCCCGCTTCAATGATGACCTGCAGCGTGTATATAATTGGTCACTACAAAATAACCTGGAGTTGAATCCCAGTAAGTCAAAATGCTTACCGATTTATAGGAATGGAATTGATCCTAATACCGTCCCAGCAATATTCATTAATAACACCGTACTACCATATGTTGATTCAGCTAGGGCTCTTGGCTATGAGCTTAACTCTAAGTTCACCTGCTGTAAACATATTGGTGTTACGATAGGAAAAATATATGGGTGTCTGCGGCAGTTATGGCTGAGCTCTAGTTTTCTCTCACTACATATGCGGATGAAGCTGGTCAAGGCTTTAGTGGTCCCTCACTTCACATATGGTAGTGTGGTTTTCTCTGACCTTGACTCGGTCTGTCGAAGGCGACTCTTGGTAGCATACAATGATGTACTCCGCTTTGTCTTTAAGCTGCCTCGCTTCAGTCATATATCATCTTATTCAACATGCTTGTTTGGTTGTTCTTTGGATGCATACCTAATCCAATGCAGGTTAAAATTTCTGCACAGACTAATATATAATCAACAGCCCACATACCTATTCGAAAAGCTTAACTTCTTGCAATCGGCTAGACACAGGAATCTTCTAATCCCTCGTTGTAGATCACGATTTGGCCAGCATTCTTATTTTTTTCAATGTGCTCGCCAGTGGAATCTATTGGCGCATGATATTCAGTGCACGAGTGGCAGTAGAGCTTTTGGCAGACTTATCAAATCAGTGACTCTTGTCTAAATCGGCGGTTATCATAGTTTTGAATGTTGCTCCACTAAATCCTTGCTTATTTAATTTCTCTTTCATTGTATTCTTTTTGCTCTTAAATATTCCATAGCTTAATTTTACATAAGTTAGTATATTCTCCTCATTAAAATTTTTTTTTTCTCTTCGTTTTTTTTTTTCTTTTTGCACTCAACTCTAATATTAGTTTTATTGTTAATTTTTGTCTAATTAGTTCGTAGTAATTTTTTTTCTCTTTCATATTTTTTTTCTCTTTTTCCTATTGAATCCAGCACACTACTGTACATTTTAAGATTGTAATGATCTTTGTACTGGGAATAAATTGGTATTATTATTATTATTATTAATTTTGAATATTTCTTCCATATTAATTATTATTAATTGATTTTTATGTATATCTAATATTTTTTGCTTGAATTCAAATTTTGTGTACTAAATGTAAAGATAGAATATCTTCTATATATTCAGAATAAATTAAAATTAAATTGCACTGCATTAAGTTGACTAATGAAAAAAACCCTGCAATGTATGAAATATATGAGTATTTTTTTCGCTTGGGGATTCGATGAATAACTGAATATGTAGGCGCTATTTGTAAAGAATACGGGTGTTACATTGACAAAAACACCAAATTCAGTGGTGAGATTAACGTTCCGGTCACTGTGAGAAACACCAAATCCACAAACGAAAAGTCTTTATTGGTTGAAGGATCAAATCAAGTAGATAGAGAACTTTTCAATATTACCAGCAAAAACACTAATATGACAGAATAAAATTATTGCAAGAAACACCATTTTCTTTTTACAATGACATACACTTCTTCAGAGGAGAAACACCAACCTCTAACTAACCCCGTTGTTACACAAATGTCAAATTTCCAACAATATTAAAAATTCCTCAAAACAACAGAACTAATACGTATTCACTTCCGTAATTTTTTTTTTTTTTTTTGTAATGAGAAATTCAACACTTCATTTTAACAATCGCGATTTTTTTTCTGTCCCTCCTACATTAAATATATTGGTCTATCA
This sequence comes from Dioctria rufipes, assembly GCA_963924295.1. Classification (NCBI taxonomy): domain Eukaryota; kingdom Metazoa; phylum Arthropoda; class Insecta; order Diptera; family Asilidae; genus Dioctria; species Dioctria rufipes. Next base: position 127,763,885 of record OZ002743.1, read on the forward strand.
TCAATAATACAAACAAAACATTAATATTGCAATTTAAGAGACCTTGCCCTTATGACAGGAACCATATGTTTTCTCATCGAAAATATGTTATCACCATCACTGGCTTTAACATCCCACGCATAGCCTTCGACGCTTCCAAAGCATCCTTCCAATAATCATTGTTCTAAAGAATGGGGTACTGGGAAGTGGCTGGGTAACTTTATTCGACCGTTTCGTATTGCTCAACTAAATATCGTATGTATGGCGGCAACTTGAAAATTTTCTTAAAGCTTATTAAATTTATGAATATTAGTATGATCAAAAGAGAAAAATGTTTACAATTTTTTTATTTAAATAATTTTCTATGAACAATACTTGTTGCACATAGGCATATACATATATATTCTTCCTAATCAAGAGTTTATTAAGGTAATCAATTTCCTTGAAGCGGTGGAAGTGTCGGCCACGTAATTTTCAACAGGCGTAATAAATTGATCTTCGTAAGCATAAAAATCTGTAGGCATGCTATGGCGGGTTTCCTGAACTCAATACTATCAAAGGTTCGAGATACAACCAAATACGACGTAGCTAACTCCTACACTTTCAAGCAATTTGTTAAAAATATAAACATCCAGCCTAATAACCGCCTCATCTCTTTGGATGTAACACAATTATACACAAATATTCCGCATGACCAAGCGATAAATAAAAATAAATAAAGGAACACACCAGACTATCCAAATGTATTTTTACAAAAGCTCTGAAATTCTGTATCCATGACAACAATTTTTTTCTATACGGAGACATATTTTACAAACAAAAGCATGGACTAGCTATGGGTAGCAGTTTATCGAGCATTCTAGCTGAGTTTGTATTGGATGACCTTTTAGATGAAATCATCGGGGATTTACCACATCAACCAATTTTCATTAAAAAATATGTAGATGACATTATTACAGTGTTGCCAGCACACTCCTTAGATGAAACTTTAACAATTTTTAACAATAAACATCCACGTATTAAATTCACTATGGAAATAGAGGATCACATATCTAAAAGTATTTCTTTCTTGGATTTAAGACTCTGTAGGGACGGTAATAAGATTAAAACTGACTGGTACATGAAACCAATAGCATCAGGGCGACTGCTGAACTATTTTTCAGCCCACCCTCACAAAATGAAATTCAACGTTGCTCTTTCTTTTGCAAAGAAGGTGATCATACTTAGTGATCCACAATTTCATAAAGCAAACGACAACAGAATACGCACAATACTAGCGTCAAACCATTACTCCACGCATACAGTACATAACATTATCAAAAATATCAAACATTCACGAGAAGACAATCATGCTACATAAATTACTCGATATAAAAAGCTAGCATATGTACCACCAATAAGTGACAAAATCATCTCTTTCCTGAAAAGTAGCAATATTTCAAAAATTTCTCTAGGACTACAACCGCAGAATAAACTAAGGCAGACATTGTACACAGACACCAAAACCAAAATTGAAAAACCTACAATAGGTGCAATATACGAGATAAAATGTAAGACTGAAAATTGCAATAAGATCTACATCGGGGAAACGGGAAGAGATATTAAAACACGAATGCGGTAACACATAAATGATTTCAACCGAGCAACAAAACTTACCATAAATGACAATGACACACAAAGGCATGAACGAAATTACAATACAGCATGCCTGGCACATGCTGTCAAAAACAAACACAAATTCAATTTGGATAATCCTACTATTCTTCACAAAGAGCAATCTTGGACAAAACGGAAAAACATAGAAGCTCTATACATACATGCAAATAAACCCAACACCACGAATTTCAAAGTGGACACACAGTATATTAGCTCCCAGTATAAGAGTATAATAGATGTACATAGACAACACAGTAATTGTCGATTCCCATAACCGTAAGAAGTAGTGTAGTCCAAGATTTTATATATATTTAATTTATTACTTACATGTTTTTACTCGTTTTTTGTATAATTCATTACAAGTGACTGTCCAGTTTTCTCTTTTATTTAAACTTTTTAATATTTTAATTTTTAATTCTTAATTCAAATTAACGACGAAAGGCTAAGGTTAGCCTCGACACAGCTATATCTTAATAATCATTATGATACGATAATCTTAAGGTAAATAACTTTTATTATAACGAAGGTCTGCATAATTATTGTTACATTATATTTCACATATATGTAGCTCCTTGAGAATGGCCACAACCCATGACCGAAATATATCGGATACTTAACAATAACAAGCGTTTAACTCACACAACCCGGGTCATATATTCCCAAATATCCAAAGCATTATACAAAAATTGACTTTTTTTATACACTTTTGAAATTACATTCTATTTTTCACTCATTTTTTCTTAAGTTTTTCGCTCGTAGAAAAAAAACTATCGAAGAAATCATGATAATCCTAGTTCAATCACTGGCATTCAACATGCTGTGTAAATTTGAACAAGATCACCGTTTCGAAAAATGGTGTTTCGAGAAAAACATGCATGTGATTTATACTACAGATTTCATCTAACCGTCAATCTGCTATGCCTGGACCATACAATGGGCCTTCCTCTTCTTCTTGGAAGTCACGCAGAGCTGCAACTGCCACAGCAAAACTGAACTAACCGACGCTTCACGGCGTCTTAGTCAATATTCGAAAGCGTCTGTCAACGGTCTCGGCTCCCCTTTACTTGGGCCTAATTCGCACTCCGTATACCTGCTCCGTTCCAGGGCCGTAACTTGTGAACCACTTCGAATATCGAAAAATCCTTTGGCAAACATTTTCTACACATGTTGTAGATGTGATTTATGAAAAAAAAAAAAAAATTTTCGACCCGAGAAACTGGAGGACCCTTTTAAGATTCTTCTTCCACTATACACCCCCCCCCCACATTCTTCATAAACACCCTATCAAGGTGACATTCAGATGATCGCAAACCATCTAAGCTTTCCAATGAATGCCCAATCTCCTCACTTTGTTGTGCGTGCACCTACCTTTAGGCTGAATATGCAATACAAGCAAAAACCACGTTTTTGAATGGTGAGTACATAGATCGCCAATAGATAATTAATTACAAATGGGAATTGGCAAACTAACCAATAAATATCGATATTTAATTGGTGAGGTGTTAATGTACATTCGAATTTCAATTTCATTTTTTCGAAAGCTAGTTTACTTCATGATCTATTTATGGTAAAATCAAGATGAAATCGAAAGAAAAGTCATTACAGAAATAATGGCACTATTATGAGATCATGCTTTATTGATATTTGAAACATATCTGCGATTTCAACTTATACCCAGGGGCAGAATTTTGGCGTGATATCGTTCCCTTGTTGAACCGAATTCATCAAAAGTTGTTTCGTTAACAGTAAAATATTTGAATAGGAAGAAAAAATGTTTTTAAAACTTCTGCGGCTATCCAACTCACATCTTGGTTTAGCCGTGATCTTAACATTTAAATTCGTAATACATTACTGTATTATTGCATTTTGTACTAGATTTTAATACAATTTCGTCTATCGATTGAACACAATTAAACTCTGAGCCCAGTGGGAAAATTTCATCTAAATATAAGAGATTGAACATTCATGCTAATCAAACAGAAATGTATCAGAAAATCTAAGAAAAAACTGTACCTCTGCTTCAATTCAGAACTGCGCTAGTAAACCACCAATCTGGTGACATTTGTATGACATCGATAATTTCTAATAATATTTTTCCTTTCGTTGTTTTCTTTCCTGTACCAGTTTTTGAAAATTTCTGTTGATTTTTTTTTGTAGTTGTTGCAACAGAAAAAGAATCCATTGATATCAAGTAATATTAATTGTATAAAAACTGTAACATAACCTGACAGAAGATTTATGATACGTGAGACCGTATCGCCCATATCTATCACATAATTATTATACCTAAAATAAAAAATGAGTTTTAAATTACGAAAAAACGAACTCAAAGATTTAACTTAGGTCACCAGGTCAAGACGAGGAAGTAAACTCCAGCTACATAAAGGAGGCACGTTTCGTTAAACATTCTATTAGGAAACAGCCCATTGTCCGGCGCGATAAAAGAGGGTCGACCTTACAGATAGTGTCAAAAATTCAGCAATCATTGAAAGTACGACTATTGGAATGATGTACTAACTAACGAATCAGTTCTCTGGAAAGAATTGTTCTAAAGGGTTTTCCAATAAGAGGTGTTATTTTGATATTCAAAGAAAAATGCCATTTTTTGAGATAAATGATCGGATATTGATTCCATTATAAAGAGGAAGGTATACCGTTAATAATGGAAAATAACATCAGCCAAATGACCACCACGACCACGCCTGCAGGACCATATCCTTTTCATGAAATTTTCCATAACGAAATCGCAAAGTGGCTGCCCTATGTCCTCGATAGCCTCACGAATTCCATCTTTGAGGTCTTGAATCGACGCTGGGCTGTTGGCGTAGACCTTCTCTTTCACGTGGGCCCAAAGGAAGAAGTCGCAAGGTGTTAAGTCATAAGATCTCGGTGGGCAATTGTGATCACCTCTTCGAGAGATAACACGGTCCGGAAACTTTTCCCGTAAAAGATCAATGGTTTCGTTGCTTGTATGGCACGTAGCGCCGTCTTGTTGGAAGTAAACGTTGTCCAGATCAATACCATCCAATTCCGACCATAAAAAATCATTAATCATCTGTCGATAGCGCAATCCATTCACCGTAACTGTTGCTCCAGCCTCATTTTCGAAAAAGTAAGGTCCAATGACCCCGCGGGACCATAAACCGCACCAAACAGTCACACGTTGAGGATAGAGAGGCTTTTCAACAATAACTCTTGGGTTTTCCGAGCCCCAGATGCGACAATTTTGCTTGTTGACGAAGCCATTGAGGTGGAAATGGGCCTCATCACTCAAGATGAGTTTTCGATGGAATTCCGGATCATTTTCATGCATTTCAAGGACCCAATCAGCAAAGACTCGACGTTGTTGATGATCGGTCGGCTTGAGTTCTTGTGTTAACTGAACTTTATAAGCCTTAAGACCCAAATCTTTATGCAGAATACGGTGTAATGACGTTTGTAGAATGCCCAATTCTAAAGAACGACGAGAAATGGACAAACCTGGGTTTTCTTCAAAACTTTCGGCTACAGCAGCAATATTCTCGGCTGTTATTGAGCGACTTGAACGGGTTTTATTCTTCACATAACTAACTTGTCCCGACAGCTCGAATTTTTCTACCAATTTCTGTATTGCGGTCCGACAAGGTGCTTCACGACGACAAAAAATGTTCGAGTTTTACGAACCGTCTATGCCACATTTTCACCATTTTTATATTGAATTTTAATAATTTCAATGCATTGTTGAATCGTGTATCGTTCCATTTTTATTAATGGCGTTACACCTCTTATTCGAAAACTCTTTATAACATATCTATAGCAGAATCTATATACAGTGTCGAAAAGAAATGCATAGCGAGAAGCTTCGAACTACGAATTAATTCTCGAAAACTATCCAGAAGAGAAATGGTAACCACTATAAAGTGGTTGAAGTTGGTAAAGCTAACAAGGCTGCAAGACAACATCCTAGCACAGTTGTTGGAAACAGATCCAATAATATTAGCAATCAATCCTTGAAAAAGTATAGAGCACATATACATTCCTAGAAGATTAAACGGAAGATATACTAGTTTATATTACCAAAATGGGACCCAAAAAACTGAGATATTTGAAAAATAATCTATTTATGTGCACTGCGGGAAAAATTCCAACTTTCGTGATCCAGGAAAAAAACAAAAACAGCAGTAGAACGAACAGTAAAATAGCATTCGTAAAAAAATGACCCTATTACGAACGTACCTTGCAGATCATCATAGAGCAATTTACAGTTTTCGGTCTATGCCAGTTCTTGTGGACTACGTACAGGCCTTTGGCTATGCTAAGAGAGGATTCAAATATAGAATACGACATATCGGCACGTAGTATTCCAAAAGATTATTAAATTTATAGAGGCGTTACAGCAATTCAAAGTTACATAGATATCGAAAATAAAAGAGTAACCGACAGCTTAAGCATAAATTTCGGAGTTTAACAAGGATTTATTCTTTCGTCCTTATTATTTTTAAATATTATTAACAATGTACTTGCAAATACGCTCTACAATGTGCGGAATACGGATTTTGATTTTGATTATATACTTATAACATCTCTTTATATGCCTCCAAACACCAGTATTTGAACACCATGATTCAAAATCCTGTACCAGAAATTAATTCAGCGAAAACAAAGTTCCATCTCCGAGATCGACATAAATAAAGAAAGTGTAGAATTAGTGAGCGGCTTCTGTTACATCCGTACCATAATTGCCAAATCTAGCAGTACAAAAAGGGATATCTACTTATGAAAAAAAAAAAATCAGGTTGTGCTTGTAGTCACGGGCCCAGGTTATGGAACTCCAGTGAACTATCACTAATAACTAAACTTTGGCTGATTTTCTCCAATGCGAAACCATTTAGGGAAGCAGTATTTGTGTCGAATTCCGGAAATTCGTTGGCCAGACCACAGCTTATATAACACTATCGGCTAGCTTAGTCAATATCTATCGACAAACTTCCAACTCACAGCTACCACTGGAAGAATGGTGTACATATAATGCAACTCAATCCTCAGTCGATAAAATGTCAAAAATACATAAGGAATAAGTTTTGAATAGGTAAATTTGTAATAATACGATTACTCAAAGACCTAGTTTCATTCTTTACTTTTCTTTTAAATTACACTCTTTAAAGGTATTTGAAAGTAAAATTTTTCAGACATCATGAACACCCGCCATTTCGTAAAAAAAAACCCAAATTTAAGCTTCCTCAAAGCAAACTACAAGCCTTATCATTCAAAAGCAAACAAATACGTGGTAATTCCTTTATAACCCTTAAATTTAGACTTTTTTTTCTTTTTTTAGTGTATTTCCTTGAGGTCTTTGTGAAGCTAAAAGAAAATTCGCATCAAATAAAGAAAAATGATGCTGGCAAAAAAAAGCAACGAAAATGTAGTAAAGAGAAAACACAATACATTTGTAAAAAGGGAAAAATTTAGCCTCTAACCAACTGTAAAAACTATTCCTTATAGTCTTACCCTTTTGCGTCATCCTTTGATCTTCCTACCGATATCATGTGTTTTTTTTTTCTGCTTCCCCCTCAACTGACGAGAAACGATGATTACTTGGGATGCATAGGTTCGTAATAGCTAGATTTCTTTCAGGTTCATAATACCGACGGTGCTGAATTCGTCATATACCTACTAAAGACGAGAAAAATTTTCTTTCCCAGAGAAACTGTTCATGAAAAACTCATCCCAATTTACTTCCGCTGCAGTGCATGCAAGTTATGTATGTGCATAATATGTATTTTATCTTTACACAAATTGTACATACACTGTGGCAGTGTGGTATACATAAATTATAGCGCAATTGTGAGGTATTTTATGATTAATTAATATTATGTTTAATTAAATATGTAATTCCGTACATCGTTACCTAAGCTGTTTTACGTGCTTTCATACAGGGATATATTATATTATGTGTTAAGTCTTTACAATGTGAAAATTAAATTTTATTATATAAAAATACGTAATATAAGTTAAATATTATAGGACTGGGTATAAACATAATATAGGCAAGACCAAAAGCTCTGTAATTGTAAAATACTCCTCACAATTTAAGGGATCGGATACTTATAACGTCTAAACTTGCTAAGAATTTAACTTCAGATAGTTTAGGATTCCCAGGATCTGATATTATATATATAAACGAATTCTTAACTGGGGAAAGGAAATCTTTATTGTATAAGGCAAAGCAATTTAAAGTGAAACACAATTACAAATATGTTTGCATAAAGATTTCGGTTATCTATCTAAAAAAGGACGATGATAGCAGTCCTATTACCATAAAAACTGGAAACTGTCTAGATCTCCTTATTAAAAAAACTTAAGTCATCATTTGGCTATGAGTCTTAATATTTACTATCAAAATGTCAGGAGGCTAAGAACAAAGATTTCAGATGTTTACTTATCATTGTTATCAAATAACTGCGATATTGTATGTCTCACAGAAACTTTTTTACAATCAAATATCTTCAGCAATGAAATTTTTGTTAATCGATATGTGGTATATAGATGGGACCGAAACTTGGAGTTCTCTGGTATGAAAGACGGTGGTGGTTGTCTTATTGTTGTCAAAAAGTCTTTTACCTCATCATGTTTAGTTTCTCATGACAACTCGGACAAAATTCTGTGGGTTTCCTTTAAAGAAAAAAACTTTACTTTGTATGATTCTCTTTTTTCAAGAACTAGCGAAAGATTTTTGAGATTTCCTGGGAAGCCTCACATACTGTTTGTGGGTGACTTCAATCTACCATATCTTTTATGGCGCTTCGACCAAGTCAATAGTTGTATGACGCCTTCCGGTGTTTTTAGTCAATCTGCTCAATCAGTGATTAACAACATGATCTTGTGTAATTTTAACCAATACAATAACGTCTCACATTTCAACGATAGGATTATTGATTTGGTATGGTCAGATCTTCCTCAAAGTAATATTAGCGTTGTAACATCTGAATGTCCACTTTCAAAAACTGACCTCCATAATCTACCTTTAGATATAATTTTAAGTGTTTCATTATCTAAGTCTGCTCGAAATGAATTTACTAAGCAAAGAAATTTCTTTTTAGGGGATTATACTAGTCTAAATAATTATCTGAATGGTATTGATTTTTCCTCAGTCTTTACATCTGATGTATCTCTTTCTTTTGAGAGATTTTAGGAAATAATAAATTTAGGTATTTGTGATCATGTACCAGTAACAAAAAAGAAAAACAAACGTTTCCCATCTTGGTATAGTCATGAACTTATTAAAGTTTTAAATATGAAAGAAAAATATCGTCGGTTATATAGAGTTAATAGCTATCCGGAAATTTATAAAACTTTTTCTTATCTTAGAAAATTATCTAAAACATTAATCTCAGAATGTTACAATAGGTATGTGGACTCGACTGAATTTTCGTTACAAGAAAACTCTAAAGCCTTCTGGGCCTTTAGCAAAAATTTCAAGAGCTCGAATACGGTCTCAAAAGAGATGGTATATAACGATGTCACCTCATCTTCACCTAAACATATTAGTAATTTATTTACCGAATACTTCATGTTGGTTTCTTCTGAGAGGGAATCTAACTTCGATTTGTTATGCCTTCAAAATTACAATAACTCACTTAATATTAGTGTAAACTTTATATCATCTGAAGAGATGCATGAAGTACTAGATAAACGAAATTGAGATAAAAATCCAGGCCCTGATGGAATTCCAAACATTGTTTATAAGAGATGCTCTAATAGTTTAGCAAATCCTATAAGAACCCTATTTACATAATCTATCCATCAAACATAAAATATTTCCATTGGAGCTAAAACGCGGATTTGTTACTCCAAATTTTAAGTCTGGTGATCCGAGATTAGTTACAAATTATTGTCCTATATCTATTTCAAATGCGTTGTCTTTAATTTTTGAAAGACTTGTCTACAATGAACTATTTTATCAAACTTTACCTTATATATGTGATTGGCAACATGGTTTCCTTCCTGGACGTTCTACTATTACTAACTTAACCCTGTTTACCGATACCATCGCCTCTGTTCTTGATGAAAGCAAGCAAGTGGACTCCATTCACACTGATTTTTCGAAGGCGTTTGATAGGATTCGTCACCAACAATGTCTTTTAAAGATGCTGTAAATTGGTTTCAACATTGACACTGTTCTTTGGTTTCTGTCCTATCTAGACGAGAGAAACAGTGTAGTGGTTTTCAATGGCTTCCAATCAGACCCTTTCGAACAAACATCGGGCGTCCCTCAGGGTACAATACTGGGACCTTTCATATTCCTAATTTATATAAATGACTTACCAATAAATATTACATCGCCTTATTTGCTTTATGCTGACGTCGCAAAATTGTTTAGGGTAATTTATGATGCAAACGATTGTAAATGCCTTCAAGATGATATTGTTAAGCTTGAAGATTGGTGTAAAGAAAATTATCTTGACCTCAATATCGATAAATGTAAAACTATAACGTTTTCTTGAAAGCGTGATACAATCTACTTCAACTACAAAATTAATAATATCTCGATTTCACGTGTAAATGAAAGAAAGGACTTAGGGGTTACCTTTGATCACAAACTACTTTTCGCTTCCCATGTAAACCTTATTACTAATAAAGCTTATCGCATGCTGTGCTTCATTTTTCGCGCGTGTTTAACCTTCAGAGGCAGTGCTGCTTTCATCTGTCTTTTTACCTCATTGGTGAGAAGCACTCTTGAATATGCTTGTCAAATTTGGAGCCCCTTCTATGCATGCTACAATAGTCAAGTTGAATCTGTCCAGAGAAAGTTTACCAGTATCCTGTTGCTTAAATTAAACATCAACGAGATGGAGTATACTCAGAGATTATCTCTTTTTAATCTCCCATCTTTAGAACATTGTCGCATGTATCTAGACTGCTTATTTTTGTATAAACTTCTAAATGGCTACGGGCTTTGTCCCGATTTACTTTTCAAGGTCTGCATAAATATCCCAACGAGATACCCAAGACTCCATTTTCCATTTAGAATCCCCTTCTGTAGAACCAACCTCCGAGTCAAGTCACCTTTGGTAAGAATGCAAAAAATTTTTAATTTTAATTTTAGCAAAACTGATGTCTTTTGTTCTGACCTTCTGACATTTAAAAGATCAGTTATAACGGAGATAAAACAATTTCCAGATTCTTAGCATATTAATGGTTCTTCAAATTAATATTTGTCGTTTCCTATGGCTTTCTTTGCTTTGCTTTTAATTCCTAATTTCATTTCCTTATATAATTTGTATTATATAAATTTTTAGTAGTTTTAAAAATTTTAGTTTATCATTGTTTTTTTTTCTACATTTTTTTTTCTGGATTTCCTTCTCTTTTTGTATATAGTTTATTTTTATATGAATTTTTGTAATTTTTTGTATTTTAATTTTTAGTTTTTACAATTCTAGTTTATTTTATTTCGCTATAATTTTGATTTTTGTTTATTATAATATTTTTTGTCTTTGGTTCTGATTTTGTAGTCTTGGATTATTTTACTATTTTTCTTCTTTTTATTTTTTTATTATTATTATTTACTGCATTAACTATTCTAAGGTATTGCGTTATTGGATTCTGTCCGTGTAATATCTTCTTAACTTTTCGAAATAAATAAATGAATAAATAAAATAAATAAAATATTCTACTGTCAAAAGAAAGCTAGCACAAAGTTTAATTGGAAATATACCTAGTGGGCGCAATGACAGCTAAGGAGACATACACCCTTTGTAAGGGCAGCGATATATGTACGATTAAGTTTTTTCCGGACAGTTTCTTCCATGCCAAATGAATTCTAATTGATTAACTTGGCAGCGATATACGACTAGGTTAAAACTGGTTCGGTTTCAGAACCTGAAAGCAACCGTGCTTGGCCATGGTTTAACGATGGTTGATTCATACGGTTTGATGCCGAATGCAATGCAAAACTCATTGAGTGCAATGAGACGCGACATACGATTAAGTTTTCCCTGACAATATGTTGAAATTTAGTGCAGGTTTTGTACGCGTATGTCATATTACATACATTGTAAAAATGCTTGACGCACAATTTTGGAGGTCGATAAAAGATCTTGTTTATGGCAAGTCAGTAGTTAAAACTATATGAAAACGGATGAAAAAGATAGGACTTGGGAGGAAATATATGAAGAAATCTTTCTGGAATGCGAGAATGAAGAAAAATTAAATCAGGTTAAGCAAATTTTTTATTGTAAGTTCATATTTAGCTTGTCAGATCCTGCCAAGGAACTTCACCTTCTGGTGACATAAAATAATCTGCGAATTTGTCTCATACTGTCCGCTTTTCTGATGTGCTGCTCCTTTCGATTGAAATATCACTCATATAACAAGAATAGCTAACGGATGCACTGAAAATCTACGTTGAAATTTCTTTTTCTTCTTCATTTTCAATTAAAAGTAAAATAAATATAGAAGTTCAGTATCGCTAATATTTGCCATAATTATTATGCTTCTTAAAATTACTGGAACGACTTCACTGACTTGTATTAACAAAATGATCAGAAATAACCGTCTCGTATGTCGTGTAATCACCGCGACTGTAAAAACCGCAGATGATTAACCGGACGGGAAAACCTAATCGTATGTTGCTACCCTAAGCTGAAATATTAAAGTATAAAATCCAATAGGTATCCGGTATATGGGAAAGGTTTTAATATATGTCGGTATAACATACATACTAAGTTTTTTTTGTAATCTATTTCTATACCAAATTAAAGATTTCTGATACATAATTTAAGACAACGTCTCCTACTATTCTCGCCTTGGGTTACTTACTGATACAACCCCAGCGGTAGCGTACGGCACATTTTGACAGAAACTATTCTGTGAACCATATACAGTATATTGGGAAGTAAACTTAAATAAATAAAGGTTTTTCCAATAAGAAGTGTTATTTTAATTAGCCCACTATTTCGGTAGACATCACTTTTGGAGCTGCCATTTTCTTACATTTGACAAGTAGAAACTACGCCATTAATAAAAATGGAACGATACACGATTCAACAACGCATTGAAATTATTAAAATTCACTATAAAAATGGTGAAAATGTGGCAGAGACGGTTCGTAAAACTCGAACATTTTTGGGTCGTCGTCAAGCACCTTGTCGGACCGCAATACAGAAATTGGTAGAAAAATTCGAGCTGTCGGGACAAGTTAGTGATGTGAAGAATAAGACCCGTGCACGTCGCTCAAGAACAGCCGAGAATATTGCTGCTGTAGCCGAAAGTGTTGAAGAAAACCCAGGTTTGTCCATTCCTCGTCGTTCTTTGGAATTAGGCATTCCACAAACGTCATTACACCGTATTTTGCATAAAGATTAGGGTCTCAAGGCTTACAAAGTTCAGTTAACACAAGAACTCAAGCCGGCCGATCATCAACAACGTCGAGTCTTTGCTGATTGGGTCCTTGAAATGCATGAAAATGTACCGGAATTCCATCGAAAACTCTTCTTGAGTGATGAGGCCCATTTCCACCTCGATAGCTTCATCAACAAGCCAAATTGTCGCATCTGGGGCTCGGAAAACCCAAGAGTTATTGTTGAAAAGCCTCTCTATCCTCAACGTGTGACTGTTTGGTGCGGTTTATGGTCCCGCGGGGTCATTGGACCTTACTTTTTCGAAAATGAAGCTGGAGCAACAGTTACGGTGAATGGATTGCGCTATCTACAGACGATTAATGATTTTTTATGACCGGAATTGGATGGTATTGATCTGGACAACGTTTACTTTCAACAAGACGGCGCTACGTGCCATACAAGCAACGAAACCAGTGATCTTTATCGGGAAAAGTTTCCGAACCGTGTTATCTCTCGAAGAGGTGATCAAAATTGACCACCGAGATCTTGTGACTTAACACCTTGCGACTTCTTCCTTTGGGGCCACGTGAAAGAGAAGGTCTACGCCAACAGCCCTGTGTCGATTCAAGACCTCAAAGATCGAATTCGTGAACCTATCGAGGACATAGGGCAGCCACTTTGCGATTTGGTTATGGAAAATTTCATGAAAAGGATATGGTCCTGTAGGCGTGGTCGTGGTGGTCATTTGGCTGATGTTATTTTCCATTATTAACGGCATACCTTCCTCTTTATATTGAAATAAAGATCCGATCATTTATCTAAAAAAATGGCATTTTTCTTTGAATATCAAAATAACACCTCTTATTGCAAAACCCATTATTAGTAATTTATTTACCGAATACTTCATGTCGGTTTTTTCTGAGAGGGAATCTAACTTCGATTTGGTATCCCTTCAAAATTACAATAGCACACTTAATATTAGTGTAAACTTTATCTCATCTGAAGATGTGCATGAAGTACTAGATAAACTAAATTGTGATAAAAATCCAGGCCCTTATGGGATTCCAAACATTGTATATAAGAGATGCTCTAATAGCTTGGCAAATCCTATAAGTACCGTATTTAATCTGTCCATCACACATAAAATATTTCCGTTGGAGCTAAAACGCGGATTTGTTACTCCAACTTTTAAGTCACGTGATCCGAGATTAGTTACAAATTATCGTCCTATATCTATTCAGAATGCATTGGCTTTAATCTTTGAAAGACTTGTCTACAATCAACTATTTCATCAAACTTTACCTTATATATGTGATCAACAACATGGTTTCCTTCCTGGACGTTCTACAATTACTAACTTATCCTGTTTACCGACACCATCGCCTCTGCTCTTGATAAAAGCAAGCAAGTGGACTCTTTTCACACTGATTTTTCGAAGGCGTTTGATAGGATTCGATACCAACAATGTCTTTTAAAGATGCTGTAAATTGGTTTCAACATTGACACTGTTCTTTGGTTTCTGTCCTATCTAGACGAGAGAAACAGTGTAGTGATTTTCAATGGCTTCCAATCAGACCCTGTCGAACAAACATCGGGCGTCCCTCAGGGTACAATACTGGGACCTTTCATATTCCTAATTTATATAAATGACTTACCAATAGATATTACATCGTCTTATTTGCTTTATGCTGACGACGCAAATTTTTTTAGGGTAATTTATGATGCAAACGATTTTAAATTCCTTCAAGATGATATTGTTAAGCTTGAAGATTGGTGTAAAGAACATTATCTTGACCTCAATATCGATAAATGTAAAACTATAACGTTTTCTAGAAAGCGTGATACAATCTACTTCAACTACAAAATTAATAATATCTCGATTTCACGTGTAAATGAAAGAAAGGATTTAGGGGTTACCTTTGATCACAAACTACTTTTCGCTTCCCATGTAAACCTTATTACTAATAAAGCTTATCGCATGCTGCGCTTCATTTTTCGCATGTGTAGATCCTTCAGAGGCAGTGCTACTTTCATCTGTCTTTTTACTTCATTGGTGAGAAGCACTCTTGAATATGCTTGTCAAATTTGGAGCCCCTTCTATGCATAATAGTCAAGTTGAATCTGTCCAGAGAAAGTTTACCAGTATCCTGTTGCTTAAATTAAACATCAACGAGATGGAGTATACTCAGAGATTATCTCATCTCCCATCTTTAGAACATCGTCGCATGTATCTAGACTGCTTATTTTTGTATAAACTTCTAAATGGCTACGGGCTTTTACCCCGATTTACTTTTCAAGGTCTGCATAAATATCCCAACGAGATACCCAAGACTCCATGTTCCATTTAGAATCCCCTTCTGTAGAACCAACCTCCGAAGTAAGTCACCTTTGGCAAGAATGCTGAAAATTTTTTATTCTAATTTTGTCCTGAACTTCTGACATTTAAAAGATCAGTTATAACGGAGATAAAACAATTTCCAGATTCTTAGCATATTTATGGTTCTTCAAATTAATATTTGTCGTTTCCTCTGGCTTTCTTTGCTTTGCTTTTAATTCCTAATTTCATTTCCTTATATAATTTGTATTATATGAATTTTTAGTAGTTTTAAAAATTTTGGTTTATCATTGTTTTTTTCTTCTTTTTTTTTACATTTTTTTTTCTGGATTTCCTTCTCTTTTTGTATATAGTTTATTTTTATATGAATTTTTGTAATTTTTTGTATTTTCCATTTTAGTTTTTACAATTCTAGTTTATTTTATTTCACTATAATTTTAATTTTTGTTTATTATAATATTTTTTGTCTTTGGTTCTCATTTTGTAGTATTGGATTATTTTACTATTTTTCTTCTTCTTGTTTTTTTATTATTATGATTTACTGCATTAACTATTCTAAAGTATTGCGTTATTGGATTCTGTCTGTGTAATATCTTCTTAACTTTTCGAAATAAATAAATGAATAAATAAAATAAATAAAATATTCTACTGTCAAAAGAAAACTAGTACAAAGTTTAATTGGAAATATACCTAGTGGGCGCAATGACAGCTAAGGAGACATACACCCTTTGTATGGGCAGCGATATATGTACGATTAAGTTTTTTCCGGACAGTTTCTTCCATGCCAAAAGAATCCTAATTGATTAACTTGGCAGCGATATACGATTAGGTTAAAACTGGTTCGGTTTTAGAACTTGAAAGCAACCGTGCTTGGCCATGGTTTAACGATGGTTGATTCATACGGTTTGATGCCGAATGCAATGCAAAACTCATTGAGAGCAATGAGACGTGACATACGATTAAGTTTTACCTGACAATATGTTGAAATTTAGTGCAAGTTTTGTACGCGTATGTCATATTTACGTATGGAGGTCGATAAAAGACCTTGTTTATGGCAAGTCAGTAGTTAAAACTATATGAAAACGGATGAAAAAGAGGGAGGAAATATATGAAGAAATCTTTCTGGAATGCGAGAATGAAGAAAAATTAAATCAGGTTAGGCAAATTTTTTATTGTAAGTTCTAATTTAGCTTGTCAGATTATAATTCAGCTGAATAGCACTAATTAATTAATGAAACGATCCTGCCAAGAAACTTCACCTTCTGGTGACATAACATAATCAGCGAATTTATCTCATACTGTTCGCTTTTCTGACGTGCTGCTCCTTTCGATTGAAATATCACTCATATCACAAGTCAAGCTAACGGATGCACTGAAAATCTACGTTGAAATTTCTTTTTCTTCTTCATTTTCAATTAAAAGTAAAATAAATATAGAAGTTCAGTATCGCTAATTAGCTTCTTAAAATTACTGGAACGACTTCACTGACTTGTATTAATAAAATGATCGGCACATTTTGACAGAAAATATTCTGTGAACCATATAGAGTATATCGGGAAGTCAACTTAAAGAAATATATGTATTTCGCAAATAGAACATATTTGGACAACTGATAGCCACGGTATTTACAAACAGTTTTCTTTTATATATATTTTTATATTCTATTCACTGTATCCTCAATGATATTATTAAACTGTACAAATTTTTATGCGCGAGGTGGATGCCAACAATCAAAATCAATTCAGAAGTCTATCTGGCAAATAAGACAAATCTTTTATAAATATTCGTATGCATAAAATCAGAAATAAGATTTTGCTTAGTACAATTATACATATTTTTGGGCTATCCAAATTTGAAGTTTTTAGCTTAAAGGGGTCATGAAATACGGCACTTCGAAAAACTAACTTGATTTAAATATTCACTTAGTATCATTAGTATCATAAAAACCTATAATGTAAATACTTCCAGGCAATTTAATTAAGGACAACATATGAAATTCCAACCTTTAATCTTAATTCTCAAACAGGAATTTTTATAATGTAATGTTCAAAATAAATGTGAGATATGCGCTGCAAAAAAATTGGCAATGCGACCTGATGAATTTAAGATCTTAAGATCAAACTGAGCTTAAAATTATTTTATATCTCACTGCATTTCGTGGGAACATGAAGAAGCGGTTACCCTATTCCGTTCATTTTTGAAATTTTATTTACTATTTTCATAAAAACGCTATGTATAAAATTTCAGTTCTCTACGTCGACGCGTTCTCAGATAAATATAGGGGAAACCCAAAGCTTTGTGTGGGAACACAATGTAGGGGTTGCCCGATTTATTGAATATTTGAACTCGAATTTACTATTGCTATTAAAACACCCCGTACCAAATTTTAGCTCTCTACGTCAACGTGTTCTCAGGCAGTTCCCAAATATATAGTGAAAAACGAAATTTTTGTATGGCAACTCTACGACGGAATTGCACGATTTTTCAACTGATTGTTTTTAAGCCTTCGCGGCTGTTTCGTAGCGCCCTCCATTACTAGAGGCCAGGCAGACTTCCGAATAAGTTATCAACGATGTTAAGAGAGTATGATAAGATGGAAAAATTTATTTAAGTACATACATGAAAAAGTTTTTAGCAACGAGAGGAAAATGACGGGGCTTTTTGAAGTTTTTTATTTTTTAAAAAACGCAACACCTTTTTCAAAAATCTAGTCTTACTTCCATTTGAACTTAAGAGTTTTTAATATTTTGCCGAAGGTTTCAAATCAATATCATAAGCATTGTGCAAATTTATTCAGCCTTAATACTTCAGTAGTATCTGGCGGGTAGGATAATGTAAAATAATTAATTCCATCAATTGGACATCAGATGTTTAATGCCTCCTTCCTAATAAATATTTGCTTTCTGAATATGTCTACTCTAATTAGAAATACATTTTTTGGAAACAAGTATAAACTTTAATAATCAGAAGATACATCCTAATCCATGAGGTAGAAGTATATGAATGCTAGTGGTCGGCAATTCTTGCTTATGGAAAACTAACAAACGATAAAAATGTCCACCGCCAGATAGGAATACTGTCTTCTTTTAATGTTTACTTCCTTTCTAAGTCTCTCAATGTTTACCTTATACTATACAGACTTTATTAAGTCTTAACTACGCCTAATTTCGCCAGATGTTCCAGTTGTTTTATTTTAGCTGTTTCAAAATTTAGGACGAATATGGAAAATGTGAATATATATGAGTCATGTCTAGGGTATTAACTGTTGTAATAAAATAAAACAGAACAGCAAATAAATAACATTCTGGTCAAAACAATCGAAAAAAAAACAAACTTAAAATTTTGGACAAAAATTCACATCCTATCGAAAATGAGACCTAAGGTAATGGCAAATAATAAATAATGGAGAAATCAACAAAAAACAAGTAAAAAGACTAGAATTGATCTATACAAATTCTTATCATATCCTAGATGAATGTATGTAGTTTCGTATGTTCACGAATCTGTGCAAGTTTCACTTTTGGGAAGATTTTTCACATATATTTCTAGAACGGTTCGTCCTACAGTAAAAATTATTATAAATAGGTAATTTCATAGGATTTCATATTCTGAAGAATTTTTCAGTACAATAAAAAATTCATAGACTAATCGTTTTTACAGTATACGTAAGAAACTGAAATTTTTATGTGGCAACACGAAGAAGGGAATGCCCAATTTCATCCATTTTTGAAATTCTATTTACCATTTCTCATTGCATTGCACCAATTATTTTTCGTACGAAAATGCTGGTGAATTGGAAAATGCGCTTGCTACAGTGGCTTATATTTATTGTAACTTGTTCGTCGGAGGAGACTTTAATATGTTAACCTCCTATCTTCCAATACACTTGCCCATGATTTTAGAGATTTCACTCAATCTGTATACCTGCACATATTAAATAATCTCCCTTCCTATTAGATTTTCTTCAAGAAAGAATTTTTTGGGATATCTCCGGTATATAGCAAAAGCTAAAAAAATGTTCTAATTTGTTATTTCATCACACAATCCATTAATTTTTTGGTGACAAGTTTCAAGTCTTGGTTTGACTCATCAACAGGTCCCAAATAGCGAAATTGGGTGATTAGAAAAGACTTGAAACTTGTCACCAAAAAATTAATGGATTGTGTGATGAAATAACAAATTAGAACATTTTTTTAGCTTTTGCTATATACCGGAGATATCCCAAAAAATTCTTTCTTGAAGAAAATTAAGTTTAACCCGGTAAAAAGTCCAAAAGAGTAATCTCTTTTTATTTATTCTTCCTATTAGAATACAGCAAATCAATCTCTTTTAGATTTTTTATTACTAGTGACGAAAGTCGTATTCACTTAAACAATCAGCTTAATGCTTGAAGTTTTCACGACCATGATCCAATTTTTCTGACGTACGGATGGCATATTATCTTGTAATGTAGTAGACGATCAAGTCGATATCCTCGAGAGCTTATTCCATATTTATATTTATGAAAGGTATCTACCTATTCCATATAGAAGAGTTAGGCTAAATGCCTGCCCTAGGTTCACACCTAATATTGGCCGTCTAAATGCATAAAGAGGGTTCTTCTATAGGGAATTTAGAAGCCTTAAGGCAATTTCTTCAGGCGTGTTATTCCAAGATGCACGGAATTAAGCAACCTCTATTCTTTGGAAGATTTACAAGCAATCTGGAGAATATGGGAGCACAAAGGCAGAAGCCTCACTCAATCCTGAGGACCTGAACAGATTTTTCGTCTCACATAATATGAATTAATCACCATTACCTAGCAGCATATCATGCTTAAGTAATCCTGAGCTTAACAATTATTTATCGGTGTTACAAGTCCATATACTCTATTAAATCTAGCAGTGGCACTAGATACTGCTTAGGTAGGTATGTACCTCAAAAATTCCTAAAATTATTGCTGCCTTATATTAGTCGTTATATATTATTTATTTTTAATACCTGCATAACATCATCTCCCTTTCTTTCTACCTTTCCTGCTACCTATCCCTAAAGTAAAATTTGCTACTAACCCATCTGATTTTAGACCCATCAGTATTTTATATTTCCTTGCAAAGGCTTTGGAAAAGGTGATATATACTCAGACCCAGAATGCTTTCACGTTGGCAATCAGGTTTCAGACCAGGATATAACTATAAATCGGGTGCCCCAAAAGTTACTACAGACTTAAGAAAAAGCCTAGATACGACGAGAGTGGGATACTGGTTTTACTCGACTATACAAAAGATTTTCATTGTGTAAATCTCTATGCTTCTCAACAAGCATTTTTCCGGTTTTCTTCTAGTGCCGCCCAATTGATATAGAGCTTCTTAGGCGATATGTATCAGCAAGTTCGATCATCTTTCTGAATTACAGCCGCTTTTCTGTAGCGTTCCTCAAGGGTCAATTTTAGCTCCATTGCTTTTTTCCTTATTCATCAATGATTTACCTGACATCTTTCAAGAAGTTAGTGCCCATTTATATTCTGATGATTTCCAAATATATAGTAGCATATCGCTCGGACTTATTGAAGACTCCATTGTAAGGATTAATGATGACTTAGTGCGAATTTACGATTGGTCCCAACGTAATATTTTGATGTTAAATCCTAATAAATCGATATATATCATTTTTTTGCTATAACACCTTGGAAACTGATCCCCCAATTTGTCCGTGGGAAATCCCATCCAACTTAGGACATCCCTGGGAGTGACATATGTAAAGTGAAACTCCTGTTGCAAGCGTACTAAGGACGTCTTACGGATCTCCTAGTTTGTTGGCAGGATGTACGGGGAATATATGTGCCAATATATGCGCTTGCACTAAATATAAATGCAATATTTTTAACACAGGAAAATTGAATTCTTATGACAAAATTACTGAAAAATCACATTCTGAAGTGTACAACTAACAAAATTTGTCAAAACAAAAAGAAATTGCAGAAGTGAATAGAATTTCAATATAGCTACAAACATGTAGCTGACTTAAACAACGCAGTTTTCATATGGCTCTTTCAATACTTATTTTGTTGTTCTGTTTTGTTCTCCAAAAACGACACACCGAAGCACACCAAGCAACAAATTACTGCTTTCACCAGAGAACCACGCGAACTACGAGAATCAGAGAACATTCCGAAATAAATTCTGGAAGGGGAAAACGACTTTCCCATGTTTGTCCCAAAATTGTCCTGCACATCCCGTATGTATTTGGCTATAAAATACTGAGAATGTTCCCATATAGCGTAGTTGTGGGATATCATAGCGAAGAACTCATTGGAATTTTCTACTAATACCTAGAAATAAGGTCCTAAATACGTACTTAATACTCCCCGTTTATCCCTGGAAAGTTATGGGATCTGTAGGACAAGAATGGGATGTCCCTAGATTATTTTATGCTGTATGGGATAATCCGCACATTATGTTTGAGGGTGAAATATTGACTAGGGTAAGCGAAGTTACGAATCTTGGTGTCGCTCTTAACATAAGAATGAAATGTTATGATCATATACGCAGAGTGTTAGGAGGCTCTCTGCTAAATTATTAAAAGAGGACATCAAATGTATATTGGTTAAAACTGTCATCCTACCCTACTTTTCTTATGGGGATTTGATTTTTCCTAAATTCGATAGTTATTGTTCTCGTCGATTAAGTGTTGCATTATAATGATTGTATCCGCTTTATTTTCAATTTACGATGATTTGACTACCTCTATAATTTTATTCCCAGAATACTGGGCTGCCCAATGAACATATGCCTACGGCGCCAAGCAATTTTATTCGTCTTCAAGCTTATTCAAACTAAATACCTTGGTTACTTAATGGATGAAATCCAGTTACTCTAATCTCGGCGATATCCACTGATTCCCCGTCACAGTCGCTTGGCTCAGGAAGGATCTTTCTTCATTCAAATCCCACTTGCAACTTGCTACCTCGAAGCTTGCAGTGAGCGGTAACAATCGGTGAATTTAAGAGGCTGCTATCTTCAATATAAGTCCGAACGGTTTCAAGAGTTCTTTTCATAGTTATGAATTTAACATAATATAATCATTTACCGCTTTCTTGAGTATATTTTTGTATTTTTGTACTGAATAAATTCACATGAATTTAGTTTTGCTTATGATTTTATTATTAGTTTCATCAATATATAATATTAACGCTTATTATAAGTAGCTATTTGAACATTGTTTTCTCTAAAAATATTTTTTCGAGCACTTACAAAAGATTGTAAATCTTGTGTACCAATCCAGCTCAATAAATTAAATTGAATTGAATTGAATTGAATGGCTATGAAAGCACGTGTACCAAATTTGAGCTCTCCACGTTGACGCGTTCTCAGGCAGTGTCCAAATATGTAGCGAAAAACGAAATGTTGGTATGGTAACTTTACCTAATTCCGATTGGATCCATTTTTGAAATTAAATTTCCTTTTTTTTTTAAGCGGAATGTGCAAAGTTTCGACAATATAAGTGTACGCGCATGCAAAAATCAAAATACTTTTAATATTATGCGAGGGTTTCGAATCTATTTTGCTCTACCATCGTTATTTCTGGGCGTTACAAACGGAATAACAAAGTTAATATACCCTGTGATTTCATGTGGGGTATAATAATACTCTACTTAAAAATTGCAAGCAACAAATACTTAGCACTTTCACAGCAGTGATATTCCTGTTGGATCATTCTATTGAGGGAACTGAGCGCAGAACTGCACGAGTAGGTTTCGACAATCGGTTTTTTTTCCTGGGTCAAATTTAGTCTATCTGAATCCTTACCTAGGCTTCGAAAAGGTAGCCGATTATCGCATATTTTATGCGCATTATTTTCTAGCCGTAGTCGGCTGACTTTTTCGTATATATGTACATCATGAGTTTTCAATTACCTCGAAAAGCCACTAACAACCACACGTTCCAACTTTGAGACATTCTAGTCTAAAAGACTCGAAGATCTCGGAAATAGGCGCAAATTTCTACATCTTCAAACCAAATAGTATTCATTAGGACTTCTAGTCTATTCTTACTCACGATACAATGATATATTTCTATTCCAGAACCGTCAGTATTGTACTATTAAGTGTAGTGTGCATGATATTCCTCGAATAAAGCATTTTAAGATAAAAGCCCTGTAAACGCTTTTAGCTCTATGAAATTCAAATTTTGAACACATCTTTAGTTTTTATATGTATACGCTGTTCCTATTTTTCATATCTTTTCATTGCTATGCCGTACTATTTTGTTGAGCGTTTGGTTAGTACAAAAACGGTTTCAAATATCAAGAGGCGTGCTAAAAGTGTTTAGAACATACAGTATGCATGTTTTACTACTTGTATTTGCTGCACAATATTGTGCTGCCCTTTTCTTCCACAACGGATATTAGGCTGAGATGACCAACGAAAGCTGTTCTCACCAGCCCCATCATTAGAATACCATTGCTCATGAAATCCTGAACGTGTACTTTGTCGCTGAATCTGATCGGTTTCTTTTTCTAAGGAGCCATCTGCTTCAGAATTAGATTCACATTCTATATCCACGACGCGGCAGTTCTCGTTCATCCGACAACTCTTCGTGAAGCCACCTTTTCATTTTTTACTCATTATCATTCATGTTTACACTAAAACAATAAAAATAATGTAACACAAAAAAAATGACGCAACCACCTACGTGCGGTTACAGAGCTCGCTGACTGAAGATTTGTAGCTAACCAGGTTAAAAGAGCGTACGTCCACACTTGGCAAGGACAATACTGGATGAAGCGTTGAAAGGTACATGGAAGCGCACAAGCCTCGAAATTTCAATTTATAAAGTCGTTTCAGTCATGGTAACCGCTGGTAGTTAACAAAATTAGACCATTTCGATTCAGCCGATGAAAACTACTATTTCCAGACAAAAACCCAAAAATACAGGAACACCAACGTGACATCACTACACGTCAGTTACAAATAAAATTGCAAAGAGAAAACAATACATAATATAATAAAAATTAGATAAAACAAAAACTATAACTGATGAAAAAAGGATACAAATTGTCTAGGCCTGTGACAGGTCTAGTAATAAAACTGAGGTACCGGATCAGAAAGGTTTAGAAATGATAACAAGATGGTGTCAAAATTCAATTATTTTTACTCACTCTCAGTACAATTTTCTTATTTGCTAAGCCTTAAACCATTAAATGAAATTCACGAAGCCTTAAACTACTAAACAGAATTCAATACAGTAAAGTTAAAAAATTAAAAAATAATAAATTCAATTAAATAGAAACAAAACCCAACGGAACGATAATTCATTAAAAAATGCTATGTGGTGATGACCGTGGCGCTGCGGGTGTTTATTTAATCTGAAATAACGAGTGATAACGTTAAATTCATATCCAGAAATATTAATTTACTTCAAAAAAGACTTTAATTGAGTTTGTGGAACCAAATTGTTGGACAGTGATTCGCTACTACGCTTGAAAATTAGCGTGCTTACACTTGTCAGCTCAGTTTGTTCATCCACTAGTGAGCTTGGGCAGCACCGTGCGCATCGACATTGAGTTGATGCGAGCAGATTGGTATGTGCGAGAGGCACAATGATATATTTACTGAGAAATATACGAAATTCTTCTCCGTAATCCCAGAGATTTGTTTCGATGACGTGGCGTCAAATATACCAGATTCAATGCGTCTGGGTTTGGGACTTTTAAGATTTCACTAGGCCTCAGGACTGCCGATCTGTCTTGTTTGAGAGCTCAGAACGCAATGATTTTCTTGCATTTCTAGCGCTCTATTTATACTGTGGAAATGCACAGGTTAGATAGGGATAGATGGTTGCGTGTGCGAGCGCTGGTGGTGCTTGGCGCTCTGGATGTAAAGAGCGGCGGCACGTCATTATGACTGATGATGACAAGTGTAATGGTGTAGCAATTATATGCAAGTAAATTTGTAGTATTCTTAAAAATATATTTTTGGTTATTTTTGCTATTTGTTTTTTTTTAGGCTGTTCTTCAGTGTGCCTGAACACAAATAATAAAAATATTCACTTTTATGGGGAAAGGGATTAATTTTGAAAAGTCAAATAATCACAGGTATAAGGATAACGTAATTAAGTATAGGTCTTATACTCAAGAATGTCCTATATCAATCCTAATCATATTTGTGAACGCACGCAGACTAGCTCCAAAAATATCAAATTGAAATTTTTTCATTCTGAAGACAAGCTTATTTTCCCTAATATTAGTTCTATACATATTATGTAGGTGTTTTCAAAAAATGAAATGGTGATTGGTGATTGTAAAGTTTTAGTAATGTTATTAGTGTAAGTATACTGAGAGGATAGTACCGGCCTTGGGTAAGTGTAGTAAGCCCCTTTAAGATAAAAAATTCTTATCAATGGCTTCAGCAGAGTAAACTGATACAACATTTTTAGAAAACATTTTGCATGTTTGTGCGAGCAAAAGTGAATCTCTTTTCTCAAATATCATCTCATTTAACTTGCAAGTGGTTCTGATAAATTACCAGAATTATTTTATCAATGTACACTAAATCATGAAATACCGCCAAAATGTCCTAAAAAAGGCCTATAGAAACAAATGTGCATTACCTATTTCCTACTCCTTTGGATTTCTGTGAGGCCAAATGTAATGTAATTAGTTAGTATCTTGTAGAATAAACAAGACCTTCCTCGAGTATTATCAGGCAACTTATATTTTAGTCTTCGGTGAATAAATAGTGAAATTAACAGAAAATATGATTTCAAGTCATGCGGTTTAAGTATATTCCTTCAGAAAAAATTACCGTGATATCGATTATCGGCAATTGTATAGTTAAGTATGCACATATCATTGTGATTTCTTAATTTAAAGTATCATACAACTATTGTTTTTTCTACAGATTCCATAAGGGTAATATAAATTGGATGACTACATATTTTTAAGGTGACTCTACAAAAAGAAAGCTTGCAGCTTTAACTAATAACGAGAGAATTCTTTTAACAAAAAATTGTTAATGCAGTTTAAGGTTGCCATCAGTCCAGTCCACAGAAATCACTGGATCAATGGAAGCAGCTGTTATACGGTGGTATTCGAAGAAAGAGCTTCCTAACGTATTTTAGGTGCTATCGAGTACATTCAGGTATGGATTATAAAACCACAGAAACATGGGAACGAATATATCAATTAGAAAGGATTCCTGTCTATGTTTAAGCAACATATGTAACGCTCTGGAATAGCTTACTACTGTAGATGCATCATGGTCGGGCTCTGTACATGACAGTCGTATTTGGAGAAATCCAAATATTCAAATATTGAATGTGGCACTCCTTGGAGACCAGGAATATGGCCCAGCACCATGGACGTTAACTCCATTCAGCTATTGTGCAACATCATTACAACAAGCAACATGTAAAGTCTCTGGTCACAATATAAAGATGTTTCGGTCAACTTAAGCTAAAATGTCCAACGCTTCATTAAACAGTTCACCTTAAAACTTGCATAGTTGGATAGTTTATTGTGTGCGGATTTATACTTCACAATGTGCCCAATACCTTAAAGATTTCAATGCTTTCGAGCCAATTTCGAAAGGAGCACAGCAATCAAATCAAGGATATTTATACCATGTAATTCAAAATAAGCAATAGTTAGGGACCAAATCATGCAAGTTTTATATGAACTACGAATTTAAACACCAAAATTGAAGGCGACAATTTTATAAATTAAAAATTAGTAATATTGTAGCAGTTATCAAAATCGTAGTCAAAGGACATATTTATACTGTCCCTCTGCTAACGTAAAGATGACAATTGATACAAAGCCGGTTTTCCTTGATCTTCCTGTGCTTTAGCTGATTTTATTTGAGCAATTAAAGCAGCTAGTTCCTACTTCAGATTTATCTAGAAAGTTGAATGAATTTGGTGATAATTTTGTGGTCTCTGAAGGCAAAAACTTATGTTTTTCTTTTAATATTGAAATACGATTTATTTATTTCCCGTACGCTTTTTGTCAGTTTTCTTCGTTATTATTGAATTGGATTTGTTGAACTTTTCCTGTATTAGTTGGACAGTTCCATATTTCGAATTATAAGCTGCTGTCAAAGCAAAAATGCTCTACATTGTTTTTTTATTTGTGTACGGGTATGTGAATAATTTAGAAAAATTAAATAAAAAATACAAATAATATCAATTACTTACTGATACTAGTTAATCCTATCTGAAATTCAGTAATACTAAATAATGCTTACGTCACTGCACTCACTACCTCATACTAACGGATACTTGCGAATTTTTATGAGCATGGGCGGGCGGAACATGCGAGGTATTATCCAGTTACCATTATTTATCATTTACCCAGATTTTTATTCATACGAATATTTTGTGATATACACCTTACTTACAGATTGCCCTTAAGCTTATTTTGGATGTTATTAATATAATTATTAAAGCAAATCTTTGATGACCCTCCTAAGGTAAAAAAAGTGTACAGTCATATATCAATCCAATTAAAATCAATAGAATCGTTACCAAGGCTACGCGAGATATTTTGTTGCACCGAAGCAGCGCTCGGATCATTGTCAGTCCTTCCTGAGCAGACCATGGTAATGTTGTAAATTACCAACCTGCTAAGCGGTGCTTTAAACGGCTTGTTTGCCATCAATTGTATAGTGATGTAAACTATACAATTGGAATTCTCATATCTATCAGGAACTACGGACCGCTTTAAAGTTCATAGTATTCCTCATAGCTGGAACATCAGTACACAGCGTTCACGTGTACAACTGGTAATGTTATAGATTACCAAATTGCCAAACAGTACTTCAATTGCTTATCTACCACCAATTGTATAGTGTTGTAAATTACACAATTGGACTCGTTGCAGCTGTGAGGGAACTATGAACCACATGAACGTTAGCATGGTATTCTTCATAGCTGAAACACCAGGACCACTGTCACGGCAATAGAAACCTCCTTCACATTTCTAGTATATATACAATCAGTCTATACTCTGCTTTAAGATGTATAGAACCACCAGGCTGTAAATGCTATAGCATTATAACCATCTTATCTAACTAGACTAACCAACAAATCCAAGATCGAGCAGACTAAGTCGACAATGACCAATTCTAAGTCCAATAACAAAAAATCGTTGCCCTGGATATTTCAAAGGCCTTTGATAGAGTCTGGCATCCAGCACTTTTAGCCAAACTTAAAGCACTTGGTCTCTCTCCTCATCTTCAATTATGGATTGAAATTTTCCTATCTAGTCGCCAAATACGTGTTGTATTAGATGGCGTTACATCTGAACCGCATTTCATAAATGCCGGCATGCCTCAAGGCTCCGTTATCTCTCCAACTCTCTTTTTAATTTTCATTAATGATCTGCTTTCCCTTACTTTCAATCCCAAACCATAGTTTCGCAGATGACAGCACTCTTGATTTGGCTTACTCCTTTGACACTCTTGCGGACTCCAGGGGGAATGCCGCATGTGTTAAACGAGATTACATGATTAGATCATTGAATAACGATCTTAACAATATCCTCGCTTAGGGCAAAGCGAATCGCGTCGAATTCAATGCATCTAAGACCCAAAGCTCTCTCATCTCATTAAAACAAGATCATAACTTAACCACACCCGTTTCTTTTGATAGAGCATTAATTTCTGATTAACTGTTACTAAACATTCTTGGCATCAATATTTCCAGTAAGTTAAACTGGACAGATCTTCTCTGTTGCCAAAGAAGCATCGAAATGTCTTGGATTTCTGAAAAGGTGTAAGAAATATTTCAGCCCGTCAAATCTAGCGCTCCTCTACAAGTCGTACATTAGACCTACAATTGAATAAAACTCCCATATATGGGCCGGGGCTGGTCGCACAGCCATAGCTTCACTGGATATTATCCAAAAGAGAGCCTTCAAGATCATTGGCGATTTGGCAATAACTTGTCAAATCGACTCACTCGAGCACCGCCGCAATCTTGGATGCCTTTCGCTCCTGTATCGCTATATGCATGGTCAATGTTCTGATGAAATATCTAGTCTAATCCCTTGTAGAATGATTCCTGCACGCAATACTCGCACTGCAAATCGCGCACATCTTTTAACACTTCAAATTACTTTCGGCCGTACAGTAAAATTCCGTGATGCTTTTTTATCCCGAACAGTGCGAATGTGGAACAGCTTACCATCTTCTGTTTTTCCATCGGCATGCAATCTGCGGAAGCTTAAGGGCGACATACATTGGCACCTCCCCCACTCTCCTCATATCCCCTAATCCTTCCCCTATCTCCTTCCTGCCATGCTGTGCTTTGGATCATAGGGTATCCCCTCAGCTTGGTTTAATAATATAAAAAAAAAAAAAAACACTGCTGATAGCTCAGTCGACGATGACTCGGATGAAGAGGACGAACATAAGCAAACATACGATGGGATTAACCACCACAACATTAAAACTAAATTCTTGTTATTATATATATGTAAATTAAAAAATACACATAGAAAACAGGTTTTTACGTTCTTGTCTTGGACGCTTGTCGTGTTGAATAAAACATTGATTACTTCAAACTGAATGGCCTATTATTATAATCAGCACCCTTTTTATAATTTTGTGGGACAACCTAATCAGAGGTTCGTACAAAAAGACTTTACCACAAGTTTCTGTATCTTTAGTTAGTTCATAGAAATGCTTCCTAAAAATATTTCTATTTTAACTGTATGTATACCACGATTAAATACGGATCTCATTCCATTCAAGGTCAGAAAAAGCGTTAAACAAATTATTTACTTCGGCAAAAAAAAAACTGATGGAAAGTCCATCAGTGGGTCCACAAGTGGAAGTAATATTTCCATATTAAGCTACATGAAAATTTAAGTTTGATAGAGTTGTTATGGAAGAGTTTAAAACAGAGATTTGAAGAGTAATTTTTAAGGTCATAATATCATTCGATGTAGGAAAGAAGACTAACTGATACACAGATATAAGTAATATTATTGAGACGAGCTCTGTCCAAAGTGAATCAAGAAGTACATTATTATAATCTTTCGGTTTATATATTTTCTTTTAAGTCACTATTATTGATAAGTGAAATAGTAGAATTCATTAAACTAATTTAAGTATTTTATCCCTCATATTTCAAAAGAACTGCGATTCGTTCAACCAAAGTAAGCTTTAATAGAATAAAAACGCACCAAATCTAAAGTGTGAAATTACTATCTTTACAAACTCCACCCATATCACAATATCTGGAATTTCATCTGTTAATAATTTATAGCAGTTTTTATTAAATCGCAAAGTATAGAACTTTTTCATACACCGATTACCACAGTGAGTGTCCCGGCAGTCTTTCTAAGTACTGTTTATAAAAAATATAGTAAAGTGGTAAATAATCTAGACACTCCAATGTTGACAGTATTAATCATAGGAAACTTAATGTGGCATACAATGCTTGCCATATATTTTTGGTGTATCTGAATTTTCTAGGCATATTTTTGGCAGCTCACTGGATAATTATTTAAAATTCAGATTTAGCATGATGTATGTATATGAAAATAAACAATCCTTGTTCCAATTATCTAAAAGAAATTCTAGGATCTCTCCCATCAAGTTTTATCCAATCAATTATTTTTCCAAGGATTCAGACTTCTTTTAGTTCTCGCACCACTTTCATTAATGGTGTCAGAGTCTGGAATAATCTTCCTCTGAATATTCGTATGAGATCCAGTCCGGCGATTTCAGATTGAGAGCCTTACAATACTTTAGGTGTCTATAAGCACATATCTGTCATATAACTATATGCTAACTGTATATCGTTTTATTATTAATCTTTTTTCATACTACAGCTATATCTTTACACGTCTGATTTCTCTTTTACTATTGTTATTATTATTGTTTTTATCATATTTTTATTATCAATGATCTTAACTCTTACTTTGCTTATTTGATTAATTTAAAATTGTATATTAAGCACATACATGAAATTACAACAGTTTAATTTTGCTAACTCTAGAGTTTGCACAAATGAATGAGAATTGTATCCCAATTGTGCTCTTAATAAAGAATTTATAATTTATTTTAATTTTCTTTGCGCGATATGAAAGCAGTCCTCACCCTTGATTATAAAACGCGTAGAGTTGTCATTCTTTTTAGATATATTATATACATCTTTCCGATTTTAACCCAAATATAAAGCTAATTCTTATAAATTAAGTGGCTTTCTTCCAATTTATTAAGAAATATTATTTAGCTTAGTAGTTAGTAGGAAAGTACAAGTGGTATACCTTCAACGTCTATTATTCGTTCTTTTAACATCTCAAATTCTACATTTGTTTTTTCTGATTCTATACTCTTATGTAGCACATTGTTTTTTTTTTTGTTTTTGTTTTTTTAAATCGTTAAACAAATCGGTTTTAATGACTTTATTAAAATGATCGTATTTATATCTAAACTACATAATTAGGTTGATTTCAATTGACATACAATGCGAAACAGAGTAGGGTCATCCATCAAAAGAAGTCAATTTTAGAAAGAGCTAATATAGCAGCAGTCACCCACGGCGATTTTTATCCTGGACGTATTTTTCTCTAAGAGTGTCAAACAAATTGCTTGAAAATTTTTCTGGCAATCAAACGCCCATATTTCAACTATTAAAATATGTGGAGCACTATGTACATACATTTAGGCGCCATTGTAATTTAATTTGTGCTAGACGAAGAATGTGGGCAAGTCGAGATAACACCTACACAAGAGTGCATTGGAAGTAGGTTGAGTCAGTTATAATTTAGAAATTTGATGATTATAGTTAATTTTTGGATAATGCTATAGAATGCCACAAGCTACAAAAAGCATGTTCTGAAGAGCAAAGTATGTAACTCAATTCTATCAAAAGAAAGAAAATAAAACATGCCCAGAAGAAATTAAAAATCAAAATATTTTCTGTAGCACGCAAAAGGGTATTTGGTAATAAAAGTTGGCCAAAAATTATTTCTTTATATTTTCTTTAATTTATATTAAAATTTCAACTATTTTTTTAATATTTTTATTAAGATTAACTTTTTTCAGTCTCTGATACTTAAAAGCTCACAGGTTATATTGGGAATATTAATTCTATTTGTATCTTACTTAACTTCATCAGAAGTAGTATCATACTGCTTCTCTAAAGTCTGGATGTTATATTTTTCCTGTGATTATTAATTTTCCATTCGCAAACGAAATTCTAAGGGCTCCTTTGAGAATAGTTCGTTTTTCTTATTACTGCACACATGAAATTAATAGGTCCGATAATTTATTTCGTACATCCATATTATAGCATGTTATTAAAAATGTCATGCAATGATCTGTCTGTATTAATGCAAATATTTAATGTGAGCCTCACCGCCTCCTTCCAATTACTGTAATGGTGTACTTATGAACTGGATGTTATCGTATCACTATAATCAATTATAAGTACTTATCTGCAGTATCTTTAGAAATTAGTTTTTCTACATCAGTTTTATGGCTACTTGAAATAATTAACAGTATTATTTTAATCTTTTTTATAAGTTCGAATTCCACCCCACTAATCCTTGAAGCTGTTTCGGAAAAAATATCTGCGTAAGGTGTTGTCTTCACTCCTATGTATTGTCAAACGCAGATTACGGTATGTCAAACAAAAGCGACATCTATTCTTTAAATATCTGATGAATATACTTAGTCTCTTTAATAGATTGTCTATCAAATTCAGATCTAGTTTGCCACTTTTTGATTATTAGTTTATAAAACATTTAAAATTTAGACGCAACAAGTCCTTGCATGAAGAACAGAGAGTCAAAATTTTAAAGTTTCGTGGCATTCCTCTCTTTTAGTTTTCGCATTCCATATGTATAAAAAAACGCAAATGTTAAACATAAGCTTGTAAAAAGAAAATCAATAAATCTGTAAATAATATGCAATCATAGCTGAATAATGAAACTAAGATAAATCTCTGTAGCCTATCTATATCCTGTGGAATAAGCATATGAATAAGCATACATGTCCCAGGGTTCTGTTATTTCTAGGTCTCCTTTTTTAATTTTCATTAATGATCTGCTTCCTATTAGTTGCAATCCCATCAATAGTTTCGCTGATGACAGTACCCTTCATTTCACTTACTTCTTTGGCACTCTTGCGGACTCCAGAGGGATTGCCATATGTCTTAAACAAGATTGTATGACTAGATCATTGAATAACGATATTCATAATATCATCGCCTGGGGCCAAGCAAATCGCATCAAGTTCAATACATCTAAGACCCAAAGCTGTCTTACCAAATTAAAACAAGACCTTCACCTAACCATTCCCGTTTTGATGGAGCCTTAAGTTAAGCTGGACAGACCACATCTTCTCTGTTGCCAAGAAGCATCGAAATGTCTTGGGTTTCTGAAAAGGTGTAAGATGTATTTCAGCCCATAAAATCTAGCTCTCATGTACAAGTCTGTCGTCGGACAGCCTTAGTTTCATTAGATATTATTCAGAATAGAGCTTGCTTTCACGCTCATTAGCGATGTGGCAATTACTTGTCATATCGACTCGCTCGAGCACCATCGCCAAATTTTGGATGCCTTTCGCTAATTTATCGCTACATGCATGATCAATGTTCTGATGAAATATTTAGTCTGATCCCTTGTACAATAATTCCAGCAAGCAATACTCATCCTGCAAACCGCATACATCATTTCACCCTTCAAATTACTTTCGGCCGCACAGTAAAATTCCGTGATGGTTTTTTATCCCGAAATATGCGAATGTGGAACAGTTTATCATCTGCTTTCTTTACTCCGTCATTCAATATGGAAAGTTTAAATGGGATTTTCATCGGCATTTTCGTCACTCTCCTTATATATCCTTCCTACCATAATGAGCTTTGCATCATAGGATGTCCTCTAGGCTTGGCTTAATAATATAAAAAAATACAGAGTCATAGTTTCAAAATACTGCTGAAAACATACGCTTATGTTTGTATTTGTATTTTTTGGCTATTTTACAACTTTTGAAAATGATATTGACATTGATCTCGAATTTTTGCTTAAATTCAATCAATCGATCTCGTTCCGTTATTAGCTGCAGGTTTTCTTTCCGTTCTTCCAGATACTCGTACATACCAAGCCATGACGTAATGTGATCAATCACACGGTAAGCATCTGGTTTTGGAGAGAATTCTACTGTGGCTCTTTGTAACAAGGACTACGATTTCGTAATATTGTAGTGTCGTAGAAATAAATCAGTTTGTATAAATAATAAAACTTTCTCGTTCTAACCAAACTTCTACAGCTGTGACTGTCTTTTCGTTGTACGCTAGTTATTGTTTTACGAACTTTTGATGCTCTTGGAGATGTAATTTCCTTAATTATAGCGGACGCTTTTACCAGCAACTCATCTGAGCAGTAACTTACATCAATATTATCTCAGGGAGTTCTCATTATATGTTAAAATATGCACTCTAATATGTAATTGATGTGGAGTTGCCAGGAGGAGGTTTATTTGACTGTTATGAGTATCTTCAAGCATCAATTCCTTTTGCCCATTTCCGTAGTTGTTCATAATTATTCATAATTAATTTGAATAAGCTGTCAGGACAGCGAAGCAGGATTTAGTATTATTTTGGTTTTCTGAATTTCAGAACTTAAAGCTTCTGAATAAGAGGCTTTATGGTTATTAAGTTATTGCTAAGTTTTTTCTGTGGTCTTTTTAAGTACATTTATTGTAATTTCAGGTCTTGTCATTTGAAATTTTTGCAAGCTGAAGGAAATAGTTTACATTTTTTTAGTATTTCAATTTCCTCGTCGATGTACTCTGAAACGCTTTGATCCACAAAACTCCAAATAAACTATGCTGGATTGTGCCTAATATCTCATAGGATGCTCTATTTTGTCGTTCTTTAATGATGATGCCGATTAGCTTATGAAGGATGAAATTGTTATCATTGTCCTTGTTCGATCACAGTGGGGTGAGGATATAAATTGTTGTTTTTTTGCAAAGATTCGCGAGTTTTTCCAAGCAATCGTTTAATTCCTGATAATATAACGACTATATGTACATGTATTTCATACGTTGCTCACTATATTATGTAAGTTTGCGATATGTTCCATGTACCTTATTCTCAAACTAAAACTGTAAGAAAAAACATTTATAGGTGTTCAGATGACAAGATATTTTAAAAATCATTTTGAAGTTTGCTAACTAATTTCCATCGAGTCAGACACTGAGCCAGTTTATCAGGTTGAGTCAGATTAGGTTCGATAACTATACAATTAAAAAATGTCTTGGTTGCTAATTTTGATTCTTTCTTATAGTTTTTGTAGGATATTTTTGCCACATACATTTATTGACATTTCACTGTAATGGTAAGTGAATATTCTATACATACACTTAGCAAAACTACAGGTGCTTATACTAGAAATCGTATTTTTTTATTTTTTAATGCGATTTTAACGAATTCATTATTGCGCATATTTAAAAATATTTGCTCGAAACTAACCAAATTAATTTATAGCCAATTATTAAAATATTAGCCTACTTTGCGGGAAAAATTTGCAAGGTAATTCAGTTTCCCATGCGATGCAAGTTAATTAAGATGGTAGCGACTAACGACGCAGGGTAGTGTGTAAAAACCGATCTCAAAACTGTTTGTTGTATTTGATTCAGTTAGTTACTCTCTATTATTTATAGAGAACACTTTTTTTAACAATGATAGTTCTTGCGTGGCGAATTGTTGGCCGCCGGGTAAAAAAGTGAATTATAGTGGAAGTTTCTTGATTTTTGAATGGTGTTCTCTCAATTAGATCAAATGATCATTAACTTCTCGCTACACATCTGACGATTTTGAAATTTTTTTTCAACATCTCTGCAGTTCAAAAAGGGAAAAATATAATCTTACAATTTTGAGAATTCATAAAAATATTAACCAACAGGTCATAACATCCACACCATCAACATCCATAATTAACTAGTTGAAAAGCTCCAGTAATTTAAACAGAATTCGGCTTATAAAAAGGAATAATACACATTTATTGATGAATATAGATGATAGAACATAGAACCTGAAAAAACTTTTAATATGCTAATATCCTCCACCATCCTTCAAGCACTATAAAAAAATTTCAAATATAGTGGGACTGACATAACATCCACCGGCAGATTTTCCATCACGACATGTAGATAGCTTAATCGTAAACCTTCACTGGTATATTAAAATAAAGATCTAACTTGGATTAGTCACATTATATTTCAATATATCAACCT
Organism: Dioctria rufipes; assembly: GCA_963924295.1. NCBI lineage: Eukaryota > Metazoa > Arthropoda > Insecta > Diptera > Asilidae > Dioctria > Dioctria rufipes. Next base: position 127,800,405 of record OZ002743.1, read on the forward strand.
AGTTCATCAGAAGCTGTCGAAGCCTAACATAAGTTAAAATATCTACCAAAATATTTCATCACAAGTAGCCGGCATAGCTATTAAGAAAATTAAATTTCTAGTAATCAACCAAACATGGGAAACTCTTAATTCCTGTTTACATATCGCTTTATTGGTAGCGTTCTTACTTTTTCCAATGACCTGAAACCTGAAATTTTATTCAATATATGTAGGTAGCTACATAACTAATACAATTATTATTTCAAACAAAAACAGGCTGATCTAGATATAAGTTCTACACAGATATAAGATCATTGTCATGCCTCTATTTTCATAAAAGTGCATTTAAAAATGCAACAAATAAGAAAAAAACATACGAAAATGAAGAACATTTTCAATAATCAACTTCACAAGTCTCTGCCGCCTTACCACAAGCGATTGATCTTTTTCCTATGGATGCAATCGACTGCTGCTTGATTCTACTCTTCAGATTATATTGAAGTGGCATTCCATGGTCCAAAAGGCTATCAGCCTTCAATTCCCTTACCTTATATGTCGACTAGTTACGAAGCAATTGTCTCTCAATGGTATTTTTCCGAGATTTCTGCATAACCCATGATGACCGTCTTGTGAATTTCTTTTACACTTATTTTGCTGATTACAGTCTGTCAGAATTGTCGCGAAGAACAAAGGGGCTCGTATTTATTAATAGGTAGGGCATGCCTACCTACTAAATATATATACCAAGTTGTGCAATCCTAATCATAGCAGCCAGCACTTCTATTAATGGTAAATTTTTTTACTTCTGTGACAAAAATTTGTTTAAAAATGAAATTTAAGATCACTAGCTCCTAATTTTCACTTAAATGTTAAGGGATTGCTTTAATAAGACCAACTTTAAACTCTACATCCGATTTTAGAAAAGTTTCCCTTTTGTTTATATGCCATAAAAATTCAACTCAAGCGTGTGGCTGTTGTCAGGAAATCCTCGCATCCAAACTTGGGACTTTGTCCGTGATTTTTAGATGTTCGATTGAAATTCACATCAGACAGGATTCGTACCTTATGCTGCCTGTACTTAACCGTAAGCCCATGTAACCCACTCGCATCCCCTTCAAGTTTTAACTTCCGTTTTGCTGGAGCTTTACATTCTAAAGCTCAAACAGAACAGAACTTTTGTCAACATCAGGCACGCACAACATTTGCTTAAATTTCGGATGTTCTTCCGCCATTCGTCCGTCTTTTGTGTTAGCATACGTTGTTAGTACCTACCCTCGCATTTTGGCATTGCTTGGTACACACAGTACAGGACTTATGGAGCAGGCAACCATTGAAACAGCACAGTAGAGCTGAAAGTTTTTTACTGTATGTACCTGCATTCGCAACGTTTGATTTTCACCAGGCGGAGGCACGAAAATTGTCCTCTAACTCTGGAAAGCACTAGAAAGGGCTGGGAGGTAGGAAGCAGCCCATGCTGAGGGCCTCGATAGGGTTGAATTCTAGGGGATGTTAACTTTAGCCTTTATCTGAGTAAGTCGTCCTCAATATATCTTCTGCTAGCACAGCCAGTTTGATTGTACTTTAAAGTTTGGAGGATGAAAACTTTTCTGTTGCTGCTGGGCGGCCTTTCCTTAAATTTGTCAGCTGCAAGTGTTCTGCGAAAAATCGCATGAGACTGGAATAATAGAGTATGGGACCGAAGTAACTGCAAATAGTTAAGAAAAATTTAGAAAGTTTTTAAAACTTCAATCTCTTACTTTAATTTTGTTTTAGAAAGCATGCGGAAAGTGGATTCCAGGGACAAATGAAATGCTCTTTAAAACTTATTTCTTCATTTCTAGAAGAGGTTGAAAGTGGATGAACCAAAAGCTTGTGCCTCAGAAATCGATATAAATCATGGAGATAAAAATTTCAATTTCTGTTTTCCAACTTTTGTTCAATATACATAGGATAAAAACTATGTATTTGTAAGATTTAAAGAATGTATTTCAAGATACATAGGTACCAGTTTCTCTAACCCGTTAGAAGATAGTGTAGCGTGTTCGCAAATATTATAAAAAAAAAAACGTTTAAAAGTTTATTCTGTCTAGTCTAAATAAAATCGAATTTACAAGCAAATGAGTTTTCTCCCCAAAATAACCAATCTTCTACTATCAGTGATACCGGTATTTTCAAATCATTTACAAAAATGGTTTTTGGGCGGCCACCATATTTCTTAATTTATTATCATTATTATTATTCGTCGCAATGTCGTGTCAATTGATAACGATGAGCAGTTAAAAAAGAAAAGCAATTAAAAAGTGAAAAAAGTTAAAAACAAATGTGTTGCTTGCGATTCAAGTTTTGTCCGGTGTGAAGTTTTTAGTGAAAAGCTATAAAACTAATAAATAAAATTTTCGTAAAAAGAACCTACTTACTTTGTGATATGTAATCAAAATAGATATTTTTTTTAATTAACGCCAAGGATGAACAACACTAACTATTCAATCCACATAGACGTCTTTGAGTCTCGATGAGTTTCGTACCACAATGACCAATTCTTATACCGCCTTATATATGTAATCCCTCGATGAAAACATTTGAAAAAACAACCAAGCAAAAGAAACCACAAAGCGTCAAAGTTAAATTAAAAAGACACAGAGAACTTATCTAATTTAACACAGTTTCTTGTATCCCTTCATAATATTCACGGCTGTTCCCTACCATGGCTCATATCATAGTTATCTAAAACAATCAAAATCACTAATAAACTAAGAAAAAATAACACAAAATTAATACAAAATCCACCAAAGCATACCTACCTTCGTATATTTACATTTCTTCATGCCATCAAATGACCTTATCGCGGGCAACTGATTTAGCCTCAGTCAAAGGTAAAGCAAATTCAATAAACGTTGCTAGAGCAACACCAAAAGGCGAGAGCTCATAACTGGACACAGCGGCTACATAAAGCGGACGAGCTGCAGTAGAAAATCGTTCTTGGTCCAGAGCTCATCTGACTCGGAGATTAATCTGAATTCAAGAATATTCCCAACCTCCAATATATAAGATTAATTATATATTTCAGACACTACTCTGAAGTATTTTCCTATCATTTGCTACACTCCTGTCTGCACTTAAACAGAAGATAACTTTGCCGCAGACACTAATCTGCTAACATCCTGCCTACACCTAAGTATAGGAATAATTCTGTTACAGAGATTAATCTGCGAACCTCCTGCCCACACCTAAGTGGAATCTTAATTCTGCCGCGGAAATCAATCTGCTAACATCCTGTCCACACTTAAGCAGAAGTATAATTCTGGTCAGAGACTAATCTGAAAATATTATTGCTATCTTTATTCCAGAGGTCAATTCTGTAATTCAGAGAATACTTTGAATATTTCTTTCTACGGTATTGCACGTTGCAGCACACATACTATGCAGCACGTACTACCCTTCGGCCTAACTCGCCGAACAAGGTCAAGTGCAACCTTTCGGCTCAACACGCCGAAGCATGATTATTCTATTACACTTTCCAACCTTACACGCTGCATGGTGCTACACTTTAAACAGAAATTGGTTCCGTGCATCACTTGGCTACATTCCTGTCTCCATGTAGCAGCACCCTTCGAATATTTATTTTCTGATAGAGAACAAATTCTGTTTTTTATGTTACACTTTTCAGAAATGAAAAAAACAAGAGTGGGAATCCACGTCACGTCCTCCATCTGAATTTTATAGTGAATCGTAATTTTTGTATTTTTATTGAATTGTTATAGGGGAAGGTGGCCTATAATGACATACCCTTAACAGTTTACCTTGTGGATCTTAACCATTTATATTTAAGAATACTTTAAGTACACATTTAGCAGCTCAAATGTGCTTGCTTTCATGTTTTGAAGAATGTTAGACATTAAAAAAAAAACACCTAATGTGGTATTTTGACGGCGTGTGTATAAAACGAACTCTGTGTAATTTTAGGCCACCATGTAATTTGAGTAAAAAGCAATAGTGGTACAAAGGAAATTTAGTTTATTTGTCAAAATAAACGAAATTATAACTTTTTTTAAACTTCTGTATGCTTATATTACATTTCTTTTGTATTGCCCAACCAATGAAAATAACATAACTTTTAGAATTCATCAGTAAAATGACATAAGTATGTCATTTTGCCCTTGGCCATATATGTCAATTTGCTCTTGGCCGAGGTATGTCATTTTACCCAAGTGTAGACGACCCTACTAGTAGTCCTAAGTTTCATATATTTTGAATTTTTATGTTTATGATATTAGTGTGAACTATACGTATTGAATAAATTTGATATTTAAATTGTCTCAAACTGAGTTATTCTTTTACAGTCGGCACCCCCTCCTTTATCGTTCGAGACCAGATCTCACATTAGTCCTTCAAAGCCGAATAACCAATCACATCACAGTTAAAAATTCAAGCTCCTCCATACAAAATGGCGTTAGTGACGAAAATCTTGACTCTGTGGCAGTCAAAGAGCTTATGGTAGGTCTATACAAAAAGCATTCGAATGAAGCGAAGAAGAAGACTGTCAAATCGACAGAAAAATGATTACAAACGTTTACTGAGTAACTGAGTATTGGAAAGAATTCTAAACTCGGCACAAGTTAATATACAAAGAAGAGCGACAACGGAAGATCGCCAATTAGAATATTTCACAAAAGAAATATTTAGCGAATTGCAGGAGTATTACATTCAAAAGGCAGCAGGCATTGAAGAGGCTATAGATAAACTAACACCGACGTCTGCCGGCAATCCTCGTCAGACTCATACAACACATGCCAGCACAATATTATGTAATAATGAAATACTCCCTAGAATCGAGCTGCCGGTTTTCAATGACGAATATTCTACATGGATCTCATTTCATGATATGTTTAACTCAGTAATACACAATAGCAATAATTTACGAGACGTTGACAAATTATATTTTCTAAACACAAATCTAACAGGAGAGACGGAAAAGTTGAAGGCATTATGAAGTATGCGACAGAAATTATCAATCAGCTTGGCAACTACTTAAGGAACGCAACTCAAATAAGCGGATCATAGTTAATGTCAAATTAAAGAAATTATTGTCTCTCCCAACTATTGATCATGATTCTGCCAGTGCCGGATCTAGAACACTTTTGAAGGGGGGCAAAGACGTTAGTTACCGCCCCCTCTAACAACGATCTTTATTTGGGACAAATTTTATTACAGTTCCAGGGTATACTAGGCATTATATGTATATGATAGATGACCTATTTATAGATACTGCATACCCTAGACCTGTGTAGAATCAGAATTGTTAAAAACAATTTGAATTTGAAATAAATGATTGTTAAATAAAAAGAATTTAAAATTCAAACGAAAAGTAAGACCCATTATAGATGTTAAATGTCGTTTGAATGTCAAACTGTTTTAAAATAAAAGGAAAATAAAAAATCGTATCATTACAAATACAGTTTATTTTATACGAGAGACAGACTTGCAATTTTCATATTTATATATTGATAATTGTAACAGCCAAAACTGTATGCTTGGCAATGCCGCATCACAACACCACTCAATACATTTTCAAATACCAAGAACAGTATCATCTAAAAGTATAAAAGGGAATCCATCGCCAGTAGCAAGTCATTCTTTCAATGCCTTGCACTGGATACGCACCCCAAGGGTCTTACTGGTCTTAGCATTAACGAATATCTATGTATACTTAAAACTTATAATAAAATAAACAGTTAAAAATACAAAAGTAGTGATTAATTGAGCTAGTCCCGCCACATTGACGCCCAACTCGTGGCTAATAACAAAAACAAAAAATATTCGAATCCAATTCTGAGAAAAAAAACTCGAGAAATCAAATTTTTTCCGAGAAAAATTTCGTAAAATCACAAATTTTTCTGAGAAAATTTGCACCATTCAGACGAAGAAGTTACCATTACGCCGAAGCCCAAGACTACTCAAAGGCGAAATGGCTATCCAGATGTCAGAAGAACAATTCCGTGAGCTACTCGATACGCTGCGACCGGCTTCACCCGACAATACCCCTCTCACTCATAAACAAGGGACGTTTTCTTCTTGCACTACACGATTCTGTGGAAATAAGAATCGAAATAAAGTCGAGGAGTTTATCGCAGCTGCCACCACTTTTAAGGACTGCGAACACATTGATGACAAAAACGCTCTTCTAGGAATGCCATTACTGCTCGAAGATATTGCCGCAACTTGGTGGCAAGGCGTGAAGGATGAACCAACTACATGGTTAGAGGCGATGAAGTTGTTGCGAAATGCGTTCGCACCAGCGAAACCTGCGTATCAAATACTGTCTGAGGCATTCAGCAAAAAGCAAGACAGCAGTACACCGACAGATATTTTCGTTTGCCAACTAAGAGCGCTGTTAGCAGAATTGCCCGGAAAATATTACACAGAAGAACAGCAAATCGACGTAGTTTACGGCTTACTACACATAAATATTCGCCAACATCTGAAGAGGGACAAAATAAAAACATTTTGTGAACTCTTGCAGTCATCTAGGACAATAGAAGAAACAACTTTCGAACGTCAATCGACAAAACAGTGTGTGGATATGAGTGGAAGACCCGTACAACGCATTAAATGCCAATACTGCCGCAGTTTTGGACATACTATAGACGAATGCAGGAAACGGAAAAATGCAAGTAACACCACTAGCTTTACAAAAAAGAATAACAGCGCTGAACCTAAGGATAGGCAACTGGCCTGCTATGGATGTGGAACACCAGGCGTAGTACGCAGCAAGTGTAGCAAATGCAACGTTAATTTAGCAGCTGGTGATATTAGCTTTTATTCTCTGGACATCAATTCAGAACAACCAACACTCCGAAGCAGACCTTCAGTTCATATAGAAATAGGAGCTAAAAACGGATCAGCTTTTATAGATACTGGAGCTAGACTGAGTATCGCTTCTAAAACTTTATATCAAGAACTACTCAAGCAAAATTATACATTTACATCCAAAAGGGTAAATGTGATTTTGGCCGATGGTATTCGTCGTTCACAAATAGTTAAACAAACCAAAGTGAACATAGTGCTCAAAGGAAGAACCATCCCGGTGAATTTCATGGTACTATCGGAATCCACCGATAATAGAACACTTCTAGGGGTCGACTTTATCGAAGACTCAATGATGGTCATCAACTTACCACAACGTATTTGGTCTTTTGCAGACAAACCCAACGAAACATTTGAATTCCATTACAGTGAAAGCACGAGACAACAAATTTCAAAAACTATTTTGAATGTTTCCGCAACAACATTGTCCTCTCAACCAACGACTCCTGAACATGATGAAGCTGACTATTATGGACCACAGCTGCCGGATATCTGCAAAACACCACAACAAGGATCGACTTTTTGGAAAACTAAAAATCCAATAAGTCCGCTTGCAAATACCCCGATGTACGAATCAGCAATTCCCCTCATACAAGAACCTATGTTAGATTATCAGAAGGAAGACTACATAAAAGATATGAGTCTAGAAGAATATGACGCAGACGCCATCACAGAAATGTACAGTGATTGTATACCACAACAGTCAACTGTATCTAGTGTTAAAGAAAATATGGATCATCTGAGAAATTTCGAAATCTTTAGCATTGAGGCAGAAGACTTAAGCCTTCGTGAGGATGAAGGTACAACCCTTTCGGACTTACAACGCATATATATAGACAAAATAATCTATAAGAATGCAGATCTTTTCGCCAAAACTGGACATCCCGTTAAACACGTCAAGCACCGAATTAATACAGGACAACATCCACCAATCTCATCTCCACCATATAGGATGTCAATCACACGAAGGAATGTCCTAGAAGAAGAATTAGAAAAAATGCTGAACCTGGACATCATCGAGCCATGTGAATCACCTTGGGCATCACCTGTTGTGATGGTGCCTAAAAAAAATGGTGGAATAAGGGTCTGCATTGACTACAGACAGATCAATGCTATCACCACTCCCGATAAGTATCCATTGCCACGAATGGACGACCTGCTTCATGCCGCAGGACAGTCTACTTACATGACATGCTTGGATATGCTATCAGGCTATTGGCAAATCGCAATGGCTGAAGAAGATATGGATAAAACGGCATTTATAACTCCAGTTGGAACGTTTCGATTTAAACGAATGCCATTCGGCCTACGAGATGCTGCATCCACATTTCAACGAACTATCGACCGAATAAAATCAAAACTAAAAGATGTCAGACTACTTGCTTACCTTGATGATATATTAATTATATCGCCTTCGTTCGAAAAGTTTATCGATGATCTGAAGTCAGTTTTTAAAGTTCTTCGCGAATATCAATTCCGAATCAACAGGAGTAAATGCAGGTTTTGTTGTACGGAAATAAAATTCCTGGGACATGTTTTAAACGAACAAGGAATCCAAGTTGATCCTGATAAGGTGTCTGCCATTTCAAAAATGCAACCTCCAAGAAACTTAAAGCAATTGATGACGTTTTTGCAAATGTCATCTTGGTATCGCCGATTCATATCAGGATTTTCTGAAATAGCTCAGCCACTGACAAAGCTGACAAAGAAGTATGCTCAGTGGGAATGGCACAAGGAACAACAAGAAGCATTTGAAAATTTAAAAAGAGCACTTACATCAACACCAATACTTCGTCAAGCGAACGAAACTATGCCATTTGTTCTCAAAACTGATGCAAGCTCCTATGCTCTAGGCGCAGCCCTACTCCAAGGGGAGGGCGCAGATGAACGTCCAGTTGAATACTCAAGCCGGTTATTATCAAAAGCTGAAAGGAATTATAGTACAACTGAACGAGAAGCACTGGCAGTAGTCTGGTCTATCAATAAGTTCCGTGGCTATATCGAGAACAGTGAGGTCACTGTAATCTCCGATCATCAGCCCCTGAAATGGCTCATGTCACTTAAATCTCCGAGTGGCAGACTCGCAAGATGGGCGCTCCAGATACAACCTTTTAACTTGAAAATACAATATTCTCCGGGAAGAACAAATGTAATTGCTGACGGATTATCCAGACCATTTCTCAACAAGGAAGATGAAGAAGAAATCTGTAATTTAAACTTTGTAGCCATGGATATACCCCGTAGAGGCCCTCACGAAGTTAGAACTGAACAACTGAAAGATCCTGACATCAGAAAAATAATCGACGCTTTAGAGGATGTCAACAACAAAGAAGTAAATTCACGATGGTCTTCTCGCGGATACGTAATGTCAGACGGAGTACTCTATAGATATTCACCAGACGCAGACTCAGATGAAGGACAGCTTGTAATCCCTGAACAAGAAAGAACACAGTTACTAGTTTCCTTTCATGATGCACCAACAGCCGGCCATTACGGAAGTGAGCATACGATAAATCGAATAAAAACTCGATATTTTTGGCCTGGTATGCGACGAGATATTACCAATTACATCAAGAAATGCATCGCTTGTCAGAGATATAAAGCTACTAATCAAAAACCTGCGGGATTAATCCAAACTCCAGCATTATGTCAACGCTTTGAAGTCTTATCAATCGATTTATTTGGTCCATTACCAGAAACCAAAAATAAAATGAAATGGATACTTGTTGTCGAGGATATAGCAAGCAAATGGGTGGAACTTTTCGCATTAGAAGAAGCAACCGCTGTTAATTGTGCAAAATCTCTAATATCGGAAGTTTTCCTCCGATATGGTTTTCCCAGACGCCTGATCAGCGACAACGGCACTCAGTTTATTAGTGCCGTTATGCAACATGTTACATATTGTTTTAATATATCTCATTCACTAACCCCTGTTTATCATCCTCAGGCAAATCCAGTAGAGCGGAAAAATAGGGACATTAAGACCCAATTAGCCATTTTAGTGGGAAAACGTCATGTAGACTGGGAAGAAAAACTACCATCTATACGATTCGCCATCAACACCGCCTGCTGTCAAAGTACAGGATATAGTCCAGCCTTTATCACCTTCGGCAGAGAGTTGCGAACTAGTCGTGACGTGAACAGTGATCTTCGTCAGATAATCCAAGGAGAGAATTTCATCCCAGAGATAACACCACATTTACTTAATATCACTCAAGTCCTTGAAAACACTAGAGAGGTCCTGGAAAAGGAACAAGATAGACAAAAGAAGATCGCCGACAACAAGCGAAGATCATCCCCATTGCTTTTACCGGGAGACCATGTTTGGATCGCTACACATATTCGTAGCAAAGCCTCGGACCATATAACATCGAAGCTAACCCCTAAACGAGACGGCCCGTATGTCATCCTAAACCAAAAGGGACCAACATCTTTCGAGGTTGCAAGCCTTAAGGAACCTACCACTATACTAGGAGTATATCATTCCTCAGCACTCACTAAGTGCACTCTTGACCAAGTAGATACCGTTCAGCCTATAGAACCAGTCAGAAAGAGAGGGAGGCCTAAGAAGAAAAATTAGAATCTGTATCCTCATCGGGACGATCATCGAATCCAGAAGGGGAGAATTGTAACAGCCAAAACTGTATGCTTGGCAATGCCGCATCACAACACCACTCAATACATTTTCAAATACCAAGAACAGTATCATCTAAAAGTATAAAAGGGAATCCATCGCCAGTAGCAAGTCATTCTTTCAATGCCTTGCACTGGATACGCACCCCAAGGGTCTTACTGGTCTTAGCATTAACGAATATCTATGTATACTTAAAACTTATAATAAAATAAACAGTTAAAAATACAAAAGTAGTGATTAATTGAGCTAGTCCCGCCACATAATGCAATTATGTGAATTGCAATATAAAATTTCAGAGACACACTTGCATTTTACGATACTAAGAATTTAATTAGAGAGCTTATATATGATTTATCACTAAATATATCATTTGACTTAAGAAAGTTCCGCGCATGTACAAACATTGAATAAATAACTAATAAGGAAACGGCATATCGGGTGAAAACGTAAGCATCTAGGCGAAATGTATTAGTGTGCATTGTTTGTATTCGTTTCGTCATGGCAGTAATTAAATTCTGACATTCTGAAAGGGCACATTTTTCATAATCCAAATTCCTATGTAAAATAAACAAATTTTTAGCTCCCCCTTATTTTCAAATAATATTTCTTGGCGTTGCCTTTGTATGACTGGAATAATTTAGGCAACAACTGACAATTCAATTGTAAACAAATAAACCGGCATTGGTAAAATGTTAAATCATTTGCCAAGGCTCTTTATTTTTATAGATATTTCACTTTTATTTTGTTTAAAACAATATAATTAATAAGTAAAGCTGTTAAGCTTACTTGAAGAATGCTTTCCCACGACAATAACTCCGTTCGTTCCTGCAGCACAGCACAGCGCACTTCATTATATTAATTTAGGACTCCGGAGTCTCTACTGCACAAAATGTCGTTCACAAAAGAAATATTCCGCACTTATTTCACACTACTATTCATAAAAATCACGTTCAATTAATTATTTTTCCCAATATCGCGAATTGAAATCCGAAACTTATTTTCAAATAATATGAAATGTCAGAATGTTGAACTGACACAAAATAGCCACTAGGCCCTCTTGTCATTTCCCCTCCCCCCCGACCATAGGTCACACTGTCATTGAAATGGTTAAACACGTACACTGTATTCGCACGATACCTCGCTTCCTTATTAGTTATTTATTCAATGTGTACAAAACGCGAGCAAATCGTCTATTTGAAAAATAAAAACGAAATAGACACTTCAATTTTATAAGTGTCAAATATTAAATGTCAGAAAAAGTTGTATAAGTATTAAATTCGGTTCTAAAAGGTTCGTGTATTAAATGATTATGGTTTATAACTAGGGTCATATTGCAATAAACTCGTATACCGCGTACTTTTTTTGCAATTTCAATATTGAGCTCCAATGTACTAACTACTGAGTGTACACCGAGAGTATACCGAGCTGCTTCTCAGTATATAGAGACAGACTTACGGTTGAGCGCAAAATACAATATTGAAATTGCAAGTCTGTCTCCGCTATTATTAACATAAGGATAACAAATTAAAAATTTAAATTATGTTAGATATTAGTTTTTTATTTTTGCCGCTTTTCAATATGAATTTTCTCGGCTAAAACTACTAAAATTTGAAACAGTTTCAAAAAAACTCTGGGTAGGAATTCTGGCAAACTGCCGTTCAGGTTGAATAGATTTATCCGTTTTTTTACTCAGATTCAAAGGCTTTAACTCCGGCTGGCATAATAATTATTTTCTGGTAACTTTGTTCTTGTGCCTACTGTCTTATAATCTCTCTATTTTTGAATTAATTTCATATGAGACAAAGGTACAATTTGAGAATTTAGCGGGATTTTTAGTAGGCTTACACACTTAATTTTAATAGACAGTAAGCTGCTTGACTGTATAAGTATAAACACAATTGAAAGTATGATATCAGCAAAGCAGCTTTTAGATTCCGGAAAGAAGACTGAAGTGTTAAGTATGGTCTGAAAAATTTTTCCAATTCTTGTAATTAGATTTTTTCACGTTTAGCTATGGGTTCAGAGGTCCGTCGTATTGCCGCCCTCTTTATTTTAGCGCCCGGGGCAAGTGCACCCGAGTGCTCCCCCATAGATCCGGCCCTGGCATTCTGCCTATAACATCAAAAGACTACTAGACTAGAAAACCGAAGCGTTATTAGCACTACAAAACTTAGGAGTAGAAAGTGATAATTGGAAACCAATGATCATTTACTGAACTGTGCAGAAATTACACCCAGATACACATCAATTATAGGAGTAGCACAAAATTACCACAATTAAACACATTAACGAAATTCCTAGAGTCTCGCTTCCGAGCTCTGGAAATGATAGGAATTAGAAATACATTGTCGAACACGATACAGGGAAAACTATTCTCACCAAACCCAACATATGGACTCTTGAGCAGAATGAAGAGTGCATCACAAATACACCCACCTAGTAATACAAATACAAATGATAGCGACATGAAGTTGTCACGAATAAGCATTTATGCAAAAACTACTTATCGTCCAACCATATGGCATCAAATTGCACAAGCAATAAAAAGTGTTACCACTGTAACAAAAATCACAATAGTCTGCTTCATTATGAGTAAAACGATTCGGTGACAAAATCAACACATCAATGCACCAAAAATTTCAATATGGAAAATAAACTAAACGCACCCGCTTATAGAAATTACGAACAACAAGTTCAAAGTTTTCTAACTAAAGCGCTCTCATTTTCGTAGCTCTTAGTGATATCACAGCACCGTCCGGAAACACAAAGACATTCCGAATACTAATAGACTCTGGATGTCAAGGATTTATTGTGACCGAAAAGGCCTTTAAACAACTACAACTTAAAGGATATCCAACCACCCAAGATTTAATTGGCTTTGGTGTAACTCCTACCAAATACAGCCATACGGCAAGCCATAATCACAATTAATTCTCTGCACACCAATTTTAAAATGGAAAGCAACATACTCGTGATAAAAAAAATTATAGATTTGCTGCCAAGCAATACAAACAAAGTTGCAAATTCGAAACATATAAACAACCTCCCGCTAGCAGATCTTAAATTCTCAATTCCAGGAGAAATTGACATTCTTCTTGGAGCAGAAGTCAACGCCAGCATTCTCACAAATGGAATAAACAGAGAATCTTGCAAATCACCTACAGCCCGAATTACGGAACTGGGCAGGAATCTGGTTGGACCAGTACCAGAAGTTCGAAGCACGACTACGACTGTGCTATCCACCTATACTACAACACACCTCAAGTTGGACGAAACATTAAAGAGAATTTGGAAATACACCACCACGTTAATATGTTCACCAAACATCAACTCCAAACAAGAAAACGTCTACCCCCGGAAAATACGTATCCATCAAGACTAATGATACACCTCAAGACCAAAATTCTCAGAGAAAAATCTGGAGAAATGCACCAAGTAAAGCACTGAAGCACTACGCCTTAACCACACTTTCCAGTACTAACTCAAAATTGAAAATGAAATAAAACCATCGTCATCTGGATCAGTTTCAACCAGTACTATCGTTTGTACTCCGATCGGAGTATTTGTACTCCGAAAACTAATACCGTACTCCGGTACAACTCCTTTTATAAAAGTACTCCGCTTTTCATTTCTTCATACTTAAAACGCCTATATTTTTTGTTAGCAAATAATATAAAAGGTTTTATTCGCCTTCATTTAAAACTATACATTCATAGCTCATTTTAGTATTAAAATCTATTAACGGGTCCGGTTGGAAAGTTGGTTTCGTACTACGTTGTACTTGATAAAATATACCAAACAGCAGCTAAGAGCCTAATAAATCCATGATTTATAATATTTTTCAGCGTTGGCGCGCTTTTCACTAAAGTGTAATCTGTTTTTGTTTTACCCAATTACACCTATCTATAGTCATTATAGTCATTATGATGCGTTCATTAGACGCTTTAATTGATGTTTATGAAGTCAATAATGAACGCTCTCTACTTGAAGAACTGCAGAAAATTCTATTCTAGTCCAGAAAACGTTTTTTTAATCGCTCTTTGCCTTTTCCTATGTCTTTCCTCTTTTCTTCATTTTCCTTCTCACAAAAGTTAAGTCCCTTTAACAGTAAATTTTTCGTGGTAAGTTGGGTTTTTGTTTATGACTTGACGAAGGTATTTAGTGATTTAATTTAACTATGTCATTTGTTTTAAAAAGATTGATTTTTTGTAATAAAACAATAATAAAATTTGTGAACTATGACACAAAGGAAGAAACTTGAGAATAGTAACCAATTTTCAAAATACGAAATTCAAGGAACTTACAGCTTACACCATCACTGTGGTGAAATTTTAGGGACGACGATTAAGGTTGTCTTCTTTTGTGGAAGAACTAAGGAAATATGTCGTCAGTAAAAAGATTGTTTGTATAAGTTTTTTTTTTTTTTTTAATTTAATTTAATTTAATTTAATTTATTTTAATTTAATTTAATTTAACTTAATTTAATATAACAACAGTTTAGTTTGCATGATTTGATTGAGATAGGGTTTTTAATTTCTTGTGGATAATTCCACAGAGACAGTGGTATTTGATTAAAGAACACACATTTTGCTTATTTTATGGACTGTTAATGGGTCACATTTGAGTAGACAAAAAAGTATGTTTTTGGTGAAAAATTCTTACGAGATCAATGATAACAAAATAGGTTTGCATGAAATTTTTTCCCAAAAAGCCATACATCAAACAAAACAAAAAAAAATTCTCATCCTCAAACTCATTGAGATCCCAATTTAAAAATTTAACCATATACTAACAACATTATGAGTATTACTCTAAAAATAAAGCAAGGAAAAATTAATGGAATACATTTGAAGATACTCAAGGATAAAGGATATATTTATTAATTTTTTCTTCTTCTAAAAGGCATCTCTTTATATAATTTTCCCTCAAGGACTGTACTTTCATCTTTAAAATAACCTACAGGTCATGTTTCTATGATAATCAGAACCAAAGTTATGATTTTTTGAATATAACTCAGGAGACCTAAAATCGGTGAAATCGGTTACCATTCACGACGATGACAAATTCAATTTTTTTTTTTACGTAATTATCATCCTTGAAATGTTTAGCACACGTGGGTAAAGCATATTTTTCGTATCTAAAGTATATTTTAGAATTCACAGCCTGTGTAGAGCAGAACTATCCACCGGCTGGAAAACAGGTATTCTGACGCGCTCGGAGCGCGCTTTCTGGGGAGACCTTTTCTCGCTACCTGACATAACCTCGTACATTTTGGGAAACTATTAACTTTCATATTCAGCACATTCAGTTCTTGGAGGAAAAAGAACGGCCTCTGTATGGTGCTGAAATAGCTGAAGTAAGCTGACTGAAATTTTTTGTAACGTTAAACTTTATATGAGTTTTTCTGGGAACAACATGTTTTAGCTCTCTGGGCGCTCTACAGCATCAACGGCTGAACCTATTTACATGAATCTCTGTGAAATTGAAATAAAATTTAATTTACAGGAATCGATTTTTGTCAAAAATTGATATAGAAATAGTTTTTTCGTCCGTTGAACCAAAAAAAACAACAAAAAACCGGGCAAAAAATGGGTTTCTTTTTCAAACGCCTGGCATTTCGTTATTCAACGGTTTTCTTGAAAACGAAAACCGGTAAGGCGTCTCTAAATTTTAACTAGTTTAATAATTTTCAATCCTTCCTATCTGTTTCGGATGAACTGGCAGAGCTGTGGAGCGCCCCGCGCAGACCAAAACACGCCATGCACAGTTTTGTTTGATTGGAGCTGGAAAAAAAAACAATTCAATGCAGTTTTCATGCCTCTCTACGGTAACCTCACCTTAAGTCAACCAGCATGCGGCGCAGCACAAAAATAAATAGTTGTATTCCTAAATCATAACTACTTAACTTTCAGCAAAAGGAAAACATGATTGGTGATGGTCGGGTGAAGAAAGTGCGAATTTTTAACGATTTCCTATGGTGATCGACCATTATTTATAATGACCTCAAAGTTCTTTCAGGTATATAGTTTACTAGCTAGTCCATATTTGCCGGGGAAACATGAGTTCATACAGAAGTGTGAAGTGCAGAGTAAAAATCTAATGTAATCAAAATGACTTTCGCTAATATAGAAGTAAGTGTCAAAGCATCCAAAATGTATGTTCATAGGTGAAGTAGTAAAGTCAATTCTTGACAATATTGCAGACACAGTAATAAACGACCGGATATGTCAAGAAATTATTCTTGAAAATTCTATGGAAGCTGTCATGTCACCAACAAAACGTAATTCTTATAATAAACAAACTAAGCGTTCAAAAATTTAGCTCTGCACGCAGACTTATAAATAACAGCGGGTTTTTTAAAATATGTTTTAAAGTTATTGCAAACAAGTAAAAATGCTCGAATTGGTGTAAGACCAATTCTTACGATACCCCAGATAAATTCCCAAATGTTATTGCGTATGGTCTATGTAAGTTTGATTCTTGGAGTGGTTTTTCGCATATATTTCTAGAACGGTGCGTCGGACAGAAAAAATGATTCTAACCAATTTTATAGGGTTTCATATTCTGAAGAAATTTTATAAAAAATATATAAATAATGTAATAATAGTAGGCATAGATTTATTTAAAAATCTGAATATGAATCATTTGAATGAAAATGGGTTTTATTCACATTAATTTGGTTTTGGACATCCCATTCTAATTAATTTGAATGCATTAAATTTCGATAGCGGTGTACTCCGTTTTTTTCCGAAAGTACTCCGCTTTGTCAGCAAATTGTACTACTCTTGAAATTTTCCAAACGGCAGGACTGGTTTCAACTACTTCACAATTAACACAAAATGAGCTCAATCGTAGATGGACTAACAATCTCACTACTAGATGGCGGCACTATAATCCAAGACGTATTTCTCACTATATACCATTAGTGCAAGTGCTTGCTTCGTACCCAGAGACACATACTGGAATCAGTGATGCCAGATTGGGCGCTTTTCCGCAAATTGGGCTATCTTTTTACAAAATTTGCGCTTAGATTTTCATGAAAAGCGACAAACGCCCAATTGGGCGCGACACTGTTTTTTCTGCGCTTTTTGGACTCAATTTAAAGATATAAAATAAAATGGAAAATGGGTCTTATTCACATTAAATGACTTGGATATCTTATTCTAACTAAATAGAAGAGGGGGATTAAGTATTTCGAGACCCGTATAATATACAAGTATACAGGCAATTTTCCGTCTACTGCGTGCAATGTTTAAAAGACAAGTACCCGAGGTACCGGTCTGTTACTGGCTTTGTAGCTGAAAATAAAAAAATTTCGTGAAGAAATTTTGAGAGCATACTGCATGTTTCGATTAGCAGTGCAGGACGATCTCATCAGGACAGCAATGAAGCTCTGAACTGCCTACACTACACTGAACTCAGATGTCCAAAAGCTGATGGTGGATATATAAAGATTTATTTAAAAATCTAAATATGAAAAATTTGGAAAATGGGTTTTATTCACTTTAAATGGTTCTTGGGCATGTCTAACTAAAAAGAAAAATGTTTGGAATTTAATTAAGGTAATATTTTATAATTGTTCAGAAAATGTTCAGTTCACAGCAAAAACAATAACATATACATATATACATTAGGCCAGTGTGGCCCAATAATGTATGGATTTGCAAAAGTGTTAAAATGTTCCTTTAGAATTTGTTAAATAATGTAATTTCAAACTTTTATGCAAAATTTCAGTGAATTCAAGGCACTTTCACATCACAAACAAGAACCGAAAAATGTAAACCCAAGAACTCAATTTATTCCACTTCAAAACAAGGTTTTAGCTTCAATGCTTAATAAAATCATGGGAAATAGGATAAACTAAGTTTTTACTGCGAAAATAGGTATATTTATTATTTTTAAGAAAAACACAAATTTTATGTTTTATCGGCTGAAAAATTCGGCTGATAAAACATTAATGTTGTGTGTTTCTTAAAAATCTGAAATAAATATGCTATTTTCTGAGTAAAATTCCAAGTTTATCCTATTTCCCATGATTTTAAATCATTAGACCAAAAATCTTGTTTTAAAGTGGAATAAATTAAGTTTTTCGGTCCTTGTTTTAAATGTGAAAGTTCCCTCAGTAATGTTTACAGCCGCTCAAATCGAAAATCGTGATTTTTTGGCTGTTGGTGTGCTGGGTGGACTGTCACTAAACCGTTTCAATCATAGCTTTCTAAATTGACAATTTTTTTTTTTTTTTCATTTAAGGGAGCTTAGTTGTCAACTAATTGCAGTGAAAGCAGTTTTAAAAAATTGAATATTTCTTTTTTTTTTATAAATTTTTTAAAACGAAAATTCGTACCTGGATCGCCAATTTTTTTATTTTGATTTGGCGGCAATTTTTTTTGTAAAGACAATCACTCGACAATCGATTAAATCGTTAAAAAGTAATCAAATCTTAATCAGAATTTCACCCTTATTAAAAACAAACATTTCGGCGCCTTTTGGCCGATCTTTTTTCTTCATTTGGGCGGTTAGTCCATGGCATAATCTGGCATCACTGACTGGAATACCGTCAGACCTGAAAAAATCTGATGTGGAGTACCGCTGATGTCATTCGACTGATGGATTCGACAGATATTCCATGGGATAGAATCCCCAAGGCTATTTAATATCAGCCTAACGCGAGTCGTTTGAATGGTTACAATCAACTTCGATCAATTCGTAATATTTACGAATGTCGTACATTTTTTCTTCCAACATAGTTCATTTAGAACGTTGAAGACATTTATGAATCATAAATTGTAAATCTATCAAAGTTGAAGTACTGTTATGTACTACTTTTATTATTGTTGAAATCTGTCTGTTCGATGTACTTGCAAAGCTTAGCTAATTCTATTAATATTTGATGTGTTTAAGGCTTCATAAAATATTCTAACATCTTCGTTATATACATAGATTGCCGCTAATGCCTTAAAATAAAGTACCACTTTATGAGTGCCGAGATCATTAAAAATGCTCGTAGTTTTATATAGTTTGAAAGGCAAAAGACCTGGGTTGAATTCAAAGTTTTTATTTATAAGTCGACATTTCAGAATCGCTTTTAATCAAATTAATTTTATTTCCTCGGCAAAAAAACACGAGTCTAGAACTTAATTTAATTGCAGGGATCGCCAAACTTTTGATCCTACTTGCGGCCTATTTTCCTAAATTATAGGCGGCGGTCTACCAACATCGCATTTGACAAGTAATCATAAGAAAAGTAGTAATTTAGAGCCAAAGTTAACTTTAATTTAAAACAACCATTCATAATTCAATATGAAGTTATGTTATTATGAGAAAATAATGATTTCTTCTCACAAAACTAATTAGTTTATAAATAAAACAATATGTTCTTTTATGTTCTTATTATTCATTATTATCTATTAACTTTATGTCGTATGAGAGGATGTACTGCAGTACATTGCATATTTTCGGCAAGTTTTTTCATATTGTGGTTCATGTGTACTCATAACTAACTATTCAACTGATCATATGTCTAATGGGAGCGATGTTTTGTTTTAATTGCATTCATGGTAGAAAATTTTTGTTTCGTAGAGGTAAGTGAACCGAAAAAGGTTGTTAAATATGCTGCACATCTCCATAAACATATTTAGAGATGATGATGATTTCAAAAATATACCGAATTTTAAATTAAGGATTTAATTCTCAACTAGTCCACATCCAAAATTCCTTTTAATTTTATTAATATTTCTTCTATGTTTATTTCATCATTGAATGGGAATGAACCCATAAATAAATTGAGAAAAAATATCAAAAAGAATGAGGAATTTTGTGGGGTGGTCTGTACTGAGTAAATCTCTTATTTTGATTTTATTAATGTTAATTGCTGAGCATACCCGTTCAACAATAGTAAAGGCCTGAGGAAGAGCATTTAAAAAAATGAAGAAAAATTCGAAAAAATAATTAAGAAACATTCGACAAAAGAATTTAGAAAGTTTAAGGAAAACTATGGAATCATCGAGTCTTATACCAATTGATAATTTTTTAAAAAATTTCTCATCCGTTAGATTTTTAAAAGGGACTAAAATAAAACAAAACCACGCAGCTCTCCCTATTCATCGCCTAACTATTGTAAATTTAGAAGGAGGAACTGGAATTAAAATAAGCAATAAAGCTAAAGTTGGTCTAAGACCAATTCTCATGATACCCTAGATGAATGCCCGTATATAATTTTGTATGGTCACGGGTCTGTGCAAGTATGATTTTTAAAGTAGTTTTTCGCATATATTTCTAAAACGGTTCATCGGACAGTAAACATGGTTATAAACAATTTCATATGATTTCACATTCTGAAGAACTTTTTAAGACATTAACATTGTGTAGGACTGATCGTTTTCACAGTATACTTAAAAATCCTAAATTTTTATATGGCAACACCAAGAAGGAATTGTCTAATTTAGTGCATTTTCTATTTTTTTTTTACTATTGCCATAAAAACACCATGTACCACATTTCAGCTCTCTACATCGATGCGTTCTCAGGCAGTGTATAAATATGTAGTGAAAATCTAAATTTTTGTATGGAACCCTACTAATTTACCTTTTTTTGTTTTTAAGCCCGTGTGCAAAATTTCAGCTTTGTAAGTACGTGAGCTCTCGAGTTATCGTGCGCACAGGCAGTGGGACGGACGGACAGACGAACATGCAAAAATCAAAATAACTTTTTATAAAAAGGGTTTTCCAATAAGAGGTGTTATTTTGATATTCAAAGAAAAATGCCATTTTTTGAGATAAATGATCGGACCTTTATTTCATTGTAAAGAGGAAGGTATGCCGTTAATAATAGAAAATAACATCAGCCAAAAGACCACCACGACCACACTTACAGGATCATATCCTTTTCATGAACTTTTCCATAACCAAATCGCAAAGTGCCTGCCCTATGTCTTCGATAGCCTCACGAATTCCATCTTGGAGGTCTTGAATCGACGCTGGGCTGTTGACGTAGACCTTTTCTTTCACGTGGCCCCAAAGGAAGAAGTCGCAAGGTGTTAAGTCACAAGATCTCGGTGGCCAATTGTGATCACCTCTTCGAGAGATAACACGGTCCGGAAACTTTTCCCGTAAAAGATCAATGGTTTCGTTGCTTGTATGGCACGTAACGCCGTCTTGTTGAAAGTAAACGTTGTCCAGATCAATACCATCCAATCCCGGCCATAAAAAATCATTAATCATCTGTCGATAGCGCAATCCATTCACCGTAACTGTTGCTCCAGCCTCATTTTCGAAAAAGTAAGGTCCAATGACCCCGCGGGACCATAAACCGCACCAAACAGTCACACGTTGAGGATAGAGAGGCTTTTCAACAATAACTATTGGGTTTTCCGAGCCCCAGATGCGACAATTTTGCTTGTTGACGAAGCCATCGAGGTGGAAATGGGTCTCATCACTCAAGATGAGTTTTCGATGGAATTTCGGACCATTTTCATGCATTTCAAGGACACAATCAGCAAAGACTCGACATTGTTGATGATCGGTCGGCTTGAGTTCTTGTGTTAACTGAACTTTATAAGCCTTAAGACCCAAATCTTTATGCAAAATACGGTATAATGACGTTTGTGGAATGCCTAATTCCAAAGAACGACGAGGAATGGACAAACCTGGGTTTTCTTCAACACTTTCGGCTACAGCAGCAATATTCTCGGCTGTTCTTGAGCGACGTGCACGGGTCTTATTCTTCACATTACTAACTTGTCCCGACAGCTCGAATTGCAGTCCGACAAAGTGCTTCACGACGACCCAAAAATGTTCGAGTTTTACGAACCGTCTCTGCCACATTTTCACCATTTTTATAGTGAATTTGAATAATTTCAATGCATTGTTGATTCGTGTATCGTCTAATTTTTATTAATGGCGTAGTCTCTACTTGTCAAATGTCGAAAAATGACAGCTCCAAAAGTGACATCTACCGAAATAGCGGGCTAATTAAAATAACACCTCTTATTGGAAAGCCCCTTATTATGCGTGGGTGTTCAATCCATTTTGCTCTAGCAGCGTTATTTCTGTGCGTTACGAACGGAATGAAAAAACTTAGTATACCCTTAAGATTTCATCTAGGGTATAAAAACTACTAAGCATTTTCTTATATCGAGATGTGAAGGTATATATAAGAAAAGCGGGCGACTAGGAATATTTACACGGACGCTTTGGCCACCTGTGGCCAATCGGAGACAGATTATAAAACAAAATTTACACACGAATACTATAAAATGCAGATCGATGTCTGATCTCTCGATTGAATGAAAATCGAGTATCAAGGTTAACTGTGAAGAAAATAGTCACCTGCTATGCTAATGCATGTAAATAATTTGCTAAAGATGTAAGTTGTGCTCTCAATTCAAATAAGAGAGCGTTGTAAAAGATATTGGGAACTGGAGGACAGCAAGCTTGTTGACTATGAATATCTAAATATTTTAATACGTTTGGCAACCACCATTAATATTTTAGATTAGTTAGAGCCTTTTTCTGTTTTGAGATGCACTATTTTCATGTTTTTTTTTTTTTTGTTTTTTTTTTTTTTTTTTTTGAATATTTGTAGTTATTTTATAACAGGAAAATTGTAATCATCGTTTATACATTTAAAATAATTTCAATAAATTTGCCAAATGCATCAAAATGCAAAAAAATATTAAAATTTTCGATCCAGCGATCAGAAAAATCTCATCAGTATGATTAACTCTGATCGCCTACCATAAGTCCATAACGTCTCCCACTTTATTAAAGAGTATATGAATGTAGTACTGAGACAGAGATGAGACCTTGTCTATTTATCAGTGAGACCAAGCAGATCTTGTGTGATATTGACCATTACTCATAAAACCCACTCAAGCATGAGATTCTCAATAATACATATAGTTTTCTTGTGGTCATATCAATTAGATCTTCTGGCGAAATAGACAGTTTCAGTCTTAGAACTCAAGAGCTCACAGATACAATGAACGTTTTCAGTTTTTTTCGCCCTTCTCCATTCAAAAGGGGCGAGTTACATATTTTATTTTCTCCATATTCCGATATAAAGGAGCAGTACCCAAAAATAGGCCAATTATGAACTAAAATTTTGGTTTGTTAATAGAATTTAGTTTTTAAATACAATCTCGGTTATCTGCAGGCTAAAGCTACGGAGATTTAAATTGTAATAATAAATGAAAGCATTCCTTTACATTCTGCATCGCTAGCAGCAATGCCATAGACAGACGGGCTAAATAAAAAATTATTCATTCGAAATTAAATTTTTCAAAAATCTAATTACCCAAGATTTTGTTAATTCAAATGAAGTTTTCCCGGCGATAATATAGATGCCTATTTGTTGGGGCGGAGCCGGAATTGAAAGGGTGTGGGGTGGTTAGACATGCATAATATTCAAGCTGTGGTCTGACTCGATCGCGCGATTTCGTATTCTAAGGTTTCACCCTACATGTGTGTGGGTGTAGGCGTGGGTGTGCGCATACGTTCATACGTCGTTGCGGCAATGCCCAAATATATAATAAAAAAAAACCTGTATGGCAACACTACGAAGAAGTTGCCCGATTGATGCCATTTTAAACCTTGATTTCTATTTTTTTAAAAAAGGAACGTGCAAAAAGTTTCAGCTTTCTAAGTCGACGCGTGCGGCAATATCCAAATAAATATTGAAAACTAAAGTTATACATATATGCCAATACCAGGAAAGTGCTGCCCGATTTGTTCCACTTTTGGACCTCAATTTGCTCCTTCTCAGGTAGCTTTCAACTATATGGTGAAGAGCCAAAGTTTTGTATGGCAACACCATTTTTTTCTCTAAAAACCTTTTTCGGACTATTACGAACATGTAAAAAAACATTAGCTAAATCGGTTCAGCTGCTCTCAAGTAATGCAACTAGCAATGCACAGCATTTTATTTTTACTTATATACGAATATTGACAGCATATTTTTAATAAAAATTCAAACTCGAAGTAAAGCTATTTTTGAAGATTCTAATTACGGGCGAATGGTCATTGGTTGTTCCCGTCTGCCCAGCGGATAGCCCTATATTTTAGAGATAATATTGTTACGTTGCAAAGAGGAGATACATTATTCAACTTTTTATTTTACAGAAGTAGTCGAACTTATTGTTGGAACTTCGTGGCATTTTTTACTTTTAACCTATTAGTGCATGAAATATCTCATGGTTGGTATAACGGCTTTGACTTGATTTATTTTGTTAGCATACGCTCGCTAGTAGCAAGTTTTACTTTGCTGTCATTTGCGTATTCTTTCACCACCATACGCGTGCCACCTTTATGACGAGCATTAATCTTGGCCGAATAGTACGCCTATTTTACAAAAAATCCGTCAAATCATCGAAGCCTTTTCCAGGAATCTCTCTAACTGAGAATTTAAGGTCTCTTTTCTGATACCTATACAGTATGTAGTTCACTATTATTACAGTTCCCTGTGGTGTTTGAAGGTGTTTGATCTTTCATATGTTTTGTTTTGCTTTGAAGTTAAAGTTCAAAAAAGACAATATTAAGGTAATCAATAAAATTCGTTATTACAAGACGACAAAGGCATATCCTTTAAATCTCACTTTGTGAAATATGCAAATTTGCTGTTCATTCCATTTGAACAGATAAATATAACATTATTCTTATTATATCTCCAAGAAACAAGTGTTAGTGTATATCAACATTTAGCTGTTTCAAATGTTTTAAATTTTGCAATAGAGTGTTCTTCAAAAGCCAATCTCATCTCTAAATACACAGTATAAATAAGCATCCATAGGATAAAAATTTATGATGACTAACAACTATAAGTTGAATATCAATCTAAATACCTATCTAGAAAAATACGATACCGAATACCCACAACTGGATATTTACATGTATACTCATCTACTTATAAGAAGTAACTCGCTAGCGTATCTATTCCTAGCCTTTTATTGATTATAAAAAAGTGGCTCTTTATGGAAGAATAACATTTTCAACGTGAAACCAAAAATTAAAATTATCTAAACAATTGAGGGTTTAATTTAAGTCAAATAGTTTGTACGAATTATACCCATCGACTTATGTATAATTGGATCAATGACTCCTATTAAAATGAATGAGTCCGTGACTTCCCGTATATACATTTCTTAGTTGAATTTCCACTATTCCTATGCAGATCTATCAATTAAAAGAATTGAATCTGTCCAAAAAACTGATTCATCATTATAGGACGACCCTTGTGGTTAATCAGCCACACAATATTATTTTATCATTCTATGAAATCATGCAGACTATGCCAGTTATTGTTTGAATTAGTAGTCCATAGCAGCACTGTACTTTTAGTGGGCAGATACAAAAAGAAATAAATCAGGACTAACGAATCCAATTTAGTTCTTAAGGCTGAAAGCGTAGTTGCCTAAGATATCTTCGAAGTTATTTTATACAATTTCGACGGAGACTGACCAATTTAGAGTTTTCCTTTGCATTCAGCTTTGAGACGTCTTTGAGAATTACTGATTTAATTATTCCAGTCGTCTTAATTTAATTTCAGTGAAAGTAGAAGTGCCTCAGTTTCCAAGTATGTTTCGTATACTTATAGGTATTATGTGTATATATGTATGTGCTTAATCTATATTCTTCACAACTGAGATTAGTGAAATATTTTAAATTGAAAATAATTTCTTATTCAATGTGACGATCAGTCGGACAGTAAATTCACAGAGATAAGATGACAGAAAATTTCATGAAAATGCTACATACAAGAACCGAAATCGATATAGCTACATATGTACAATTAACATACATACATACATAACTAATGAAAGGTAAATATAATTAATTCATGTTCTCATAATTTTGGGCTACTTCGAAAATAGGAAAGAAATACACAACAAAAGGTTTATAGTTGTTTTACAACAAATGGCTTAAACATTTTTAGAGGAACAAAACAAAAGTTTCCCAGCCTATTTCAAATGTAATTAAACTTCTACAGTGAGTGAGTGATTTTTTCAGAAATCTTAAATTTGTACTCATTCGTATACACTTTCTGCGTTAAGAAACATACACCATTGTCGACAAACAAATGCGTTCTAAATATCGAGGAATTTATCTATAGTGTACTTCTTATTTACAACTGATGTTTCAATGGTTCTATGGTTCGTGACGGAAGGACGACTTTCTCATTCATAAGCTTGAAAACTAGATCCAATCAAACATGAGGCAGTTAAATTAAACATTAGTTACACATGGTGAAAAAAAAATGCAGCGAAGACTAAATATCTCGCGGTGTTTATTCAATGCTATTCCAGATTTTCGAATCAGCTTGTAGGTTGTAAGATATTCTTATGAAATAATTTAATCAGATCATAGCATATCACCAGATATCTGTCTTAACCATGCCATATTCATAAAACTTCTGTCTTCACTCCTTTTAGCTTATTTAAATTTCTAAGAAAGCCTGCCGGCATGCAGAATACTAACCAAAACTTTAAAAAAAGTCATAACAGAAGTAGGTAACTAACTTTTTTTCGCCTATATGATGGTCTGCTAATTGCAGTATTCTTGGGTCTTCAAATAACAACAAGGCATTTCCTGACATAAAGCCTCCTAATTTCAATAAGGAAAATACAACAGTTTGTTGGTGTAGTGAACTTCTATTATCGAATCATACTAAGCATCGACGAACTGTTAACTCCAATGTATGATAAAACAAAGCTTATGGCCTAACCAAACTTTTCCTAATGTAATGTCATCTGTCGATAAAACAACGCTTGTCACATATTCCCAACTCCAAGAAAATACATTATCTTAAGGCGGATTTATCAGAAAGAGCAATTGGAGTTGTTCTTTAATAATGCAATAATGATTCTTGACAACAACTTGAACTTTTTTTAAAGAAACTGTTTTTGTCTTACAGTAAATACTTTAAATTCGATTGCAAATTTCTTCCGATATATTTAGCTAAATTAAAAGATTTTATTGAAAGTCGCGACTTTATGGTATCTACACACGAATCATAAGCAATAACCATATCGAAAAAACTTAAAAATCCAATGCTCCCCTCATATCAGTGTTGGGCAAAATGTAATATGATTAACGATTAACAATTACAATTAACCATGTAATCTGTAATCAGATTATTTTGTAACAGATTACTAATGTAATCCATTTCCATAATTACATAATGTAATCGATTTGATTACACATTAATTGATTACATGTTAATTCCATTACATTTAAGATATTTAAGATATTTGTATTCTAGTTCTTCATAAAACTCCCTAAAACTAATTTCGTACAATAACAATACTATTTTCCTTCAATTCATTTCATTATATTAAAAGTAATTATTAACTTTTAAGTAATCTATAAAGTAATCTGTTAAAATGTAATTAGATTACAAAATAATCGAATTGCATTGTAACAGATTACACATTTGAAAGATTACATATTCTCTCATAAGTAATCTGATTCAAATGTAATCAAATATAATTTAATTAGATTACTTGGTAATTTGACTAAACTGTAATGGAATTATTAATTAAATTACACTGGAATCAGATTACGCCCAACATTGCCTCACATGACTTTTGATTCTGTAAAATAAAATTCACTTTAAAAGGTATCAGCTGAACCATCTTAATCAGCCATTACTAACGCACAAAATGTAAATAATCTTATTACTTTCTTAGGTTGGGCATCTTAATCAAATCCCCTTAAGCTTACTTTAATCGAGTATATTTAAGTATGAAGAAGATATTTTCTTTTAAGAGGGTAATATAATAAACCACTCCCAATCACAGAACTAATGAATGCATCTGCACTTTCATCTCATGCTACTCCTAGACTGTTGTAGGCAACCAACGAACAGTCAATAGGCATCATTACAGTCAGCCTCTGGTTCAATAGATCTGTAATTTCATTTTTCCTTTACTATAAATTAGCCTCACTAAAGGTAATAAGGAACTAAAAAGAACTACAGCGGAGGAAGAAAACCAAATCAACATAACTGCCGGTCCCTACATTTTGTTTCCAAATACATTGCGCAAGTAAAAGAGAGAAAACAGAATGTACTTGTCTTTATATTACGCGAGTATTCTTTTAAGATTCATAGATCCATACATGAATGTCAGAGTCAATTTTACCTTGACCCTATAACATCAGTAAAAGCGAACAATTACGCTGCATTGGATAAATTTAACCGCTCGCGCATGCTCAATTGAATGCCCTTAAGTTTACTTTGGCTTGCACGCCGCAACCGCTCTTAGTACCGTGCATTATTTTCTTGAACGGCTTAGATGAAGAAAAGTCCAGTCCTATTCATTTGGTATAGGCTCCTTGCAAGAGCTCAAGAAATAAGCAAGTCTCACTGCCAATTTCTTGTGCGTGCTTACATATATGAGTGAACCTGTTTATGGCCTTAGCTATTGCGCAGCACATCTTTTACCGACGAAAAAGATGCCAGCTGAGAAGCAAAAAGAATTTCATCGCTCAAGCTCTCAAGCATGGAAAAATGCAGAAAAGTGACCCCAGGGATTTAGTTTATGTGATGTAAACAGAAATTTGTTTTGAGCTGTGTAACTACATATGTAGCTACGTCAGGTACGTTAGCCATTTGTAGGTTGTTGTCCGATGATAGATTGTTGGGAAAACGTTGATTGAATAAGCTATTGTGATCACATCTATGAGTTGAATGACTTTGATGCTGGGAAGAGTTGTTGTGCTTAGGATCTAAACGTGATTGATCATTGCTGCAGGAATGGGTATATACTCGTATCTATACATTCTTAAGTAAGTATATACGATGATTTTATGAATCTTCCAACTTTTTGCTTAAAATAAAAAACTACATGCCTTGGTAGAATGTTGCTGTTGAATTGATTTTATTAAAACAGTGAATAACTTTAAATTATACTCTTCCTTGTGCAATTTCAGTAATAGAGCTTAAGAACATACTAATATCCTTAAGAGATTTCTGGCTTGATCAATAAAGTGTTAGTGGCAGACGTTTATCAGCCAGATGAAAATATTTTAACGTCGGACTTGCGTAGTATGTTATTCATATTTAGGACTGAACTTAAATGCGTCAGGTTATTACAGAAGTCGTACTCATGTGCATTTATGTACCTATATACATTCTACGACATCTGGATAGCAAAACCCTTTAAAAACACGATTTAGAGGAATTTTTATATAGAAGAGCATACAAGATTTTGGAAGTAGGCATTCTGTTCCTTGCTTAAATGTATGACTCGAGAGTGGTGAATGGGAAGATTTGTTGAATTTTAAATATTTATTAGCGCAAGTTTTAACTCTTTACTGTAGTCTGCTATTATTCAGTCTCTATGTATATATACGTACTCGGAGCTCACTCTTTTGATCCTTAAGCTAACTCAGGATACGGGGTCGTTCAAACGAAAGTCTTTTACTTTGAGTGTCAAGTAAACCTTTCAGTTGGTAGGTTGAAATTATAAAATCCACTCATATTAGTCATACATTATAAAGGGGAATGCCCACTTTTCATGTAACTTTAGACCCGACATCTCCAGACATATGTGATGTCTTAAACAATGTATTATGATATTATGAACACATTTTATTAAGAATGTTTATTTCAACTACGTGAATTAAAGCTTTGGCGATCGAATGCAGCTTGAGCCACTTTATTGGTTGAAAAATGCACTTTTCTACTTCTCGTGATTGCGCGGAATTAGTGCTTTCTGGAAAATGACTTCCTATGAGAAAAATGTTCACAACAGAGAATTAATGTCCATGGCAGAAAGAACTACAAAAATACATCCGAAATGTAGTAGTAGTAGTAGTAGTGTATGAAAATGGGTTTTCTTGCAGCAAAAATGTCACGAGAAAGTTTTCTGAATCCGGAAAAAATTATAACACCAGATAGTACCTACTCAGTAAGCGCTTTAATTCGATATGCAACATGCCCTATTGGAGCCACCCCTCCCGTCTCGGAAAAGAGAACTTTTCTTCTACGAATTGTAGCTGGTAATGAGCTAAGGCGAATATTGAAACCCGTTTTCCGGTCGGACATAATCCTTCTGAACTAGAACCGATCTAAGGTACGAAGAGTCTAGTACTTCAGTTCGAATAAAATAGAGGGAAATACTTAAAAGTGATGGGGGCTATATAAGCCACCGAGTATAGAAGTATGATCACTCAAACTTCTTCTCAGGACCTAAGGAATTCGATTCTGTAATAGATTTTCTAAAATGTGCTAGATCATACTTGAACAAGCTCGACGTTATTTTCTAGATCTAGGCTTTACCTTTCTAAAGTAGTCACAATCTAAAGAAATGAAAATACCTACTAATAGGAATTTGATTTAAAAACCTTCAATTTTTACCATTTTTTCAAGTTTCATAGATAACACAGATTAGATAAACATAGAGTAGCACAAAGGTGAGGAAGCGCTAGCTTGGCCTTCGGCCTGCGCCGCCTCGGGCTCTCCATTCCAATATACTTTTTTTAATTTTTGCCGACGTTATTTACTGGACTTCTTCGTTACCTTTAATTTAAGATAAGTCATTATTCTGCTACAAATAGTTTCCAGAAATTCACCTTAATGATTTTTTATCTTTTTATCACTTTGAAATTTAAACTTACCCCACTATTCGTCTTTATGCTACATTGCCTTGATAAAAAGTACCAAATTTCGAAACCTGTCGTACTATTATTTGACTATATACATCTTTCTGTGATTGAAATTCTTTTTAATATTTATATCGAAAGGTTGAATTTTGAAAGAGACTAACTGAGTAGACATTTCGTTTCTTCTTTTATTATATTTTCAATTTATAATTATTATACCCTAGGTAAAATTTAAAGGGTATACTATTTTCAGTGGATTAAAATAGAGCGAGTGTGAAACTACAATAAGCCCGTGGTTGAAATTTGCCATTATAATCTCAAAATTATTAATGATCTGGTTCTAATGCTCGTTCGATAATTCCCAATAAATGCGATTGCTCAGCTATTAATTTGACATTTTTCTTAATACAAATACAAGTTTTTACAACGTATCAAAAACGAGAAAATGGGAAGGAAGACTGTTTCTGGTAGGGTAGAAATGCTACACTCTTGTCAATGAAGGTCCTTGATTGAGGATAATGGCATAACAACTCACGACTTTTGTTAAGATAACCACTATGCACGCAAATATGTAGAAACATACTACTACACATCACTGAATAAATAACTAATAAGGAAACTGCATATCGGGTGAAAACCTACCCTAGTTGACATATCATGATGAGCTCATCAATGAGCTCCTCATGAGTAATCAGATGAACGTATTGATGAAATTTATTCGCATTTGAATCAAAACCGGGAAAAAACCATTTATTTACTTATTCACAGATAGTGTGCATGATATATTACATCTCTTTCACTTATTTAGACATTTATACTTTGCTTCTCCTTTGTACATTTTAAATATATGATGAGTACTTCGATGAGTAAATAATGAATGTTACGATGAGCTTATTAATGAGCTCAATGAGTGTCACGATGAACTTATTAATGAGCATGTCAATGAGTGTCACGAAGAGCTTATTAATGAACATATCAATGAGTGTCACGAAGAGCTTATTAATGAACATATCAATGAGTGTCATGATAAGTTCATAAATGAGAATCTCATTTTTCGATTGATTTCATATATTTTTACGAAAACGACGCGGAGGCGTCAGAATATGGTCAAAACGTCTTGTTCAGCATATGGGCGACAGTCTGCGCGGAAAAACAAATCAAAAAATTAATTTTTTAAATAAATATTTTAAAAATTTAAATAAATAAATAACAAAAATCAATTTAAATTTTCCGAGTAGAACTGTCATCTGACACCGTGATAACAAGAATAAATATTTATTTATTGCTGGTTTAGTATATAGGAAGCAGTTTCATGATATCCAATGAGCCCTTCGATTAGATTTAATGAATGCTCATCAGAAGGCTCTTCGGGACTTAGTTTTCTATATGTTTCTTCATGAATTGCAAACACCTTGATACTTTTCAGTCAAATTAGTATTGGTTTATATAATAACTGCCCCTTGCGGGGCAAGAGACAAGGTAAAACTGTGAACAATTTCTACTAGGGTAAGGCACTCGGCGAAATGTATTAGTGTGCTGTATTTGTATTCGTTTCATTCTTGCAGTAATGAAATCGTAAGATTTTAAACGGGGACATTTTTTATAATCCAAATTGCTATGTAAAATAAACCAATTTTTAACGTCCCCTTATTTTCAGATAATATTTCGTGGCGTTGCCTTTTGTATGACTGACATAATTTAGACAACAATTACATTGGAAAATGTTAAATTTTTTGCCATGGCTGTTTATCTTTATAAATATTTCACCTTTATTTTGCTTATAACAGTATAATTAATTAGTAAAGCTATTAAAGTTATGCTTTCCCATGACAATAACGCCGTTTATTCCTGCAGCACAGCACAGCGCACTTCATTACGGTTATTTAAGACTCCGGAGTCTCAATTACATAAAATATCATTCACGAAAGAATATTTCACAATTACATATTTCACACTGCTATTAAGTGAAAATCCTGTTAAATTATTTATTTATCACAATATCGCTAACTCAAATCCGAACTTCTTTTCATAAAATATGAAATGTCAGAAATGTTGAACTGACGCACAATAGGCAGTAGGCCCTCTTCCCCCCCCCCCCCCCCGACCATAGGTCATACTGTCATCAAATTGCTTAAAAACGTACATGTACACTGTATTCGCCCGATACCCCGCTTGTTTATTAGTTATTTATTCAATGCTACAAACTATACTTTAATAAATAAAAATCTCAAACAGTTGCTCTATTTTAAAAACAAATAAAAAAATATTTATAATCCTTACGAGTTTCTACTGTATAAATTAATTAAAAAATAGATTTTACATGACCTGGTGTAACTATAGTTAAAGTGAACAGTGCAACACGTCAAAAAATGAAAATCAATTTTTTCATGATGCTGCAAGAGAATTATTTTACGGAGCACCTATCAAAAAAGTGCCGGAGATAATATAATTATTGACATTTATGCACTTTTAAAAAAACAAAAGGTAATATTACTAGGACTATAGCTTATAGTTTTGTATGTGCGGCTAAAATTACTAATTCGAAAGATAACTCTGACGGATGACAAAATAATGATATATTTCAAAATTATTTTAATAAAAAAATAAAAGCTAAAGTAAATAGATATTTAAAAATATGTAAAAGGTGAGTTATCTCACTAAATGGTAAAATATAAGAGATTCTGTAAATCCAGTAGCTGATAGAATTCATAACAGTGGTTCGGAGATATTGTTATGGAGATTCAACGCCTCCCTTAGTTGTTGGATAGCATTTTGTATTTGTGTTTTTCTATCCCATTCCATTTTGGCCAAATTATTTATCAATTTGATCGTCCGTCAATTCTAATATAAATGTTGAAGGATCTAAACCCAAATTAAGAACAAAAATCAGAAATCTTGTAAAATTTACCCCGAAACACAAATATCGATAGATAAACTCTTGTTATGATGTAAATATATTCATCCTTCACAAGTCTTCTTTATAATATTTATAATATAATTGCGAGACACCGCAATCAGTTCCATGTAATCCCTTAAATTCTCTCTGATATGCACTGATCCACAAAGTTCAGTCTTCTACCGACTTACTAGACCGTCAGGTGTTTTTCTTGTAATAACCTGGTAACTTTCGTATTATGATTCATTCATGCTATCATCCCATAAAGCTCTTTGCCTCTGGCTGGACCAAGTGAATCAGTAAATCATTGAATCGTTGCCATTCCTGGAAATCATGGAATTTTGTTACACGCATACCTATATTCAATCTAACATAAATGCATTTCCCCAAATTTTACCCGATAAGGATGTCAATATATATAACAATTCAGTGTGGGTGAAAGTCCTCAGTGAAGTATTCAGTGCGTATATTGGCAAATCCAGGAAAGTGCTTAAATTGGATTTCAAGTGACTTCACGAATATACATTTGTGCACATATGTATGTATCGGGACATATATGTGCATTATATAAAGCAATGCAGAACCTTTCTCTTGTGGTCTCAATGCCTTCACGGCTCGCTCACTTTGATAAATGGGATTGTGGGTGAAGCACCTGCCCTCCTTCCAGGTTGCTCTAAACAATTCTCGTATAGGAGTTATAAGAGGTGTTTTACAATTTGTAATTTGATTAAGGCGACGTATAAAATCCCATAGACCACCTCATGTTTTTAGATACTTTGGGTAAGCGAATTCAACCAGTTTGTGATGTACTTTAGTTGGAAATTAATCGAACGTCGAGGAAATGAAGGGCTCCAGGTGAATACGACTGATGAAATCCGGCTTCGCTTTACTATGCATGCGTTTGGCAGAGACTTATCAGCGTGATATCAAGTTGCTGTTTAATCTTATTGCACCCCAACCGACTAAGTTGCGGCTTCGATTCAGCAATATCTGCGTGTATTCTGTTGGTTGTGGTGTCATTTATTAAGTAGATTTTGAGGACAAAAATGATATGCTGACCATTACGGTTGGATGCCTTAATCCAATTCGACAGGGAAGATATTACGTTCACAGCAAAATATATGAAGCTAAGCTCTATTTTATCGAGCTTTGGTTAAGCTAAGATTTGGAAACCAGGTAAATACGATTCGGATTGGTTTATAAATTACAAACTTTCATGAAATTTGGTAAATTTGGTAAATGAGTGTTTGCTACTTGAGTTACAGTTTTATTCGTATTCATAGAAGCAAGAAAAATATTCATCATAATTCCAATTTTTATATCCATCACGGATATATATAGATATATATGTATTATATTTCATTTCACTGGGCAGCAACAGTTAGCCTAGCGTGATAAAAATATTATTATGAAAAGCAAAAATTCTAAGCTGTTAACATTGTGGTTCGTATACTATATATATGTATGTAAAGAAACTATATTTCTTTAATTTGTCAGTAAATCAGTGGCCATTGCAGCTTACGTCTCTAGTTGACAGATTTAAGCATATTGTAGGGTCATCATAAAAAGGAATTGAGAATTTAAATAATAAATTTTAAATGTCGTTTCTTTGTTTGCAGGTAGGATAATATGATTTATGTTATACTATGTAATTATGGTTGTATGTAACTTAAAGTCAAATAAAATCTTTGTTTGCAGAGCAACACAATTGCTTATTAGAAATTTACAATTCCTAATAAATATGGAGATTTGTCTTACAAAACGACATTTCTAGTAGAAACCAAGAAAAATGGAAAAACTACGGTTTAAATTTGTAGTATTGGGGTGAACGGACGGAAAAACAAATATGATATGCATAACCGCTATTGAGACACCAGACGGACGTGTTTTTGAGGTCCCAGATAAGTTAAAACCCGCAGGTAAACATACTGCCATAACGTCTTTAGGCGTATTTACGAAAATCAAGAATTCACTTAAAAAAAGACATCAAACATGTGCAGTATGGATCCATCTAGATACGGATTTAAGGAAAATATATCTGGATGAAGGTGAAAATTTACAGTTTGGTGATCAGTATTTAGATGAGATTATAGAAGGGGCAATGCCTTCACACAATAACACAAATAGCAATGCGCCAGAAAGAAAATACATCGGAAAAACTGCTGAAAGGTTTTTGATAGAAAATTTTTAAAATAAAACATCAAATGCTAACCAATGGATTAGTGAATTTGAGACTGAATGTGGAAGATTTGAGATTCTACAAGATGAAGAGAAAATTGAGATTTTAAAACATCTAGAAGAAAAACAGTGCCTAGATTGGTATAGCAGTATGTTAATAAAATTGATGGTGAACTCCAAATGGGCAGAATGGAAAGACAATTTTTGTGAAACATATGCAAATAAAGGTTGGTTCCAAGTCAAATATGCATTTACATTTAGATTTCAAGCTGGATCGTTACTCGAATATGCCACAAAAAAAAGAAAGACTGTTATTAGAGGTCAACAAGCACATCGACACCCAAACAATGATAAATCTTATTGTAATGGGATTACCAGATTATATAATGGAAAAAATTGATAAAAAAACTGTAAAATCAACCGCAAGCCTCTACAATGAAATAGTTAAACACGAACATGTAGTGAACAAAATGAATTTCAGCAAAAATAAAAGAAATACCTATGATTATAAGGAAAGTGTGATAAAATACAACCATGTAAAACTTGTGAAAAATTAAATAAAGGTATTCGCTTCCATCCTGAAGAAAAATGCTGGTTCAAACACACAGAAGAATATAATCATAAGAAAAAAAATAGTAAAATCATAAACAATTCAGTAATTAATGTTGAACTCAATTATGACGATAAAATAAAACGAATAATGACACCATTAATTAAAGTCAAACTATTATTAAATGCACAATTGGAAACATCTGGAATATATGATTCAGGATCAAACGTTTCTATAATTAATTCCAAGTTAATAAAATTGAAAAGAGAGGATGTTTCAAAAAATGATAATTTAATCACAATTAATGGTGTTAAAAAGACAATGGGCTTGACAACTACTGAGATAAAAAATTTTGATATTGAAAAAAAAGTGGACGTTTATATAATTGTTGGAGAAGAATTTAAATACGATTTTCTAATTGGACTGAATATCATAAAACAATTTAGACTGGCTCAAGATGAGAATTTGAAAATCACTCAAAAAGAAGAAATAAAAATAGAGGAAGAAAAAGATCATATGAATAAAAATGGTAATAAAAACAACACTTCTAAGGAGGTGAAAAATGAAACAAACCCATGTTCTATAAATTTTAACGAACACATAAAAGAAGATTTCAAAATAAGTATGAGTAATTTAAATACTCAAGAAAAGTCAGAAATATACAAACTGATAGATACGTACAAATCAATTTTTGCAAAAGACAAATATGACATTGGCACGGTCCGAGAATATGAAGCACGTATTGATCTACTCATTGACAAATATTGTAGTAAAACGCCTTATAGATGTTCAGTTGAAGACAAAAAGGAAATAGAAGAGAAAATAGCAAAGTTACTTCACAAAAATCTTATAGAGGAATCTTATAGTCCATTTACGGCACCAGTAACTTTGGCTTTCAAAAAGAAGACAACAAAAGATAAAGATTATGTATAGATTTTAGAGATCTAAATAAAATAGTGGTACCTCCAGCTCAAACATTTCCATTGATCGATGACCTAGTAATTAAGACAAGAAATTCAATATATTTCACAACACTGGACATCAATTCAGCCTTCTGGTCAATCCAGCTAAGAATTGAAGATAGAAAGAAAACTGCATTTGTAACGCAGGAAGGGCATTATCAATGGGCATGTTTACCTTTTGGTTTAAAAACATCACTAGCTATTTTTCAAAGGATATTAAGTAACATTTTAAGAAAGTATAAGCTTAATAATTTTGTAGTAAACTACATAGATGATATTCTAATATTTTCTAACATTTTTTCTGAGCACATTAACCATCTAACACAATTGTTAGAAGCTATAAAAACGGAGGGTTTTAGACTAAAATTTACAAAATGCACATTTGCTTTAGACTCCGTGAAATATCTCGGTCATATAATATACAGTACAGCCAATAAGAGATAATTTAGTTTCAGTAAAAGATTTCCCAATACCGAAAACTCAGAAAAATGTTAGACAATTTCTAGGGAAAATTAACTTCTATCATGAGTATATAACGAAAAGTGCGGTAATTTTAGAACCCCTTCATAATTTACTTAAGAAAAATCAGAAATTTATTTGGTCTGCCGATTGTCAAAAATCTTTTGAAGACATAAAAAACTTATTGTGCTCACAGCCAATTTTAGAAATATTTGATCAGAATATGCCGATAAATATTCACACAGATGCATCTTTAGAAGGTATTGGGGCAGTATTAAAACAAACACAACCAAATGGAAATGACAAGCCAGTGGCATACTTCTTAAGAAACTTAAATCAAGTACACAAAAAGAAAAAGGCAATTTATTTAGAATGTTTAGCTATTAAAGAAGCAATAAGATACTGGCAATACTGGCTAATAGGTAGGTCATTTACAGTATATTCAGACCATAAACCATTGGAAAATTTAAATATTAAGTCTAGGACAGATGAAGAATTAGGAGATTTAACATATTACTTATCACAGTATAATTTTAATATAAAATTCGCTCCGGGAAGAGAAAATATAGAAGCAGATTGTTTAAGTAGGAACCCAGTATTGGATGCAAGAGAGGATACAGATGAACAATTAAAAATTGTAAACATGATAAAATTGAATGATATTATTAGAGATCAGGAAAACAATGAAGACATACAAAATAATAAATCATAACTAATATCAAGACACAATGTTTACTATAAAAACGTTAGAAAACATGAAAAAATTATTTTATCAGAAGATTTCTGTAAAAAACTTATAAGAGATGTACATGAAAATATGTTTCATTTAGGTGTAAAACAAATGCTAAAGAAAATGAGTACATTATATACAGCAAAAAATTGAACGCTAAATATTGAAAGTCATTGTAAAAGGTGTAAGATATGTAAAAAAATAAAACAAGAGGACAGGATAAATATGGTCTAATGTCACATTTAGGTCCTGCCACAAAACCTTTTAATATAGTCTCACTAGACACGATTGGAGGTTTTGGAGGCTCACGATCAACGAAAAGATATTTACATCTTTTAGTGGACCACTTTACACGACATGCTTATATTGTTACCACGAAAACCCAATGTGCTAATGACTTTGTTAAACTAATCAATAACGTAACAGATTCTGATACAATTGGAATGCTTCTCGCCGATCAATACCCGGGAATCAACTAAAAAGAATTCAAAACATTTTTAAAGGAAAAATCGATACCAATGGTCTTCACTGCAGTAAATGCCCCGTTTTCTAACGGATTAAATGAAAGACTTAATCAGACACTCATAAATAAAATCAGTTGCAAAATAAACGAGAAAAGTAAAAAAATAACATGGACAACCACTGCTCATAACTGTATAGATAAATATAATAATACAGAACATACAGTACCGGCTTTGCACCAAAATACCTATTGGATGGCACAGATGTTTCTTTTTTGCCTAATGAACTATAAAGAGGTAAAACAGAAACTGAATGGATTCGAGATTGAAAAATAGTATTTCAAAATTCAATTAAATCACATAACTACAATAAACAAATATTTGATAAAAATAGAAATCAATTTAATTTCAATACAGGGGATATGGTATATGTAGAGAATGGGAACAAACTAAATAGAAATAAATTAGATGAGCTGAAGATTGGTCCATTTAAAATTATAGAAAAGATATCAAATTCAATATATAAAATTAATAGAGGTCATAAAAAGTCAGAGTCAAATCTCTTTCATATCACAATAAATATTGTATAATTTAGATTTAGTTTTAATTATTTAAGTATAGATAAGTGAACATTTTTGTGAAAATTTTCTTCTTTGAGGAGGGAGATGTAAAGAAACTATATTTCTTTAATTTGTCAGTAAAGCAGTGGCCATTGCAGCTTACGTCTCAAGTTGACAGATTTAAGCATATAGTAGGGTCATCATAAAAAGGAATTGAGAATTTAAATAATAAACTTCAAATGTCGTTTCTTTGCTTCCAGGTAGGATAATATGATTTATGTTATACTATGTAATTATAGTTGTATGTAACTTAAAATAAAATAAAATCTTAGTTTGCAGAGCAACGCAATTGCTTATTAGAAATTTACAATTCCTAATAAATTTGGAGATTTGTCTGACATGTATATGCTATTGAAGATACATGCTTCCGTTTTAAACCAAATTTCCTATGACTATAGTTAATGGAAATGTTTTTTTTTCGATAATCCGATTTCCGGTGAAAGTAGTTGAATAAGAACGTTGTGTAGTGTCTGAAAATAGATAGCAGCAAATCAAAATTTTTTCGCGATATGTTGGATACTATACAGGTGTTTCATAATTGGTGCACCTAGCTCAAGGGTTTGATAGCTGAGATGGAGATAAGCTAAAAACTATAAGGTGAAGGGGGGGGGGGGGGTGGTAAGATTCGTCGTTTCGGTGGTAGAGGTTTAAGATTTTTAGTACTTCTTCCACGTTACACCTACACCCAGTAACTTTCTTGATATACATCCTATCAAGGTGGGATTCATCTCAGATGATAGGAAACCATTTCGGCTTTCCAATCAGCCTTCCTGTCACCATCCGTTGGGAGTTATAGGACTTCAAAGTAAAAAAATTTGAAAATAATTAATAGTTTTTTCAAATTTTAACGATTTTTCCGTCAAAATGTATGATAATTGTACAATTTTTTTACAAGAATTAGAAACCCCGGATGTTACCTTTAATTTAACTTTGCACATGTACCTAGCTAAATGTAACCATTTTCAGATATTCCAGTTTTCGTGATTCATAATTTCATCAATTTTGCTAATTGCATGAAATTGCATAAAATTATGCGCAATTTGTATTGTTATTAGCAAAATTAATGTAATTATCCAACATAAAAATGGTAATATCTCATAATTGGTAGCATTTAGCTAGTCAAATTAAAGGTAACATTCCGGCGTTTCTAAATCTTGTAATAAAACTGCATAACTCTCATGCATTTTGGTGGGAAAGTTGTTAGAATTTGAGAAAAATTAAGAATTTTTTTCCAAAGTTTTGTGACGTCCTACAACTTCCGACCGAAGGTAACAGGAAGGCTGATTGGGCATTGGAAAGCTGAACCGGTTTGCTATCATCTTGATAGAGTGTATATCAAGAAAGTTACAGGGAGTAAAGTGGAAGAAGCACTTAAAATATTAATAGCCCCTTCCGTCGAAACGACGCGTCTGCCCCCCCCCATCCACCTCCCAACCACTTATAATTTTTTGCTGGTCTCCACTTCAGCTATCAAACCCTTGAGCTACATGCACCAATTATGAAACACCCTGTACATATGCATACAGCTACCTACTTTGGATTTTAATTTAATTCTCGGTCAAACTCCGATTACGCCAAACTACTCCTGAAATAGATTTATGCCTAATCACAATTATCGGGGATAAATGTATGGCGATATTTCTTTATACCAGACACATCTTTCAAATTTTTTCCTACAATATCTGAGTGGTTATGAAGAATCCATAAATACAGGGTGTCCCGTATGAAGGACCCCCCGGGGATAGGTCATGCTTAGAAAAGCAAAACAATTTATGGGTAGAGGAGGGCAAATCCTGACTGTTCTCGAGATAACGGGACTTAAAGATATTTGGATATATTATTTTAAGTCAGCCTGTAACTTCTGAACGTAACACCCTATTTGGATCTTTAGAAAGCAGGGTATAGCAGCAGCAATGGCGAAATGAACTTCCAATAACA
This sequence comes from Dioctria rufipes, assembly GCA_963924295.1. NCBI lineage: Eukaryota > Metazoa > Arthropoda > Insecta > Diptera > Asilidae > Dioctria > Dioctria rufipes. The sequence goes on from OZ002743.1 coordinate 127,842,273, forward strand.
GAGCAGGACCATCAGTAAAATTCCAAAAGCAGTATCAAGAATAGTAGTTCCTATCGGAATTTTTCCGATAGAATAATTTTTGTGCTGTGCTTGCTGTCTGCTTTTGCTTTCAAACTCTGATAGTTTCTGTAAAATGAAAATTGCTCAACACTTGCTGCTAATTCAAATACACCCTGACTTCTTGGCTTATTTCAACAAGTACCATGTTATACGTAAAAAAGTGGCTACGAATATGCCCGTATGGGCCTATAACGTAATATTTCTTTTTTAATTTACCTCATAGGAATGAGGAAAAATAGGGAAATAAATAAGGAAAATTTCCTTAATCTAAGGCAAATTTCATTACTTTTTACCTAAATTTTACTTAAGTTTGAGGTCAAATTTAAGGAAATGTATGTCCTTTAGAATTTGTAGTTGGATCTATTCCCAGGCAAGATAACGTAAATATTCCCTCAATAATTCCCTATTCGATTGTATCCGAGTTCTCGAAAAAGTTAACCTGAAGGCTAAATGGGCACGTTTAGCGATATCCCTAATACTTAAGATTACGTAATAATATAACCAAAAATTAAAATTCATTTACTTTTGTTTCACTTCAGTATCAGTGGAATTAATGAACTTTTCGTCCCATTGAATCGCTTCATCAAGATTACAAATGTTGCTCCATTTATCTCGGAACCAGTCAGGCTCTGGAATACCATTTGCATCTTTTTTCAAAGATGCTACAAATAATTTGGGCGGAATACACTTATACATATTCAACTGCGTTTGCATTCACCCGCTTTTTAACAGATCTTGTATCTAAATTATGATGCTAATGATATAGTTTACTATAAATTAAATATGGGAAGTAGTAATATCAAGATATCCTTACCGTGTCTCTGTTTGATAAAAAATTCAATTCCTGCAATTGTCAAATCTCTTTTATCTATTTAAGGCGAAATTCCATAATTCAGGGCAAAAAGCCTTATTTTAAGTCGAAATTTCTTTATAGGAACAAATTATCATTGCCTTTGAACAGAAAATTACCTAAATAGGGATTTTTGCCCTGAAAGTCGAAAATTTTGGTTATTTCGCCTTACCATCCAATAACATCGTCGTACAAGGAAACATTTTAAGTCAAACTAACTTTTCGGCCGAGAAATGTAACATGCGCCATTTTTATTTAACAAAATATGATTAATTAATTTAATTTTTTCCATAGGTACAAAAAAAAAAATAAATGATTTTTTCTTAATTTCAGACCGATTTAAAATATTTAAATTAATTTCTAATTGGCAAACCAAAGAATAATTTAAAAACCTTTAAAATTAATATTTTTTAAATATAAAGGGTCCGCCAAATAACTTTTTTTTTTTGAAAATGCTATAAAAAAGTGTAGTGTAGCTTCGGCTGTGTGGCACGTAGCGCCGTCCTGTTGAAACCAAATGTTGCCAATATCCTCCTCTTCAATTTTCCTGAACAAAAATTCGTTCAACATGGCCCGATAACGATTGCCATTGACTGTAACGGCCACTCCTTGCTCATTTTCGAAGAAAAATGGCCCAATTATGCCTCTGGACCAAAATCTGCACCAAACAGTGACTCGTTTTGGGTGTATCGGCTTTTCAATGTATGCGTGTGGGTTTTCTGTGCCACAAATGCGACAATTTTGCTTGTTTACATACCCGCCAAGATCAAAATGAGCTTCATCCGAAAAGATGATTTTTTTGGCAAAATCGGCATCTTCTGTAAGCAATATTTCCCAGCGTTGTTCAAGCGTATACACAACCATATTCGTTCAGCGGAAGAATAAAACTAATTATCTGTCAAATCAGATATGAGCTAAGTGTTACCATTCACGAAATAAGCACTAGTTGAAAAAAAAAAACGTTAGATGGCGGACCCTTTACAATATTCTTAAAGCGCGTTGGTGTTTTTCCAAAAATTATTTTCATATTTATCAATAAAATTTTTGTCGTTTGTGTGCCGTTTTCATATATTTACATTATCTGCTACGGAAAAATACATACACAATTCTTATAAAATGAAATTCTCTCTACATTAGCACAAACGTTAACATGAGTAAAACTAGGTAGAAAATACGTTGAGAAGGAGGATAATTTACGTAAATTCGACGTGAAATTTACGTTAAATGTGCCACATCAAGGAAATGTGTACTCTGTCCTATAGGGAAAAACTCTCTTATTTCCCTAATATTTACGTCGTATAGACTCATTCTCCATTTACGTAAATCGGACGCAAATATTATGTAATCTCAACTTAACCAAAATTAGTCGCTGCCGTAATTTACGTCGAATAGACGTAAATTCGACCTGAAAAAATGGGGAAATGTTCCCTCCGACTTCACTGACTTTTTGCTAATTGAGAGTGTCGTTGTGCTTGTACTAGTTAATTGCAACGACAAAAAAAAATCTGCTTGTTGAGAACGTTTGACCAATTATTGTTCAACAAGTAAATATAGTTACTCGAAAAATCATCTTTTTTAAAGTTACAAATGTCATCAGTTTGGAGGGGTATACATTTCATATATTGAGAAAAAAAAACACCTCATTCTGTCGAATGCAGTGCACTATTTGCTATGTTCGCTTAATTTAAATCTTCTATTCTTCTCAATGTGGCCGTTCTAAATTAAGATATTAATATTATATAAAACATCACAACTATTATTATCTAACCGCCAGAAAAAATCCAATAAATGGAATCACTAGTGAAACAACCACCTTTCCTTTGCGTAACATGTAACCAACACTCTTTGTCTTACATCGTTCCACTAGTATCGAATTTTTAAGTGATTTTCCTTTTGCTATATTCACTACTTCGTATTGCGTTATTGCTTTTTTTATCGGTAAGTGTTTTTCCCTGGAGGACACTTCTTTAAGTTATTTTCTTCCTTTGACTGCCAAATATAGAACGTGCTCTCTGAAGAATTTATCATATCAAATTCACTGCCATAACCACCAGCTCTATGTTCGAATATGTGTACAGTTCTTCCAGGCATTATGAAGATATCGAAAGTATCTTAGGCGGAAAGTAGTAACGTTCACTATAGGAAAATGTATATAATATATGTATATAAAATTATTCATGGAGGTGTGAATTTATTTTTCAAATCTTTTATTGGTTCCATCACCTTATAATGGCAAACAAGAAGTAAAGTTCTGCACTTCAAATAAGGATTTTGTGTACTACTTTGGTTCGTCAGGTGATTTTTCAAAATAATACCACATCGTTATACCTTTAATCATTACATTTACTTTAACCATATCATCGAAAGCAACGATAATTATTTCTGTCTTCTAATAGTACGGGGTTCCTTCGGAATTTCCAGATATCTCTTTTTCAAAATAAAAATTTAATAAATGGTTGACTTTTTGGGTGGTGATATTGCTGCAAGGTTTTATGTGGGGTTGCAAACACCAATCTACATAGATAAGATACTACGAATTCATTCACATCCAATCCAGAGTAACCGGGAGAAAAATCGCCCTACACATCTCTATCGGCAGATGAAGTTCCGCTTTCATTCATTCGAATCATTCTAAGTTTGTACAAAATTTCAAAGTAAGGGTGGAATATTTTAGGGCGAGGCTAGGGAACTTCTAAGCTGGTTTTCCTGTATTCAGGTATTTTGAATACTTATCGGGTTATTAATCTCGCATAATAAATACCACTGAGAAGCATTACACTCTTGAGCTAGATGCTTCTTGGAAAGCAGGAAAACTTTCGTTGTAGAGCAAAGCGACGTTCCTGGCTATATGTAATCATAGCTATAGAGATGAGGGCTTCAATACGATGGTTTTGCGAAGAAAAGACTCATTGTACCAGATTCATCTGATTTCCAGGGAGCGGAAAGGCGTATGGACTATGAGGTAGGTAAGAGTACCGCTCTTTGCCAGCAAAGTAAGTGCTGAGGTGAACCCAAATGAATTATTTATTGCTTGGGATGCGATTTTGCGAGGGATGAGAATTTAATCGAACTCTTGTGGATTATTTATGTGCCAAAATCGGTTCTTGTTGTATTCAAACTTTGGAAACGTATAGACGAGACTTTAGATTTCAAAATTTGCTTTCGGGCACGGGACGCCCATACTCCCCTAACTTACTTTCTTCTATCTCATCGTTATCCTTCTGTTATCAGTCCCAAAGGTGTCTGGCACGCCGCTCGTTCGCTAAGTACTTTTACGTAATATGAAAATTAAAGGCAATGAGACTGCCATTGAAGCGATAAGAGGACTTAGGACTGACACTGAGGTAAAAAAGTTTTAGACGGTTTCAGAATTTCATTCTACCGAAGTACAGTATTAAGTAGAATTGAAACTGATAAAGGGCACTTTTTTATGTGAGTTTCGGAGAAATTTTAATTACTATGCACATACCAAAAAAAAAAAACTTCAACAAGTTAATACATTTGTTCGAAAAACTTGGGAAATATGATATGATATTAATTTTTAGTAAATATTTTGGTGTTGAGTCGAAAATGATGAAAATCATGAGTATATGTGTTCATTAGCTTTTATTCACATACTCATACATTGCTAATCTAAGGGATAAGGGGAAATAGTTTTTATTAAGGAAATGAAACCACTACATTCTGCTATTTGGGATATTTGCGACTAGCGTAATATCTGAGCATAACTACATATGTATGTATATACTTTTGGGAAAAACTTGAATATATCATTAAATTCATCATTACGCAATAATGAAGAGTTCAATTTAAAATTAATTCCATAAATTTTCATGTTAAACAATTAAACAAAAATTATATTTAATACGGTTATTAAACAAGGTTATTACGATAATTATGAGCGACAAAGCTGATTAAGCAATATAGTGTGATTCCTTGTAGATTAATTCATGTACGTAATACTTGCACTCATTCTTTTATGCTTCAAAATACTTTCGGCTATCCCAAACGGTGCGAAAGTGGAACAGTTTTCGATCTTCTGTCTTTCCTCAGGTTAAGGAAGATATACACCTTCGCCACTTTCATGATGCCTAATCCTTTCAATATTTCCTTCCTGTCATGCCGTACTTTAGATCATAGAGTCTCCTCTAAGCTTGATTTTGTAATATAAAAATATTAATAATTATGGTGAAAGGTAAAATAGACAGAACAAAGTTTTATCGGAGTGAATGAAGTAACTAAATGAATAAGACAAATTCAAAAATATATTAATATAGAATTTTATAAAACAGAAATTTAACACAAGATTTTAAAATAAAAATCGAAACGAATAATCATCCCTTGCGGCCTATAATATGTAAATTATTTTTACTCAAACTACATATTATGAATATTACCGAATATTCTTGAAACTCTCCAGGAGACTGCAGAATGTTAATTTTAGGTTGTCTACATTTATATTTTTTTTTATATGTATACGACCAAAATGATCGAAGATACTAACAAGCTCTAATGTATAAACTTATCTGTAGGTAAGTGGTGTGATGATTTAATTCGATCCATCAAACCGTCACAATTTCCCTGTCAAATAATTTGTAAATATTGTTCTCAACACATTCTATCACCAAAGCTTATCAATCATTTCGAAAATAATTTTGTGAACATTAGTTAACACAAAATTCTAGCAAAATTATGTTTTAAAAAATCTATACATTGCTTGTCGTTTCTTTATTATAAAAATTAAAAACTTTTACAACACAGATAATTTTTTTTTAATTTAATTGTCTGTTGGCATAGGATTAGAAAATATGTTTCAATTAATCTAAGATGTTTTGCGAAAGGTAGTAAAACCAGTCTTTCAAGATCCTGCTGACCCCACGACTTGGCTATTAGAAAAATTGCTGGTTTTTCCTTATACATAAATCTGGTGGGTTCGTTGCTAATATCTCGTTATAGTCTGCATGTCTTTTATTATCGTCGGTCAATTTAGTACATTTGAACTCCTTTTCGTATTGCGTTCAGCAACTGCTAAGAATATTACACAGATATTAAGCCTGAAAAATAATTGAAGCCAGCTTGAGATTTGGTGACAATGTAAATCAGTGTAGAAGTAATTATTAGAGCCTTAGCTTTTTTGTTAGCTTTAAGTCGGTTTAAAATTTGATCATATTGCAAATTTCAAGTCCAATAGCTGTCAGCTTGAGAGAATTTTGAACACTGTCAACTGTGCGAATGTCTGATGCATTAAATTTGCGATTTCAGTATATTAACCGGGAGTCATTTTGGCCGCAGTAGATGATTTCTCAGATCTTAGAACTTTGGTTAAAATAGTCCTTCCCGCAGTACACTCTGGGTTTTCCTGCATATAAATGAATTTGATGCCAATGGTTTTTTTATGTTTTTATATAATCCCTAAGTGCTGGAAACCAGTCTAATTAAATCCCTAAGAGGTGGGAAAACGTATATGTATATATTGTTGGTATATTGGATATACAAATATCATCGATACTCTTCAAGGAGATCATCCTTCAACAGTAATGTTTTTAAGCTGAAATTAATAGAGGTGTTATCATATTTTCAGATCCCATTAATTAATTTCCTTCCAATTCCCTTCTAGAATTTACATCCGATCCTTGTATTTTTAGATTTTGGAAAACTATTTGTCTATGATTTCTCATAATATGAGAGCTGAAGGATTGCATTCATAGCTACCTTTACATCTACGCAATATAGAAATACTATTTTCTTGAGGATCTGATTAATGTGTGATGTTATAATATAACTTTGAGAAATGTTTACTTTTTCCGATATATGATAGAAGTCTTGTTTGTATCATACCATCAAAGCAATATGATATTTTCATTGGACCTAAATATCTCCACTTACGGATCAAAGTTCGACATTCCCGAAAGGTTTCTACAAAATCCTGATGATCTTTATCATCCAACAATATATATCTTCAGCGAATTACAGAAAAGCTTGTGACACTATTAAAACAATTAAAAAGGTCATTTATCAGTTTTAGCTTTGACCGGCGGAAATATATTTAAATGGACATCTAATTGAATTCCAATAGAAACTTGCCTACTAAAAATACGCTTTTATTGCATCATTCTCTTCCTCTCGAAAAATTGTCTGATTTTCCAATCCAATAAATTTTCTTCTCTGCATGTTCAACTGCGGCGTTTTGTAAGCAGTACCTCAGGATCATGTATATAGCTATCCTTCTATTCCCTATTTCTTGATAAGGTTTTTCTATTGTACATCTCAATTCTGTATAGGCTTCGATTGACTGAATCTTAATCACATGTAAGAGAAATTAGATTCAGCGAAATATTATACAAAACCTCAAGAATTTCCAATATAATTGCCTTAAATTTCAGTGCATTAACAGCTCCTAAATAAATATATCGATTGCTACTAATTTGAGTTTAGGCCTCTTACCATGACGAAAAGTGCTGAAGATGCTCCGAAATAGAACATAGTCAGAATTGACTATTTTCACTTGTCATTTAACACTTTATCCATTTTGCTAAACTTAACTGCAAATTGTAGAAATTAGTTAGTAGCTTTTAAGGATATTCGGAAAGTTTTGCAAAACAACTTGGTCTTATTTAAATTATATTAGTAAAGTTGTATTATATTATTGTCAGTGTTTATTATATTATGAATGCACAAGCACACAATTAAGCCTGAGTTGCAACGTGACGCTGTATGAAAATCACAATGCATAGGAACAATTTTTTCCCTAGAATGTTGCCTATATCTGTCACGTTGCATAAAGTAGAAACTCAGCTGAATTTTAACAATTTATTCTAGCCGGAAATTGTAATTGTGAATGAAAATGATATGTTTTAATTAATACTATAGCATGTATTTAATAACGAGTTAGTTTAATTATTTACAGTTCATATTTTATGAGAGAAAGAAAATTAAAACATGTTTGTTTAGGCCTATACAGGTCTAAGCGAAATCAGGGGGAGGTGCCGGGTCGATAACTGAGAAGACTAGTGTTTTGATTTAGTCAAACCTTTATTTATCATAAAATATTTTCTTAGTACAAAAAATAAATGATAATTCAATTCAAATAAAATTAGAAAATTATAATTCAATTTAACTAATAATATTGAAATTAAAAAATAATAATTCAACAAAATAATAAATGATAATTCAAACGAAATAATAAAATAATTCCAAAAAGTGATGATGTTTTTTAATCTGTAAAAATACAAGATCATTAGTTTTCTGTCAATTAAAATATTCAAATAATTTAATAGGCCTCACTGCTGCCTATGTAAATTTTTGCCGGAATTCAAATAACCTTCCGGCGTAAATTAAGCTGAAAAAGTAAAAATTTTAATTAATATAGACCTTTTCAGCGTCACTGCTGCTGATCTATCTTTTGGTAATAAATTATTGAATTTGCAATAATTTGTATAGTGGGTTCGAAACGCTCAAAGATTTCCTCAACTTAGTCAGATTCAAATCCTCTGATCCGTCTCGGAAGACTGCCAAAAACGCAATGATTTTTAGCTCGAGCCCCGCTTTATTTATACTCTGGAAATGTACAGAGTAAATTGGGGATCAGAAAGAAATTGCATGGCGTTGCATGTATTATGCTTCAGCTGTGTGTATTACAGCTGAGAATGAATGAGAACTCTGTACATCTGACTATACTGACGTACGTCAGATATCTGTGGTAGTGATGCAGATCCTGTGCAGTTATCGTGGATAATTGGGTGAGTTCTTCTATTTTCCTTTTTTTGTATTAGTATTTGAATACTAATTTGTTTATTTCTAGTGCTGTGGCGATCTGGAATTGGATTCCAGTAGTTTCAGGTAAGATCTCTTTTTATGGTAAAATTCTTGTAATTTGTTTTGTTTACCTTTTTAGTAATTGAATTTATTTTGTTTATTTGTAGGTTCTTGTTGTAGTATGGAACTATATCAAGGGAGCCGTAAAGGGCCAAGAATTTTTATTTAAAAAATAATTCGTCGCGGGAATTTTTAAACTTCAACTTGGGATACTTCCAGTGGTATGTTTTTAGTTTTAAGTTTACTTCTGTTTATTGTTCTGCGTTGGAACAATATTAGAGTGACATCATTGGATTAACAAATGCAATAGTCACTGAGTCAGCATCAACAACATAATTTTTTACAGCGTCATATTGCAACTAAGCTTAAACAATAATTTGTAAAATTGTACATTATACATACATTATGTACATTATTATGTACGAGTATTTAATTAAAAAATTAATTTTTCGAGATTTACTGTATAAGAAATTATTAACTATTTATTCATGAAATTCAACAAACTATTACGTAATATCCAACCATTAAATTTGTATACCAAACTATCATTATACAAACTGGCTAGTAAATCGGTAATAAGTAACTAGTAAGAACATAGTAATCTCTATTTAAATCATAGAAATAGTTGCAAAATAGTTAATTTTGACTATTTATCTTTATTATTTTACAATGTCTTTACGATCGCCATTCTCAAAGTTAGTGAAAAAGACCTTCAGGTGAAGTATAGTTTAATTCATTTTAATGGCCATCTCATCATGTAATAAAATATGTACCTTTAGTTTCTAAACTGATCCATCTTACACTTAGATTCTAATAAACTAATAATTCTTTGATTTATAGCCAATGAAAAAATAATTTGACTTGGTCAGCGCATTATTGTTAAGTGTGTGGCATCGAAAATTCCATTGAATACATTGCCTTATAATAAGTTGGAAATTTAAAGTGTATTTTCAAAAACAAATTCTGATAAGAAGGCCATGCTTTTGCCGACGCAAATATATGACTATTTGCGCGCTGAAAATCATTTACATCTTTTGTTTCGCTTTTAACCCTCTCACCATACCAGCTGCAACCCGAGCTCACCCTCAAACCCTTAAAGTCAAATTCAGCCAAACGTGACATTCCGCGAATCCTTCAAATACAACAAAGTACGAATGTGCCATCCCCTTTTTTCCCCTCAGTTATGAGCTGCAAACATACAAGCGAAATACACACCATCACCAATCGCTCCACTCTTCTGTATGCGTCTAGTCCAAGATTGTAGGGATAATGAATAAAATGTTAATACTAAATAAGTATTAATACAATAATATTGTGGTAACATATTTGCTTTCAGTTCTCTCGAAATATGATGTAGGGTCATTCCACAGAAAATCGACAAATAATGTATAAATTTGTGCATTGACCAACTCCGATTTTGATAAAATTTGATAAGTAGGTTTGTCTTATTGTTAATAGTACTTTGCTAAAATATTTTTCGTTTTTGTCCATTTTTGACGGCGATATGGTATTTTGAAATTTGGAAAAAGTGGCAAATTTTGCTTGGAAGCTGTAAATTCAAAACTTTATATCTTAGGATGTATGCATCGTAAGCCCATGAAACAAACTCCATTTGTTTAAGGAAGCTTTAAAGCTCCCGAAAAAAATTAGCTGAGGTCCTTTTTCTGAAAATTTGTTTTCAAGGATAATGGATATGTTCGTTATCCTTGAATATCTCAAAATGCGCACTCTCGATTTCTTTTATTTTTTTTTAATTTAATCCTTAATGGCTTTTGAGGAAACTGTAGAAAGGAGAAAATGGAACTCCTTGAAGTTTGGATGGAGTTATTTTTTAAATATATGTAGTTCAGAAAACTTCGAACGAAAATTGATGAAGTGTGCTGAGTACTCAGATTTAATATAATATATCTACATAATGTAGCTAGGATTATATCCTGAAATGGTCAACTACCGTAAAAATATTAAAAGAAACGTATTGATAATAATATTATATGTTTAATTAAATTTTTTATATATATAAGTATATAAGTAACTTAGAAATATTTATAAGTAAAATTAAAATTAATATGAGGCCTATGTACATTCTATATTTAAGATTTCCTTAATTTAATTAACTCTGCTATATATTTAACTTTACTGGCTGTTAGAATATAAACACCATTATTCATTTGAGGATTAATTTGACATATTAATGAAGATTTTAAAACTGATTGAACATCTGGTGCATTTGGAAATTGAAAGTGATGAGAAGGTCCTGCTGGATGAAGTGTTGTTACCTTAAACATTTCGTGCTTTTCGTCATTGGAAATAATGTAGCCCAACCACCAGGTGCTACTTTTTACATAGATGATAAAGCCAGATGTGTCTTCATCAATGGTATTTGTGAGCTTTGCGCCAGACAATAAGTTGTACTTTGTTCCTTCGGAAGAAAACGAATATCTTTTTATCAAAACAATTCCCTCGTTGACCGGAATTACGGTATGAAGTTTTTGTGTCGATGGAATTCTATGAGCTCTTGAAAATCTGTCATTCAAATTAATTTCTTCCTGGTAATATTCTTCCTGTGGAACAAAATTGAAATTTATGTTATTAATATTTTCACTCGCCCATTCATAAAGCAGACGAGGTGATATTATTTGATGATTGAAGGGACGTTGTAGACTAGCTTTCGTGGCTAAACGTTTGACAGTTCCTCCGAGGCCGTCACATACACTTTTTCCATGAGCAGTTGCAAAAAAGTACCAAGTACAAGGACATCCAAAATCTGCATCATGCATGGTAATATTTAGAAAGTTTTTTCTATTTTTGTATTGAGATACCGAACCATCTGAAAAATATGTAATTTTTTTTATAACACCGTATTTCTCTTTAAGATATTTCATTAGGTATCGCTGGAAAAGGTATACAAGAACAGTATTATGTTTGAGGCAATCCGATATTATGACCAAATTTGTATGCTCAATATTTGAATTTTCGTTTTTAAAATATATACCGAAAGGATGTATGCTTGCCTGTGAATTCGTCCAATGAAAACTCTGAACTTCATCTTGAATCACAAAAGAATAATTCTCCGAAAAATCCATAATAACCAAAAACTCGTTTTGATTTAAGGAATCCTTTATCTCCTTGAGAAAGCTGCCTTGTCGTTCTGTAATGAAAGAGTGTGGAATTAATACAGTCATCCTTTTCTGAAATGCGTCTAAGAAGTCATCAGTATTTTCAGTGATTGTTTCCAAATTTGATCTGTCCGTTGATATCCATTGTTGGTATGTAATTGTCTCCACGCAATTCTCTTCGAAAACCTTTTCTAGTTCTTCTTTTAAAGGGAGAAAGCCGGGGCACTGTGGACAATTATTTAAAAAACATTTAGTGTCGGGTGGATTGCAGATCATCGTGGATATGCAGCTTTTATAATTGGTAATATTTTGTTGGCTATGTGTTTTGGTTTTGATAGCTTCAGTCATTAACTTTATGTTTTGATGTGAAGTACAAACGCAGACAGAATGAGTACCCGAAGCACCAGCTAAAATGAAATTTTTCGGTCGAAGGGAGGCGAATTTTGAAAAACTGATTTTGTTCTCTGGATGCGATGACTTGAAGCTTAAGTGTATTTCCTTCAAATTCCCTAAAAGTAACCTTTTTTGCACATGGTTCCTTTCGCCATCAACCTGAATAAAATTTTGTTAAAAGAATCCTTGAAAAAATTGACTATTACCTTTATTGAAACAAAATCCTTTTTTCCAGGCATGAGCCTGCTGATTTCGTCATTAAGATAAAATTGTATCGTAATTTCTTTTAATTTCGTATCAATGTCTATAGATTTTCGAGGGCGTATAGATAAAATTCCTTGTTCTTGTAATATTTGCTTACTTTTCCTCAATATATAGCTCGTAGTTCCTGGAAATGTTTCCATGATTTTTGTAGCAGTCCAGTCTTCCGGTAAAAGTGTCAATATCATGCATTTCATATTTTTATCCTGTGTTGTGATATACTTTTCTCTCAGTTTATTCGCGAATTTTTCCGAAAATCCACTAGATTTTGTTTCTTGGACGATTGGTACATTAAAAATTTTAGTGGATATGGCATCCATAATGCTTTTCAGTTCTCTTTCCACATATGTGCTATCACTCATTCGCCTCCTTTGAATTTCTGGTTCTCCTAAGTAATGAAGACACTCTTGCAAGCAGTTGAGAGCAGTGTCTCTGTCGAAAAACTCAACATCCTGACTATCAGCAATACTTTGTATATCCTCGGGATTCTCAATCTCTACAGAAGGTGAAGGACCTGGTAACTTATAGACTTCTAATCGGCACTGCGAACATATTTTCCATTTCAGCTGTAAATTTGGTAGACGATCTATAATCCTTTTGGTAACATTTCTTAAATTTTGGCGTTTAGAGGAATGACTTGATTTTAAAAAAGGATTACAACACTCCCGTAGTTTATAACGATTCTCCATGCTTAATGCTATAATTGTATATATGGTAATAATATACAGTTACGATTTATAAGAATAAAAAAATAAAAAAAAAAAATAAATAAAAAAATTAAAATTGCGAAATACGTTTTGCTTACTAATTGAAACGACGTTGCACTAATAATTTCAGATACATGGAGTCATCTCACTTTTATACTTACCAATTACTGATACAACACAACTGAAACACATTTTCCTTTAAATTATATACACATATACCTACTTCATTTACCTCACTCAGATTGACTTGTTTCGAATGCAAGTAAATACCTTTGGTTACCTGCATCCCCATTTCACCCCGGGCGACCAGTGTAGAAAATATAGATATTTAACATATAACCGATCTTATAATATTTTCCAACTTAAATTTCGTTAGGATCATATATTGTTATACATATACATAGTCTAGATATATTAGGTTCGATCAGGTAAAATGGAAACTGTTGCCATGATATATGCGATAAAAGAAAAACAGGTAGAAAGGATGCGTTGAGCAAAATTATAACAGGTAGAATTTTCAAAGATTATTTTCATATGTAAACATTGAGTAAACAATGAGTTCTTTAGTTGAGGTTTCTGATATAACTATATTCATATGTATATATATGACATACATAACCACTAAAATTTACAGACAGGACCGCAAGAAGTATCACATATCCACAAAATTCGGCCATATGTACTTCACATCAGTGAAATAAGATTATTAAGTATTGCTTTATTTAGTTTAACTGTCGTTGTCTTGATTGAATATTGTATTTTATTAGTATTAAATCAAAAATATGAAATACTTTTTTTTTAAATTCATAAAATTTTTGGATGTTCGGTAAGTAAAACAGAAAAAAAAATTTTTGTTTAGATTTCGGACAGGCTATCCGGAACTGAAAGTATGCTTCAAAAGAGATTGTTTCCTGCAACAATTATAAAATTTGTTTTTTATAGCACAGAAAAGGTTAAACATGTTTTTTATTAAACCTGTAGTATTCGGACGCATTTTAAGAAATTCCATTTCTGCTGTCCTTAGTTGTCGGCAGTTTCAGTATTCGGACAAAAATATTTAATACGTATTCGATTAATTAAAAATAAAAAATATTTGGGTAGTAAATAATCATAATAATTTTCAAAATAACGGATAACAGTACTTATGAATACGAACAGAAAAAACGTTTAAAATGGTCCGCCAGAGATGACTTCAGCTATACTACATCGATGTCAGAGAAAATAAATTGAGCATTATGAAGTGTGCTGAAAAATAATTATGGAGTGTTGTTGCCAAGTGTGGAAGTTCACTTAAACAAGATAACTTGGTCAACAATGTGCAACATATTAACAGAATGATCGACATGGAAAAACATGGCTCAATTTTTTCTTTAAACGAAACACATCATTGGCTGCAAGACAAGCAAAAAATATCACCAAAGCCAGAGCAGTGATTACTGTTTTTGAATTGGCTCTAGAACTGGACCAATATTTAAAAAGTATCGAATAGGACAACATATTAAATTATCCTGCCCGAATACTAAATGGGGATAAAACGAGTGTTTTTTGTTTTTTGTCCGAAAACCAGTGAAGTAATTACATGCCGTGGATTCAAAAACGTTTATCAAATTTAGACCAGAAAATTTTATTTTCTGTAGGCAGAAAAGTGTTTCCCAATGGTAGCCTTTTCATATTTGTGTCACTAAAGGATATTGTAAATAGCATCCCAGCGAAACTGTTTTTGGGAACAGAAAAAGGATGGATTAGGAGCGATATCTTTTTCGAATATGTAGTTAATGGCGGAGTTAATGGGTGTTTCGAGGAGTAAGAAAAAGAAAAATTTTCATAGACGGTCACAAGTTACACCTGACCTTAGAGCTGAGTGAAAATTTCAATGATAAAATTATAATTTTATATTCATCAACAAGCACCACTCATATGATATAGTCAGCTCACCTCAGTTAGAAAAAATCGTTTTACCTACACTGTTTGAGAGTGCCACTAAGACTGTTGTGGCCAACTTATAAAAAAAAACAGACAAACAAAAAAGTTGTCTGTCCTTTGCTGGAAACACCATAAAAAATACTTCAAGAAATGTGGGCCATACCTACCACCCTTGCGACCCGAAAACAGTTGTTTTCAGTGAATTTGTGAAAAATGTGGTTCAAAATTCTGCAGCTACTCGAAATGCTGATATACCAACTAAAATGCAAGAATTAATTCCAGTACAGAAGTTTCACACTGCAATTGAGGCTGATGAGCTAATGGATCATAAGTTAATAATGAGAAATATTCCCGAAAATTAAGTGCTGGACATCATCAAGGAAGCCGGAGCAGAAGCTTCGATAGAAACGTTACCAGAACTACATAGATCTTGCATTCAACGATCTGACGGGAGGCACATATGATTTGAATGATGGCAGAAACTTGCATCTGGTAAAAGTATACTGATTAGCTATTGATTCTAATTAAAAAAGTTGAAACTATTTATCCAGAACCTAGTCCTTCTTGTGTGTTGCCGGGATCAATTCGATGCCCTATTGAGAAGACTAATTTAAAAAAAACAAAGTCTAAAAAAAGAGTTAATTAAAAAGAAGAAGAAGAAGAAACAATATTTTAATTGAATTACAAAACGATGTTGAAGACGACGATTTAAAAACTTTGATTGGGATTCTTGCACTAAGTGGTTGGTAGTACTACCTTAAGTCCACTCCAATGTTTTCATTATCTTACCAGGAGCAAGCAAAGACTTCGTGTGCTGGAAATATTAACAACAAAACTAATATCCGATAACTTTTTTGAGACTATTGTTTTTTTGAGTTACTACATTATAATATTTTCAAAATTACTTAGTAATTTTTTTTTTGTTTTTTTCATTATTACCAATTTTGGAGTAGATATTTGCCTGTATAAATTCTTTAGTATTTTAAAGAGAAAAGTGCCTTCAGATGTGTTCATAATTCTTTTAATTAATAAAATGTATATATGTAGTTTTATGAAAAAGTTCATTTGTGTTTATTTTTAACAAAAAATGGGTAATAAATTCCTTCCGAAAAACCTATGTCCGGACACTGAAACTGTAGTGTCCGAATAATAAATATTGGTGTCCGAATACTAGCTAAAAGCGAGCATTTTTTTTCAAACCCCAAAACTATAACAAAATACTATTAAATGACTACAAATATTTACTTGTTAAATGTAAACAGCTTAAATAATAATAAAAAAATATATATATATTGCATATTCTTACTAGCAATAAAATGATTGAGCAAAAAAGTTAGATGTAATGTTAAGTGTGCGGGTACTAGTAAATTTACCCTACCTTTCGTCACTACAGGTTTTCTCGAATGAAAATCGGGCCCCTGCCAGATTCATTGCTGCCCTCCAAACAGTTAGTGGATGAGATTGAGAATATCGGACTGCGAATTTCGCTTTTGGTTGCAAATTAAAAATAAAACAGGGTTTCTCTGTGGAAACAGTATCCGAGAGATCAACAATTTTACTTACACAGCTATAACAAGAGTAAGGCAATTGAGGCTGACGTTGAAGCTGAGGGGCGCCGCCCGTTGAAAAAAACATTTGCCTTTGACAAATATAAATTATTTTTGATTGTGAACTTCTAAATAAAATTTTTGTTCTCAATTTGAATTTAACCGATTGACTAGGCTGAGGTTGGTTTGAGATCCTGACATGGAAGAAATTTTTGCCAGTGCTACAAAATTTCCTGAATATATGGTTATACAAGCGTAAAAGAAACAAGAGAAAAGAAGCGATTCGAACTTTTTGAATCACAAAAATGAGTGATCTCAATATTGCCATAAAACATAAGCTTCGTACACCAATTTTTGAATCAATTGATGTTCTTTTATTCTAACTGACGAGGAGGTACGAAATGTTGGGACAAGTGTCAGAAGATTATCGATTGCTTTGTGATGACCTTCTTAGCAAAATGGACGCCGATGGTCTGAAAAAACCGCTTTTGGATTTGCTTTAATCAATTCACGACTATAACTTCCAAGAATCATATCTAAATATTTAAATCGCGCTCCGAGTTATTCTGATATTCCCAAGTTTCAGCAAATTGAAGTTAATAAAAAATTACACCTAATCTACAAATGGTCAAGAAAGATTATCGAATATGGCTGTTTTGGCTGCCAAAAGAGAAAAGACAAGCACTTCTAATTTCGAGAATATAAACTTGTTCGTGGCGAAAAAATCTCAAAAAGTCCATCTATAAAATCTGGCAAATATTTCTATCAAACTAATTCCCCTCAATGTTTTTAAATATACTTTACTCGCAAAAAATTAATATAAACTAATAATTTTATGTGCAATAAATATTATTTAAGTAGTTGTCATGATCAATTATTGCTCAACTTTGTTCAGTCAGTTGATAAACTACTTCAGAATAGTTAAAGTTGAATAAGGTTATGTTATGTTATACGTTTGCTTCAGGCGCCAGAACGAGTTGTTATGGCTCTACATGAAGGAACTAAGGATAGAAGTGAACTCTTCACCCCTTCTTCTACTCTTTGTTTTGGAATCGTTTTGTAGCCGCTTAGAACTTCAATCTCTTCTTCACTTACTTATATGGCCCAATATAGTAACAAAAATAATGCCAAATGTGAAAAAATTGAGACTGTTTCTAATATTTGGGTACCTTCTAACACTGGAAATTTGCCATTTAAGTAAAAGCTGACTGTAATATACCATGGCCATGTACATACACATATATGTACCTACTCTACTTCAAAATTGATTTACATGAAATAAAATTACTTTTTTTTTTAATGAAGAACGAGATTAATGAATAGAAAATAAAAACAAAATTTAAAAACTGTTTTTATAATAGTTCTTAAATTTAAATTTTTTTTTTAAAGTACACATACCTACACTGTAAAAAATAATAGGAATGTTACCTAAATTTAAGACACGTTTGTCCCTAAAAATAAATGTAATTTTCTCTGATATAAAGAGAAAATCAATTTAGTTTCCCTAAATCAATGAAACATTCAATGAATTTAGGTATTTGGCAACAGAAATCCTAAAATGTACGTAAAATTCCCGAAATGTTAAGCTCCCTTGGATATAAGGAAGAGAGCATTCAACGAATTAGGTGTTATGCTACATTTTTTATGGAAATATGTTTTCGTTTATATAATTCACACATTGTTTTTGAAAACGTACGACTTAGTAGTATGGGCCATAAGAAATGAGCTATTCAGCTCATTCTTATATTTTTAAAGGAGGTGATATTCTATCACCTATGGTGGAGTGTGGTGAAATCACCTATTCCCTGCATTTTAGGGAATATTCCCTAAATTTTAGGAAGTAGTCCCTACACTTTAGGGAAAAAAACGAAACAACAATTTAAAATTCCCTATATTTATATATAATATAAGAAAAAATATAAAAATTCCCTACATTTTAGGGAATATCCCCTAAATTTTAGGGGGGAAACAAAAAGTCCTTATATTTGAGGGAGAAAAACCTACTTACGTTTTAGGGATAAACACCTAATGTTAATTTTCCACGTGGAGCTTTCCCTAATTTTATCGAGAAATTCTTAACTTGTGTGGCACATATTGTTGCCACTCACTTCAGGGAATTATTTTTTACTGTGTAGGTATACCAAATTTTTGAAATTTTGTTGAATCCTCTTGATAAGAACCACATTTCCATGTGTTTTTCGAATTAATAAAAATGATATGTTGACATGATCCTGTCAGTGTTTATAAGTTGTGATATGATATGTTGATATGATGCTGTCAGTGTTTATAAGTTGTGGGACATTGTTGGGGTATTTTTAACTCAAAACTCTCCTTTGCCGAGATGGCCTAGTTACCGTGAGCTTTTAGGTTATGCAATAAAGTACAGTTTCAATTTCAATTCACTTTCATAGCTCGCCTCCCACCACAGCCGCAACATTCGTCCAGAGTACATGGTAAATACGTGTGGTCACGTTAACATGGAGACCACCGGCCCATCGGGCTGGCGCCCGATCGCCCATACTGCCAGTCCGGCTCTGCCCATCATCTTATGGCAATTGGTCAAACACGCGCTATATACTTTTCTACCCACTCAAAAACTTGCGTCAAATAAGGACAAGTATATAATAGTTACCCACAGTGTTGGACAAAGAAAGGGCTCAGACTTTCATTATTAATAGGAGCTACAAACCATCACGGTACTTTGAAGGTATTAAGTCTCCTACGAACCTACAATATATATTATCTGAAAATGTTGAATAGTTGTCAAAACCCATCATTTTATATTAAATTAGAGCAAAACTAGTTTAACAGACGCGATTTGAATCTTGTAGAACTTCCACAACTCAATGAGAGCCATGAGCGTGATATATTTAGATATTGTAAATATCTAATAAAATAGTTCAGTGAGCTAGGATGATTTATATGTATGTCAGTGCTTAAAGCCTGATTGATAGAAGATCTGCTTGTTGCATTAAATTCATAAAGAAATTTTTAATTTGCCTAACTTAGCTCGTTTAAGCCATTTATTGATGATGCAGAAAATGTTAATCAAGCAAAACTTAGTATAGCACTTATGTAGATGCGGAAAATGAAAAAAATTATCGACCAAAAAATCTAAAATCCTTTTTTTCTCATTCTATAGTTAAGGTCCTGCGATTCTTATAAGAAGCTAAGTATTACAGTGTACGTAAGTACCACATCCACCACTTTCGTCATATTGCTTTTAAATTTTTCCTCATCTTTAATAACAAAATTCCAGTAAATCAACCTGTAGTGCTAAATATTTAATTAAAAGAAAAACAGTTGCTGCGAAACTATACATCAATAATTATGACAATCGTATTATTCAAAAATTCAAATCTGTACATAATAATTTTAAATATGTAGAACTAACGGTGTTTCTAACTAAAAGTAAAAACCTCGGATTAGATTAATTAAAGGAAATGAATCATCTAGGCAGCATAAAGCAGAGGAAGTAAGTTTGCTCCCAGTTGCAACTTAGCTTAATTACTTACTACTTACTTACAACTTATTTATTATCTTCGTTAATTATATATTAGCGTTAGAATTGTAAGAATTAGCAGGAATTTTCAATTAAGAATTAAAGCAGTAAATAGTCGTATTTTCGCGTCCGCCAGTGATAAGCGCGATACCTTATCATGCTTTGCCAACAGGTTACAAGATTACTTTCAGGTAATCTGTTTGCAGTAACAAGCACAGGAATAAATTACACCAGATCACGTGAAGAACTTTCGTGCAAATTTTTACGTTCATTCTAGTTTATTTCATTTATGAGAGAGAAATTCAAAATTTGATAAAATTTTTAGCACAAATTGGTCCATAAAATATACAGACATATGCTGACAATAATCTGATCTAAGGTTAATTTAGCATTGGCAATGGCATTGTAGATTTTATAGGAAAAACAAAATGGTTCAAATCGAAATTAAACAAATCTATAAGCCTCACAGCTACACTTAACGAGCTTTGATTCATACCAGTTTGATCAAACCAGCAACATTTCTTTCTATACAAAAACCTATGAACTTAGGGGCCTTCTTGTTTTTCAACATGCAACATGTTCTCTTCAATCTCTTCTTCGCATCTTGCATCTTAACGCCAAACTTTATTGCAACGCAACTTATCCACGACTTTAGGTTTAGTTGCATTTTGATTTCTGAGTGGAGCTGGTGTGGTTGAGTTTAGTGTGCCTTGGGATCTTCAAGAGATTTCTGTCTTCACTCGTAATCAGCTATGTATACAGTACTCGCGTTTCCATATTTCCCCGATCGTCTTTTTGATTTATTTTCTTCTCTTCTATGATGTCCTTGATGTTCAGATGCTGAAATTGTTATTAATGCACTCCAACAACTCTTTAAAATGAGAGCAATAATATTTTTGAATGAATAACTCTTATAACTTCTCAAATTTGACTGATATAAACTAAGAATAACTGATACGCAACTAGAGTCAAATATCAGCATTCTGGAGTAACTGTTTAAGAGCACTATCACAGAGTCCTCAATTTTTATGTGTAGTATATTATAATTTAAAGATCCAGAAAAAAAAATAAATAAATTATAATTGTCCCCATATTATTAGAAAAATGGAAAGTCCAAGACGTTATTAATTAGGAAAAAGTAAATTCGATATGCGAAGGAAGCGAAATTCATTTACACATTGTAAAATAAGATAAACAAGTTCTAACAAAAACGAGAAGTTTTTAATTTATACACTGCTAGTATTTATTGTGTCCACTACTATTTCGAATGACTTCGAAAATTCTTTGAGGCATTGATGAAATTAACTTTTTCATTAAGTCGTCTTCAATGCTTTTTCAATAATTTATGATTTCTGTCTTTGAATCATTAACATTGTATAATTGTCGGCCGTATGCATAAATTTTCCTGACATTTATGCCCCATAGATTCTGTATGAAGTGTAGGTCAGAGCTACATGCAGGCCATCTCAATAAGTTGATTTCGACTGAAACTACTCCAAATAATTTTTAGTAACATGGATTGCTACGTAATACATCACGATCGATAACAATATATGTATAACCTCCAAATATGGCATTAAAACGCTATCCAACATTTCGCAAACATTTCATTTTTGGGAGCACAAAGCAGAGTTTGACTTTTGCATAAAGGCCAAAACACAATGAGGACGACACAACAAAGTCGCCGTAAACTGGTTGCTGTCAAAGATTCGAATATATGGAAGTCCCATATACTCAACATAATGAGGGCGACGCGATAAGTTGCCAACAAAAAGTTTAGGAAAATCTCTAAATTAGTCGCCAACATAATTGACATTTCTGTGTGGACCATGAATAATTGACATTCATGTTATGTGGATTTGGATATTTTTAAGAAACATAGTAAATAAACTAGTTATTAAAACCTTGTATAAAATTAATTTCATTTATTAGTTTGACAAATTATGGGTTTTGAAGAGGAATTAATAGAGAAAATGAGGAAAAAAGTTAGGTTGTGCAATAAACGTCATCCCATGTATAGAAATCTCTTTTTAGCTTCTTTTTAGTTTTTTTTTATGCTTTACAATTTTAAGTAATCCGCATAGGCTATACTAGCGATTTTCCTTTTTGCCATTTCTTTTACAATAAATAAAACAGAGATAGCTGTCAAAAACTTTTGTCGAGGCGCGTTCACTGTGTTTTAAATGCGCCATTATCGCCAACTAAGTTGCCAACATTGTTGAGTCGCTCTCACTGTGTTTTGGCCTTAAGCCGAAAGTGCACCCCATACCGTTACGCATCATCCACGAAAGTTCCTACTTAGTCTTAGGAATTATTATGGTGTAACCAACGAGGTAAGAACTAAAGGAGATGCAAATGAGAAAATATCGCGTACCCAATTCTAACACAATGACACTGATATTGTTTGTACATAAGCGCCGTAAAATTTGTACACCTGTACACAATTGTACAACCTATGCGCAATTTTAATCGCATTTATTTTCATATACTCAAAAGTCTTTACTGAATTTGCAAACGTGAACGTAAAAAAGTTAATAATTTTGAAGAAAAGTTCAGTGGTAAAAAGTTTGTGAGTAATATTTGCTTCGTGGCCCCCACGGTTATTTCACGGGTTTTCCTGCGTCAATGCACCAAGCCCAAAACCATCCAAACCTAAGTATGGATTTGACAGCGAAGACCAAAAATGGCGGAGTGAAACATACACAAATGCAGGGCAATTTTGGGTACGCTCATGTACACGGATCGTCATATGATTGCATCTGCTTTAGTTATAACCTCGTTTGGTGTAACTCGTGTGCCAGTATGAACTAATCCCATCAGGGTTGTCTAAATTAAATTCATTTTCATTTCAAAAATGACGGTGTTCCATTCTTAAATATTCATATGATCTTTAGCAAATGACAGGCATGCGGCTTTATGGTGAGCTTTTAACCCTTTCCACTCCAGATTTTTTTGTTTTTTTTTTTTTTTTTTGTTTTTTTCCACCAAGCTCCATGACGAAATAGGAGTTTATTAGGCAAATATGATTATTTTTTTTACTAAATAAAACGATTTTTTTCCAAAAAATTTTTTATTGTTTCTGATAGTGAACATTATAATAATTCTTAATATCAATTTTTTAAATTTATTTCTGTATGGTATTTTTCAAAACACAATCCAGGATGGAGCGATAGTTTTGCCTCGCATGTTTTGCAATAATAACTTGTTTCTTTTCTTCCGCCTTTGATTTTTCTATTAGAACACACGGCACAATCCTTATACTTTCCCTCTGGGTGCAAATATATAAAGTGTGACGTCCCATCTAATCGTTGCTCCTTATCAGCTGCAGACGAAATTCTGTGAGATGAAATGGGAGCTCTAAAGTATCCGATCATCGACATCAATAATTTTTGCCTATAATATTTATGGCTCAGCGATGTATTTCCATTTTTATTGCACATTTTATGCAATATGAATTTATTTATTATGTAGACTTCTAGCCCAAAAAAAAAAAAATTGTCTCCTTCATTTGAGAGTCTTTCTTATAAAACAGTATGATGAAGTATACTGGTCGGCTATATCGACTCCGCCCATAAACGGTTTTCGCACTTCTATCTCTAAATTTTGATTGGGCCTACGACTACGAATATTTCCTCGCTTTGCTCTTGCAGGTCTTCTTTGTATTGTTTCAGATTGAGACTTATATAATATATATTTATAGACAATTTTGTTTTCGGAATGCAAGTGTTTTTCCTTTGGATAATTTCGGTTTTTTTAATTTTTCCGGCAATCCTTTTCTATTAGGCATATTTATGCCGGTCAAAAAACAACGCTGTTTATATAATTCATTTCCAAGAACTACATTCGTATTTAAAACGATCTGTAAATGTAAGATATCCGACAGCTTCAGATACGGATTTTTTCAGATTGTTATAAAGATGCAAAACAATTCTACTGGAGTGAATGATAAGTCTGGCCTTATTAGCCCATCTGTCATTATTTTTCCATAATACGGAATGAAGGAATATATGCAGCTGTCCGCAGAATCAGCTAAAACATAAACACGTAGTCCCCATTTGGTCGTCTTCTTTGGATTATACGCCAGGAAAAAAACTCTCCATTTGAATCATACGGTGGATTCGTCAATTGATAGATTTTTATTTGGTATAAAATGTTCTATACATTTGGAATCAATGTATAAAACATAACTGTTTACCTTTTGTATACTGGTGTGAAGACTTGAATCATCAAGTTGAATTGATTCCAAATGCAATGACCAAAATATTTACATGAATCTTCTCCGTGAAAAGATTTTGCCAAAAAATGGAATACTGGAATGAAATGCTAGGCTCCAATAATCCTGCATTTCAGGAACTTCAATGAGATCCACATTGATCACGACTCCCAAAAGCGCCTTCATTTCGACTTCAGTTACATCAATCCATGCTCTCCAAACGGAATATTTTGATAATGTTTTGGTTGCAATAATATTAGCAGCATATTTATTTGTCTCAGATGTAATTTTACGTATTAGATCGTCCGTAAAAAATAGTTGAAAAAATTGTAGAGGTGTTGCGCAAGATGCTGGAACTTGTGGTCCTGGTACTTTATGTCCAGTAGTAAAATCAATATTTAGGCAGTAATTATCCTCATTAGTAACATCCATCCATGAAGATTGATCGTCATTTGGAATATTATGAGCATCGTTTTCACTACTGGAAATTCTTCGAAGACGTCGTTGGCGATAAAACTGTTAAATCTCATCGGAGGAATCAGATTCTATGACGGCTGCAAATGACGATCCTGGATCTTAGTCCTTTTGTCGATAATAATAATTGGTTGTTCAAAGGGTAAGTGAAGCGCAGTGCTGCCAAGGGAGGATACGAGCAAAGGAAAGGCCGTGTATATGCTCCCCGTTTCGTGTGCTGAACAATATGCATACTCCGATTTCTGATGATAGTGCGTGTTCGTAGTGAAGCCTGCATGTATATGACCTAATACAACTGCTTGGAATTAGTACTTTGGTAGCTTAAGACTACGGGCTGTAGTCTCACGCTCTCTTAACCTAAAGGGCGGATCTAACCTTCTCTCGTGGTCCACTGCTGTCACTTATTTATAAGTGCTAATATGATTGAGCCTTAACGGAGTTACCAGTAACGTTTAAGAATCTGCATGAAGGTTCACTGGGAGTACGCATGATCGTACGATCATGTTATATGAAACCATACCAATTGGGTAGCCGACAGTGCTATCTTGGTACTACGGGGTTGAGGATCCCCGAATAGCGCTGCTTTTAGTAGCAGTATTCGCCTCAACATGGGAAGGCCCATATGCGGGCAGAGTGAGATTGTCCGACTCTGCATGTCTTAGGCGAACATTCTTCTCTAAACCGATTAGTTTGTTCTTTTGTCATAACTGCATATTGCGTCCGTAAATTTGAAGGATGGTCGCTTATTAATGTATGCTAAGAGGATTGGCTCTCGGCGTGGAGTTGCGCTAAATCAACCGGGTGCCGTGCCCCAAAGATCGGAAGAGATTTCAGATAGGTCTCACTTCGACCAGCAAGTCCAATGTCATGCATGCACTGACATAACCTGGTACTTCTGAGACAGAATATAAATATATATTCTGCCTCTCGGTGGCGTTGATTCTCGCTTGTCTTCGAATCCGTGCATTAACACTGCCGTGAGATTAGGTCATATGGCAGGTGCTCACGTAAGTCCTGACAGCTTTTTGTCGATAATAATGGAATTGGAGAAATACTCGCTTTTCTTGTGTAATCACTATTTATTGAAAAATCGTCAAATACATCATCCAATTCTCCCATATAGTCACTATCGTCACCACTATCAAATTCATTATCAAATGTATTTATGTTTATAGCTGTAGTTTTACACACAATTCACTTTCGTTTTAGATTTCTTACGTTTTTATTAGACATGATTTATTATGGGTTGAAAATTAATTTCACTAATGACAATCCAACGTTTTTTTATTACAAAATAACAAAGATGAACAACAGATGTTTACGAAACCACGGCGCGAGAGCAACTGTTTTGTTTTGCCAGATGCCCGCTAGAAACACCACCAAAGGTGTTGCCGCTAGTCACACGAAATACACCATCCTTTTGTTTTCGTCAGATAGTTATTGCAAAGGGTCCCAACTTCCTAGAATTCTGTAAAAGCATGTCAAAACAAGTATGAATTTCGAATGTGCATCGACAAGAAATAATAAAAAAATTGTTTAAAAAACTCACATCAAAATATACTCCAGCTCCAATGTCGAGTGACACTCGACATTGGAGCTGGTGGAAACATCGCATGTTGAGTCACACCCGACATTAGAGTGGAAAGGGTTAAACAAGATTTTCTTGCCGGTTTCTTAAAAGCACCACTTGCATTCAATATTTGCTATATGCATCGTTTAGTTAAATTCGGCTTTTATTTATGCCGCTGACATTTTAAATCGCTTCAATAATAATGCGCTTTTCTTGTCTTGACATAAGCTTTATACTACCCGTACAACGCACCCTTTTTCCATAATTTTCCCCAAGTTTGATCGTCGATCGTCCAATTTCCCTTGCTTTTTCCCTATTTCTTTTCCCTCATTCCAACAAAAATCGAATTTTTATTTGTATCTCTAAAGTCAAGTACTTTCCTTTGGCCATTTTTTGGTTCGTAGAAAAAAAAATAATACTAGATAGTTTTAACACTAAAAAATAATATTCAATATTCACCTTTTTTATAATCCACTACGAAACACTATAAAAGTTCAAAAAATTGCACGTGCGCTTAAATAGATTTCACATTAAAAATGAAAGTCAAAGCTGTTATTGATATATTATGACTCATCTTTTGTAAATAAATACATGGGTCGTGGTTAGGTCTGCCATCTCTAAAATTATGAAACTAGGACAACGAGTTCGTAAGGCTTGTTAACATAAAACCTGGACATTCTTCTTAGATAATGCTACTAATTTTACTTACTAATGGAATGGGTTCAAATTATTATACCGTGTCTTTCTTTATTTATTTACTATAAAATTAGTCAGTTTACAAAAAGCAGTAAACCAGCAGATAAAACAAAACGATGTCAACGAAACAAAAATAAATCTTCTTAAAGTTTAAGATACAATTGCACGTCTGTAAAAAAAAAAAACATAAATTAAATATGTCATATTAACTGCAAGAACTAAAAACAACTTATTACATTTAATACCATTTAGTCTGCCATTTAGCCCTCAAAACAGCAAGGAAGCTGTTTTGGCGAAGTAATAATTAATAAAAATCAACACAATTAAAATCTTTGCAATTTTGCTCTGATGAGTGACGGAACCGTTTATGTATTCAGTGAGTTTCTTTCTTTCGTCCACTGTTGAAAAATTAGTGAAAACATTCTCTCTAAATTGGTATTATCAGCTAAAAAACTATTGTGCAATCTTGATTAAACCGGTGCACAAATGAGCGTTCGATGTTTTTAAAAAGTTAAGCCAAAGTTTATTTGCTATTAAAATCCTTTCTTGGTCGCTTAGAATTTTATTGAATGAATTCACCAAGTGATTTATCAATTTTTTGTGATCAATTTCGATATTCTTATGTTGTAGTCTTTTAAACGTCAGTATTAATTCTCTGTTAAGTCATACTCATCCTTTATCTTACATAATTTTTGTTTTTCCAAGTTTTTATTTTCTTTATTTTTATGAATACTCATTTTATATGGGTAGTCTTTTTCTCTCGTGAAATGTCATCAACTTGGGTTACGTTCCATATTTAAATGCTGGTATTTGCAGTTATTTTACTTATGTGGATAGACACATTATAATATCGAGATTTTACAATGATTACACGAGATTTTACATAAAAAATACAGGCACACAATGCAGGTTACACAAACAATGGTCTTACTGCTCTTTTCGCTACTGAGTGAGACTGGCTGAGACTCTAAGAGAGACCTTGAGAGCTGTGTTGCGGTCCAGGAAAATTATTTTGTATCCAACTTTTCAGAAAAATGTATGCTGGATCTCAAAAGGAATTCACTTTTATTTTTATGATATATCTGCCAAAATCACAATGATAATAATTAGTGTTTTTCATATGTAATGGAAACCACTGATTGGCACACTACTAGTAGATAGGTCAGGATTTTTGTTAATGATATATTTTGACTCGTCGAATGTGCAAATTAACCTTTTTGCATCAAAAAATAAAACTTTGCCCAGTTGAAGATTTACGATTTATAACGAAATTCAAACCCACCATATGCTGTAATAAATATATAGAAATGCCCAGACTCTGTCTGTAACGCGGACGAGTCCAGCATGTTTCTTTTTATTGACAAAAATATTAAAAACACTTAAGAAAAGCCCATACTTTCTGTAATGAGTACGAATCCAAGCAAGATATTTTTTTTTACAGAAAAATATATTTAAAATATAAAAATAAATATTAAAAGATATAAAAATAAAGATAGAAATAACAAAAAGAAGATTTAAAAAATTAAATAAAGCCACAAAGATGCCTGTACTCTAGATGCATTCCCGTATGTAATTTTGTACCGTCACACTTTGATTATTGAAGTGGTTTTTCGCATATATGTATTTCTAGAACGGTTCTTTGGACAGGAAAAATTAACCATATAATATCTAGAGATGTGTCGTTCCGAGGAATTTTCAGAACACGATCCGGATCATTTAATTTGGACCCCGTTCATCGTTCCTTTTGTAATTCAATTCAAAGAAAGATGTTGTGAGTTCAGCTGATTTTTTATTGTACTATTAAGAACTAACAACATAGCTTCCAATTAAAAATATAAGCGTATAAATATAAAAATTTAGGCATATATAATTTTCCGTTTGTTTTTTTATCAGTAAGTACTTGGACAAGCTTTGGACAAAACCTTCACGTGGAACTGAAGTTGCTCGTATAGAAAGCTTCATTTTTACCAATTGTAATATAAATTAAACCTAAAAACAACGCGCCTCAGTTTCACAATTCATAAAGCGGATGGAGGCGATACGCACTTTTACGGTCCATTATGCATATAAACTAAACTAACTAAGACCGGAACAATATTTTTTTATGGACTAAAATTTCCTAATGTAAAAGGACATTGCAGTTTGCAGGTACTAACATTTAACAGAACTCATGAAGGAGCAATCGATTTATTTTAGGAGTGAAAATCTTCACATTGCCATGCATTCATCAATTAAGTTTATTTTTACTATTTTGATTTTTTTTTGCATTCATCTAATTTTTTCTACATTTTGCGCCCTTCGTTACTAACATTTGTAAAGAGGTAATTTAAGCTTCACTCATAAAACTACACAAATTTTAGATGGTATTCCTTTGCTTCTTATATGTTCTAACGGTGTATGAGCAAAATTAAACAAGTACCTACAAAATATTAAAATATACAATTTGAAAAAACTAAGTGTTATGTGCTGAGATCAGTAGCATAAATTGGTTTAAATATAGGAATTAGGAATGACAGTTCCACTAATTATGGACCCGTTCCTGTTCGTTCCGGACCGACACATTTCTAATAATATCATATTCTGATAAGCTTTTGAATAAAAGAAAAACATTTAGGACTAAGCGTTTTCACAGCATACGTAAAAAAATTCAATTTTTGAATGGCAACATTATGAACAGCTTGCACGATTTAGTCTATTTTTAAAATATCATTTACTATTTTTATAAAAACTTTGCATACTTTATTTCAGCTTTCTACGTTGACGCGCTCCAGGTAGAAATATACAGTGAAAAACGAAGTCTTTTATTGCAACCTTACGAAGGAGTTACCTGACTTGTCCTATTTTCGATTTTTTTTTAAAAAGTCCATGTAAAAAATTTCATCTTTCTAAATCATGCGAAAATTAAAATATATTTTAATATTTTGCGTGGGTGTCCAATCCAAACTTAGTATACCCTATGGTTTCACCATCTAGGGTATAATAAAAGAAAATTAAAGATATTAAAATAAATTATAAAAATTAAAAAAATTATAAAAATTTACAAACTTAAGAACGAGTCCCGTTCTAAGAACGGGCAACTTTAGCTAGTTTGTAATAAAAATTATGTCACACTTGTAAAGCAGGCTATAAAATATAATCATATTATTGGAATAGAACAGATACTTTTTGCAATTGGGCGATTCAATTTAGTAAATACAAATGGCTCAGTAGTAAATGATAACAGCGGTTATGGACTTGGAAGTCAACGATAATGAATGGAACAGATTTTCCACCGATGTTATAACTTTTTATGCGTTCATAAATTCGCACGCTTTGCAACACTATTTCATTAAGAAATGTACAAAATGATAGAACGTATTAAATGCAAAATAAAAGTATCCATTTATCTCAAATGAAAGTTCTTCAAAGAAATATATCCCACTGGATTCACTTGGATCCAAGTGGCAACACCGCTTGAGAGTCGCGTCGGTCTGTCTGTTGGCGTTATCAGGTACATCATACACGTACAGTACACACAAATTTTAAATTTTTAATTAATTAGTTTCCAAAATCTTAAAACTAGGACGGTACAGAAAACCCCGTCCGGACGGTCCTCAAGCTAGGAAACCCGGATGGATGGCAGCCCTAGTCTAGTCTGATAGCAATGTGCAGTTGCGTGCGAACATTTAAATTAATTTGTCCTAAAATAGTTAGAAAATTTTAAGTGCGTTTAATTGAATTTCGCTCACGCATATATTTGAATAGTTCTTAAGAATGTGCAACCTAAAAAATTCGTTGGAGATTTTTACCGTCCAATGGACAGGTCTAAAAAGAAAGGCGAAAAACAAGCTACATACTTTGGGTATGGCCAGAAATGATATGGGAACAATTATAACTTTTTTCTTAATTTATTTCAGTTTTTTTTGTAATTACGTTCTTAAAACCACTCAACGATTGAAATTTTCTTTTACTCTCAAAATGTGATAGGAAAATATGGTTCTTTTTCCCAATATTAGCATTGGCATCGAAGATAAGGAATTAAGTTTCGTCCGTGAGAATTATGCACATTTTTAAGTTGTGCTTCGAAAAGGGCAGAAATTAAAAAACTTTTTTATGAGGGCAAAAATTTGACAACGATTAGTGTATTGTTCCGAAAAATGAAAGAGTGTGACTGATACATGCCGATACATAATAGACACAAAGCTTCGAAAAAGTCGTCCCAAGCCATGAAATAGAAGTCAATATAGTCGGGCGTATGCCACTGACTTATATAACAATGGACTGAGCGATTTGCTATTTCATGTGGCACAAAAAATATTGTGTTTCTGTATATCACCAATAGAGCACCCTTTAAAACGTTTACTACATAAAAATATGTAAAACTCAATCAATCAGATGAAAATTTACACGCGTAAATCGAATTAAAGTAAAAAAATATATTTTCTTGTGTCCAAGTGATATTTTAATCACTTATAAGCACTCTTATAAGAAATTAAACTAATTCCGACTTTAATTTTCAAAAGTTATTCTTAACTGAATCCTGCGTATGGGCAAGAGAGACGGAGCATGGTAAACACTATCTTTACCTTATTCTTTCTGCGGTGATTGCATCTGCAGCCAACATAAAAACAGCAAATGGCATAAATAAATGTTCAGTAAGCAATATTTTGTGTTGGTAGCTCTAACTCTGCCATAGGGCGAAAGAGAGAACTGTAAAACTTGTGCCATTCTTTCCTATAGGAAAATGGCAATACGCTCAGTCCATTGTTATAAGTCAGTGGGCGTATGCAGGAACGAGTCTCTAAAATATTTTAAAATGATTCTTATAGAAAAGTCCGCCAGCGTTGCCCAGCATTAATATAGATGCCTAGATGGGTGGCCGTAGGGTTGGTTAGAGATGCATAATATCTAAGTTATCATCTGCGCGATTCTGTACTCTATGATTTCACTCTGCATGTGTGTGTGTGTGCATACGTTCGTATGCGTGGGAGAGTGTAGCTCTCTACGTCGAAGAGTTCCAAAACATAGTCCAAAACGAAATTTTTGTATAGCAATCCTACAAAGAAGTTGCCCGATTGCTCCCATTTTCGAACTTAGATTTCCCTTTTTCTTAAATAAGCGCGTGTACAAAATTTCAGCTCTCTACATCAACGCGTAAAGTAGTCTCGAAAAACTGAAGTTTTGTATGGCAACACCAAGAAAGGGTTGCCCGATTTGCCAAATTTTTGACTTTTATTTAAAATTTGTATGAAAACGCCGTATACAAAATGTCGGCGCCTTCTCAGGCACCATCCAAGTATATAGTGAAAAACCAGGGTTTTATATGGCAACATGAAGAAGAGATAACCCGATTTAGTCAATTTTTGAAATTTTATTTACCATTGCTATCAATACACATGTACCAAATTTTAGATTTCTACGTCGACGTGTTCTCAGGTCGTGCCGAAATATATAGTTAAAAATGAAATTTTTGTATGGCAGCTCTACGAAGGAGTTGCCCTATTGATTCCATGTTGGAACTTAAATTTACGTTATTTTTAAAAACACCGTTTACAAAATTTGAGCTCTCCACGTCGACATATGGCGAAAAACCGAAATTATGTATAGCAACACCAATAACGGGCTGCAGATTCCAATATTTCTCTCCCAAAGAACCTTATTCGGACTATTATGAACATTTTGAAAAAAAAAAAAAAGAATTGACCAAATCGCTCGGCCGTTCTCAAGTGATGCGATTACCAAGGAACAGCACTTCATTTTTATTATATAGATATGCAGATCCCTTAGATCTTAAACTAAAAGTTTACCAATAATTTTAAACTTTGTTCCGTACCTCCTAAAATGCTACACTTACTATATACCTTAATTAACAAAATCATAAAATAGTCTGGCTTAAAGAGCAACCTTACCAGCTTCATTCGAATGGATCGCACTGTGGCATTTTTGCATAATATGCAATTATTGCTTAGGTGAGAGTTTTTGTTTTGAGAATCGTAGTCATTTGGTTAAGATAAATTATTTTAAATAATTTTGTCACGAAAGGTATGCAGGTTTGATTATGGTTGGAAAGATAAGAAAGCAAGCTTAAAATTATCAAAACATGATTTATCTCTATGAATAGTAATTTATGCGCAGGATCTACATATTCAATTCAAACTTTTGTCAGTTTTACATAAGAACACCGCAAATATTTTAAAATGTTAGAACTAAGATAGGGCTTTCTTGTAGTAGTGAAAGAAACTGTTTTATGGCTTGGGTTTTGTCAGATTTCGTTAAAATAATGATATTGATATTCACCATCACACTTATCCTATCTTCTATGAAAGTCAACAGTAAAAGCTCCCAAAGTTTAAACCAACAATATCCTTTATTTTTACAAGAAGCCTCCATTCAAGACCGTTATTAATAGTATTGCAGTTGGTAGCTACTGTCTTTTCGAGCTACTTTGGTAAGAGTTTTGGCCCTCTGATCCGTTTGCACAGACTACTGTCCGGCAGACTGTCACTAACTAATGCTGTTATATTTCGCCCAGCGAAACTGGAGACTTTGTAATCGGATCGTTGATATGATCATGTAAATATATTTAATTCTACAATTCTCATTTATAAGAAACTTTTTGAAGCCTCAGGGAAGAGAAGAAAATTATTGGGTGAAATTTTCATTATCTTTTTTAATCAAATTAAAAATACTGTATTTTGCTGCAACACTGACTAAGGATTTTTCCTTGCAAGACCTGTGTATATTTGACCTGCCCACACATTTACTCATCATTTCGGTGTTAACGTTTGTATTTGCTGATTTGTGGCAAAGTGATAAACCATACTACAATCGAGTTTAGCAAATGTTTAATTTTTGAAAAACAACAGTTTTTTAAAGAAAAATTTAAAGTGGCATTCAGTATGCACACAATAAATATTGACGATGTTAGTTAGAAGTGAATTTTACATGTATATACCAATATCTACCAGACATTGACTATACAAAGAGAAAATTTCCCATCATGAAACTAAGAACAATACCAATCCTATAAAGAAAAATAATCCGTGCATGCATTAAAATCTTTAAAGGTGCATGTGCATTTCAGACGCATTTAATTTGTACACCTTTTTCATACCTCACAAGTGAAAAAAAAAATAATGACACTAATAGGCAAAAGATTGGTGTGACCAGAATTCAACCGTTTTCTCCAAGGAATATCTGAAATATTCCCAACTTTAATATACTTCGATACCGTGGAAAAGTCAATACAACTTGCACCTTTCTTTCATTTACAACGTACGAGGCAGGAATACTAAGTACGGCACACACAAATCGACAAGAAGTCTTTGCCTGATAGTGGAATTATTTTAGTATTTTACGAAATCGAGGATAGAGAGGTAGCCTGAAATGAAATTCTGTTCATGATCAGATGTCACATTTGTCATCTGCCAAGACAATAAAGTAATAAAAACATTAACTCTGGCAATAAAGGAATCCAACAACATTGGAAAGGCCAGCGCACAGTGACGTCTTCCTGAAGTCAAGTCTTGCATAACAAAGTAGACATCCAGCGGCCATAATCGGAACCCCCTAAATCTATATTAGCTTTCGGCTCCCCCTAAAAAATTTAGTGGTAAACGGAGATTGGAGAAACTGGTGGATGTACATATCAAATCGACATGGATGAAATTTCAGTTTGACTCATTGATTAGGTACTGGTAGGTGCATACTAATTACATTTAGATCTTAGTATGCAGACAAGCAGGTAATGCTGTTATTGGCCCACCCGCAGTCTCAGTATTCTGCGGTCTGCAAATGACTCAAGAAATGCATTGTTCTTGATGTCCGGAATTTAATAACACATTCAGGGATTACTTCAGATTTATATGACGTAGTGGATTAATCAGAGCAGAAAATTATTCATATAGTCTGAGTATTATCGACACGTGATTTGTTGATAATTACGACTGCCGGAAAAGGAAGTTTTATTGTGAAAATTTTTGATTCGATAATGATTTAAAAATAAAGACGTTCTGAGAATAGTAAATAGAATGTTTCTTCGTATTAAAAATTAGTGGGTATAATTTTAAAATTCTAAAATTATCTTCTAATTACGTTTTCCTTCTTATACCTCGACGATAACTCATAGTGGCGACAAAATGCTTGATCACTTTAGAAATACATATGCCAATATACTACTTTTCGCTGAGATGAAAAATATCTGCGCGATATCCTTAAAAGTCTATCAGAAAAACTAGGATATATACTTCTTTGAAATTAATTACAACAAGAAGAAAAGTTACAACATTGATGTAAGACAAATAATATTATATATACATTAGGTGAATATAAACATTAAATAAAGTGAAAACCAAAAGTTCTAAATGGTATTTAATCGGTTTAGTTCAGTTTTGAAATTTTAGTTACTATTTTAATGAAAACGCTGGGTGCAAAAACAAATTTTTGATGAATGTAAAATGGAAAGACAAAATCTGGCAAAATTTTTAAGTCAAGTGTTCAAAACCATTCGGAGTAATTATTCTCGTGCATCCGCACGCTGGCTGGAGCGAAATGTGCTGGATCGAATCGAATCGAAATATTGGAATTGTGCTTGACACTTTCGTATACGCTTTGATTTCATCATTTAGGCTAGGGTATGAACAACAAATTACATGATATGGGTATACATAATAATTATGTGTATAAAAACCAGAATTCGAAAGAACCTTGCCTACTAATTTAGAATTACTAACAACAAGAATATCAACATCATCATTACTTCTAGATACACTTAAATAGTATACCAAAACGACTCAATAGGAATTATAGAAACTGTTTTCAAATATATTTCAAAGAGTCATTTTATTCATTGAAAAGAAAAGAGATTCGAGAACCGAGATGAATATTTAAGCCACTTCTCTATCGGTATATATTTATCTTTACAAGATATAACAAAATATTCATTTTCATATCCTATATTAAATCTAAAGAGTATAAAAAGATTGGACACCACGCATAATATTAAAAGTTATTTTGGAATATCGGCCCGCCTGTCCGTCCTTCGGCACTATAATTCGAGAACGCGTTCAGATAGAAGGCTGAAATTTAAAAAAAATATAAATATAAGTGCGCAAATGGGCCGAATCAGACAACTCCTTCGTAGGGTTGCCATACAAAAATTTCGTTCTTCACTATATATTTAGGCACCGCTTAAATTTTTTTATTTGTTACTTTCCGATAGTTTTTTAAAAATACCCCCACTAACATACATTTTTGTTACAAAATTTCAAAAGCCCAGAGTCTTCTCCTTAATTTTACCTACTACACATATGTTCTATAATACTGATATGTCAGAATGACATGCTTTCAGTTACTAAGGGAACAAATTATCTGTGACCAGAATAGGTTAAAAGCTAGTAACTCCTTCACAGTCACAGATACAACATAAGTTAAATTAAAAAGGACACTCTGGGCCTTCGAAATTTTGTAACAAAAATGTATGTTAATTGGGGTATTTTTAAAAAAATAACGGAAAAATTAAAAAAAAAACTGAAAACCCAAAAATTCTGCATATAATGCCGTCCTAAAACGGATCGTATTCCTTGCACTTTTCCAGCTATAGGCTGTTTAATAAAAAAGAGCATATTATTTTACTAATCAGAGTGATTAGTAAGTCGGTAGAGTTATATTTTGTTATGTTATATTATGAAGTGGGCCCCTTCGTCTTGTTAGCCTCAATTTGTTGCTCAAAAGTCTGCGAAGGTCTTCTCGTACTTCTTTTATGTGAACCAGTTTTCGTGGGGCAATACTCAGCTTTTCATTTAAAATTGTCGGAACGGGATTAATGCCCTCTAAGTGAAAGATTTTTTATAACGGAGCCTTGCATTGCATACAAATAATGGAAAATAGGCGCATATACCACATTTTTGAGCGCATTTTAATCTTTGAACGTCCGATTAAGCTGTCCAAAAGGTTTTCTTGCCCCATGTGTGAATTATATTGCTTGATGATGTCTGGACATTTAAGGTTGGGGCAATTTGCATGAAAACGCCGTGTACAAAATTGGAGTTCTCCACGTGCGTCGACGCGTTCTCAGACAGTTTCCAAATATATAGTAAAAAGCCAAAGTTTTGTATGGCAACTGCAAGAAAAGGTTGCCCGACTCAGACCATTTTTGTAATTTTATTTAATATTGCTATGCAAAGACCGCGTACCAAATTTCAGCGCTCTACGTACACTTATTGTCAGGCAGGGTCCAAACATATACTAAAAAACGAAATATTTGTATGGAAACCCTATGAAAGAGTTGCCCGATTCAAACCAGTTTTGCACTTCAATTTGAAATTTTTATGAGAAGACCGTGTGCAGAATTTCAGTTTTCCAGGTCGCAGCGTTCTAGACCTCGACAACGGCGTCGTCTATTGTGTCCGAAGGTATCCTATCTTTCAATCTGGAACCAACCAAACACATTCACAAAATTTCATTGAAATCAGACCGGCGGTTTCGGAGATTGGCGTGTACGATCACGGTGACACGGGATTTTTATATATTAAGATATGAAAAGATCCGTGCATATCACAATGTATCTCGGAAATCAATATAAAGAAAATTGGATACTAAAACTAAAAATATATACAGGGTGTTCCGTAAGTCGACATCATGCCAG
This sequence comes from Dioctria rufipes, assembly GCA_963924295.1. NCBI lineage: Eukaryota > Metazoa > Arthropoda > Insecta > Diptera > Asilidae > Dioctria > Dioctria rufipes. Next base: position 127,880,024 of record OZ002743.1, read on the forward strand.
AATCGGGTGTCCCGTAAGTCGACGTCATGCCAGAATCGGGTGATACACCAAATCATAACAGTTACCAGAAAAATATAAAAAAAATCTAAGTCATGTATTTTTCAAATTATAGACATTTCTTTTGTTTTCGAGAAAATGCACACCCTGTGATGGTTTTTTAGCTCCTGTTCCTACAAAGCTTTACTTTTTTCAATTTTATATTTCTTATGTAATCCCGAATAGTGCTTATGTAACCTGTTGCTTTAAATTCTAAGCCAACTGTTCCATTTTGGAAGAAAGTGTCACATTTCGCCGAACCAAGAATAGAAAATTAATATTTCACCAAACTTGACAGTAATGAAAAACAAAATGACAAGTAACTTTAAAAGTTAACGCATTTAATAAAGATTCTAAAATGGTATAACACTTGCTACATTATTTCTTAGATTACGGAAAAAAAACTTTTCTTCAAGAAACCCAGTTTCAAAAATTTGATTTTCACCTACTAAAAATGATTCTAGTGTACCCAAAGCTTTCCGTAAGACCGTAACTTTAAGATTCTAGTTTGAGTTAAAGTAGTTGTATTTCACTTATCTCTTTGGGTGTTACTTCATTGGACATTAGTTACCGCAGCCGCGAGAATCCACTCCAACAATCAAACTGGGACAAAGAGGTGACGAAATCATACACGGGATCGTACGAATTGCTCTTAGACCGATTTTAGCTTTTTCGCTTGCTTTAGTCTGAATTTCAAATTTAATATTTTTCCCCTATTTTTCATCATTATTTACCCTTATATGCTGGCAATTGAGACGTTTTACCAAAAGTATTTTTGCCTCTAAAGCTTTCCACTTCCAACTTATCAATTTAGTTTTGTGATTTATCACTTTTATATTCTCATAACATTTTTGTAAAAAAAAAAAAACTAGAGCAAGGAATATTCGAGGTATACTAAAACTTTGAGGTTAATCTCATATCTCCCTTGTTTAGTGTCAGGCCGAAAGGAATACTCTCATTTTTGTGCATGCATTATTGAGTTTAAGCTCAATACAATTGCTCAAATAAGTAAAAAATCCGGATTAATTTCCATGCTTGCAAGGTGGTTATAATCTGTTGAGATCTTCGTAAAGTATGCTAGAGATTATGCAATCTTATGATGACTGAAACAGCACTCGAGCAATCATGCGAAAATATTATTTATTGTTATAGTTGGTGAAGATGTGGATATTTCAATTACTCTATTAGCTCGTACTCCTCCAAATCAAGAAAGATATTTTCTGAAAATTACTCAGGAAAAGTCGTAAGATATAATGAATTCGTCAACAAATGCCGATCAATATAACAATATTAAGAATCTCCCTTTACATCTACAAACTGTTACTGGATGTGATACAACATCCGTGCTTTTTAACAAAGGTAAATCGAAAGCTTTTACAATAATTAAAAAAAACTTTGCAGTAATCTGCAGAAAGTTTTAAACAGAAAAATTTTCCTTCAGGAGTATTCTGTTGAATAGCGTTGCTAGCGTTACTCCAAAAATGGAACTTCGATTAACAGATGTCGATATTCGTGCTTTGTTAAAGCTGCTGTATTTAATAAAGCAGTCAAAGTGTCTACTCATCCACCAACTATTGGTATCGCCCAGCAGAATATATAGCCCATTTATTTACAATTGCAACAATGGTTGGAAAATAAATTATACCCTGAGCAGTGTGGGTGGAATTTGAGAAAAAATAATTTTCTTGAAATTGTAATGAGTTTGCTACTGCCAGCTCTCAATTCACTACTTAAAACGGTCTACCGTTAAGCGTGAAATTCAGTGCTGAGTTTTCCAACCTGCCCGGCCTCACCAAATTTGACACTTCTGTAAAATATATCAGATCAGGTTACCTAACTCCCAATGGCAAAGTTGGACAGGCCGGCCAGGTTGAGGTTGACCTCGAGTAGGTCTACCTTCTACTCTGCTGAAACTTTGTTAGGTTTGACAGCTAATTTTTGTTATAATTTGATTTTAGCATTATTTACGGACAGAACTGTATGGAAAATTTGTTGAAAAAAATTTGGAAAACATATTTCCTGTCAAAAGTTATTTCTACTGTAGTAAATTATTACAAAATTATTTGAAATTTCAAGCCAACAGCCCAATTAACTGCTATCATACAGAATTTGTCAAAATTTCATGTTGTGAGTTGTAAAAAATTGCAAGGCTCACCAGGTTGATGTTCTTTAAGTTATACTGAGGTCAAAGTTGGGGCTCTCGCTTTAAGGTTGACGATCCACTGTTAAGGTTGTGGACTGTCAAAAAGGAGGATTCTCCTGTTCTGCAATTTGTGGCAAAAGTTACGGTCAGTCTTGCCTTATTGTTAAAATTTATGAATAAAATATTTCACAAAACATAAACACAAAAAAGCAATAAAATTCATACAACTTTTTTGTAGAGAAATTCGCGTAACAAATTTTTATAATTGCCATTTCTATGATCCGGCCAGAATAGGAAAAGAGATATGGCGATCTTTGACCTCTTATATTTTGTCATGGTCATACTATTTAGCTGGCGATTTTTAATTTTTCTTATTTATAACACCCAACGATTCAGGTATTATTAAAAGTCAGATCGTTGGAATGCAATTCTTGAAAAAATCTGGACTAATAAGCCCCTTCGGAAATTTCTTCATTTTGGTACTTCAAAAAACAATATCATTTGCCGTTCCTATACCTTTCTTATTCCAGCTGTTCCACATCAAACCAATCACCTCGGATCCTGACTATTTCCAATTTAGATTAAACTTTCAGAGTTTGTATTTTATACGAAAATACCATTAAAATTTCACACACTTGTCGTATTATTATTAAGTAATTTCTGTAATACATATGTACATTGCGTAACCTCTCGATTTTTGTTAAAATTCAATTGTTTCATTAAACGTTTTATTGGTAAGTTGGTAGGAAAAATATCAACAATACTCTGAATAAAATAGCGACAATGAAAATTTGTTTTGACTTCTCTATTGATACTGCATCGCATTTATTCTACCTGCCGTAGGGTCACAATATAATTTATTAAGGTCAGTGCAGACGCGTTAGTCACAATTTCGCTTTGTTTGTATTTTACTGTTATTCGGTCAAAGTTAAATTACTTGCGCCAGCCGAAAAGATTAGAAGAAACTCGCACAATGTTTAGAATAGTGAGGCATGGGTAAGAAACTGTCTGTCAATATGCGAATGCAATTTCAGTGAAAATTAATGCTTATAACTTAATTAGGGAAGTAATTCTCCCAACAGATCGCCTACATTAACCCCTAACGATATAATCTAGCACGGTTTTTCTGATTCCGCTTTGGCTTCATAGACTGGTGCCAATAGTTTTTTGAAAAGTAAAAATTAATAACAGGCAGGGACCATACGGAAAATTTAATTAAGGTTATAAATAAGAGAAAAAACACAAATTAAACAAGATTGTCGTCGACGAAATGTGACTTCCCAGCGGAAAATGTTCTTCGCGAAAGTTATAGATAATAAAAATATCTAAAACTTTTATATGTATAAGGCATATTCAACATAACATCCAATTTTTCGAGAAAATGGCGAAAAACCGATTTGTCAGTTTTTTATTTTTCTGCATATATGTATGTATGTTATGCTCACTATATTGAATATGTGGAATTTATGTCTTAAATGTTTGCTGGGCTAATATATTTCTTAAAAAAAGTATTTAATTTTTTTTTTTCGTTTCAGGTAAGTTTGATGTGGAATTATTAACATTACAGTAAGTAAATCCTCATCATAAAATATAATAATAATAAGTATTTACATTTGTTTATAATTTATGCTTATCTAAACCTAGGCATCAGTGGATAGTTTCCAATCAAAGATAGTCTTATATACTTGCTCGCGATAGTACTGGAATATTATCTATGTGGATATTCGAATGTTGTTGGGTTTTTATTACATTTGTAATTTAATTTCATGTTATATTATAAGGCTCAATCTACAGTGACTAACCCGGGGGTTACACCTGCAAGTACAGCTTGCACGGAAGCTACAGTGCCATACTTCTTGCACGTGTAACCTCTACTGCCATGATGGCAGTACAGCTTTGAGCGAACTTGCATGATGAAAAACCATGTCAGCTGAGGTGATAGTAATTTGACATTATACAGTTTTCAAGATGGCGGAAAAGAAATGTTTGAGAGAAATTGATAAATTTATACTGGGAAAATGAGATTTTCTGGGATCATTTGCATTAAATCATTTACCAATATCTTCCTCTTCATTTTTTCTTGGGTTTTTATCATTCTGCTACTTCTTTTATTGCTATAATTTTCCAATATACGCATGACTTTACGCCTCAATGCCATTTTTTAAATGAACTTGCATGCAAGATGATAAGACATCAACCGAACTGCCTTCTGCTGTCAAGTTAAAAATCGCGTTGGAAGGGAGGCTTGCATGCAAGCTGTACTATCTCGTGTAATCCCCGGGTAAGTTCTCTTATATTATATCCTTTTAGCATTTCGTACAACAAAAGCAAAAATACGAAACACTAATAAGATCGCTCGTGCATCCGCTGTTTGTCACAGACGTTTTATTTATTTTTTTCTAAAACAACCTGACGTAAGAATTTTAAATTTGGGAGAATTTTAGGTCATTGTGACGCGCATATATTTCGACAGTCGAAATTATGAAATATTTTGTGGGTTGGGTCCTCTCAAAAAACATTTTTTTTTTGTATCGTGTTGGATATCGTTTATAGAGTTACTTCCATGTAATAAAAAAAAAAAATAAAAATTTTTGGTGAATTGATTATAAAGATATAACCCAAAATGTGCGAAAAAATACCTTTCCTCCTCATCTTCTAGGTTTGTTATGCTAAACTTTCAGGGTTAGTAGGCATTGAGTCATAGATAACAGGAAAACTGAAGCTTTTTTGTCAGTCTAATATGTAGTTGCTGAAAATAAAATGTTTTTTGTGTTACCTTATAAGAAAACTCTTGCTAATAATAATAACTCTTATAAAATTACTCTTGCGTCCGTCTGTTTGAATGTTATTCAGTTATCATAGGTAAGTTTGAATTAGATTTAAGTATACTTAAATTCGGTCCATCGCTGGTACGGATGAAACCATAAAGCAAACTAAATTTTTAATTGGATTTATAATGCTCTGCCCAACAGATCGTAGCTTACTTAAGAATATTCCAGTAGTTACTGTTTCTACTTGTACGGCTCTGCTCCATTTTGCTCTGCATCTCCCGATGCGCCGATGTCCTTGAAGATTCCAGTCCTGGTAATAGCATCTCGACAGTTCTCCATTTGAAACTCGATCTGCGCAACGAATATCCGCGTTCGACGTAAGCATTTATTTACAAAAGTATGCAATTGGCGGCTTAAGACAGCGCCTTTCCATTTGTTTATGCGGGAACTGGCATATTGCTCTGTACCCTCAATTTGAATAATTACGCTAACGAGGTAATAGAAATGAGGTTCTTAATAAACTCCAAATGGATGTTTTCGATAACGGTCCGAGAGGTGCTATATACTCGTGTCGATTTGCATTTCCCTGGTTTTTGCCGGCTTAAGATTTAAGTGTTATTTAGAGCTCTACATATAGAGTTATGCTAAAGCCACTTAATTAATTCGAATACTTTCTTCGCCGAGCTTCTAAATACATCTTCTGTTAATTAAGTCTTGCACTGTGTAGATATTAGACTGACTATCCGTAAATTTTCCCACCATTAACGAAACTTCGGGAAATTTGTGATTAGAAGTCACCCATTAATAATGTTATACCTCTACTCAGGATAGAATCGACCTCATTAGTGTTATGCGGACTTAGCCCTAAAAATCTTCAGCAGGATCACAGAATTGCACGATAGTTATTTATCGTAGTCTGGTGCACAAGCAGGCTGCAATGGTCCCTTCAGAAACTGATGACCACTTAATTAGACTAAACGTTATTTATTAAGCAAAAATTAAGCCAGTTCCCATCCAATATTGTTCCACCGCATCTCTACCAGAGTTTAAGAAGTATTTTATAATTTCTTTTTCAATAATTAATTTTTTTAATCTATTTATTTATTATTACTTATTCTTGGTTTTATTATTAGTTATTTCGGTATCTTAACGTGTTTTAGTTAGTTTTTATTTTGAACCAGAAACCATTACACCAAGTTAGAAGTGCGTATTTGAGATATCGTAATCTTTGCACATTGGCCGTTAAAAAAATTTATTATTTATACCAATTGGGTAGCCGACATTGCTAATTTGGTGCCAAGTGGTTGAGAAGCACTGGATAGTTTCTGCAATTTACCTCAACACGGTTGTGGGCTACTTGATGGGAGCATCGTGGCGGTTGTGATAGCTCATATGTGAGCAGAGAGGCAGAGTGTCAGAGTCTAGCTTTCATAAGGTGCGCATCCATCAAAAGTTTTGTCTACTCACTGTCCCCACACTCTATCTGCCGAAGCGTCTTCACCAAAATTAATGTGCTGAGATAAGAAATGTCTTGTCTCCGCATTCTGCGGAGATTACACACGCACATCGATATTCCAGTGGATATGAAACGTATAAGTGAAGCCAGTGGATACACGTAAAAAGACCTTGAAAAGTCTTGAAATAGATTGTTGCGGCAGATCTTTTGTTTTCCAGTTAATATCGAAAACATAAAACATACTTAGTACAGATAATTAAAGTTATGGTATTTTTCGAGAGAGAGAGAGAGAGAGAGAGAGATAGTATTCAAACGCGGTTAATTTTAAGCGTAGATTGCCCCAAGTGAAGAAATTTTTTCTTCGAGAGCATAAATAAGAGGTTCACAAACTTGAGGTACAATTCTGGATATCAGTTGTTTTGAAACCTTGCATAAATGTGATAGCCTCATATATGAATCTTCGCAGGCTAAGAATCTCAGGGTTATATCTAACCGCTCCTCAACAGAAACGCATTGGCGAAATGTCTTGTTTCTTTCTCCACTTTAGGGCCAATAGCACACAAATTCTTGCGAGATTCCGAAATCCACTAAGCGAATCTATTTTTAAATTATTTATTAAATTTATTCCAACTTGCTCACGCCTAATTTTTATATATGTATGGTCTCACCCAACACCGCGGTAGCCTTCGCTTTTTGTTTCACTTGCTACAATAATAAATGCTGCAGGTCAAATTGCTATATTTTCGTCGTCAAAATTCATTTTTCTATTTTTTTTTAACTACAAAATAGCAACTGAGGCATATTTAGACTAAAATAGGAAAACATAAAAAATTGTGCGCACACAAGAATTTTGGCATTCAAACGTCGTATCCACCTAAAGTCTTGTCTCTATAGAGTGCGCGTACAGATACTTTTCAATTGTTTTCTGAAAGATTTCAGTGGATACGCAAAGAAAACTTTGACTCTGCACAGTTTAAGATTTTTTATTTTTTGCTCTATTTCTGTTAATTTTTATGTGCGCGCAATGTCTAAAGACCGCAGTGGAAACGGGCCTATAGGAGCACATATTCTAGATAATGGGAGAAGTATGTCGGTCCTTTAAAATGCATACTGCAAATTAGGATTTGAAGTTATGGTCGCTTACGCATTGTGTTGCGCTAAAACAGCCGGGTACCGTGACACACAGATCGGCAGAAATTTCAGATAGGTCTCGCTTCGACCAGTAAGATGTTGTCAAGCATGCACTGGCATAACTGGTACTCATAGCTGCAGGATATACTCTATCTCATGAGGGCGCTGATTGTCGCGTTATAACTAATCCATGCATTTTTAGAGTTGCATGAGATTAACACTTAATAGTCAGGTGCTCACGAAAAACCTATGCCCATAATATGATCTCATTTTATTCGATAAAGCCAATTATCAAGGTAGAGAAAAATTTCATTACTTGTCGAAATATTTTTTTGATTTATGCCTAATCTGCCAATTCTGTATAAAATTCGTTAAAGGAGAGCTTTGATAATTTGGGCAATGTGTGTAAATATAAAAGGAAAGAAAAGAAGGAAGCCTTATGTTATGCAAAGATTTACCTAAAATCTTATCTACAGCAACAATCCAAATAGTCCGGCCAAGTACTCGTATTTAATTCGAGCTAACAAGTAAAACATGGAGGGAAAAGCCCTAATCATGGTATATGTAATGCATACAAAGAAAAACATTTATATACGGTAATTTGAAATTGAAAAGAATTCTTGAAAGAAAGTTATTAAAAACTTACTCAATAAGGAAAAGCTGACAAGACTTTTGTTCTTCCTTTAATCGTCAGTAATTGCTTAAATCCTTAAAAGTGTTTTTCGCTTTTAAGAAAGGTTTGGCAACCTTCCACGAATGAAAGCGAATGTGAACTCTTGAAGAACATCACTCGTTGGCTGAACAATTAACACCGTCCAATATCCTATAAATCCATTAGAAGAAACACGAAATTACACTTGAGCTACTCTTTTGTAACATTTTTCAGTTCACACGTTACTCTCGTCTTCAGCTGGTAACTTACTCAGTGAAAAGAAATCCTCTTACTGCCGGTTAGCCAGCCGTCACAATACAATTCCACCGCTCAATACTAGCCATATATCCAACCGTGAGTGTAGGCTTCTCATAAAGGACAATCTTCCGCTTCCCTTCGTTGAATTCGCATTTTATTTTATTTATTGTATTTGCACTTCTTTTCTGTAAATAAAACAAGTAAAAAAACAAGACTTTTTGAAGACATCGCCTCGCCGTGAACTTTGCAGACGACAACAAGAAATTGAACAACTTGAAACAGGAAGCAAAAAGACCTAAATCAGATATAGCCCTGCCCTGACCAATGTCTTTCCACTTCTGGAAGGACCTGAACCGGACCGTTGCATCAGTGGTGGCATGGTGGGCTGTAAGACGTTGGCGTGGGTAGTTTTGCTTGCATGTTTACTGTGTTCGCTGTATCATCTGTTTAACTATGTTCAAATCCCGAAGTGAATTCTCATGATTTGGTCGACTGTTGTCGAACAATGCTAGCAATGTTTCGCACTAATGAATCAAAAGGTGTGCCATCGGCCTCCGGGCTCTTATCGTGTCGCCACTCTGACTATAGTGGATAGAATGTGTGGGCGCAATTTACAAAGGAATCTTAAGATTATTGTCATGCTTTTGTTAAAAACTTTAAACTTTTTGAAAAATAATAAGGGAAAAAATGATTTTTAGGGATTTCTATTACATTGAAAATGACTTTTATCGCATTACTTTGAAAATGATTTTCTTTATGATAAAGTACAAAAAAGAAGTGGTTAGTTAGATTGATATTGGATGGGGGTTTTATCATTAGGCTGAACTAGAATAGAAGTAAATAACTTTACGAAATTGAATGAGACTGAGGTTTACTTACGGGAAATTGATATTTTTAGCCGTTAGAGTTATTGGGCCCTATTCTGTCGGTAAAATTTTATCATTTTATGTTATGTTATGCCTTAAAATAAAATATTTCCCTAAAATCCTATTCTGTACCAGAAATTTTATTTTATTTTATGCATCGTAACATAAAATATTCCTGTTAGGGAACATAACATAAAAGAACCTAAGCAGCACATTTTAAAGGCATTTTGACACATTTTATGAAAATTATATGCGTCAATTAACATTTGTTGTGCGAAAATTGTTTTAATTAAAAACTAAAATGTCCACCGCCATACATAAAAATTACAATTTTGTTAGAAATTGTAGAAATTTGCACTGGTGTGGTATGGTAAAATATAAAAAGTTAATTATATTTGCCTAGGTTTTAATTTTATGCAGAAGAGATCATAAGATACGATATCTTCGCGATTCCTACGATCCATGTGAGTTGCCCAGCCTTAGGCTTCAAAAGTTCTTCCAGCTGGATAATTAATAAACTTCTTATATTGTCATTTGTAAAGTTATTTTGCAAATGTTTCGTTTTAAGAAAACAAATTCAAATACTTATAGAGTAACTATAGCCTCATACCGGAAAGACATCTATTCCGTTCACTTTGAGTTAGGAATCTAAAATTGAACGGAAAGGACGTCTTTCTGCTGCTTTGCATTTCTACGGACATGGTTCGCATCAAACTCCAGTCAGGAGTTGTCATATTTTAGAACTTTTACACCCAAAGTATCTCAAGAGCTATTAAGAAAGCAGCTACTTTCATAAATGATTATTTAGTGGGTGATTTGATAGAGTATCACGCAAATGTCAATTGACCAGCTGTTCAAAAAGTAATAGAAAACATATCGGAATGTACTAAATATTTTATGTTACGTGTTCATAAAAGAATTCATAAAATAATTTTATGGAACCACGACAGAATACGAATTTTTAAAATATTTTATTTTCATTTTATGATTTTATGATTTTTTCGCCATAAAATAACATAAAATATTATTTTATGAAAAATTACAGAATAGGGCCCATTATCTTGAAATTTTATGTGTTAAATTTTAAAAAGTGGTAAAATGGAAAAAAATAAAAAATGGAAGTTGATTTAATGTAAGATTTGTGCTTTCTATTAATTCGCAGTACCATTTTTATGCCATTTTAATTTTTACATTGCACTTTTAATCATTTAGTAATAATTTAATTGTTTGGACACATCGCGTACTTACGGAATGAGCGATTCTTAGCGCACTATACTTACTTAAAATTAGATATTTAAACTTAACTAAAGTTCCCCTCACACGAGGTAAAGCTAATTTGTGTACGCATGTTAAATTAAAGGGCGCGTTCGATTTACGTAAGTAAATGTAATTACGTATACGTCTATTGTAGTTCAGCCTATTAATATTTTTAAAGGAAACTTTTGTGCGACATGATTGGATCTCGTTGTCATTAAAAATTTTTCTGTGTATTATAATTGGAGCTTAATAGCAAAACCCATTAACTATATAATGTGGTTTTTTTTCACAAAACAGCAACAATCTACAGCATCTAAACTTTTCTAGTTAGGTAAAAAATTTTACGATAGATTATAAATAACATAGTAATCTTACTGCAGGACAGAAAATATTGAAATACTAAATCTATTAGTAAAAATAAATAAAATAAAATTTTTAAAGATATGTCATTTTGGTCTGTTACTTACCTCTATTTTATTACGTCTTGAGCAGTTCTCTTTTAACACACGTAAAGCTCGTCTCCATCTATATATCCTTGCGAAGTAAGTATGAAAACCCTCAACAAATACTTCAAGCTATGAAACAGAAATCCATATATTTACACAACGCTCAATTCTCTAAACATATTTTTATATTGATACTTATGAGAAAGTGTCTAGACATTCATTTTATATAAATATGTTACAGAGCCAAAACTGCTATCTATACATGAAAACAGTCTTCCAGTAATTCATTTTTGTTTTTTATATAATGTTGTTAAGGCTCGGGATACCCTATGATGCCGTAGCACAGCCTTGGCAGAAAAGGAAGAAGGGTTTGGAAATTGAGAATTACTGGGTTGAGCCAAGGCTCATAGCTGAGGAGGAAAGCAACGGATGGTAAACTGTTCCACATTCGTACTGTTCTGCTTATGAACGACTCGCGGCAATTCACGGCATGGCCAAATCTGAATTCAATGTTGTGAGGATGAGCTGGGATTGCATCTCGTGTGGTGCGCAAATGAAAAATTCTACAAGGGGTGAGGCTAGATATTTCGTCAAAACAATATCCATACAAGTAGCGATGAAAGAGAGATAGGCATCCGACATTAAGCTGTGGCTCTAGGAAATCTATAGTGGCTAATGATATGTCATCACTAATAAGCCAGAAGGCCTTTCTTTCGATTTTGTAAAATAAGGATAATGCAATGCGTGCAGCCCGTGCTCAAAAATATTGGAATTTTATTCTAATCTAATACCCTAGGCAAACGAGCAAAATCAATAATCATTCATGTCAATGACATATAAAAATTAACAGGACCTTCACAACATCTTGGATAACTTGATTCTTGAAAAAAATGAATTACGAAAGAATGATCATTGATTTTGTCTGTCTGTCTAGGGTATAAGGCTGATATGATGCTTTTGACTTGTACCAAGTCTGATGGAGTAAAATATTTCTTGCATCTTTGCAAGAAGCCTAGGCATTTCTTCGCGCTTTTGGCAATACCAAAAAAGTTATCGAACCAACTAAGATTGTTGGTTATTTCAATTCCTAAGATATTAAGAGATGGCGAATTCTAGATATCTTCTCCATCGATGAAAATGGGTTGAGCGGATGTTGGAGTACGTTTGAGTAATAATAGACAATATTGCGTTTTGAAAGCATTAAACGAGACCCGATTCGCTCTGCCCAAGCAAATATTTCTGTAAGGTCATAGTGCAATAAACTGAACATGTGTTATAGAGTCGAACAACTACATAAAATCAAAGGTGCTGTCGTCTGCAAAACTATGAATAGGATTGAAAGTGAGAGCTAGCAGACCATTAATAAAAATTAGAAAGAGAGTAGTAGACAGCACAGAACCTTGCGTTACACTGGCATGTATTATAAAATGGCCAGAAGTAGCTCCGTCCAATATAACTTGAATCGAACGGCGGAAGAGAAAATTTTCAATACAATTAAAAAACAAGAGGGTCTAAACATACTGTCAGAAGTTTAAGTAAAAGAGCAGGCTACCAGACTCTATCGAAGGCCTTCGAGATATCTAATGCGATAATTACAGACTCACTAATAATGTGGAAACATTGATTCCAACAACTCAGTAAGGAATGTTAGTAAATCTCCAGTAGAGCGGCCAACACGAAAACTGTATTGGTAATTCCTTATAAGGTGATTAGTTTCAAAATGGTAAGATAGAATTCGCAGTAAACTTAGCTGCAAACAAACTGTCTTTGCTCAATGATTCCGTATACAAATCCCTGTTGTGAATTAGCGGCGGTACCAAAGAACAGGTGAAGTTGTTCTTGACTGTTTTAACATGAGACCAGAAAACCCTACTAACCTTTCGACTAGTAAAGATTTTCTGTCTAATACTTTGGTCTAATTGGAACTTCGCTCGCTGAATAATAGACTTACTGGTGTTACGTACCTCTCTGGAGATCTGTCTAAATTTCGCTGAATGACACAGTTTATATGCCTGAAATGCAGCTTTCTTATCTTTTATGGCTGTATAAGAGTCACTGTTAAACCAAGACGTGTGGTTCGGTTTAACATTTTTATATTTGTGCGGAAGGAAGCTGCACACCCCAAATTATAAGATGTTGATACGAGAGTCAGAGCAGCATTAACATCTCTCGAGGAAAACCACTTCGCTCCTTATTTAATGAAATTGATATGGACTCATTCTATGGATCTTATTGACTTTTTTTTAAACATATAGGTACATCTTCATTAATTCATGAAGGCTACAATTTTTTTTTTTTTTTTTGTAATTTGCTTAACAACTTGAGAAAAATGCCTAAGGAACAGGGAGAACTTGTTTTTCATTAGAAGATATCCCTGTTCTTTATACAAATAATTAATACTGAAGCAAACGCTTCCTTTCATGAGTGATTTGTTCAATTGGTGCAAATTAATGAATTCATCGTAAGAGGGAAAAAAATAGGTATTATAGAATCGTTTTGGTACATCTGAATGTTACATTCATCACAGTTTTCGTTCAAAAAGTAGCCAACATTAATTACGACATTAATTCGATGATAAATCGGATGCAGTATAGCTTACATTTCGTAATGGGTCTGTTAAGCGGCCCATACACGACGAACATGTTGTCCTACTTGGTGTGCACATATAAAAGATTTTTCTCCACACACCGTCATATGCTGTCCAACATTAAGACACAAACACATATCAGGAGCTGATAGACCTATTAATTGTTATCTTTTCGTCAATAGAGTTCACTCAAGAATGACGAAAACATGACAAACATCACCCTACACGGATCAATATGTCAGTAAAAACGTAGATCCACCACTATAAATCCAACTAATTTCATTTTCGTCCAACCGCTTGACATACTGCGTGTCACACTGCAAACAGGCCCACACATGTTCAAATTAGAGCTGAAAAGCGGATGCGGATTTGCAAATATCCGGATATCCGGATGCCCGGATCTGCGAACTATCCGATTCCTGCGATCCGGATCCCAACTATCCAGACCCAGATCCGAACTGTCCGGATCCAGATCCGAATTATCCGGATCCAGACCGAACTACTCCGATACGGATCCGAACTATCCGGATCCAGACTAAGCAAAAAAAGTTTGAAAATTGTGTTGTTTCAATGCGCAAATGAAAATATCATGAAATTTGTATTTTCCCAATGAAACAATGCAAACTGGAGGAAATTTAGACCATTTTTTGCTTAGTCTGGAACCGGATAGTTCTGATCCAGATCCGGATAGTTTGGATCCGGATACCCGGGTTTGACGAATCGGATCCTAACTATCTTAGATAATCCGGATAGTGAATTATCCGGATACTTTCAGCTCTAGTTCAAATCTGCGTGACAACATCTTTCGCCTACTCGAGTTGTTAAACATGGGTGACCTTGTTTTGAACCCTTAAAGGGGACCGCTTTGTCTAACACTAAGATAGGAACACATATCAGAAGCTGCAAGAACTGTTAACTGTTATTTTAACTTAAATAGTGCTCACTCAAGGATGACGTCACTAACATCGCCCTGCACTGTACATACAATGTTGTCAAATACGTAGCGCCGACCCCTAAAAATCACATTAACTTGAGTTTTGTCCAACTACTTGGTATACTGCGTGTCATACTGCCAAACTGGCACACACATGGTCAAACCTGCGTGACAAAATCGTTGCCCTACTCTAGTGGGACAACATGCATGTATGGGCTTTTAAGAATTTCTCGAGGGTTTTGTACTACATATGCTTGTAAGTACTTGGTTGAGAAGTAGCGAAATTGCAATCGAATTTTGTTTCGAATAAGAAACTGAAAATAATGCATTTACGTTTTGGTTTAATTTTCATTATATCTACTCTGCTCCTTGTATCGTTCTTGACTGCTTGAAGTTAGTTTTTCTTTTAATTTTCACTCAGTTCAATTTTCTTTAATATACACGGTGTCTCAGAAATAATGGTAAATATTTTCAGATATGAACGTATGTACAATATGCAGTAAAAAGGTATATACAAGTTTTTTTGTCAAATTCGGCATGGTCTGTGAGTTACTCCAGATTTTACGTTCTAAGCTTAGCTTAGTACTTTTGTTTAAGTATTAGGTTAAATATTATTAACTGTTCATCCAGGTTTTGGTATCATAATAAAGAGGATAGTCCGACACTTCTCTTTACATATTACAATTTACCAGATATGTTTAGATTTTCAGTTTTAACGAAAACTTGGTAAAATTTTGGAGGATATTGGTGATACTCGACCAAGCATCCACCTTTCAATATTAATAAATTTTGGCCCAAAATACGTCCGTTCTAACAGTATCCGTTGTATTTCCCTGAATAAATTATTTCAGAACTTATTGCCGTTCAATCCCAAAAACTACCCATTTCACCTGGATACCTATCTTAAAAGAAGAATTTATTGTCTAGATTTGTCTCCCCTGCTTAAAAAAGGTTACTGTTGTATTTCTAACCATTGGTTTTCTCTCAACTTTGTGGAAATAAGTTTCTACTCAATCGCAGAAAAGTTATTGCAATTCAACCCTAGAACCAGTGTTACATAAGTAACTCGTTGTCCCTGAAATTTTGCTTACCTATTTATCAGGTAAAACTCACAA
This sequence comes from Dioctria rufipes, assembly GCA_963924295.1. Lineage (NCBI taxonomy): Eukaryota > Metazoa > Arthropoda > Insecta > Diptera > Asilidae > Dioctria > Dioctria rufipes. Next base: position 127,895,676 of record OZ002743.1, read on the forward strand.
TTTACTACCACTTTCACGAGTTTATTTTTTTATTATAATATATGCTCAGACTTTTTTCCATATTCTTCTATGCATATCCTCGACGGCAAGCGTATACTCTTCAAGAGAAATCTCTTGAACAGCTGTTCAATAGAAAGAGATGTCATCTGTAAAAATAAAATAAAATATGAATGCAAATTGAAAAAAAAAAAAATTGTATCTAGCTTTAAGAAAGTTGAGCATACCCCTGAATGCCTCTCATCATAGAAAAGCGAAGCATGCTGCAGTGTGTTGGCCATAACTTATGTTATTTAAGAAAATTACCAGTCAATATCTCAGTAGCTGTACTACTCTAGCTAAAGCATAAAAGAAAAACATAAAGAGGATACATTTTAAAACAAAACTCTATTTTCACACTACTTTGGAGCTATCTACAGCGTTTACTTTGTATACATTAATGTTTAGTTATTTCAAGCAGCCCTCCATAATATAGCTAATTTAAAATAGGGACAAGGTGAATTTTGAAATGGATCGCCCCACATAATACCGTGCTCAGAAGGTTAAATAATTTGTACATTAGTAGGAACATTATAATCATATTTAGTGGCAATTAAATGAAGGGTACCTGGTTTTTAACATTTAGATCTTGTTAACTCTTGGCTCTTTTTGTCCGCTCTCCCGAATTTCAAAACACAATATGGTTAAATTGTTATTGTCGTGCTCTCTGACCTGCATACCGTTATTAACTTATTTATAGATGACATAAATATTTCTCCTAACTTCACAGGTATGTCAATATCATTACCGTAGCAAAATGGATTTTGGTGTTGCTTAATACGTATGAATATTGTACATACATATATACATACAACCAAATTATAGGCCTATCCTGTATTTCAACAATCTACTGCAAAACTCGTAATTTTTAACGACTCAAATAATAATAACCATTAAAAAGGCACGATATTTTGGAAAAATTATCAACTAGGAAATTCAGGAAATAACGGAATGATTTGCTTCCAGGGCATCACCTGCTTTCTTCCAAATTATTTTCTTTCAACAGATACCCTTGTATATGTATACTCAGTCGCCTAAGCAGCCCTTACAATGCTAAGCGTTATTCCTATATTTATATATAGATATATTTCCGTGGATTAATTTTCTGCAGCTTCTTTGGATGTCGTTTGCACCCTATTCGTGTCATTACTTCTAGAAGTACCCTGAAAATGTGGTGTATAAAGGTGATGAAAAGAGAAAGGAACCCGTTGAGAGAAAAAAAAACTCTCGCTGAGCTATTCAAAAGTCAAGAACAAAAGAAAATTATGAGATGCCTTAAGGTAGTGTCGTATTCATGAGGTTGGTTAGGAAGGAACTTGTTTTCATATTACGAGGCCACACTAAAACGGAACAAATTTCTTTTCATTTTAAAAGCAATCTCATTTAAATTAAATTTTCATCATTATTTTAAATCACACTTTTTCTCACACCAGCAGATTTGACTTTGCCCTACTCACTTTCCTGCAGCTAGAGGCATTCTTTATTTCTATCCCAAAGCAACGTTAACTACCTCACGGTATTCTGTGAAGCTTTGCCTCCTAGCTAAGGAACTTCGCTGATTGTTTTCCTGTCTTAAAGACGCACCGTTGTTATTTGCATATATACATTCTACATAGAATACCGAGGTCTCTAAGGTATTCGAAAAGAAGTTTTCAAAATTAAAATTAAGTGTTGAGAAATTCCGTTTTCGTGCAAATCTCCCTCACACCTTTCTCGTCAATTTACGACTTTTGGTCATAGCGTCTGTGAGGTGTTTTTTTCTTTTAAATCAAGGGAGATATTCAGTATTTCATAATTATAGCCTATTTAATAGAACCATTGACTTAACGAGGATGACCTACTTGTCTTATAATATTTCTATTATTTTTGCCACTCCTAATTAATTTCAGACCACGAATTCAAAACTTTTGAAACTGCGCAACCACGTTAAGCCCGGCTGCGATCAATCCCATATGTTCTTAGTATGTATTTTTTAAAGTCGATTAAAAAGGATATCTTGCCAGAGGCACACCGACATATTCAAACCAAGGACAGGCCTTCGTGACAAAATCTTTCATGATAATACAAAAGAAGTTGTGGCTGATTAATGGTTGGAGAGAGACATAGAGCCCAGAACTTCTTAAAGATGCTACTTATAAAAGCAGAAAGAACAAGTATAAACGAAATTGTGGCTGATGAACCCGAACTTCTTAAAGACGCTATTGCTAAGGGAAGGGCAGCCTCAGTAGATTAACAGTTATTAGCAAAACAAACATGTCTCCAAAATGAAGATAATAAATGCCGCTGCAGTTTGAAAGCATTATGGGTTTATTAACAGCCTCCCCTGTGGGAAATAAGCGCCATTCTCTCCATAGAAAGGTAAACCCTTTGGAAAAAATACTCCAGAAGGTAAGAAAGCTGGGATAAGCTTAAAGGTTAAAGCACAGACAAGAAATATACAGATATCGACGGTAGTAGTGAGAAAGTGATGTATGGCAGAGCTCATAGCAAACCTCAATACCTCACTGATCTCGGCTAAATATATCATGGGTACGAACCAAAAATGTTTTTCAATATAGGCAAACATTCATTTCTTTCTTAGAATTTAAATCTACCATATTTATTTAGAATTCATGTGAATTATTGGTGGTTGTAGATGGTCCGAACAAATTCTGTCTGGCGTCTTGCATGAAGAGGTGTGTGTGAGGGGCGGTGGGTGGGTGGAGGTAAATATTAACAGTGGCGTCACTATGTTGGTGCGGGGGGTGCGGACCGCACCGGGTGACACCATCACAAGGGGTGACACCAAAATTAGGGCAGTTCGTAAAAATTTTTTCACATTGTTTCTCGCCAAGCAAAATCTGGCATTCAGGGGCCATAATGAAGATGGATCTTCATTGAATAAAGTAAATTTTCTTGAAATGGTTGAGATGCTTTCTAAATATGACCCAGTGCTGAAAGAACACCTAATGAAATTAAAGGGAAGCGCATGTAAAATCAAAACATCACTATCTTATCTTGCACCAAAAACTCATGATGAGTTTATACATGTCCTAGCAAATCATGTGAAGGAGAAGCTTTTCATGGATATGCCAGGTATTTCGGGGTCATGTTCGATAGCACATCTGACACATCACATACTGACCAAATATCCGAAGTTATCAGATATATGAAAATTCACAAAGTTGAAGTAAGAGAAGTGTTTCTGGAATTTTTCCCTTTAAAAGGGAAAAAGCCTGTTGACCTCAGTTCTGATATTATCAGAAATCTGGAAAATGATGGACTCGACATTATGAAGTGCCGCGCTCAAGGTTACGATAATGCTGCGATTATGGATGCAATCCATGGGGGTGTACAAGTCATTTTGAAAACAAAGAACAGGAAAGCTATTTTTAGTGGATATGGGGACTGTTCGCTTAACTTGTGCGGCCAACACTCTTTTGCTGAAAATGCTTCATGCGTCACTTTTTTTGGAACTCTTGAGACAATGTTTTCCTTCTTTGTCGCTTCCACTCACTGATGGGATGTTTTACGGTACCACACTGGAGTCTCAGTAAAAAGTTTATCAACAACACGCTGGAGTTCTCATAATGCTGCAGTAAAGGCAGTGAAAGAAAAATTCGATTCGGTGGCAATTGAAGCTCTATGTGATCCAGATGAAAATTTAGACACAAGAGGTACAGCCCGGGGTCTCTTACCTGCTGTCTGCAATTTCACGTTTCTGTACTACGTCTTCTTTTGGTGTGATGTATTTAAAGAAGTTAATCTTAGACAGCTGTACCTTCAGACTAAGGGCTTAACTCTTGACATGTGGTGACAAAGCTAGAGGCACATCATCTTGTGGAGCAGGCAATTGATCAGGCGCTTTTAAAATCAGACCAATATGGAATTTCAGTAGAGAGCAGACCCAGGTTCAAGAAGAGAATGACAGGTGAGAAGACGAGATATGCTGGACTAGCTCTGCAAGAAGAACACAAGAGTGCAATGCTTGAGTGTATTGATCGTGTCCATTCTGAACTCCAGATCAGATCAAGAGCCGTCAAAGAAGTGGCAGCCGTGTTTGAGGCTGTTCAAGCCAAGAGTGGATATCTGCCACTGAAGAAAAGTTACTGGTGTCCATTCCAAAATTGGCCACTTCTATGATGAATTATCACAGGAAGAGCTTTTATTAGAAATACTAAGGTTGAGAAGGCACCAAAAGGCAGCAAAGACTGATCTCGATGAAGTCAAAGACTGGTCAGTACTTGACATTTTGAGCTGAATGGGACTTCCTAGAATCTCTCCCTTATCTCTCAGTGAGCCTACAATTATTTCTTACTATCTGTGTGTCTGTGGTTTCATGTGAGAGGAGTTTTTCAAAGCTAAAGTTTATAAAGAACTACTTGCGATCTACCATGGAACAGTCAAGGCTTTCTGATCTTGCAATATTATCAATTGAAAGTGATTTGGCGAAAGGAGTTGATTTCGATGAAGTAATTAAAAAGTTTGCAGCTCTAAAGGCCAGAAAAGGAAAGTTTTGATTTAGTCGAGATATAATATCACATAAAATTTAATGTTAAAATAACAATTAAAAAAGTAACATATTTTCTATGTAGTTCTTAGTTCTTAACTTCGTACAATCTTTTACCAACCGACCTTGAATTAATTTTTTCTTCTATTGCCTTTGTAAATATAGGATCTATGTTTATAAACGTTACTAAGGATTCTGTATGATTCCGTTATTTCGCACTGGCGGACTCGGAGAAGGTCTTCTATAGGGTGTCGTGAGGGGGGTGACATCATGAGTCACCGCACTGGGTGACACCAACCCTAGTGACGCCACTGAATATTAATACTTTTTTTAATGGTTGGATTTTATTGGAATTTACTGGAGTAAGTTGAAATTTCACTCTGCACTCGCATTTTATCATCGATTTGCATTAACTTCCTACTAATCTTCCTACTGGTATGCCGTACATTTTTCCTACTTGCAATTTCAATGAAATTTCAATGAAATGTTTACCTTAATAAATACTTTATCATATTTAACACATTTCTGATGTGCGAAACAATGTCTTTCCAGTCCATTTTTTGTTAAAACTTGCAATTTTCTTAAACACGGAAACCAAAATATGCAAAATCTAATTTGGTTGTGGCGATTAAAGATAGCCGCTTATGCGTTTTTTTTTAAAGATTTGTACCCATGCCAATATATTTTTTCCCTATTTTTGTTATAGTACATTGAAACTTTAAAATTATGAACAATATACCGTTGATAGCCCCACCTTTTATATAAAATGTTTTACGTTTATGAGATTTCATTTTCAACATTTTTTCCATTATTGAGTTCATAGTGCATTGCCACTCTAAAAATATGAACAATTTATCATCTCTGGCTTCAACCTTTATATTTACATAATTTTTTTTTCACCGATATTCATTTATTATATATTTAGACATAAAAATACAAATAAAATATTAGTGTAAAAAAGAATTATGTAAAACAAAACAGAAAAGACCAACCAAAATGGGCTGGATCACGGCTGGAACGTACATATGTACGGCGATACTCTATCTGGGTCACAAGAGGCTGGCAGCAAGTACATGTACGGTGATACCACTGAAATCTTGCATTAATGTTTACCTCCACCCACCCAACCACCGCCACTCACATACAACTCATCGCACAAGACGCCAGACAGAATATGTTCGAATCGTTTTCAGCCACCAATAAGCACACGAATTCTGAAGAAATATGGTCGATTTAAATTCTAAGAAAGAAGGAAATTTTTGCTTATATTGAAAAAAGAAAATATGTTGGTTCGTACCCATGATATATTTAGCCGAGATCAGTGAGTTATCGAGGTTTGCTATGAGCACTTCCATATATCACTTTCTTACTACTATCACAGGTAATACCCATATATTGAAAGGGATATGATAGTCAGTTCATCCCCCGTATGTAGTGGTTGGTTTTTTGTACATTATTTTTGGTTAAATTATTTGCTACAGCGTTTGAATATCTTGACAAAACTTCTATAGTTTTCACAATTTTTTCTTACTTTTCAAGCGCAGGCTAAAACCAAATTGTTCGGTTAATGTTCAGAGAGTTTGTCTTTGCTAAAAGCTAAGGCTGGCTAATATACGTATACCTACATCTTGGCTGGCTCATGAGAACCAGATTTTGAACATTGGTGTCCAAATCCTAGTATTACTTATCTGTGCTACTACCGTCGATATCTGTATATTTCTTGTCTGTGTTTAAAGCTTAATGTAAACGTAGACGATAAAATGTTAAAATCAATGCCATATATATAATTTGGAGACAGTTGGCCATTCTATTATCAACTCTTCAAACAAAACTTTACACAACTTTCTGCTAACGTACTAACTGCTAAAATCAAAAATATGATTGTGACTGGACTGATAGCTGAAATTGAAATGCATAAGCTGGCACGCGCAGACTCCTAAAATTTAAGAAATAACAAGTAAAAAAGCTAGTCTACGACCAATTTCTATGATACCTTAGATGAATAAAATTTCGTATGGTTACTGATCTATGCTAGTTTGATTTTTGAAGTGGTTTTACGGATATATTTCTAGAACGATTCGTCGGACAGAAGAAATGATTTTAAGTGCCCGATTTAGTCCATTTTTGAAATTTTATTTGCTAGTATTATGAAAACACCATGTACCAATTTTCAGCTCTCTATGTCGATGCGTTCTCAGACAGTGTCCAAATATATAGTGGAAAACGAAAGTTTTATATGGCAACCCTACGAAGGGTTGCCCGCTTTGTCTCATTTTCGAACTTAATTTTACTTTTTTTTAAAGTCTGCCTACAATATTTGAGCTCTCCAAGTATCCGCGTTCTGGAATTATCGTGCGCACAGACGGACGGACAGACGGACGGACAGACAGATGGACAGACGGACGGACATACAAAAATTAAAATCACTTTTAATATTATGCGTGGGTGTTCAATCCATTTTCCTCTAGCATAATTATTTCGAGGTGTTACAAACGGTATGACAAACTTAGTGTTGTATAGATTTCATCTAGGGTATAAAAACGGTGGAACTGGTGAAAAGAAAGCAAAAGCTATCCAGTTTCAAGACATTACGAATCTTAAAAAATAAGAATTTAGTGAAGACGTTTCGAAAAACAAGAAACTTAATGGAAATCGAATAGTCTGCTTGGTGAATGACTGACCAAATATTTTCGGGTGGGAGGGCGGAAACTATTACATGGTAACGATTTAGAAAACTAAATAAATTAATTTACTAGATATTAAGTATTGAAAATGTTTGCGATTTTCTTTAATATTCGAATGGTGTACATGAATGCTACTTATTTTTTGGCCGATATGGTCTGCTTATACGATACTGATTAAGATATGAACAATGAGCTTGCTGATTTAAGGAATTTTAGAAAGATTTATTCAATGTAAAAATTCAATTTGCTCCAAGTAAATAAATCTTTTCCTTTGCAAGAAATGTGGAATTCTTTTTATATTATATATAAATAAATCATAGGGTGTAGTCAGTTTATCAGTCCGTTTGTAAGACTTTGAAATAATGATGGTGGAGCAAAATGGATTGAACACCCACGCATAATATTAAAAATTATTTTAATTTTTTTATGTCCGGTCCGTCTGCCCTTCTGTCCGTCGGTCCGCGTATTCGTCTGTCCTCACGATAACTCGAGAGCACGTGTACTTAGAGAGCTGCAATTTTCCACGCTGGCCTTTGAACCAAAACATAAATTTCAGTTCGAAAATGGGACAAATCGGGTAACTACTTTTTGGCGTTGCTATACAAAAATTTCGCTTTTCACTATATATTTCAACACTGACTGAGAACGCGTACATGTAGAGAGCTGAAATTTTGTGCACGACGTTTTCATAAGAAAGAAAAGTAATTATAATTTTACAAATATGGTCAATCTGGCAACCCCTTCTTGGTGTTTCCATATAAAAATTAGGATTTTTAAGTATACTTGAAAACGGTCGTATGAAAATGTTCCTAATCATTTTTACTGTTCGACAAAACTGTTCCAGAAATAAATATATGCGAAAAACCGCGTCAACAATCCAACTTGCACAGAGAGGTGACAATACGATATCACATACAGGCGTTCATCTAGGGTATTATCAGTATTGGTCTTAGACCCATTCTAGCTTTTTTACTTGTATGTAATCTATCTATGTATATCCATGTAGGTGCTGAATTTCTAAATTCATCTATATTTTAATATCTTTAATATCTAGTGTACCTACGTGAATGCTTAACTCCATTCCCAAGAAAGAAAAAGACTAGATCAACCCTTTTAATCCACTACACATGCAGATGTGTGTATATTCGGGCGATTTAAATAAGAAAACCTTTTGGGATAGGGCAGGCTTTGTCGAGGTTTCGGTGTCAGAGAGCAGTGAAACAACGAACAGTTTTCAATTGTTTCCCATTCTTTATTATAATTCTCGGTGATGTTATTGCGCATTCGGAGCCAAAGAAGGATGGGGCCTCACTTATGAGTTAGTATAAGTCATCAACATTCAATCAATTTTTGGATACCTGGTCAGTCAGTATTCGGCGATCGGACAATAAGCAATAAAATGGAGACAAACGGCGACGAGCATTACATTAAACCTTTTCTATTTGTTAATTTGAGTTTTGTTAGTCATTCAAATTATTGTGAAATTGACAAAATGAAAATCTCCGTGCGTTTGAAAAATAAAGTTAGATACACATTTGAGAACAATTATTTACGTTATTATTACGCACTAATAAGGAGATTATATAAATCTTTTTTTTTCTATTTTCAATGTTTTCAGGAGGGCGCCATATTGGAAAACGTTTCCTGACTGAAGCATACTCACTCTAAGTAAAGTTTTAACTTGACGCATAATGAAAAATCTCCCTTCACAGCTGGCCGAGCTCAAAAAACCAATATCAATTTTATGTGGTTAGATCTCTTCCAATAAAAATCACTGGCACAACATTTTTCGCGCGTTGGGCACATTTCTGTATACCATAGCAAGCTAGCATATTTTTTTGTAGATTACCTTCTCGCGGTTTTAATGTCGTGTACGTATATATCCCACACTATCATGCATACGCGTATTTATTTTTCAAGCTGCGCAACGTGATAGGTTATGTAACTAAAAGTAGGGTACGAAAATGCGCCAACAAACAATGAATTGGTGTAAAAAAACAACAATCTTTTGCAAACTATAATTGGCATATACAACAATTTTATCATTGTAGAATAACAACATTAGTTGTAATGTAATAACTGAGTAAGATATTGTTGAGCATTACTTCTTGTACGGCTGAACATTGTTTTGGTTAGTCAACTATTGTAATTGTAAGATTTCAACATAAAGTTATTATGACATCATATTTTACTATATTAAAATTTTTCAATTAATTGATAATTATGGTGGTAATTGCATGAGAGGAAAAATATAAGTTGTAATATATTAAAACAAAATAAATTGTATGAAAAATAACTTTATTACAGTGAATTTATTTATATGTATTTTGTGAAAAAAATTGTTTTGTTTTAAAAGTACCTACATTATTGGCTAGAAATAAGTTTTTACATGTGAATTGGTAGGACATCAAAGGAATCAATAGACATTACGAAAAATTGTTCCTTGCTATCAGAAACAATGTAAGAATAAATATGTCTTACAAAATGACTTATCATTGTGGAATTTTTTGATCTTCGGCTTTATGCCAGAAACTGATAATACCTCGGTACTTGTCTTTTAATTTTCTCCGCTCATATGCAGTAGGTTGAGAATTGCCTGTAGACTCTTATATTGTACGGGTCTCGAAAGAGTAAACAACTCATTACCGCTTTCGACCTATATTATCTTTTTCTGCAATTAAATGTATTTGCTGATTAGTATCAAGAATAATTTCGATTATTTTAAATAAATTTTTGACCACATTCTCTTGGTTTTGAATTACAAATTTATTTTAAAAATACTTTCTACCTTTATGTATAATCTTTTACCACAATATGTAATTTAAAATATCCGAACGGCATGCTTTTCCATTTTTATTGAACATCTGGTCATTGCTCGGTTCTAACTTGCAGCCATGCTATATAATTTTGTGTTTCTAAAAAAATTATTTTTTTTATTATTATTAAATGTAGTAAGTAATTATAAATAAAACAAAAGAAAATACCAAGCTTTTGAGGGGGATCCTCTTTCTCTGCTTAAATTTGCTTTATTATATCTTTGGAAGAGGATTTATACTCTCAATCTAATAAACCGATTTTTCTTGATCTATTTCTGGAGTTGAAATAAGAACTATTTAATATCCCTGACGGAGTTTCTCTTGAATTTGGTGCTTCCTTATTTCTAAATTAGAAACGCTTAATATACCGGGTCATCATTAAATCTTCTTCCAATTTCCTTGCGTATTTCTCTAAAAATTTTCCCATGTAATTTCCTTTTTATATTATGCCAAAGCACTGTTGATTCAATCAAATACTTTTTGAAACTTTTCTAAGTTTTCCATATTAGTAAACATAACTTTTAAAAATGATTTTCGCGACAGCGTACTTAGCTCAAGCACAGTAAACTTCTAAATGAGCTCTGTCCCATAATAACAACAAATTCTTCATCAATAGTTATTTGATTTGTTTTCAACAATAAATGTTGGTGATTTTATACGTCCGTTATCAGTTGAACTTAAGCATTGCAACCTTCACCACAAACATTGTAATCTTTAACAACAATTTCATTAAATTTAAATAAGACACATTGACACGTAACAACGTTGTAGTTGCTAAATTTAAGACTATTAAATAATTGCAATTGGGACCACTGTTACGTAACAACGTTTACTTGTTAAATTTTTCACTCTAACCGTAAATCAATATACACAGAATATAGTAATACATAATAGGTACTTTTAACAATTACGGGTTTGTTAACATTAAAAATAAAGGTATTTACTTTTAACAGTGTTCCGTAGATTGTTAACGAACAATTTATTTGGTTTAAAAAAGTCAACGGAATTTCTCTGAGTGTAAAAGGACTTATATTAAAGCAAGCTTACTCAGTGCTACTCGATTCTTTGAGTATCTTAAATGGAATCAGGACCCAAGTTTTCTTTGGATGTATACGCTAAGTTACTTATAGTGTTTTACTTTATTTCCCGAAGTATCAATTGCTTAGAGTTGCTAATATAGCTTTTGTTTCATAATGTAACATAATAAGAATATTATTGAATTTTTTAATTGCGCATTTAATATTTCCTCCTTACAAAGATAATCAGCCTTTTTCTTTTATCCGATGGGGCCGGTATCGAAATATCTTAAAACGCATTTTTTCCAGAAAATTAAAGATAGTTTTACGAAATTTTTACAATGTCATTGATATCAAAAGTTATCAATTGAAATTATCGCACAAAATGTCAAATTAGTATCGCATGATTTCCCCTACGGAATATATCTTTACACGCCTTCGTCAAAATTCAGTGGAATCAGAGCAACCTCAGAACAGTCTTTAAAATTTCATTTTCGATTCTGATCTCAACGGATACAATTTAATTAGGATTAAGATTGTACGAATTGACCAATTTTTTTTTAAAGGATTTCTTATAATTTCCTGGGCTATGCTAGTCCGCACTCGGGGGGGGGGGGGGCAGATCCACCCTGGCCCCTACCTAGTTACTCCGATGCTCTTGCAGCTCTTCATAAGGTTGCCAAACAAAAATTTCCATACTTTTGGGGTTTTCATGAATAGTGGGAAAACAGTTAGAAGACGTTTTTAGTGTAGTGACGGTTATTTGGAATATAATAAAATAATTAAAAAACGAGTTTTCAAACAAAACTGACGCCAAGCCGCATGAAAAGTAGAAAATAAACTTTTCTTAACACACAGAGGAGCACTCTGATTATATTCGCTGACAATCACCGATATATTTCAAGTATGATCAATCAGAGGTAAAAAGTGATTTGATTCATGAAGAGAAAGAATATTCAAGAGAAATGTCCCAATCAAAAAATCTGAGTCCACCTCTGTGTAAGAAGAAAAGTTTATTTTCTACTTTTTCATGCTGCTTGGCCTCAGTTTTGTTTGAAAACTCGTTTTTTACTTATTTTATTTTCTGTTTTTCACGTTAACTAAATTGTTCTAATATCAATTTAACCAAACTTAATCATATTTTTACTTAATTCTAATTTAATTTTAGTTTCTTACTTTCTTTCTAATTTTCCGTTTTCCTTTTAATTTTCCGTTTTCCTTTAATTTTTCTTATATTTGTCCTTATATTTCTTTCTTTCTTCTTTATTTTGAGTCAATTTTTGAATATTCGCAGTAAATTTTTTTTTGCGTCCATACGACTTGAGAGTTTCCATACGACTGACCGTACTTCGAACAAAATCCGAACAGTTTCGATAACTCGGATTACGGTTTACCGAGGTTTCGAAAAATTTGAAATTTTGAAGGCAGTTACGATGAGATGATTGGAAGTCAGCACCGTGGTTGCCTGGAACTTTTTGTTGAGCTTATCATCACCGACATTTTAAGTCGTGTTTGGTGCCGATCCGAAAACAAAAAATTTTCGAGTATCAAATCGGTACTGCAACGGTTTTCTGAAATTCATATTATGTTTTAAACAGCGCTTTTTACCTGTATTCCAACTTGATCCCATATAACATGAATTTTCCCGATTTTCCATGTTTTCGACAGCCTTTTCCTACTTCTATGAATTTTTTTTTTTAAAATTATACATGAATTTTCCCAGTAGGACGGAAAAAAATGATTCCGCATAGCTTATAAAACTTTTTTGTCGGAAAATATTCCGAAAAAGTCGGAAAATTCCGGAAATTTTCTCAAAATTTTCCAGGAAAATTGGAAAATTCTGCTTTTTCCCTGAAACAGATTTATCACTAATCATATCGATGAAAATTTTTCCGATGATTTTCCCGCTTTTCCGGGTTTTCCATGGAGTTTTCCACAAGAACAACTTTATGCAACTCATTTCGCTCTACAACTTTGTCTTAGGTTGCAAAACGCTCAAACGCTTCCTTGGTCGAAAAACTCCGGAAAAGCGTTTTACATGAATTTTCCTAGATTTTTTCTGCAAGTTTTCACCATTGTCGGAGAGAAAGTAATGATCCCAATTGATAGGGAACTTTATCCTGCAGAATTTAGAAAACTTTTTTACCGGAAAATTTTCCGGAAAAGTCGGAAAATTCCGGAAAATTTATTCGTAAAAATCGGAAAACTGCATTTTTCCTGAAACTGATTTATCACTATTCAAATTTGTACCAAATTTTCAAATGATTTTTCCCGATTTTCCGGGTTTTCCATAGATTCAATTGTCACATGAACCTGTGTGCCAAATTTCAGCTCGCTGTGATGACGAGAAGTGTGTCGAAAATAGTAAAAAAGAAATATATAAATAAATATGCAGACAGACAAATTCGTGTACGAGTTAAAGGGACGCGCTGGCCTCAAAAACCAATGAAATCTGACATATTAATTTTTACTTTCCGATAAACTGTTCTAGGAGAAAATACTAAAAACCATTTTAACGATCTAATTTGCATATTTTCAAAACAGAGGGATGGCTCTATTAACGTGCATTCATTAAGGGTATCAACAATAAATAATAATAATATATATATGTATATAGTATTATAATTTGTACCGAATCATATTTCAACTTATGTATAGGTCATTTTCTTATATTTTCAACGGAAATATCTAGAATCTTTCATCGCTTTTTTGTATGTGCGTCGTTATTGTTAAGCATTGGCAAAGACAAAAGAAAACTCTATGTAAATTTCATATGCTTGTAATCCTTAGTTTATAAATTTAGGGACAACATAAGAAGCAGATGTATAATGCAAAACTGGAAATGGAAACAACATTTGAATACCCGTCATCATTCATGAACACTTGCGTTAAATTCAAACAGGCCCAAATAATATTTGCTCTTCAATGAATAGACAAGCAGTACGGTTGAGGGGAGTGGGGCGGTGAAGAGGTACAGGAGAGTATGGAGAGATGGGTGTCATATCATGTATAGACTCGTTTATTTTTGCTGTCGTCGAACATTTACCGAGGCTTACACCTCACATATATGGGACCCTTCGTCCGTCATATACGGCCTCTGAAGTTATGAAATCTGCTAAGGCATTTGTGTCAACATTTTCGACATTTTCATATTTGAAAAATTTCGTGCCTTAAAAGTTTTGTTTGGTTTCCTTAAGTCTCATCGTCAAATATGTAGAATTCCGTGATGTGGGGTATTGCGAAGAATGGAGGCTGTGTGTTGTGTACTATGTTACTTACAGTACATAAATGATTGTCATTACCATTGTCTGCGGGCCTGAGTAATCGCAATTATAAAATGATGATGTTTTCACTCTGTTTTCAGTTGATGAGGTTCGGCTGTGAGTTATTATTGGAGGAACTTTCATTTCATCCTCATTAAATTTTGATTTATTGCGAGTAGAAAATTTTGAAATTAATGGGGAGGGCTTAAAATGTTTGTACAAGATTTACAATTACCCCTAAATGTGTTCTTACAGGATATTATATTCGAATTAGCAATTTTCTTATTTTATAATTTATTAAAATTATTTTCTCTGCAACCAACTTTTTTTTTTCTCTATACATCTACATGTGTACAGCACAATTATTATGAATTGAGGCATTTGTATACATTCATATCTTATGCAATAAACTGGAAAAAGTAGCTAACTTGTTGTTGTGTTGCTAAATTCAGCCAAGCTTAGATTCGGATGTAATTACTTAGTAGCGATTCGTCCTTACAATACAGCCACTATTAGCTAATTGGGCTAGTCCCACAGTTCTTTCAGCGCAATATCCTGTTGAATAAAATCAAATAATGAAAGCCAAAAACCTGAAATCTATATTGTGCTATTGCCTCTTATGCACAGGAGATCTTGTCCGATATTTCATCTTCTTCGAGACATAGTCTTTCCGGGGCAGATTTTTGCTGGATCTGCAATGTCCAAAAACAGGACTTATGTAATAATTATTATTTAGTTCCTAGACAGTTCTAGGAGCTCTGGAGTATTCCTTATCTTCTCTTTTCGAAAATGAACCTCTGAAGTCTACAGCTACTGGATTTGATTATAAATTTAGTTATATTATTTTACGATGTACTAAGATATTGGAAAATAATTTTGCGTAGTTTATTTTATAAAAATTAATTTGTAAACCTTTATCGTGATAAAAAGTGAATGATAAAATTGGTTTTTGTGCATTTTAATTCTCAAAAGCTTTCCTAGATGGCGTTAGGCTCCAGTACAAAATGTCAAACAAATTTTTCTTGTGTAGCTCTAAAAATGAGTATCTATCCTACACTTATGCACATAATGTATATTTACAGCTCAGCATAGCGCAAGCGCAGCTCGTTTGCTGGAAGCTGTGGGTGCAATTTTTTTGTTTGAGTGGATTTGGAGTGCAATGAGAGAAAAGGGAAAATATTTGTTAATATTTTTCGTTTATGGTTTAGTTAAAAAGAGACGTAAGATATTTATTTAGAATAAAAGTCGAGGGAGAATTATTTGGATTTTTTCTCTTTTCACTTTTTTATTGCATATTTGTTTGAGATTTAGAATTTGTTTTGGAATCCATGCAAATACCCGGATTTTTTTTTCTCTAGGTGCATTCAGCGAACAAATTAATTATAGTGATCAAAAGGGTACATTCTGGTGCACAATTTTGAATAGTACTTTAGTTTATATATTGCTGAGATTTTATTAGCTTGGGATAATCTTATGTTTCTAGGACAATTACGAATGGATTTATTTTAAAATTGTTTGGACTAGAAAAGGATTTCTTAAATTGAAAACAATCTATATTATTCAGATAACTTTTTAATCAAAACTATTTTATGATTTTGCTAAGTAAGATATATAATAAGTGTAGCCTTTGGAAAGGTAAGGATTTAAGTTTAAAATTACCGGCAGACTACTTATTTTCCTAAACTACTATTCAGTTTGGTCTCCATAGCATATATAAAATCAATGCCTAGTCACTTTACCACAAGTATCAATATAGAACACTTCAAGAATGACAAAATCCTAAAAAAATTAATGGTTCACTATTTTTGGTCTGTTGTCGGCCCGGCCACCAATAGCGCGTCAATTTTCCAAAGAAAGGATTTCAAGTAAATGTCTGCTTTTCTACTCTCGTATAAAATTCGTAGCGGTCCAGACTAAGTACTCATATTAAAACTAATCCAACTGTTTGTCAACCACCAATATACAAATTCTAAAGAAAAAATTTCGAATCAGTTTCTAAAAAAATATGATGCCCCATATTTAATCCAGTTTATTCGAACCGCTGTGTATATACATACATAGAAGACAAGGGATATTGTATAAAGATCAAAGCAATAATGAAGTTACAAAAACAGTTCACGCAATTAAATTCCAAATATAAACAAGAACAACATTATATCCTTCGGTTTCCATATCGCAGAATTGTTTTCTAGGGGAGAATATAGCAGAAACAATTTTTGCCATGTCAATACATCATTAAGTGCTGCTGATAGAATAGGTTATATACTGCTTCTGCGTGTGGTACTGAATCAAAAGCTTTGTACGAACGCTCACGCTACTACTACAACTATATAGTTAAATTCAAGCTCGGAGTCGAGAGCTTTATTTTCTGCAATTTAGCATTACGCTTATTGCGTGAGACAGAGTAAAGGTTGTCACATATTACATCTCCCTGCGTGATGATAGGTAGTAGCAGTGATTTAGCTAAGTGAATCAATGCGCTGCACCAAAGTTTACGGAGGCTTACATATACCCTTGAAACCATGCTGTTGATATGATCAATTCATGTTAAATTTTTATTTATGATAATACCCAAAATTTTTAGTTTTTCTAGAAATAGTATAGGCGTCGAACGAATATATAATGGAGAAAATGTACTAGTATTAATAGACTTTCTGAATAGTACTATAGCTTAAGACTTATTAGGAATTAACTTTAAATTACTTTTCAGTGCTCAATCGGATGCAGTCCTTAGTAAGCCCACAAGAACAATTCAGATTTCTGAACATCATCTGCGATATATTAAAATGTTGACAAATTTGAGAATGTCAGGAAGATTGTTTAAATAACAAGTAAACAAGCTCGGTTAGAATATAGAGCCCTGAGGAACTCCCGAAAGTAGGCCAGGGAAATCAGACGTCTTGGATTTAAATATTGCCCTCTGTTTACGGTTTTACAAAAAGCTTTCAATAAGATTCAGAGCAGTCGAATCAAAATTATAAAAGCTCTTCAACCTCAACCTGCAAAGTAGACGATTGTAATTGACGGTATGTAAAGCCTTGGAGAAATTCAGCAGAGTAAGTACATCAATCATCAGTTAATTCGATAAGAGCAGTAGCGAAACTATGATTAGACTTAAAGATACTTTGCCAAGAGGACAAAAGCTCATTGGCATCAATGAATTCAATGATACTTGATGGAAATTAAAAATATATGTTATGAACGGAAGAATGCATGGAAGCAGAAGTTTAATAATCAGGTCCAACCGGATTGGGTTTAATAGATTTTCTGGCAGCAAGGACTTCACCTTCAATGACATTACGAAGCAATTCCGCACTACTAATCTTGGCTCAATATCAGAAACTGAAATAGAAGATGTGTCGAAATCCAAAAAAATCTGGTTAAGAACATTACGATCAGAAACAATTTACTTATTTACTCCAATCGCTTGCAATTTTTTCCATATTGTTTTGGGAGGGACTTCTGAGCTTAATTTGTTAGCATAATAATACTGTTTTGTTTGCCGTACAGTAGGCGTTGTTCTGTTCCTTAGTACCGGAAAAACTGCCCAGTTGGAAGAAGACTTGCTCCTTTTCTAATGTCTCGATATTTAATTAGTTTTTCTACATGTTGGAACAACCAGGGACGCTTCGGTTTCCTGACATTAAACCTTCGGCGAGGAACGTATTTACCAAACAAATACATCACTAGCTCATTCAAATGACTGACTTGATAATTTAATCATGTATATCATAAGCCCAATACCATCACAGAGAAAATTCATCTTTAAGCAGTATAGGTAAATTGAGTTCACCATAGTCTCTATATTGAAAACAATTATTTGTTCCGCTATGCGGACGGTCCAAGTTGTAGTTCAGAAACAGCAAATCATGATCGAAGATTCTCGGAATGGATGCGAAGCTACCAAGGAAAAGGTCCAGAAACGTTGCAATAGTAGGCTATCTCGTGTTGGTTCTTTGTTTAGAATTTTAAGCTCAACTAGATGTAAGTTTGAGAGAAAGTTTGAATTTGCAATTCGTCAAGAAGATTGAGATTAAAGTCCACTCCGATTTTTAAATGAGGATAAGCTGAACAAATTTCGGAGAGAGTTTCGTATAATAGAGATAAGTTAGTAACATCCCAAGTAACAATTTTAGTTTTAATATAGCCTACATAACGCTGTCTATACTATTTCATAAAACTTGTAATAAAGCTATATAGGCAAGCCAATAATAATATGACCATAAAAAACATCTTATAAAACTAAAAGGGCCCACGCTACAATAAGCTGTGAGGGCCTATTTTTAAAACTAAAGCCTTATTGGTCTTATCTGGCTTACTCTTTGCGATGATTTATAGTCCTCTATAAAACCTTTTATAAAACTAAAAGCGTAATTTGAACTCACCAACCTATCCGCATAACGTTATCAAAACCATCATAAAACTACTCCTCAATCCTTTTTTAAGATAAAAAGGCATTGGAAATACTATTTCAGCAAAACTTTTAGACTTGAAACTTCTAAATAAAAGTGATCTTTAAATCCATAATAATAATAATGGAACCAAATAGATTTATATGTTCCACTTTATAATAAATTAATATGTTGAAATAAAATTCAGTTTTAACAGGTCAATGTAGCAAATTTTACGGCGATTGAAAATTTACTGATTATATCACACAGGATAGCTCGAAAAATAATAACGCGCCTCAGAAATAATTGAAATTAGGAAAAGTTTAGAAATAATTGTAAAATAATTTTTTTTTATTTACACTATATTTAATTTTAATATTATTTTAAGTACGTTCGGAATTGAAAAAATAGTTTGAAAATGATATCCGCTAGTTCTGATACGGCTTAAATTCCTGAAAATAATTAATTTAAAAATAATGCATTTTAAGCATAAAATGGCGATTTCATATTAAAGCCTATTTGCGACTTGTACAGCCGTAATAAAACCGTTTGATCTTAGGATGGATGCTATTAAAACAATTCATTCTTTTGTAAATCCATTTGGTTTTAAGTAAAACCCTTCTGAGTGATCCTAGACTGATAGAATGCCATTTGCTATTAAATAAAACGATTTAGTTTTGTATAAACGCATTATAAAACTTAGTGTACTTATGACACTTTTATGTTTGTATACGTATTTGCAATCGAACATATATCTTGCTTCTGACCTTTACCATGCTTTTATACTATTTACAAGGCTAATAGTACCAATAGGCATTGTTCGTACGAAGCATTTTGTATTAATTTGAATGCATACATTTCGGAGAATTTTTAAATTTTTAATTTATAAAGGCAAAATAAATTTGTTTGACTTTAATATAGTTGCTAATAAAACTGTTCGCTCTTTTTCAAATCTATTTGATCTCAGTTAAAACCATTTTAGGTCTATTGAGACGCAAATAATGTTACTTGCTCTTGCATAAATCCATTTAGTTTTATATGTATCCGCGATGAAACTTATTTCGACTTGTCGATTTCTTCTTGACGTCTAACCATTTATAATCTAATTTATAACCTATCATCCGAAAGCTGTCTCATCTCTTTAAAGCAAGATCATCGTTTAACCTTTACCGTTTTTTTAAAGAAGCATTAATTTCTGATTCACCGTCACTAAGCATTTTTGGGATTAATATTTCCAGTAAGTTAAGCTGGACAGATAATATCTTTAATGTTGCCAAGGAAGCATAGAAATATCTTGGATTTCTCAAAAGGTGTAAGAAATGTTTTCCCCGTCAAATCTAGCGCTACAAGTATTATATCAGACCTAGAATGGAATACAATATTCTTGCATATTACATGACGAAGACACTTGGAAAGACGTACTAGGTTTATACGGCATTTTACTAAGTCTCTTAATCTTAAAATGATTTTGTGAATGAATTTTGAAATGCATTCTTAAAATCTCTGTGTATAATAGTTTTATGATACATTGCTACATAGCCCAGTAGCTCTCTAGGCCAAATTGTCCCTTAAATTTGACTTAAAGTAGCCGTCCGTGCTTCAATATAACCTTCATGAGTCTTATTTTTAAGTTTTATCAAAGCTTAATACAATAGTCTTGGCGAATGCTATAAAACCTTAATAAAATCAAGTAGTATTTAATTCCTATTTTGGTGCTTAATGGTTTTATCCTAGTTGAATTGATGACAGCTATAAAATTTTTATAAGTACAAATGGACTTAAATGCTAAATAATTTTATTACCACTCTCCAGGAGGTTTTTAAAACATCACAATAAAATCAATTGTTCTAGAAGACCAATTGGCATGACTTACAATAACCATAAAACTATTTAGGAACTTCAAAACCTAAATAAAACAATTATAAAACCTGAGTAAATCTAAATAGCATATAAATTGTTACTTGAGATAGGATGGCTTATATACAGAGCCCACAAGACATTTGTTTTCTACGCTAAAGAGTTCAAGAAATATGAACTCTACTTCATTTGTATCTGACGTTGTAATTATTTTGCAGGAGCTGTTCTCCCTAATGTATATTGCGACCTCACCCCCGCTCCACAATGTTCGGTTCCACCAGTATAACTTAAAGCCAGGAATATGAACTAGAGAATCAGGGATATGCGGTTTTAACCAAGATTCTGACGCACAAATGAAATCAACCTTGTAGTCCAAGAATATGCTCACAAGTTCGTCAATACTACCAATAAGACTGCGTGCATTAACATTACACACTTTCAATCCAGGTGA
Source organism: Dioctria rufipes (assembly GCA_963924295.1). Classification (NCBI taxonomy): domain Eukaryota; kingdom Metazoa; phylum Arthropoda; class Insecta; order Diptera; family Asilidae; genus Dioctria; species Dioctria rufipes. The sequence continues at coordinate 127,916,679 of OZ002743.1, forward strand.
TTGTTTAGCAAGTAAACGTAACATAACATTAGTACAATTTATGCCGTTCATGCCACCATCCGCAAGGTCATCACCCGGGACAACCAGCAAGCGTGACACGAAAAGGGCAAGAGGACATAAAAGGACCACCGAAAATACACCATACACATTACCATGAAAGTTGAAAACAACATGATTATTCTAGATAACAATATAAGAAAAGTTATTACTATGAGTAAAAGAAAGAAAAGGAAAGAAAATAATTAACTCTTGATTGTAAATACTCAATACAGTATGCTCAGTAGCCTCAAGTTGATGTAGATCTATAATTTATGACGCCTCTGAAAAAGAAAGTTTGAGTTGATGCAGGTTAGTAACTTTGCATAGCTCCACAGAAGTTGCACTCCTCACAAGAATAAAGCCATTCAAAATGAAAACATCAGCCAGCGCTTCCCTTCAGCTTACATTCGTCTAGCCTGTAGAAAAATTATACAGTCCAAAGGCGTTAGAAAGTGATTAATGAATATTCGGCTCATCTTTTGAATGTCATCCAGCGACAGAGAACTCAGTTTTCTGTAGTTAATGTAAAAGCAATTTTTTTTAATTTTTTGTAAGAAATTTGATAACAATAGTTGGAGCCCCGGTATTATTCCTAGTGCGGTGTCTGTAGGTGTCGACATATTTTGAAGGAGTGTGATTTAGTTTATGATTTTTTAGTTATGATATTAATATGTTAAAATTCCTTACCATTTTGAGTTTTGCACATAATCAGTGACTGAATGTGACAGGATTTCTTTTCCTAAATTCCTTCATTTATCTTGATTTTTTCCTCGCAAAATATTTGTCCTGAGTTATAACACCACAGACTGAAAGTTTTACCACTTTTTCGCGTATTTCTCCTGAGATTCTTTTTTTTTTCTTGCATAATGTCAGCTTGTCGCTGTGTGACCCTAAATCTCGGCTGTATTTTACTTATTTGTTGAAAAAGAAGAGAAATCGAGTAAATTTATTTATTTCCACAAATTTCATCAATGGCTGACTACCACAAAACTAAAGCAAAATAAGGTCAAATTAGTACAATCCGATTTAAATAAGGTTTAAATAAAAGATGATAACATATTAGAAAAATACAGACTAAAAATGAGAATAAATAGAAAAAAAAAATACATCAAGGAGGCTGACTATTCAAGACACGCTTTAATTGAGCTTTAGGCATATACATATGTATAGATCGAGTTCGTGTGATTGAATATTAAAAAAATGAGACATCGAGAGCATTTTGAGTATATCAGCGTAAGGTGGCAAAACTACAGGGTCACTCCAAGGAAGGTCACTAAAAACAAATTTAAGAAATCTGCGCTAGACCGCCTCTATCCGATTAATATGGACAGAGTAAAATGGCTCCCAAACAAAACTAGCATACCCCAATAGCGGCCTAAGAAAAGTTTATAATAGAGGATCTTGGTTACAAGCGAAAGTTTGGAATCAAAAATAACGCCCAGATCTTTAGTACTGTTAAGTCTGGACCATAAACTTCCATTGATAAAGTAGTACAGATATGAAGGACTACGCTTACGATAGAACACAACAAAACACTTATCAACATTCAAAGGAAGAAAATTCTTCGAACACCAGGAATAGAAGGCATTCAAGTCAAAATTAATCATAGCACAGTCATCGCCATTCGAGATAGTTCGAAAAATCTTGACATCGTCAGCATAACGAAGAATGTTGCTATGAGATAGTAACAAGTGAATATCATTGGCATAAATGACAAACAACAAATGTCCTATATGGATACCCTGGGATAGTCCAGAAATATTAAGGATGTTTCTGGATAGTTTACCCTGAAAAGAGCCTTGCTGGGTGCGGTTAGATAGATAACAGGTAAACCAAAATAGGAACCGATGAGGAAAACCTAGCAAAGTAAGCTTATGTAAGAATATCTTATGGCTAACCCTGTCGAATGCCTTACTAAAGTCAGTTTAGATACAGTCAACTTGTTTTCCTGCATCGATGGCTGGCTTATAGTGTTTAGAAAACTCTAATAAGTTGGTAGTTGTAGACTCACCCCTAGTAAACCCATGCTAGAAATTACCTATAAACGGCTTAGAGTGGAAACAGAGCTTATCATAAACAATAGCCTTAAAAATTTTATGAATAGTTAAAGGATTAGCAACTGGTCTATAATTAGTTGTGTTATTTCCGTTCCCTTTTTTTATGATGTGGAGAAATTAGAGAGTCTTTCCATAACTTAGCAAAGACGTCAGATTGACAGGACAATTTAAACAATTGGCATCAGGTGGGGATAAGCGGAATGCTTCATTACTTCAATAAAGAAGATGGCATGCCGTATAGACTAGGTAAAAAGCTATCCGCCAATTTCTAAATATGTTTCCAAATTGTGGCATTGTCACAAACAAAATCTTTCAATTCAAAAGAGGTCGAAGGAAGCATCGTCAAGTGAGTAAAATCGCTAAAATTAATATCACTAAAAGAGGATTCAGGAAAATCAGCAAACAAATTGGCAATAATTATGGAGGCAGCACTATGCTGAGATGAGAATCTATCAGAATTGCTGTTAGAATTAACACATCACCAGAATTGTTTAGTACGATCGAGTAAAGAAGTATTCAATTTCGATATGTACAACTTATAAAAGGCTACAGAAGCATCCATAAACCGTCCGTTATGATATGTGTAAATCAGATAGTCATCGTCATCTCTTCCATGCTTTAGTTTTCAAATTCTTAAAATGGCGTATTGAAGAATTAAGCCATGGCTGATTAAGACTTTTAGTTCTAGAACTAGAATTGTATAGCTTTTGAAATTAAAAACAGAAAAGTAGAGTCATAGAATGAGTTAACAGAATTACCGATATCTCGTTCATTGAGTAAATTACTCCAGTCATGGCTAGACAACCAATAGTCAACCCTGGAATAGTCAGCTTTAACATAATTGAAGTAATAACCATCAGAATAAGATATATTCAAACATATAGGATTAAAACAGAATACATATAACATGAACAGCTAGATGTAGAGTAGACTCTGGAAGCAAAGGTGCCAAACATTTCTTTGCCGTAGTACCACAACAAACTGCAGGGAAACCAAGTCAAGTAATCTACCCGAGTCATTCGAAATGCCATTGCGCTGGAAAAGATCTGCAAAAACGATACTGTTAATGAAGCGCGGATAGTGCTGAGGAGCAGAAATATAAGCTGGCCGAAAACTTTCCTCACCAGACACGAATTGCCACGTAACAGTCGGCATAGGTTCATTCGTTGATTGTTGAGCCCGATTTTCTGCATCGTCGATTTTTGCGACTAAGAACTAATGAAAGCCGTAATCGTTATAAGACAATTAGAAATAAAGTAAATTCCAAGATTCGTGTAGCTAAATTTTGCTATTTCAAATGCAGGTTTGACATTAATCTGCCTCCAAAAAGACTGTGGAACAATTTAAATCGCTCAGGTATTTTTCGAAAAGATTCAGATGCATATGAACTAGATCCTAATACCTTAAATGTTCATTTTACATCAACACAATCTGATTTCCGCCACAGCTTCTGAAGATTTTGTTAACGGAAATGCAGGTGAGGCTCATAAGGACGGTCTTAGTTTCCGTTGTGTTGATATCGAAGAAGTCAGTAAAGGTTTCCATTCAATAAAATATGAAGCAGTGGGTCCAGATAGAGTTCCTCCCAAATTTGTCAAGATAGTTCTACTTCATATAATTCATTCTGTATGAATATCTTTAATGCTTGCTTGACAACTTCTGAATTTTCCACTTGTTGGAAAGTCGCAATTGTGCGGCCAATAGCTAGAATTAGTAATCCAAGTAACGTAACTGACTACAGGCCAATAAGTGTATTATGCTATCTTTCAAAGGCCCTTGAGAAGATAATTTACTCCCAAATAATTGAGAACTTGGAAAGCAAAAACCTCCTAACTCCCTGGCAATCGGGCTTCCGTGCTTTCCATAGTTGTTAAACCGCTTTGTTAAAAGTCACCAGTGATATTCGTAAAATTTTAGATAGCAATGACCTTGCAGTGTTGATCCTACTTGATTTTTCAAAAGCTTTCGACAATGTCAATCATCGTAAGTTACTGACAAAATTAGCTTCACCATTCAATTTTTTCACATCGGCCATTTCTTTAATAGCTGATTTTTTGGCAAATAGATCCCAACAGGTGGTTGCTGATGAGCGTCTGTCAGAAGTACCACCTTTACATTGCGGAGTACCCCAAGGATCTATTCTTGGACCACTATTGTTTAGTCTGTACATTAACGATCTTTCTAATGTCATCTAGGACTGTAACATCCATTTGTACGCAGACGATCTAAAACTATACCTGATTACCGATTGGTCTAATGGAAGACTGCGTAAACCGCCTCAACTCTGACTTGGAGTAAGATGGGCGTCCGAAAATCAGCTTATATTAAATCCCATTGAATCCCAATCAATGGTCTTTTTTAGACAACAGCTTGATATAAGCGAGTTGCCTCCGGTTATTGTTGATGGAGCTACCCTGCCTTTTGTGAATAAAGTTAAAAATCTCGGATTTACTCTCAACACCTCAATGAGCTGCTGTGACCATGTAAATGAAATAATTCGTAATGTCTATGGTGGCCTTCGTAGACAGTGGTTATCAGCTAGTATACTAACAAAGTCCTTACGTTTAAAACTAGTTAAAACGCTTTTACAGCCATATTTTATTGGGTCTTATCTAATTTACCCCCGTTTAGATTCTTCTTGCGGTAGGAAATTGGAGATTGCTTTTAATGATTACACGAGACTTGTCTTTGGGCTGAAAAGATTTGATCGCATTTTCCCGTTTAGGTTGCATATACTTGGATGTTCTTTAAACACTTTTCTTGTTCCAAGGCAGTTAATTTTTCTTCATAGAATTATATATCGAAACCGGGTACCTTCTGATTTACATGACGAGTTTGTTTTCCTGGGTTCATCTAGGAATCTTAACATTTTAATTCCGTCAAACAGATATTCCATAATGGAGAACTCTTACTTTGTTCGAGTAATTCATTTGTGGAATTCACTTCCTGGCAACTTTCAAAGATCCAGCGCGTTGGGGGCTTTCAGGGAACTTTTATACCAATACTCGCCTATTAACAGCTTATAATTACATAACTTATTTATTTTTGCACTCACTCAAAATAGAAAGGACTTAATTGTCACTGTGAGAGTTCTTAATATTTAAATTCCTTTTTCTTCTCTTTGTTTTTTTCTTTAATCAATGCAATTATGTTATTTTAATTGTTATTATTGAATTTATATACTTTATTCTGAATTCTTCTATTATTCTTGTTTAATTTTTATAATATTATTATTTCATATTAATTATTTTTTTCTTAATCTTTTAGCTTTTTTAGCTTTATTTAATTTCATTTTGTTTTTCTCTTAAGTTTACTCATTAGCTTTTAATATTCATATATTATATATTCAGTAACAGTCGGTGTTGGTAAAAGATTTTGTAAGTCTTATTGTACTATTTGAATTGAATTGAATATTAAAGTCCCCGAAAACCAGCAGATCATCAGATTGCAGCATAATGTCAGTAATCCTGTCGATACACGGAGCAAACGAATCATACACACAGGGCGGCGAACATTGAAGAATGTACACGTTGACAACAGATCCATTCTTATGTCGAAGCACCACCAAAAGTTCAAGATCATTCATCCCGTTCAAATCAACCCGTAAATACGGAATACACAATTACATTCATTTTACGGGAACTTTTTTAAAATATTTTCCAAACAAAAAAATTGTTATACCAGATATCAATTTGAGGATAATTTACGCTTTTATTATTTTCTTTTATAGCCGGGTGACAATTACCCCAGTCAATCCCTTTATCCCACCCCACTTTCTTGGGTTTCGATAAAATTGCTTACTTTATATCATAATGTATTGGTAAATAGACTTTTACGTTATATAGATACTATATACATATTTCGCAACATAAGATACAACATCCACTTCAAATTCCGAACACTCAAGAAGTCACCCCGTAGAATATAGCGGTTCAACATCCTACTCCTGTAACAAACGAATATTTTCATCATCGAACAATAAAATGTGAAGACACCAGAGAACCAGGGAACACAGCGCAAGTTATAACTGAACAAAAGATAAATTGGGAAAGACACCGTTAAAATTTTTCATGTCCTCATCGCTTTATATTTTGATACAGCATAAGCCCCGGATATCGATACCAAAATCTTCTCAAGTTTTATGGAAGCCATCGGATTTCGAAACGAGTGATTGCTGAGAGATATAGTTTAGCCCTTCCATTCCCAGACGAGGTGTAATAGAGATCTTTTGTTTATTTTATGCGCCTTTCCTCCCATTCTTTTTATTGGAATGGTTGTGCTGCCTACGCCAGACAAAGTAAAAAGTCGAAGCCAGCAGTATTCGACGAGGAGGCAATAAAACCTGACATTTTCGTATTTCTTTTCATCTTAATGACTTTATATGACTAAAATTACATACCTACGTATAAGCGTCTATTATCACACATAGTGGCAGCTATAAAAACTTTGAAATGATCTGTAAAAATTTAATGCTTTATGGCCAACATATTTTTAGATGATTTGTGAAAATAAGAAATGAATAATTGTCCTATTTGTGGCTCATTAGTAGATATTACTTGGCTTGAAGGGCCAATGACGTGAGCTCATGAACCTTCTACCTTTGGGTTTCTTAATTTAGATTTCCATAAGAGTCAACTACGTAATCAGATTTAAGTAGGATTTCAGGAATACTGTAGCGAATTAGTGGTCGGTCAGGAATCACCTCTTGCGTGTTTGCATGACTTCTTTTAAGTCTAGAATAGCCACACAACCATCAGTAGCTACAGATTAAAGTCTTACGTTAGTTCCGTTTCAGAGGTAGGTATTCCTGACGTTGTTATATTGCATTGCACAGCTTAACTACGTCGACATATGATACCTACATATCCACTCCCTGCAAGTCTACTAAAGCGAAGTACCCACAATTCACTTTACAGCGTATATATACCTTTAGAGTTACGTGGTTTGCTAAATCTGACTTCCTTGCATGATGGAAGAGATTTCCGTAGCTATTTTCGTCTCTAATTTGAAGTGGACTACAACATGCAATATGAAGAAGAGACACGATGACTTCTTTTAATGACTATTTAGGCAGCTGATGATAGACAGCGTAATAACCAAAAAGAAGTACACACGAGTATGGCAAAGAAATAAAAAATATTGTTTATAATGGATTTCTAGAATTATTTGTATACAGGATATTTCAGTGAAGGATTGCCAAGGAGCAGGAATAATAGCAACGGTCAATTTTACGTCGAGAGAGGTCAAATCCCAATGGGTTTTCTAAATAACTTTAAGATTTTTGAGTATATTTTTATGGATCAGTCTGTTATCTCAGAATTACACATATATTGAAAGCTTGCTCAGAAAACCTACAAGGAAAAGAATAGGTCAATAGAAAAACCTGAACATTATAATGTATAAAAAAATTATCTCGACCTGGAGTCGACACATTGGTATATCCTTTGATTATCTAAAATAATAATAAAAAAAAAAATTAGATATTAATTAAAAAGAAATTTTACATACAGAGTGGTCCAAAAGTTTGTCCCCACCTATTCAAATAATTAATCCCTAATTCCTTTCCCTTTTTCCTTCCTGCCAAGCTGTACTTTGCATAATAGGGTATCCACTGAACTTGGCTTATATATAACAAACACATTATTCATTAACCGTTGCCAAAACTTATCCCCTCCCAGTCTATCAAAAATCCTATTCGAATGTTAAATACCAACCCTTCAGCTATCGTAAAGACCATTTTGTGAACATACAGATTAATACTAGCAAAGCGATATAGTGCATTTCCGGGAAAAAAAAAATTAAAAATCATTTATCCTTATTGTCCGCTAGAGAGACAAACTATTTATAAAACTAATTTGAATTACCGTGGTAATTAAGAATCTTTCTGTAAACCCACCAGTAAAGTTTTATTGCTTTGAACCTCAAGGATCCTTTTTTATTGCGGTATTTATCGTATGTAAGTAGTGATTTTTCTTTTTGTTATATTTTATACCGGCTTTATCTGAAAAACCATTTTTTTTAGAGGTTGTTAAATGATTTTTGTGTTTCCTTATTATGGCTTTTAAGAGAATACAAACAAGGATTCAAATTCAAACTCTTGCCGGAATAGGAAAATTCGTTTCCGAAAAATCAACGATACTAGGTATAGGCAGTAAAACCGTACAATGACAGCTGGATCAGAAGTAAGGCAACAGGACAACAGATGCTCCAGTATACGTACAACTCTCTTCGCCTACAACAAAAATGAAAATAAACACGCTAATAAAAAACAAGCCAGGCATTGAAGCGAAGACAACGACCGAAAGGATAAATCAATCCGAAAATTACCAACAACGGAGAAAACAGCGTCCCGATCAGCGGTTCAACAGTATATTAAATCGACGAATTGCAGAAGACACGCCTACGTGAGAACAGTAAAATCGCTTCTTACTGCAGAGAATGACACAGATAGACTTAACATCTGTAGAAGGTTGCAAAACAAAGGAATTCTGTGACGATAGTGCTCTTAGAAATCTAAGAGAGCTAACACACTTTTTGAGAGGAATTGTTTTGCACCCGACGCCGAATAGGCAAAATATGAGTGTATGAATAAGTGATCCAAATGTTACTAAACTCTGATCACTTGAAGTGGAATAGGCCCACGAATCAATTTCTCTAAGATACTTCCTTCCCAATCGGCAGTTTTATAGTGCCATAGAAGTGGAGAAATAGGGCAGCACAGATTTGAATTGAGATGTTAGAAACAAATCTAGTGAATTAGCACTATCTGCAGCTGTATTAGAAATTCGCGTGGGTGCATTCACCAGCTGTTGCAAATTAAAAGATTCACAGAAGAGCTCAACAAATCGGCCCGCTGGGCTTATGGTCGAAGAATGTCTGAGCCAAGGTATGTTATGGACATTAAAATTACCTGCCAGAACGATTTCGGAAAAGGTGGAGACAGAAAGAAAATGATCAATATTGTTGCAAATATTGTCAAATACGGATTCCGCGTTGTCATTAAACATATTTGGGCTACGATAAAGGAAACAGAGGTTGATAATGTGCCGGTGGAGTTTGAACCTAATCCAGATTTAACAAACTCTTGCTTGGCAGAAGGAATATCTAGAGTTTTGCTATGAAAGAAATTCATACCGAATTTAGTCAGTATGAAATTGAACCTATGTATATCATCGACCCTTCTCCGAGAACTGGATAGAAAAGAACTCTTTTGCAATAGAAAGATCTTAAAAATAAATTTTATTCACAATCAGGCGTTTCGTATTTGCAGGATCCGTATACTCATCAGTACGGCGTATATGGCAGGCAGGAACCAAGCCGTACTGATTAGTATGGTTCCTAAGTAGGTTCCTGCTAATAATAGATTTTCGTTTTTTTTTGTCAAGATTTTTCGATTGTAAAAGTTCCACTCGATTCTCGAGATGCGCATTTGGTAGCAAACTCGGTAAATTTCATATTGACTGAATTCGCTGTGAATTTATTTCATAGCAAAACTCTCTATGAAATGCTAGTTATGCATAAAGGAGCACTTACAATGGCAGAGTAGAGTGGAGTCACCAGATTGCATTTGCTCTCCTTTTCTCAAGCTTGCACTTTAACGTAAGTTCTTCGCGCTTCTCACCAGAGTAGTTTTCACAGAGTAGCGTCAGATTGGAACAATTCTTAATCTCACGTTGGTGATCTGATGAGAGCAAATGCAATCTGGTCACTCCACTCTACTCTGCCATTGTAAACGCTCCTTTAGGCTAATCTTGCTAGGCATTCAAGTAAATACTTAGTGTTTCGCTTCGTACATAATTCACACTTAAAAATTATTTTGAGTGCATATATGAGATTAGCTGGGCTGTGCTGTTTGGCGTATACGGCAGGTAGGAGCGAGACCGTACTGATGAGTATACGGTTCCTACTAATACAAACGCCTGCTTTTAAATAGTTTTTTTTTTAAGATTTTTCGATTGTAAAAGAGTTTTTTCCCACAGAAGGAATATATCTAAAGACGGTAAAGGTCACATCATTTCATATATATACATATATATATTCAAATATTTTATGTGTATTCCAATCCGCTTGTACTTTGTAAAGCTGGTACTTGCTCTTTGTTTATTATGGTGATGATCGCGATAGCCACAATAAATTATAAAAAAAGCTTTGTTTCACTAAGGGTACTTTTGTGGTAAGGGATGTGGTTCCAATAATTGCTGAAAACGATGAAAAGGTCAGTGTTTTTCATCAATTTGCTCACTTGTTACTACATAAGACATAAACATTGTGTCTCTTAGGTAAGTGACTTATGTATATACATGGCATACAGGTAAGCCCGAGTATGGTGGGAGAGGCAAACACGACTATCCTATTGTCAGGTTCCGCAAAAGTGGGATTGGAAATATGTATGTACTATATACATAATTCATTTTCAGGGCTCCGAATTTTGTTGCACATATTTAAGCTACAAAAGTCTGATTTAAATATGAAAATTTTTAAATTTCACTAGTAATGCTTCAGTTGCCATTCATTTCTGGGACCTAGAAAAGATAATTTTTAGAAACTGACTGAGAAGACGTCAACTTATAATGTTTTTCGATGGTACACTAAAAAAAGAAAAGTAGAATTGTATTGAAATATGAGAGTTGAGCTTTTTTATGAAACATTATATCATCTTAATTTATAATTTTTAAATGTTTTAGCAGCAGTGAATATTGACCATGCTACACAGGCTGTAAAGATACACGCAAATAATTTCACTTTTCTTTTATTTCCATTAGTCAAGGTCATGAATTCTATTATTGCATATTTCATTTCAAAACAACCAAAGTTTGTATAAAATTAAAACCTCGTAACACAGGAAATACTCACAACTGTAAAGCAACGTATTGCATGGCAAAATCTAATTCAGTTGCTTTTAAATGGTTATCTCGAAATTCACATGTAGGTATTTCTTCATTTTTATAAGTACCTATTTAATTTGCTTTTAAACTTTTTAAGATACGTCCATGATTGGCTTTATTTATTATCTATTATGTGCAATATGCTAGGTATACCTAAATACTAAAAAAAAAAAAAGAATAATAAAAAAATAACCACCCTTTTTGTAAAGTTGGTTCAAATGAAAACATCGCCATTTTACCTTTAGTCCCCTTAAATTACCAGCCTTGAGCAAAATTAATTCTTTTTTTTACATTCCCTAAAATTAAAAAAAAAAATTGAAAACCAAAATAACATAATTTGGCATCCCTTTAAGTCTTAGTAGCAGCAATCTGCCAAGGAGTCATATCCCATAAATCTTAATTTCAGTCAATCTAATTACCTTACCACTGCTAAGATATTTAAAGTACTTTTCTGTGATGGGGGAAGTTCTTGGTTCTCCTTGTATCTTGTACCGTACCCATTCTGACAGCCATAAAGAATATTCTTTGGCTCCATGGTTACCACCACTTTATCTCTGATCTTCGTCAAAAATGATTCCGTGCGAAAAACCGCAAAGTGTTTAAAATTGAATAATTCACGACCCCGCATTGCCCCAACTCAGTCCCATCGCAGCATTTAATTACTTCATTAACGTAGCAGTCAAAATTTTCGTACAAATGACTTCAGGAATCAAGCCCTAAGGGCGCTTCCATTCCATTTTACCATTATATTCTTTCCTCCTTCAGGTTTTGTATCCATATTCTCCAGATATGCCGACTTATTGCCTGGGTGCTGCTAATATTTCTGTATTTCCAGATTTTTCATCATGTTGCTCGAAAAGTTAATTTCACGTGAGCAAAACGGTCACATACATATTCATGAATAGATGCAAGTTTTAGACGCAAGGTTAACATAATATGATGAGTACAAGTCCTCCCTTTTTGGTAGAATTGTGTAGCCATATATTCTGCCTGGACTAAAGTGCCAGCTTTTAATTAAGACTAACAAAGAAAAAACTTTCTGCTTTTGATTTATGTGACAACGTAAGAATTTTCAGTGAATTCGTTTTTTGAATATGAATCCGGGATCTGAAGATTTTCTTAACGACTTTTATGACCTGTCAAATATTGCTGTTTTACAGTAGTACCGTCTGCACATGTGATGGTTGTCTTCTTATTTTACTGCAAATTATTGCACAGTAAATGTTCTTTACGAGCCAAGTTTTAACGAAAACTAATAATCAAAGTCAAATTCGCTTTGGTGAGGTCGTCAAGCTGATTTCATAGATGGCACCAAGAGACCATGAAATCTTATTTTCTTTGACATGTTGCGTAGTGTGAAATCTCACAGTGTGCCGTAATGGAATACATCTTTAATTCTTAAAAAAAAATGATTTTGATACAATTTTTAATTTTTAAGAAAAATACGTTAAGGTGTTTTTGTATAAAGATTAGTATTTTTTTTTTTATTGGTGGAATTAACTACGAATTTTTGTGCCGGAATATCAGCCTAGGTACTGTATTGCAGTACTGGATTTCTTCATATACACTATTAAAGTCTTTGCCATGAAGATTTTCAGTACTATTTCCTCTTCCCATTTATAAAATTCTGGATGAGTTATGTTAAATTTTGTTCAGATCTCCTAACCTATGCCTCTGATAATAACATAATATGTATAGATATAGATAAGATATTTTTAAAGTAAGATTTACAACCCTGGAATCAACAATGAACCTTTAAACGAACTATTTAAAACTGTCCCCATTGAGTGATTAATTAAAGTTTCATATCAGCCCCAAAATATTAATAACCCACTCAATCACCCTCAATTAAGTTTACCTTAGTTACGACATTATACTATACCTGCTTAGCGTATTCAATTTCAATAATTTATTTATCAGCTTTACGTATTAAGTGCACTATACAAAAGCTTTGTAGCTTTAAAAGTTTATGTTCAGACGTCACGGTAACGATATCTATCACTTGTAAGAGGTCCCAAGGGAGCATTTCCAGTGAATGTTAAATCAAATTGACGCTTTACTACGTCTTGCTAAAAAAGTCAGTCGTTCCATGTCAAATAGATCTTGCCCAATTGACTCAACTATTTAACAAGTTTTCTGAAAAGTTTTAAATTCCTGATGAGGCCGAAAACCTCTGAAAAAGAAAACTTTAAAGCACCTAAGCAAACAAAGTATTGTACGGTAGCAGGGCGTTAAAATATTTTAGTCTATCACCTGAGGAAGACACTACTTCCACTCAGGTAAGTGATGGTGATGGAAACCTTCTGAAGCGGTAGAATCTATATAAGCAGTACAGTTTCGCTGGTGTTGGCTTAGCACTATGAAAATAGCCATAAGAGAATCTGAAAGCTGTGAGAAATGAAGATTTTTTTTAATAAGGTGTGAGGGTATATGCTTAATGGATTTCTCGAATTAAATTATCTGCATAAAAATGTAGGCGAACAATATTTATGAAAAGCTTTCATGATAAATGGGTAGATAAGTGTGGTGTATAGTGTAAATATACTCTATACAAATGTCTACATTTTTACGCCATATTTAGGATTTTCTTATGGAATCTAAGAATCAGTTTTAATGAGTTCATAAAAAGGTCGTTCACTAGATATAAATCTATTTCGGTTTCAATTTAACAAATGAGTCTGTCCTTATGTGCGAGTATTTGCACTAGTTACATACAAAACTTCTGCTATCGTTTTTTGTTTACTTGGTGTAAATTCATAAATCATGAGATCTCAAGCAAATCCCAACTGACCCACATAAATCATTTTCTTCACAGCTTTTTTCCTGTTCGGTTACTGTGGTTAAGTGAAGTATCTCCATTTCTGATTTTTTCCGCAAATTTTGTAAAAGTTTTTCTTTCTACACTGGTATTTAACCAGAGCTTCCGCATTTTTGCTTGTATTAATTCGGATATACATATGTATGTAGGAAAAGGAAATCGAAAATGTCTCTCTCCGGAAAGAAAGAAAGTAATTTTATGAGAGTCGGTTTTATGATATGATAATCATACGCATCGTGTTAAAGCTGGAATAAATTGGAACTCACTTATAGAACTGTTAGTATTAATTCGATTATAGATACGTTGCCTTGTATAATTTACTTTACTATATTAACTTTGAATTTTTACTTTATATTTTAAGTTCTCTTTAAAGAAAACTAGAAAATTAAAGTTGTTTTTTCAAGACTTAAATCCACCTGCGTAAAATTTGTCGTTACCTCTAATTAAGGATATAATAGACTTATGTAATTATTAACATTTGGTGAGTACAAGAAATGTTTCGAAAAGATTATGAAGTTTTTTTTATTAATTCTTTAACACGTTCGTTAACCGTCACACGTACCTAACTTAAGATTTCTTAATCCCTTATTGAAAGTGTTACATTAATCAAATAATCTTTATTAATACATTTATTATTCTTGACTCATTTAAACTTAGCATTATATAACTTTTCTTACTTATCATTTCCAAAGTTTGTAAAGTCACTTTATTTTAAAACTCATATATTGTCAAACACCGCTGTGTGTTGTTCATATGAAATCGTAAGGTACACTAAGTTTGTAAAACAATGATAGTAGAACAGAATGGATTGGACACAAACACGTAATATTAAAAGTTATTTTAATTTTTGCATACCCGTCTGTCCGTCCGTCTATCCGTCCGTCTATCCGTCCGTCTGTCCATCTGTCTGTCTGTTATCATTGTCATTGTCATGTCGAATCTAACTCATCATGTATCAGGAAAGAGACCTAAGAACACTAGACTATAAAAATTATATAAAGGAGAAATTTGAGAATATGCAATATTCTGAAATCGTCATGAAAATATCCTAACAAGATTTAGGGATAAGTTAAGCAAACTCAATAAGAAAATATAAAATTAAATGTTTAACAAATTTGGCAACTGCTTGGCCTACCGCTACACCGTGATATTTCCATTTTTTTTTTTTTTTTAAATAACGTTCGTGTAAAATAGAGAAAAAAAAATTCATCCGAATAGGTAGTTTGACAACAAGATTTGTGCGTCGCAGAACAGTAGGAAAGCACTCTGCGTTGAAAATTTTAGGGTTTGAGTGTGGGCCACCGAGCTTTTTTTTTGTAAATTGTTTCTTCTTTTATAGGATATAGTTTGGCCCTTTTTAACGGTATTTCCTATTCTCTTTTTAGTTAGTTTGGAGCAACTTTATTAGTTCTGTATTGTAATAAATGCTTTTCCACAATTTGTCCGGGAAGCTATTCATGATGAAGTTTTACTTATTAGGCCCGGTTATTTATTAAGATTAGGGTAAGATCCGGATAGTTGCCTCAGTCGGATACATGCCCCGATTTTGAATACACTATGTTAGGGATGTTGGTCGCGTTAGTACTGTACTATAATTAGAAGTGGAACTCCCGTAGGCCTCAGTGCCATGTCAGCTGTCGCAGTTGATGCATGCGTTTTGTCCGTGTGTGCAAGAATCTTCCGTACCGAAACTTTGACGGGCGTCGAAACTATTTTAGTAAGTAAGTTCTATTGAATATTTTTATTACTGATTGCGGTTTCAGTCAACTTTTTGCTTCTTTACATGCATTAGAGCTTAAAATACACTCTTTATTACGTTTTATTGTTGAATAGTTTTTATTAACTTAGCAAATAAAAAGGGCAAGTATCCCTATCAAAAAGTATAGTCGCCCTATTTACTATTGCGGATAGTCGCTCTAGGGGCAACTATCCGCAACTATATATTCTTCAGCGAACAAAGCCAGATTTTTTTCTTTTGATATTTTATCCATCTTAATGTGATTATAACTTATTTTAAATAAAATAAACACTTAACTATTTTATGCGTTCATTGTAGGTGAGCAAAATACCTTGCAAGTATAAGCGAAAACCAGGTGTAGTGCCACGCTACATTCGAAGTTTCAAAGTTTACATGCAAAAGAAACCAGTATACATTTCCTCAGACCTGTTTTATAAATGGCTGACTGAAGATTTTATTCCATGCAAGCCGCCAAGAAATGTATTACTGATTGCCGATGATCTTTCATCGCATTCAAGCTCTGTCGATATGCTAGAAACTGCTCGGAGCAATGATGTTATATTACTTTGTTTACCTTATCAAGTAAAAAAGCTAGAATCGGTTTAAGACCGCAGTTGTTATGATACCCAAGATGAATGCCCGTATGAAATTTAGTATGGTCACCAATCTGTCCGAGCTTAAATTTTGAAATGGTTTTTCGCATATACATATTTCTAGAACGGTTCGTCGGACAGAAAAGGCGATTATTACCAATTTTGTAGGATTTCGTATTCTCAAGAAGTTTTTGGTACAATAAAAATGCCTAGGACTGAGCGTTTTCACAGTATACGTAAAAATCCTAAATATTTATATGGCAACACCAAGAAAGGTTTGCCTGATTTAATCTATTTTGAAATTTTATTTGTTATTACTATAGAAACACCATGTACCAAATTTTTGCTCTTTTTTTCGAGGTGTTCTCCGGCAGTATCCAAATATATAGTGGAAAACGAAAACAAACAAAATAAAGGAATCTTAAATTAGGACATCGAAAAAAAAAAGATTTTAAGACAATAGAAAACAAATCAGCTGGTAGCATGAAAAGCATTGGGGAAAAAAGAGACCAAACGGAAAAAAAAAGAAGACGACCAACAAATATATCGATATTACCAGCAGTGAAACTGAATCCGATACTAAAGATTTTAATGAACTAAATAAAGGAAGAGCACTAAGGGAGAGAAGAATACAAATATACAGTTCTGACAGTGAAAATGAAGAAAATGTTAAAATTTCAAAAACATCTAAAGGAAAAGCCACCAATCAAGAAGAAAAAAAAACGAAAAATCGATAAGAGACACTGAAAAGATATTAAAAATGAAAAACGCTAATTTAAAAATAGAAAATGCGAATCAAAAAGTTTCTGTTGATGATTATTGCACAGAATGTTTTGAGAACTACAATTTTACTAAATCGAAATCAGATTGTATTCAATGTGAGATATGTCGAATGTGGTTGCATCAAACTTGAACAACATTTAAAAATCATTGTATGAAATGTGGGAAGTTGAAAACTCCGGATTCTGGTGATATTTGATGCTAATGCCAAAGTGGATTACCATATTGTTCTATCTTTAAGATAAATAATAATATTTTACTAATAACTTAAGTAACTTAAAGTTTGCATGCTTGTTGTACGTTTATAGTTTAAAACATTAAAACTGAATACTATTTCATAATGTTGATTAATATTTTGATTAGTACTTAATAAAGGATTTCAGGAAATAATAAAGACTGATTAAAATTGTTTCTATCTCAAAAAAGAAATCATAGTGAGGCATCTATCCCCACACGAGTTAAATATCCCCCGAAGTATTTTTAACGTTAGCCTACTATCCGCTACAGTAGGCAACTATCCCTTTTTTGAGAGGTCAAATAAAACAGCATTTACTCAGAACCAATATTAGTTATGTTTACAAAAATATGCTACTATAAAAGATCAAAAACCTATGTTTTGATATACATATTTCGTTATTCTTACTAAGTCCATATTTTTGAATGATATAGAGTTTTTTCTAAAAGTGGGGCAACTATCCGGCTTTTACCCTATACCTGGCAGAGAACTGCCAAACTTACGGTTTTGTATGACTAAGAGGAGCCGCTGTTTTATTGTTATATTTCCTTCGTAGATGTTGTTCACCCTTAAGGCTGTGTATTTTGCCAATCTCTAAAAGTTATGACAGAGTATGTCGATGTTCTTATATTGTATTCCAGATGGCAGAGTATGCCGATGTATTTTGAGAAATAAAAACTACTCGTTGAAGTTGAATTTAGGTCTGATTTTATTTAGTTAGTCTGATCGTATTTATACAAATCGAATACAAAGGAATCGGTATTCTTTACAGTTCTAAAGGGGGGGGGGGGGATTACTGCAGAATTGTAATATACAAACTTCTTAATCAGAAACTGTAGTGTCAGCATTTCTGATCACACAATTTCTGATTGAATCACAATGTATCGCTATTGTAAAGCAATGACCTCAGGTAAGAATATTTTATTTATCATTTTATTTTTGTTTTGATTATTTTTTGGTTTGATTTTTTGTTTATTATTATTGACCGTGGTCATGGCTTTACAGTATCTTTGCACACTTACTTTACTGCTTAGATTATTTCCCAAATTCGATATTCCATCTTGCAGAATGAATCATTGAAAATATTCCCGTTCTTGAACCAAATTCTATAACATTAATATATGATAATTTGTAACACATGCATACCTACAGTACAAACTCCAAGGAATATTATGATGAGATATTTGCGTGTCGTTTCAGTATCAAGTCCTTCCCTGGTGAAATATGTAAGGACTTGAACAACCTTAAGTATTTCGCAAGGAAACTATTGAACAGAGCTAAAGCATACAGGACTCAGGAAGGCTGGATCCAATAAAATGAAGGACTCATCGAACATATGAAAACCATCTATTAAAAACGCGAAATGTACCTGATGGAGGAAATTACGTGAATCCATAGAAAGTGTAAGCTAATCCGCTAGGTAATGTACTGAATGACTATGATATTAAAATTTTAATTGACAACCACAATTAAAACACCATTAGTAGTACAGCCGTAACAGTTTCTTGGGGCTAGGTGCCTCTCATAAACTTATACTTTGCTAGAAACCTGACCGAATCAATAAATTAGAAAACGAGACAGCAGACAACTTTGTCAGCAAGAGTTCAAATGTGGTCTAGCAGATTATTCCAGAAGAGGACCTAGTCACCACATATGGTCCTAAATCTACAGGCTTGTAAGCTAGTGAATTGTAAATCTACGCGATCTGTGCTCAGCTTTGGCACAATAATATAATAAATAATAATAAGAGTAATCGAAATTTTAATCTGTTGTTGCTTTTTCATAAAAACAGAACGCGGACTAGCCTAAACACACGTGATTTTTGGCTTACCTCGAATATATACATTACTTTCACGTACTGAGTACTTTTATAATATATCCTACTAGTTATAAAATATCCGTAAACTGCTCCAATGTAAACTGACTACGGAATGTTATTGATGGTGAAGATTTATTTTCTAAGTACCTAAATTTATTGCTGCTCTTTGGGTACTACGCCAGCTGGGCTTTTCACCCCTATCCAGAAAGAGTTACTTTACAATTATCTAATAATATTAACAAGTACAATATTTCCCTTAGTCCTTATTCTCATCCGGACTAATCTGCAAGTATAAAGAGTTGTCCAATTGGAAGTGGACAATTAACAATAATTTCCTTCGCTTTACCTTAACCATAAACGCATAATCTCCAACTTTTGAACAATTTTGCATGGCAAAGCCAAGCACAAAAAAAAACGAAGCATTTAATTATGATAATTACACACAACAACAATACTTAGTCACATGCAGCCAACGAGTAAACTTGTCAACAATGGGATACATGAGGGATACGTTCCGCATACGACAGTCTATTTAAGGATAAGCCATATTCCTATTTTGTACTTACGACCACCTGCCCAGAAGCATTCCTTGTATGTGTGTTATAAAATATGCTTATTGCTTATTGTTCAAATAATAATATGACCGTACTGCATGGATGTTGGTGGAGCATAAAAGTGGATGACGGGGAGCCTTCCAGCATAATATGGAAAGGAGGAGTAGCACTTTTGCATGCAGTGCAATTTCACCTGGTGCGGCTATATTCATTTGTTTCATGCTCTAAACTTAAATCCTGAGGATTTTATGCTAGCAGAACACGCACACGGTAGAGAAATATTTTCTTGTCCTTAATTTGACTGAAAGATATTGTGACTGCCTACTTGCGAAGTTTCAGGTTGCACGTAACGTCGGTCGTACCCATTGATAATGTTTCAATTGTGACTTTTCTAGAATAATTTTCCCAGAATTTTCACTGGTAATTTTACTGTGGGAGACGGAAGGGTGTAGCAAAAATAACCGACGTGCAATATGTATATTGGCATATTTTCATTACTTTAATTAGACGCAATTAATGCATTCCATGAATTTTTTTTATAATACCTATGGTAGAAATTATATTTGTTGAAAGGCATACATTGCCCAGTTTTGCGGCATGAAGTACGACCTACTTTTAAGTTTTCCCAAGAAATTACATAATTATGTAGATGTATGAAATTTAAAAGGATCTTCCATTTGAAATCAGCGCGAATTTTTTAATATGTTTTCTGGATTTTCACGAAAACTTATTATAACGTAAATTTGGGAGTTTCAGATAGATTGTTACTTAAACTGTTACCAAATGATGGCACAAAATTATTCGTTCTGAAATTTTTTCAAGTAAAGGATAGAATAGGTAGGAAATCGTCGAAAGGTCTGAGAACTCTTATGTTTTTAAAGTTGTTGAATAATAAAACACGTGACTCGACTGATTATGACTTTATTACTTACTGATGTAAACTGAGCTGTTTACTCCTTGATGACTGATTACAGACTGACTATAACTGTTTCATGATAATGTGATCACAATTATTGCTTATTGCTTAGAGAGAGATAATGTACATATGTATGTGTGTACATACAACATGTCCTTTTTTTTAAATAATTATAGTAAAAAATATAGTATTGTTTACAACTACTATACAAACCCTTTAAACATATATTGAAAATTTAAATGTTAATTTCAACTGAATTTCAACTGTTAAATTAGGTGCTTAATAATATAATAAATTTAAATACTTAAGTTATGACTATTTTAATTCCAAATTTTCAGTTTATTATTTAATATATGTACCTGCACTTAAATAAATCATTAAAATTAAAATTAAATTAAAATTAGAGCGCAAGGTAAATCTTTTTATATCAGTTTCCCAGATCTTAATATCGTCGGATTGTGATCAATTGTCCTATTATTATCATCATAATTGGGTCTACATGATTTTGCTCGATTTGAGTTGGATGCATAAAATCATTCCCTAATAAAATGTGTCGTCGATTTCTTCGAAAGACGTGTCCTTCTGGAGTATTAATAATATATGACCTAGGTTCTTTTTCCTTATCTATAATTTTACCCTTTGACCAGTGAGAGGATGGCTCTTCTTTATAATATGTATAATCTCCTTTCTGTACACCGTAAAAAATCATGAACTAACTTTGTGGAAAATTACTATGGTTAAAACAGTCACTACCCCTTAAAATGTATGTATATACACATAATCATTAAGGAATTAAATTCTTTTTACGTAATCTGCAAACTTCCTACTTTTAATTGCAAAAATAAGTAAAGTAAGTTATTTTTTAGATAATTTATGTGATTTTACATTTAATTACATAGACGTTTTGTATCATACTGTAAATTTGTGTAAAATTACATACAGTACTGTAACTTTACATTTAATCACACAAAACTTTTGTATTGTACTGTAAATTTGCGTGAAATTCCACAAAATACTGTAATTTGCATTGAATTCCCCATATTTAAAAAGGAAATTTCAATACAAAATAAGTAGTGACGTTTGCATTATCTCTATTCTTCATGATACAAAGATAACAAGGTATGGCCGATTCGAGAGGAATTTTTTGTGTTGCTACGTCATGAGGTGCCTACTGTCATTTCCAGCGAATTTGGTTTGAGATTTTTCGTATTTTATTGACTGAAATACGCTTTGAATATATTAAAATATTTAACAAAATATTAGTTTCTTCGTTTAAATCACTTCGGGAAAAGTAATTATGTGGTAGTGGGAAAGCAAAGAAATTTAAAAATAGAAAATTTTTTTCACTTTGATAACGATGATTGAAAAAATTTCTGACATTTGTCGCCAAAGGAGGCAAGCAATCAATTGACAGCTTTTCCGGCCATACCTTGTTAATCTTTGTATCATGTCTATTCTTTCCTTCAGTACTCTTCTCATGCTCATACATTTACCAGGATGCGTTGCTTTTAATCATTATATGGGAAATTTTATCAGAATGCTGTCGCTGGTCAGTGTATAGTTTCAATTTGTGGAGTGCAGTCATAAAACATGTAAAAAAATGTTACTAGTTTCGATCCTAACAGTTACCTTAAAAACAAAAATATTTTTAGGTTCGCTAAAAAAACTCAATCATGGAAATACTGCATACCTACAAATATTTACTGATTTTTAAAATGATGATTTCTTGGATAGCTGTTAGCATCAAAACTAGTATTACTTCTATTACGTGTTGATTGTTAATCTATACTTATTAGTGCCATATATGGTCATTAGAATTGGTCTTAGGCCAATTCTAGCTTTTTTACTTATTTATGTATGTAATTTATTAATTTCCGTACGAAACATTACATTTGCAATTGAAATAAATTACAAAACTATTGGTAAATTTACATATTGTTTACTTTACATACGGAATTAAAGAATTCATAAATAATATAAAATTACATTAAACTTATGTAACTTAGTTCCACAGCATGATGTAAATTTATATATCGCATTTTACATCGGAAATTGAAAAATGCATAAACAATGTAAAATTACATACAGTGCGAAATTACTTTGCATACTTAAGGTTATGCAGTGCGCATAAAGTTGTGTAAATTTCCGCTACCATTGTTGGCAATTTGTTGCCTATTATAGTAGCGGAATTTTCAATAGATATTTTTTACGGTGTACCTTAGATAAAGATTTAGTTTTTTTCTTGTAGTGCAATCTGGTTTTAGATTGCTGATTATTTATGTCTCTCATATATGTTTTATAATTCATACTTAATGGAAACAAGAGTTTTTTATTTATGGGAAGGAGTGTTCTCAAGTGCCTAGACATAAGCAACTGTGCTGGCGAATAACCGTGTTGACCGGGACATGCGCAATAATTCAGTAGTGCTAGATATGGATCGGAATTAGATTCTTTGCATTTTCTAAGCATGTTTTGACTGTCTGAATTGTTCTTTCAGCAAATCCATTATATTGCGGATAATAAGGACTGCTTGTATTATGCTTTATATCCTAAAAAGACAAAAATGACTTAAACACTGCAGAATTGAAGGGAGGACCATTGTTTGTAATCAATTTACTTGGAATTCCGAATCTAGCAAATACTAATTTGCATTGAATAATCACCGAAGAAGCATTTGTACTAGATAAGACACCGATTTCAATGTATTTCGAGAAGTAATCCACAAATAAGAGATAATGTTTCTTATCAAATGCAAATAATTCTGCGCCAATCGTCGCCCATGGATAAGAAGGAGTCGAAAATGGTAAAAGAGGCTCTCTTTGATTATTATTTCTATATTTAAAGCACACTTCACATGCTTCTTCTACATTCTGAATATATCTAGACATCCCAGGCCAAAATATTAGCTGATGTGCACGACGTTTGCATCTATCAATACCTGAATGGTCTTCGTGAATAATTTTTAATATATTTGATCTCATTATATTATTTGGTTTTATTTTGTTAGATATAAGACGTTTGTGATCTGGCCAACCATCAAGAACACATTACTTTAACAGCTGTAATTATTCGTTATTTGAAGTTGCTTCTTTTATTTCAACTATCTTAGGTTCTGAT
This sequence comes from Dioctria rufipes, assembly GCA_963924295.1. NCBI lineage: Eukaryota > Metazoa > Arthropoda > Insecta > Diptera > Asilidae > Dioctria > Dioctria rufipes. Next base: position 127,940,230 of record OZ002743.1, read on the forward strand.
ATTGCCAAAGACGAACGTAATAGACCTATATGAATTTGAATTTCCGCATCACATTCCGTTAATTCTTTATCTAATAAAGGAGTTCGCGATAAAGTATCAGCGATAATGTATCATTTTCTGTAATATTGGGGGTACTTCACAAAGAGGCCTTTTAAACATCGTTACTGAAAGTTTATGATCTATTTCTACAACAACACTTTGACCATAAATATACTGATGGAACTTTGCACATGCAAGTGCAATGGGTTGATTTTCTTTCAGCTAAACTGCACCTACAACAAACTTAGAAGCATCGACTGAAAGAGTAATTTGTTTGTGGGGACTATGATATGCCAATGTAGGAGGCGACTTAATCAGTGACTTTAATCCTTCTAACGTTTTCTCATGTACTTCAGACCAATCCCAAACAGGTTGTTTTTTAAGTAAGTTTCTTAATGGGGCTGTTTCTAGTGCAACATTTTTGATAAATGATCCAAGGTAATTAACTAACCCTAAGAACCTTTGTAATTATTTTATTGACTTAGGCGTAGGCTTTTCACATATTACACTATTTTTGAATAATCTGCTCTTATACCCGCTTCGCTGAAAACATGTCCAAAATATTGTACTGACTTGAAACTAAATTTGCATTTGTCCTTATTAAATTTTAAATTAGCTTGTCTAGCTCTCTCTAGAGCTTTGCTCAATTTGATATCGTGTTCTTCTTTCGTTTTGCCACAGACAAGAAGATCATTAATATAGACAATAACATCGAGGTCATAAAATAATTCAGTCATTGTTCTATGAAAAATTTCTCCATTTCAATCTATAAGGTAAACGGAGAAACTGATAGCGTCCAAATGGCGTATTGAATGTTCAAAGATCAGAGCTTTTAATGTCAAGAGGCATCATCCAAAATCCTGAACTTGCATCTAGTACTGAGAAAAATGTTGCACCTGATAATTTAGACTTAACTTGCTCTATATCCGGTATGGGATATCTAGAACGTATCAAGACATCGTTTATATTTCTTGGATCTAAACGAACGCGTAACTGATTGATTCTTTTCTCGACAACTACAATTGAGTTAACCCATTCTGTTGGTTTCGTAACTTTCCTTATAGAACCTAAAATTTTCCATTCGAATTAGTTCAATTATAAGCCTATCAATTATTTTAAAAGGTATCAAGGATCTACTACAGGTCTAGAATTTTCCTATAGTGTCAGGCGATATTTTTTGCTTAAACATCCTATACCACTAAAGTGATCAGTAAATTCCGACATAACTTTGTTTAAAGTTTCATTTTCATTTACTGAAAATACTTTATTAATAAGTTCTAGCTTTATGCATTCAGGTAAACCCAGAACAGTAGGATATTTAATGGAAGTAATAATAAATTCAATTTGCGATATTGCACCCGTTTCAAATTGGCACTTCAATTCGCACTTGCCTAAAACTGGAATACAATCGCCACTAAATGATGTCACTTTCATATTGTAATTTTTTTAAATTTTACTATCAATATTAAGATCTTTTAAGGTATTTATAGACATCACATTAGCTTGTGCTCCACTATCTATTTGACACCTGATTTTTTTATTATTAACATATACATTGGCAGACCATTCGGAATCATTGCTGCATTTTACCATGCATATAAAAAAAAATTCATTATCATCTGTTGGGCTAAATTCTTCCCTAACAAATTCTTTATTTAAATTAAATACAGAAATGCTGGTATAGATTCCAGAAATTTATTAACTGAACTAACAATCTTGTTTGATCAATTTTTTTACTGAAAAAGTGGAAACTGTGTGGCAAGACCGTCTTTAGCCAAGTGGGGTCCCATGGAAGTTTAGGATATGGGGCCTTCTAACACAAATTGTTTTCTAAACTACTTTGGGTTATCAACAGGTATAAACAACATTCTAGTTACATATATTTGATTTTTTAATAAGTATTTGAGAAGTGCCAACATATTTAAAAAAAACTTGCACTGATATAAGAGGCACTTCTCTTGTATTTTGATTTACTAAATCATGACTAGCTTTTTCCAAGTCTATTTCTTTAAGTACATCACTTTTTATAGACATCAGCGAAAATCTGCTCAATCGATCTTAAAACATCGTACTTCTCAGTTAATTATTTATTCTTTTCAATTTTAAGAAGGAACGCCCCAACTGCACTTTGTTACTATCATGTATAAAATGATTCTCATTACTATTTCTACATTTGAAAACGTGTCTTCGATTTTGTCATCTCTTATACGAGTAGGATGATATATTTCCTCATTCTCACTAATCTAGGCAGCTTTCAAATATTGTGTTAAATGCTAGTTCTTCAGCGCTAATGTCGTTGTGGTAGATTTAAGCAAATTCTTTGCAACTATATTTCAACTCTTCTGAATTCACATTTGTCAAGTGCGATAAATAACCGAACCGTTTGCTAATTTCTTTGTACGAATCTAGTCGTTATTTTAGATGCACGGTCAGAGCAGGACCATCAAAAAATGTCGTAGGTGAGCTTCTAGCTTTTGATTTCTTGAGAGACGTACTTATAGTCGTCCACTGTTTTTTCCCGATTCATATTTTTTACAATTATCCCTGATAGTATTATTGAAATTACCAAGCTTAGTAAAGAAAGTTCTCGCCACGTACATTGTTACAGTTTCTTTTTTAAGGCTGTTACTGTTATGTCTATTTTTTCTAATACGGTACTCGAAATTTCTGTTAGAATAAGAAAATCCAGTTTTTCACTACGATACGATATGCAACGAATTAATGACCCAAGCCAAAAAATGTTTCACACTAGACTAATTGTCATCATTAAATAAAAAGGATTAAACTCTACTTCATTTTTGCAGTTATTGAAAAACAGAAACTCCCACTTTGGTACTGCACACACTTCTGTGAATCCTCCTTCTAAAATGAAGAGCTGTTGGTTATCATTAGTTGAACTTTAGCTCATAATCGTCATCAACACTCTATCAGTAGAGCACTTACTTTCCACAATACAGGTTCATAAGACACAAATTTACTGTCTTTTTCTTCTCCCGGGGATGGACCATTTGTCCGGGTGTCATCAATAAAACGTCAATTAATCGCAAAATCAGATTTTAGTCCACCCCTAGGCCCTAGTTAGCAGCCACCCTTATGACTCATCATAAATCATATTTCGAGTCATTTTCCATGTGCTTATAGGAAATGGAGTTTTCAGTTCATTCGTCAAGTATCTGCGAAGGGAAGATATTTCATTAGTCAAAACCGAAGGAGTGTCCGCGACCTATTTATAACTTTGATGATTCCCGGATCCCATCATTAGCGCTGAAGTACTTCCGACAAAAGTCATTAGTAGCACAGATACCACGAAGCTTTTGCCTGCATTACTAAGAATATTGTTCCTGTAATTAATTCAGATGTCATATTGGACGACGCCCCTTGTTAAAAATTTTTTGGGCATTCATATTAGAACACCAAATTCTTATTTACGCTCATTTTATATATTTGTATGTTGTTTTTTTTTTTTTTAGAATCTTGATTTTTGGTTCCATGTTTTGTATCGGGCTAAAAACCAAATATAAATGTTGTAGAGATATATTTAAATAATAATCTAGATTTAGAAAAGTTCAATCAATCAGTGTTTTTTAGTGCGTGATATATTTGAGTATGTATATTTTGAATTGTTTGCATCTACCATAATCAGTGTATAGTAGGTAAACAAATTTTTAACAACTGAACTTGTTACCACAGCAGATAAGTGTTAATTGTCGTATATTGAAGGACTTATAGCGATAAAAGTCTGGTATCTAAATTTTAGCCAAGTTAAACTGATGAAACATTTAGAAATGAAATCGAGAATTTTTTCAAAAGTAATTGTCCATTAACGTAACCTCAAGGACCCTATATTAGTAGCTTAAAAATATAATAATAATATACAAATTGTACATTAAGTATGAAATTTTATTGCAAGCCTTTTTTACTGGGCTCTCCTCCTGGCAATCCCCACAGTGAGATAAAAGTCGTGGATGTTGTTGATGTTGTGTTTTACTATTTCCCAATGTTGGTATAATTTAAGTACTTGAAATAACACATCACGAATATCCAAGCAAAGCCAACAGTTCAAGAAAAGTACTAGTAGCAGTTACATCATTGTGTGCCGTTGTATTGGAATTTTCGCTTCTGAATCGTAGTTTTCATCATTTAAACTGAAATTATTAAATAATTTTATTAATAAAGCCTAGTTTGCACATCGAGCCTAACAAAACATTCCATACAAATTAGACCGAATGAAATCGGCAACGAAAAACTTTCTACTCATTTCGTCTTCAAATTCATTTTCGATATGTACTTCAAACGAAAAATGCATATTGTCCGACAGATGACTCTAATAAGACTCTACCGTTTTTCCATTCCGCTTATGATTTGTTTATTTCACACGAAAATTTAACATTTTAATTTTGTAGCATATTTTATAATTCACAAATAGACGCGAAATATTTTGAGTGTAGAAATAAAGAAAGAAATTAAAAAACAGAACCCAAATAAAAAATGTTCAAAACGTAGAATCAAGAAAGAATCCGTTTATCATTTTGTTGAGGTTTAAATAGCGAATTTGGTGAATATATCGTTCACACAAATATTTAAGGTATACAGGGTCTACGAGGTTAATAGAGCAGGAGTTACGGTGGTCTAAACAAAAAAATTCGGATTTTTTTACTTTTTTTTTTTGGAAAACGATAGTTAACATAACCTTTATTTTATTAAAACAGTAAACAGTAGACTCTACTCTTTAGTTTGACCTAGTATAACCTATGAGCTATCTGTAGCCGTTAAAGAGTTATTAGCTCAAAACCTATTCTTAAAGATAATCTCAAACCTATTCTTAAAGATAATTTTTTCCCTTAGTGACTGAAAACTCGTCATTTAAAAACATATCGGCTAATTTCGGTATGACCTGGATAGGTTTTGAGCTAATAACTCTCTAACGAGTGCAGATAACATATAGGCTGGTGCCAAAATGGATTGTGAAGGCTAAAACGGAAAACAAAATAATAACAGGCAATGACCAGATGGAAAATTTAGTTCAGGTTATAATTAAGAGAAAAAATAAAAATTAAACACGAGATAAGGTGAATTGCGAAATTGAGCGGTGTTAAGGGGTTGAAAATGGTTTTTTGCGATTTTTGGCAAAATGTGACTTCCTAGCGGAAATAAAAATATTTAAAACTTTTATATAAGGCATTTTTCAACATAAACTCAAATTTTTCAAGAAAATGGCGGAAAACGGATTTATCAATTTTCTATTTTTTTCTCACCTAAAAATAATTCAAATTACATGAAATTTTGTGATACCTTTTTTTTTGCATTGAATAAGCACAATTTTTTATTTAATCTGGGAAACAAGTAGTTTCCAATACATTTACATTTTTCAAAAAAAAAAAAAGATTCAAATTTCCACGGAAAACTTTATTGGTGTTTTTTCCGATTTAAATATTCTATCCAGGCTCATTTTAACCATTGAAATTTCTACTTTAAAATGCTTTATATATATGTTGCTGGTTTATTTTTGAAGAACCCGCTTAAAATTGAGAAAAACCAAAATAAAGGCTTTTTGGATCACAAATTTTTTAATCTTTATATGATTTTCAAAATATACAATAATTTTAGATTACTTTTATATTTTTTACCTGGGCAACTTATATTTGTTCAAGAAGGATTTTTTCTGATTCTCCGGTATATAGCATGTATGTTACTAAGTTCTAATGTGCATTCATCAACATCCCTCGAAGAAAAATAGTCCGACCTATCAATTTCTCTAAGATACTGATTGAGACTTTCCCAATCAGCATTCTTATAGTGCCAAAGAAGCCTACTTGTAGATGGAGAAATACGGCGGCATAGGTTTGAAGTAGCAAATTGAGCCGTGATTAAACAATGGTCTGAATTACCGAGAGGGGAACCGACTGAGATGGAATATTTATCAGGATGAGATGTTAGAGACAAGTCTAGTAAATAAGCTTTATCTCCAGCTGCATCAGGAATTCGCGTTGGTGCATCCACTAGCTGTTGCAAATTAAATGATTCACAGAAGAGTTCAACGAAACGGCCCGCAGGACTTGTGGTAGAAAAATGTCTGAGCCACGGTATGTTATGAACAGGGGTGCATCGAGAGGCGGGATGAACGGGACCGGTCCCCCTCCAGAATGTCAGTTTTCTGAACATATATATATACAGGGTGTCCCGTAAGTCGACGTCAAGCCGGAACCGGGTGATAGACCAAATCGTAAAAGTTACCAGAAAAATATAAAAAAACTCACTCAAACTAGAATCTTAAAGTTACGGTCTTATGGAAAGCTTTGGGTACACTAGAATCAATTTTAGTAGGTGAAAAGAAATTTTTCGAAACTGGGTTTCTTGAAGAAAAAAATTTTTGTTACGTATTCTAAGAAATAGTGTAGCAAGTGTTATACCATTTTAGAATCCTTATTAAATGCGTCAACTTTCAAAGTTACTTGATAGACTGGCGTAGTACATTTTTTTTCAGTACAGTCAGCTAAAGTTCAACGAATTATTAATTTTATATTGTTGGTTTGGCAAAATGTGACATTTTCTTCCGAGCTGGAGCAGTTGGCTTAGAACTTAAAGCAACAGGTTACATAAGCAATATTCGGGATTACATAAGAAAAATAAAATTAAAAAAATTAAAGATTTGTAGCAACAGGAGGTCAAAACCATCACAAGGTGTACATTTTCTCGAAAACAAAAGAAATGCCTATAATTTGAAAAATACATGATTTACGGGACACCCTGTATATATATTATTACAAAGTCCGATAAAATAAAATAAAACCTTTTAATATACAATAGCAGTCCTTACGTGCTCAGATGGGTGCAGGACGCGACTTTAAAGCCCTATTTTGCTGACTTGTTAGGACTTGAGACACCTATGGTCCCCACCCCACCCAAAGCCAAATCCTGGGTGCGTTACTGGTTATGAACATAAAAATCGCCTGCCAGCATGATTTCGAAAGAGGAGGAGACAGAAAGCAAATGAGCAATATTGTTGGAGATATTGTCAAATACAGATACAGTGTCATCATCAGACATATTTGGTCTGCGATAAAGGAAACAGAAGTATATGATGTGTTTGTGAAGTTTGAACGTAATCCGGATGTACTTAAACTCTGGATTGGCAGAAGGAAAACCTTGAAGAATGGTAAAGGCCACATCATTCCGAATATAAACTGCGATCCCTCTATGCTGAGAAAAAAGAGGCACGAACCTGTAACCAGGGACGTGATACTGATTAATATCAGCATCAGAAACGACCTTGGTTTCACTTAGCGCAAGAATTTCCGGATTTTTTGAGTTAAGGTGGCAGTACACCGAAAACCGATTTGCTCTTAATCCGCGAATGTTGCAGAAATCTAAACTGAAATTCTGCATGCTTACGGCAAAAAAAAAGCGGCCCACAACAACACAAATATTTGGGCGCCACCAGTAGCAGTTAACGACACAGCGAGGTGAAAAAAACAACAGTGTTATGCCTATTTGCTGTTCTAAATAACTCAGACTGCGCAGTTCAATGACCACAGCTAGGTGCACCCGGATTGCTGATCAGTGGGCGCGTGCACTGCCACTTCGGTAGCGTAGTCGTTGTCGTTAGTGATGGGCAACTCCTGAGTTGAGTTGACTCAAAGAGTCGGCTCGTATTCTGAGCCGCCTGAGCTGACTCTTCCTTTTATTTTGAAGTGACTCGTTTGGAGTTATTTGACTTGTGGCTCTGGGGAGATTCATTGATCACAGAGGAGCGAAACGTCACTAGCTAGTAGCTACAATCAGAGTCAAGATGGCTCAAGAGCTATAACAAAAAATGACAACAGATAACTCTTGCGGTGAGTTGGGAGTGTGGGTTTTGCAATCACATTGCACACGCGCACTTCACTTTACAGTGCGACATGCGTACACACACAACAGCATAGCATAAACGCAGGCAGACTAGCCGATCATATGCACGTAGGTAAGTCAATAAGTAAGAAAATAAATAACACTGCTGCCGGTCTTCTATGATTACAAGCATTTTATCCCTTTATACGATTTATTTATCACACCAGTATACATAAACATAACAGGTATAATTGTATTTATGGAGCGGATGAGATTCATCAACGAGTTTAGCTGAAAGCAGAATTGCAAACTTGCAATACATTCCGGATTCAGTGACTCACTTTGGCAATGCGTTTGAGTTACACATTGAGTGGGAGGACACGACATGACCGTGCGGACTCGTTGAATGAGTTCGCGAACTGAAGAGCCACCTAACTCATTTTAAGTCCGCTCATTGATTCGGCTCTTTTAAAAGAGTCAGATTCAATGAGTCGACTCTGCGAAAAGAGTCACTTTGCCCATCTTTGGTTGTCGTAGTGTAGTTCTGTCAAACTGACTACGATCGACTATCCTCCTGAGCGTCGTCGAATGTAGTCGACTATTTCGTACATTCAAAGTGCGGAGTGAACGATAGTCGTAGTCAAGCGTAGTCATTTACTGTCAAAATTTGCGGAGTGAACGCTCGGTAGTGACTCGTAGTCGACAAAAAGTCACTATTTCGGTGGCAGTGAACGCGCCCAGTGACAAGTGCTAATGAATTTGCACTGATCACAGATGAAGAGACAGTAAGAAAAGGTTACCGTGCTGCTGGCTTATTGAATATTGATAGGGCATAGAAGAGCCCTTCACTTGGTGGATAAAACTTATTATGATTATTTATTTATTTATTTAACGGACGCGTCGGATTTTAAATAGTTATGGTTATTGATTTTGATTAAAACTGTTTTAGCACCAACACTATTTGTTTGTTTTGGATTAATTAAACGGTCAAAGCGGAATTCATTACATCTGCAACACGAGGCAACGTCCGATCGGATAGACTCCACGCACTCTTTAGCGAGTCTACCTAGATGTTCGTTCCAACCCCATTGCATAGCTTTTTTGTTATCGGGCGCGTTGTTCAAATAACCAAGCCAAGTTTGCAATTTGTTATAAACTCTATAGGAGAGCTGCTCCTTCAGTTGGGGAAAGTTTTTCCAATTTGAAAGTGGATTTATTAGTTGCCAGTTGGTAATACTCAAATCTTAATTGATTTAATGACATATCCATCTTTTTACTTTTGTAAATACCAGTTATGAGTTGAGATCTATTTTTTGCAATGGTTATTTGGTCTTAATCTTTTTTAAAAAAAACTTGCTAGGCTTGATAAATTTTTGTTGCTCAAGAATGATTTTACTATTGTATTTTTTTTCTTTTCGCAAAAAACCACTTTCAACCCATTAACAGCCACCAATTTCGCAATTTCACCTTATCTAGTGTTTATTTTTTATTTTTTCTCTTAATTATATCCTTAACTAAATTTTCCTGTTGGTCCTTGCCTGTCATTAATTTCTTCTTTTCAAAAAAGTATTGGCACCAGTCTAAGTCTAACAGGGTATAATTTATAGTTTTTATAAAAAAAAAAAGTTATGTGAACGACCGCTTTGGAAAAGAAAATAGAGGTCAAAGTAAAAAAGAAAAGTAAAAAAACTGAATTTTTTTGTTTAGACCAGCGTGACTCCTGAGAGAAGTGGGATAGAGGGCCGATTGAGCAGTTGTTAGAAAGGCCATGCATACAATTAGGTTATAGCTGTAGTTTGACGCCTTGTACTTGTTAAGATACAGGGTGTTTTGTGAAAAATTAGCTTTTTTTCTTAATCACCCTGTAAATCCTAAACGGTTGATATGCCACAAATTTGTTTGTTTGCCTAGGTTAGTACTATCACCTCCTGTTCTATTGACCTCCTAAGCGGAATTACTCTGTATAAAACAGACCACCTCTTGAGGATCTTAGATACGAAGCTGAATATTAAGGCCAGACAATTTTTCGGAATTAAGACTACGTTTTTTTCCTGTCGAAAATTAGGATTAAATTGTGTATAGCCGGCAGTATTATTAACTACTTTACATTGATTTTGCAGTACTTGTATACCAAGAAGATATTTTTAATCTTAATAGAGCCCGCTTACCAATATAAGTATAGAATAAACCCAGAAGTCATCTATTATCCAAAGGCCATCGCTGTAATAAACATTCATCGCCCAGGCATAATTGCTTTCACATCAGGTTGCGAGAATTTTTCTGTTTAGATCCAGCATACTAACTTTATTATCCTATTTCAAATGTAGAATAAGCTATAGAATGCAGATACTATGCAAGCGAGAGAAACAGTTAAACTCATGAGTGAGTGAATGAAAGAAGTGGAGCTTATTTATAATATTTATTGGTGTTTCACCTTAAACTTCGTCTCATTTATACAACTGCTAGAGGAACAAAAACAATTCGACATCGACAAGCATGAACAAAAGTGCATACTTTTTCAGTTCTTTTGGCACTTTCTTTATCGGAAGCTCATCTATTATCTTATTAAATGTGTTTTAATTACCATTATTAGACCCCAACTTTTTTATTTCACATTAAGAGAATGTAAAAAACTAAAGATTTTGAAATATCTCAAACATTTATACGAAATGTATTGTTAATTGGACATTTTTGACAAGAACGGGAATATGGGCTATATATGCCCTACTTTAAAACAATAAAATCATGAATAATTTTTTCATACTTCTCCTTACTGGTTGCCATCTAGAATAGTCAACCACTATTTTATATCTATCCACTAATTCCACTAATTAGAGTGTATCAATCTTTTCTGAATACATCGGAGCAATCAAAATTTCTCCTGCCAAGTCACATTTAATCATTTAATTTTTCCTAGTTTAAAAGTTCATACAAAAGAAAAAACAAATTCTCAGATGAAAAACTATAAAAAGTTCTCTTTCGGTAACCAAGATTTTTGTCTCTTCGCTAAAAATTTGTACAATTTTACAAAATTTTACTCCCACGTTCAAAATTTAAATAAAACGAATTAGAAGACGAAAAGACAGGACAAAGTGTACCTCATCTTTACAGGACCAACTTTGCTCCTTTGATATACTTCAGACAAGGAATTCTTTTATACATTAATTAATTAGAAAGAAACGAAGAATACCGCGTATATTATGTAGCAATCGATAATATAGGTATATGCAAAGTTTTATTTCCGTCTACTGATTTTGAACTTTTCCTTCAGAGATTTGATATTCCACTTGAATGCGACTCTATTTGTAGATGAAAATCCGGCAAGGCTTTGGGTAACCTGATTTAATTTAATATTATTTGACTAGACTTTTAATTCGAATCGTGATTCAAGGCCATGCTTTCCTCTAGTCTCATTTTGACATTATTTTAATGGTAGTTGGGTGCTTTTATTGCATAGTCTAACAAAACAACTCGTGAAATATACATAAATATGAGTTTGGTGTAAAATAAAGTTCATTATTGTTCCACTCCATTAGTTCTAACAGCCTTTTGTCCATTTCGATTAAAAAGTTACTCCAGGTAGATTTTTTTTTTTTTTTTTTTTTTGTAAATCCGAAAATATACTCCTGATAAAAGAGATAATGAGGTGCTCCTTCTTTCTTGGTCTATCTTATCACGTTTCTTTCTTTCAGACTTTTTGAAATTGTAATTTTCCACGGTTTACAAGATTATGCTGCTTAATCGCAAAGTTTTTCTGTTTTACATTCAATTAGCCGTAGGGTCTGCGTAGATTTATCCTCCTGGATTTTTTCCAACTTTTTGGTCCTGATGTTTATTAGACAACTTTGTTAAGTAGAAGCTATGGGCGTGATAAAATAACACAGTATAAAGTTATGTCTGAGATATTACGGACGCAATGAGAAAAGTTTGTATCAAATAATCTAAAGCTGATTGATAGAATAAGGGGCGAATGGTGTTTGAAGAAGATCTTTTTGAATACATTAACGTGCCATTCTAAATTTAATTTAATCATTGTTTGGATCTTAAGTATCCGCTCCGAATGTTGATTTTGGGAGGATTATATATTTATATATATTTACAATTTAGTATGAGTTACATACATAAGTATATACGAGTATACTTAACTGAGAAGTAAACTTTGATTTGGAATATTTTCGAAGCAATTATACGCTACTTTAGGCATTATACAGAATAGCTATTAGAAAAAATCCATGATTTAAATGTTCGCATGAATATAATTTTTAAACTTTACCTCCACAGAGAATTTTACCACTAAAATTTAATTTTAGAGATCTACCTGATAAGAGCAAAACGAACTGCAATCGTGGATTTTTGATTCGTTTGTTGATATGATTATTCCAAGGAGTATTGGTTTACTTAGGTGGTAATTATTCGAATTACATCATGTTGCCATTAATGTTATATTTATTATGAAGATGTCTGTCTAAATAATTCTTGATATTCTATTTTGTGATCTAATTGATTTTGATCACTGTAACCCTAATATCTATCGATATTTCAATATTAGAGATGACCTCTCTTAGACAGCAGTTCGTTTTTTGCTGGTTCATTTTCGCTATACTTATTTCGAGTTACTTTTCTTGAAAATAGTTATCTGGTGCCCTACTTTCGGCCTTTGCTTAATGTTATTTTGATTTTCTATTTAGTATTGATGAGCCCTTATATTCATGTGGAAATTTCCATGTTATTTTGAGTCTTCAAAATGGATCTGGCAGGCGAAACGATAAGGTGGAGCTGAATACTGAATGCGATGTTGTTTTGTAATTTTGAAGTAATCAGATATTTCTACAATTTCATGAGACTTATATCTGCACTAAAAAAAAAAAACAATCAAGGAAAAAAATAAAATTAGAGCGACCATATTGTCAAGACTTTCATTGATACAGTGCGTACTAACATAAAAGAGATAGTTACAAAATGATTTACGTCATATCAATACATTGAACATTTTGAGTCGTTGCGTTCATATGATAATGTAATTTTGAGTGGTGTATCTTATTTTAACTGTAAAGATCCAGAGGAAATCTTTCCAAATTTAGTACCTCAACGAGATGCAATGAGTCAAGTGGGATATTTTTCAATGAATTTCGGACTCATCAATTTAAAGAAAGAAGCCTCTGTATGAGACAATGTCAAAATGGTTTGTCCTTGATCGGAAAAATGTTGAAATTGATACGTTCGAATGCTTGGAGCAGCTAATTAGCTGATCATTTATATATATTATATATATATGAATTTTATAATGCTGTTCATATGAAGTTGTAATCTTTTCTTAGTAGTCTTTCTGAAACTATTAATCTATTATATTTGCAGCGTTTTTAGGCTGAGGGCTAGTGCGCTTTGATTCTGATACTGCAGGTGCTCGGCTTGTTGTTTTGAAAGTGTTGTGAGATTAAAGCAGGAATACACGTAGTAGGTACTTCCTAATGTTATGTGTAAAAAGATCTCCGGATGGAAATTATGTAATTTTAATGCCAATCGCTTAGTACGAAATAGATAAAGTATTCATTGTATTTACTGATTCGATGTTTTATGTAATTTGTGTACCAGAAACCAGGCTTAAGCTTAGATAATTGAAAGTTTAATAAATTTAAATATTTGTCGAACCATGATAGAACAGTTTGTCGTACTGGTGGAGTGGATATCTTTGTTAAAATAATATTAATTTTGTTCAAGAAGGTTATTTTTTGGATTCTCCGGCACACCAGCAAAAGCAAAAAATCATCATACATCCCATTTTATTTTGGGTGGCAAGTTTCAAGTCTTGGTCTTGACTCATCAACAGGTCCCAAATAGCGAAATTGATTGGCTTGAAAAATCAATCGATAAATAGAAAAATGAAAAATTGAGAAAAATAGTTTTTTTTTTAATTTTTTAATTAATTTATTATTTTATATTTTTTTTCAATTTTTTAAAATTTTTATTTTTCTATTTCTATTCATTTTTAAATTTTCATTTGTTTTTTCGAGCCATATAATTTCGCGAGCCATATAATTTCGCGACTTGAAACTTGCCATCTAAATTCGATTTGGTTGTGCGATAAAATAACAAATAAAAAATGTTTTTTCGCTTTTTCTGTTGTGCCTGAAAATCCAAAAACTAGCCTTCTTGAACAAATATAAAGTTTACCCGGTAATAAATCATAATAATCTTATTAATTATTATTATTAATTATTGTGGAACAAGACGCTATGTAGTATTATGACATTCATTTATTACGAATTACTGTCGAGCAATATTGAATGTCATATTGGACCGCCTAACTACCATTTTTTAAAGAGCTTTTCAAATGACTTAGAAAACATTGTACCTGTGTAAATATACAAATATATGATTGTTGTCGTCTGGGAGCACTTCCGAGAGATCCAAATTGTCTACCATTTTTACCATTGATCTCTGCTGCCGCACACCAAAAATGAGCCTTTTTGAAATCACGTTTTTCAACAGATTTTTTTTTAAGCTTTCACGACCCTCTCGCAATAATTTTCGTGCCAATCCGTAAGATGCCTAAGTTTATACACACACAATCTAAAATGCACATTGCAGGCGGATGGAAAAACGTTTATGCAGGGAACTTTGGCGCAGTTTTTGAAAGTATGAGGCGAAATTGTGCACCAACAGCAGCATATTGCGTGTTGGTAATATAAAACAACCTTTTTAGGTACGTTACAGCGTATTTTAGATGGCTGGTTCGGTTCCCCAGTAGGCCTATTACGATTTTCAGTTGGCCAATATTTTGCCTCAAAATGTCATTTATTGGATGGATTTCAAAAAATACCAGTACCAAGATTTACAAGTTTCATACATTTTTCACTACAAATTTCTGCCAAACTATTTGTAGCAGAGTAATGATATATTTCTTAAATTAAAGGTAATGAAGAAATCTAGTAAATAACGTCGACAGAAATTAGAAAAAGTGTATTGGAATGGAGATATTAGCTGGGAAACTTGTAAAAAATCGTATAAATTGAAGTTTTTTAAATCAAATTCCTGTAAGTTGGCATTCTCATTTCTTTCGATTTTGACCATTTTAGAAAGATAAAGCATAGATCTAGCAAATAATGTCGAGTTTTTTCATTTTTATTGACGCTTTTTATAATTATTTTACTCTAATATTACTTGTTTTTTCTCCAGATATTTCAATATTTCGTTGAAAGTTGTTGCAATACAAAGCAAAACAGCATGTTTAACAATTATGGGCAAAAAAAATGTAGGAGAGTTAACTCTCATTAAAAATGTTCAATTTATGTGAACTGCTAATTTTCATTTCTCGTCTTAAAATGTATGCTTTGTTGGATGTTGGGTTTCTGTCTTTTGCAGTAGATGTCTCTATTGTGCTCCGTGGTCTAGGTTTAGGCTAATTTTATATGAAGTTTCTCACTTTAAGGACACAAACCTACTAATAGTAAATTTTATTACCTACAGGTTCGCTGGTATCTAAAATGAAACTTTTGCTGAGCACTGACTCCTCTTGAGCATATCTACTTTTAACAAGTGTTTACCAATATATCACTTTTCAGTTTATTATTATTAAAGAAACAAATACAATATTACTAAATTTCCAAAGAACAGAATGAAATATTTTTCTTCCCCCCCCCCCCCCCTTCCAGTTTAAATTTCACCTATGATGTATGCTAGTGTGCCATTAATGAATTTAATCAAAAGTGACACCTATGTAGCCAGAGATACAACCATATGTTAGAAAGTCAGAAAAATCACCACGTTCTTCACACAAAATTATATGGGATATACACGCAATGGCCTTTGAATTTAAATGGTGCTCAATGTAGGACAAATATTACTTTAGATTTTCATAGTCCATTGAGATTTTTGCGATCGCCACAATTTTTTACAAAAAGGCGAAAAATTCAAATTAAGATTTTTTACTATCTTCTGCTTTCGTTTTCTTTACGTTTCAATGAACTGCTTCTAAATAAAAAATATTTTATCTAGCAAAATTTCTAAGCGCCTCGAGAGGGGTTCGGACTCCCTGGCCATTGGCCCTTTCAGCGGTAGGGTCTGAAAGTGATCATACCAGCTAGTGATCTATGATCCTTTCTACTGTTCCTCGAGAACTACTTTTTTCTCGCCTCCCTGTAAAAGAGTACCAATGAAAAGTTAACCAGGGCCTGCTTCTCAATGCATCTCTAATGTAGAATATTATTTTGGTTATCAGTCGGAAAGAGAATAGTACTTAAGATCGCCTAAAAGTTGTTCGCACTAGATCTATAAGAGGCTTGGTGAAGCAGTCATAGTAATTACGTCTTTCTTTGTTGCTTCTTCCCAATTTATTTCCTAATAACAGATAAAAGTTCTCTTCTTTTTGGTTTGTTATGTATATAGGATAGTATGCGGTATACATATATTTGGTATTTCTCCCTGAATATATTTGGTATTTCTCCCTGATACGCTATAGCAATACCTCCAATGATCAGTAAGTCCCTCAAAATATAATATCCAGTGAATCGAAAACACTCCCATTTCCATGCTTGATCCATGTGTGTATTATACCAGACAAATCCGCCACGCGGATCCGCAAATCCTAGCTATTTCGCCCATTTTTTTTTAGTCGTTTGTATATTGAGATTTTCATTACATTAAAGGCCAGTTTGGGTAATCATAATCGAATTAATGTTTTTATAGTATACCCTGTTCGTAATTAGTTTCCAAGCAGACCTGCCATAATCATCCTTTGTCATATTGACTGTTACAGGAGGCGTGAGAATATGCAGTTTTCCACTTCAAATGCAGTGTGCATATGACTTAGAGGATCATGTTTCAAGGAGGGATAATTCCTTAGACAATCGTTTCATCATTTATGTCAAACGTTTGTGCTATCTCCTAGCCTATACAAGCAAACCATCACCTCTTCTCATTCATTCATTCTCTTGAGTCGCAAATGGTGAAATTTTATATGAACTCTTGTTGGACTAATTAAGATTTTCGGGGGTAGATCACCTTGTAAATTCTTAATGATATACTTTATGATGTAGATTTAAAATTTGTTAAATAGATAATCCTTAGATATTTCCAACAGTCTACAACTTTCCACCTTCTCCCATTTCGCAGTTATGGCTCAAAATTTTAGAATCTTACTTATTTTTTTTATGTTTTTTTTTCATTCAAAATTTCTGTTTTTTTCTTACCCAGTCATTAATATCAATTTTTTTTATATCGATTTTAAGAAGCCTAAAGCCATTGTTCTTAAAATTCTAAAATTTCCTGTCATACTCGGATGATAAAAAGTGTGAAATAACGAAGAAAGTGTTTAATTTTGAGCACTAAGTGTGGTAGGCTACTTTACGGTGAAGGCTTTGGGCTTCTTAAATCCGATATAAAAAACTGATGTTAATGACGGATGTTTTGATCGAAATAATTGAGCTGCAGCTGCGAATCGTTGGGAAGAAGACAAAAGAGTTATAGATCGTTTGATCATCAACGAATATCTTTTCAATAAATTTTAAATTATTATCATAAGCTACAAGTTGATCTATAAAAACATACCTAAATGAGTTAAAATCCTGTTCGATGGCTAAAAATTTATGAAAGAAGTTGGTATTGCATATTCGAAAATATTTTGTGATATAATCGCAACTTTTCTCCACTACAACTGTTGTCGAGTATGATTGTAGTACAACCCACAAAAGGCGATTCATTAAATCACTAAAATACCCACAATTTATATTTTGCATTTATCTCTTATCTCCCTTGTGGTATGGCAATTGAAAAGAAAAAATTATTATAGCAAGGAAATTGCATACAAACAACTTCGAGATCCCATCATAATCAAAGCGGAAGCAGAATATCGTTATATTTTATGGTATAGCCTGATGACTACCAGCAGTAATAACTCTCAGACGACGTACTGATAACAAATTTCCAGAAAAAGATTTTAATTTTAAGTGCAGTTTAATTTTAAGTTTTTTAGCGATAATGAGTTTACGCTCTGCGGATATTGTTCGGAAATAATAATTATTGCCTTACTTTTCTGAAAACTAGAGCAATTATGGATTCAAATTTGTTTTGTTTTTTTTTTTTTTTAATTAGTTTAGATCAACGTCCTCTTCGTCAACTAAGGTTGTATGGTAATAGACTTGATCTTCCGTCGGTAAACTTTTTTAAAAATTACGAATATTCTAATATTTCGAGATGTTAGGGATGGTCAGCCAACTCCCATTTGCTTTTATAATATTTTATTATATTTTTCATGTTTACTGAATAGGTTAAACCAAATTATTTACTAATCTTATTTAAACCAGTTAAACGATCTCAATTTTTCTTTGGTTTTGGGAGAAGAAATTTAGTTTTTAGTATTGCTTAGTAGGAGCCCTAAACGTAATTTTGTATCCTTTCAAAGACTTTGAAAACGAATTTTAAAACTACAGATCCGATATTAATGCCAATTTCATGAATGATGTATTGCCACATATGGTGTGGTTCTTCTGTGAAGCATTCCGAGTATTTTGTGTTATTGTATTAGTATTATGATCACTTTGCATGGTGGGCAAGGCCGATTCAAGTGAATTCAATTTTTGTCCTATACCTGAATTGCTTTGTATAAGGAATTGTTAAGTATTATGAATGGATTATAAATACTGGAATACGTAAACCATCTCATTAGTAACAGATTCATACCATTTGATCTAACTAAGCTCATTTTATGGACAATCGTGAACGGTCAAGATGAAAGTCTATACAGATATTTCATAAAATTAAACTAAAGTATTGAAATGTGGGATTAAAAGCACTAAGTGGCGTTGCTTTAGTCGCCATTTCCCGGAAATGCTGTACTTCCCTGCTATTCGACACGTACATATTTTCCTGTTGTAATAATTTTTTTCTTCGTGCAGGCTGCTTCCCTTCTTCATGTGATTAAGGCAATTTTCTCTAAAAGATAAAACTTGATTGCTGGTAATATTTATTGGCTTTTTGCAATTTTGCATTAATTATTTGATAAGTGTAGGTGGTTTTCGATTGTGTATCGGATTTAAGTATCTAGAACTTTGGCGACCAATTTTTCCATTAACTGCACCAAATATTTCTGTAAGGAAGAGCACCTGATTGCAATAATTCATTTCATATACCCTTTGGTAAAATTAGTGCAGGATCATTTTTCTCTTGAATCTCAGAAGCTTTTCCATGTAGGTTGGTGAAACAGTATATCATATTTGGAAACAATAAGTGAGTGAATAATAATGAGCTGCTTGTATTAGCAGTTTGGTCTAAGTAGTTAGGCCAGTACTAAATTTTATAATTGCATTGATCATGCTATGTGCGTAGTTTGCTTTCCTTACAACTGCATTTGCATGAAGGATGAACTTAGAACGTTCATTTAAGCTCACTTTAGCTTCGAAAAACACCTGTGTCTGAACGTAAAGTTCCAATACATAATAAATATAAATTTTGGGTGTGAATACCTCATTTTCGATGATATTTGCAAGCAATGTTGTTCCTCTACGCGTAGACTTTCATTGTCTACTCTTTAGCGTAGATATTAGCGTAGACAAACAAATTTAGTGTCGACAATGTCAACTAATTTGTAGACAATGTCAACTGTGATGTCGACAATGTAGACAAACAAAACTTTTAGTTAGTACGTGAAGTGGTACCTTATTCTTATGAAAATTAAAAAGTTATAATTATTGTTATAATTATAAAATATGCCAGGCAGACCGAAAAATAAAGCTTTCGATGAAGTTGGATTCGATCTCAAAAAATTAACAATTTTTATTTAAGGAATTCAAATACACGGGAAAAGATGATTGGGACAGTTATCAAAAGAAAACCTCAGTCTTCGAAATTCTATACTTGAAAGGTATACTAAAAACCAATAGCTTTTTAGAATATTTATTTATTTATTTACCTAGAGCCTACAGAGCTCGTCTCCTATAGACTATTAATACTTAAAAAAATTAATTTATTTATTTAATACTAAGTCTACTGAGAAACAGAATTTCGTACAAAAATTATAAGATATTTAATTTGAAATTTCCATGCAAAACATTCTATGGTATTACGTAATTGAAATTTGAAGCATTAATAAAGATTACTTATGTATATCTTTTGGAGCAAAGAAATCTAAATAATTATCAAAATAGTTGAATTTTTTAATAGAATTATTTACACATTCTTGATAACCATACTTGGTTCTATGAGATGAAGCATAAAGTAAGTTTCTTGCTCTCAAGGTCCTTTCTGGATCATAATAATTCAAGATATTAAGAAGTTCTGGACATAAAATACTGGAACACAGAATATCCCTTATAAATAAAGCTCATTGCATGTTACCCCTGAAACTCAGATTTGATAATCATATTAGTAAACGTCTTGACTCGTACGAGGGTAAGCTTTCCGCCTATATATTAAGCATGTAATATACAAAACGTGTAAAAGTTCTTTGCATAGATTCCAATCTGTGGATATGCATTTGGTAATGGGGAGACCTAATGACTGCAGCGTATTCTAATATGGGACGAACAATAGTAGTAAACAAAGTCCTAAAAATACCAACGTTTTTGAATTGCTTAGAGTTCCTTTTTATGAAACCAACAAGTTTATAGAATTTTAAACATATATATATATATATGTCTTGCAAATGAGAGTTTATTATAAAAAAACTACACCCAAATCGGTGACTTCGCGAACACGACTTAAAGAAACATCATTAATAATATAATTAAAGCATATCGGGCTTATAGAACGATTATAAATTAAAATATGACATTTTAAAGTATTTAAATTGAGGCTATTTCTACGACACCAGTTATACAAAATATCAACAACAACTTTAAATCATCAGCATAAATTAAACAACGTGAGTACTTGAGCTAATATCATTAATACAAATATTGAATAATATAGGACCGCAGTAACTACCCTGAGGAACTCCAGAATTTGCTTTAAAAATGCGTAAATAGTTTGTATACATTTTGACAATTGGTTTGCGGTTAGTAAGATAAGATATGATACAATCTAAAAAAGTTGAGTGAAAGCCAAGAGTGCGAGGCTTATTTATTAAAATATGGATTCGATAGAGTTCCTTTAGAGAAATCTATGTATACACAGTCAACTTGAGCTCCTTTCTCATTGGAATTGATGCACAAATTTGTGAATAAGGCAAGATTTGTGACTGTTGATCTTCCCTTTTGAAATCCATTTTGCTCAGAGCAGATAATTTCTTTGCATAAAAATGATATTTTAGTAGCCATAATGCTGTCAAGCAACTTTGGTAAAACATTCATAAGAGCATATATATATGTATATACTATATATATACATATATAGTATATATATATACTATACAAAATTGTGATCTTGATCCAGATAGTTTGAATGATTATTTCTCCAGTGCCAATACAAACATGTCAAGCAATCCCCTCAATTCAGTTCTTCAAGGTCCTCATATTGAGCCAATTTTCTCCTTCCGAAATGTTACTAAAACTGAAATTATATTGGCACTTTCCTCTATTAAGGGGTTATCTACTGGATCAGATAACATTGACTCTAAGTTCTTGAAACTTTTACTCCCAATATTACTACCTTTTATAATGCACATTATTAATACCTGTATTACAACCTATACCTTTCCTTCAGTTTGGAAAGTAGCCAAAGTGCTTCCCGTTCCTAAAAATCGACGCCCGTCTAGTGTTCAGGATTACAGGCCGATTAGTATTCTGCCAATATTATCGAAGGTTTTAGAAAGACTGCTTGCTGATCAGATGAAACTTTATTTATCCAAAGCTAATCTCCTTTCCCAATCCCAGTCGGGGTTTCGTTCTAAACACAGTACTACATCTGCACTTCTCCATTTATGTGATGAAATTCGTATTAATGTTGAGAAACGTGAAGCCACAGTGCTTGTGCTTTTGGATTTCTCTAAGGCGTTTGACTCCGTAAATTGCGGGATACTGATTCAGAAACTCTCCTATTACTTTGGTTTTTCTTCACCTGCCTTACTTTTAATGGAAAGCTATTTAGCTGATCGTTCTCAAAAAGTTATATCTAAAAATCGTACATCCAATTTAGTAAGGCTTCTCTCAGGTGTCCCCCAGGGATCTATTCTGGGGCCAATTCTATTCTGTATGTACATTAATGATATTGAGCTAAGTGTAACTAGAGCTTCAATTCAGCTTTATGCCGATGATGTTCAATTATTTCTGTCATCTCAGTTAAATAGGCTTCAAGATTGTGTTGACATACTTAATGAAGATATTTCTTGTTTGGCCGTTTCTGCCAAAAATAATCAGTTGGTTCTCAATCCTTACAAGTCTAAATCAATTGTAATTTATAAGAGTGCCATTGATACATCCTGTATGCCTCTGGTCCTACTCAATGGGTCCCCTATTCCCTTTCAAGATACAGTCAATAATCTTGGTATTATTTTCAATAAGGAACTAAAGTGGAGTGACCATGTTAATGGACTTACAGCTAAGATATACGGTGGCTTACATTCACTCTGGCAGCAGGCAAGATATACACCACCTGCCTTGCGTAAAAAGCTCATTATTAGTCTAATAATCCCTCTGATTACTTATGCAGATGTGGTCTATTGCCCACTCGACTATAGAAGCAGATTAAAACTGAATGTTGTTTATAATTCTTGCGCTCGTTATGTTTATGGTATTATAAATAGATATCCCACAGTGTCTGTGACGCCTTTGGCAAAAAGTATTTTGAATTGCACCATGGAAAATTACCTTAAATATCGCGTATGCCTGTACATTTTTAAAATTATTCATAACTTTTTACCTGAATATCTCCTTGCTAAAATTAAATTTCCTCAATCTTCGCGCTCGAATCAACTTGTAGTTCCACGCCATTTAACTGGTTTTAGTTCTAAGTGCTTCTTCATCTATGGCATCCAACTTTGGAATTCTTTGCCGATTTCAATTAAACGTCATGGTGCTTTCTGCAGGTTCAAACAATCAGTTTGGGAGTATTTTTCGAATTTATAACTCATTGTAATTTTGCAATTTTTTCAATTTTATATATTCATCTTCACTTTTCTTATTGCATATATGTATATATATATTTCTTTTCTATCTTTTTTAATTTCCTTGGATTCTAGGATTAATGTGAATTTAATTTTAAATTTTAGTTTTAAGGTTTTATATTTTTTCTCTTCTTATATAATTTTTTCTCCTCTTATTGTTATTATTATTTAGAGTAAACACAGGAAAACGAGTTTGTACTCATGTGTGTTTTAAATAAAGAGCTTATTATTATTATTATTATTCTTGGAACTGCCACTTACCCAATTGTCAAAATTGGGACTTTAAATTTTTTGTACAACTTTTAGATCCTTTTCAAAATTCTTGTATCCGTTTATACAGTCTCTTTTGAGAATTTTTTTCTTGTTTGCTTTCATTTTGTTTGTGTCATTTTTCTTGTTTTTTAGTTTTTCTAATTGTTTTAATTGTTTAATTGTCCCTATTGACCTTTTATAACTTTTAGATTAGCTAGCGACTTTTTGTTTACACTTTGTAGAGCCTTTTGCCACCCTATTTTTAAGGAATTTTTAAAAAGAGCCAATGAGCCAAATAATAAAGAGCTTATCTAAATAAAAAAAAATTATATATATATGAATATAGTAGCAATGCGTCATCTCAGTCCAACTTAGCCATAAAACTGTTGCAGATTCCAGAATCATCTGTCCAATTAGAAAGACTTTTTCAAGCTGATCAGACGTTCTTTCTCCAAGCAAAAGATCTAAACGATTGCTGCATATTTATTATTCTCCTAGAATTAAGCATGATGTATACAACGAAGATGCTGATAATCTGATTAAGTTTTATTAATCTAAATAACTGTTTTTAATTTAAATTGCTGTTGTATATATTCTCTTTATGCTAACTACTATCAATCATTATTCTCAGCTTCAATAGATTATGTCGGTTATTATCTGAATCATTATTTTTGGTGGTTTTATAATCAATTTCCTAAATAACAAAGTATAATAAACCCATTTGAATTTTCTACCAAATTTTAATTGTCTACATTGTCTACGCTTATAAAATATAGTGTAGACAATGGATTATTGTCTACAGGTAATTGTCGACGCGTAGATTACATCGCACAACACTGTTTGCAAGCCTGGTCAATATTATCACCCATTTTCTTCGCAGAGGATATACTTAAGTGATGGGAATCCACTATTATTTTCTGTATGCAGAAGTGCAAAGAACTGCCTATCGTGGATGGATCTATTGTTACGAGCGTGACCTTAGTTCGATCTTCCTTCTAATGGCATTGACGCAGGACCTAAAAGTGCTGATATCAGAGCAGTAGCTTTTTCTGTATCATTCCATCCATTCACTTCGGAAGCTACCTCAAATTATCTCTTCAAGGTATGCCACGAATTTTGTCCATCAAATATTGGATGTTTCATTTTGCCTGCACCGGTTGTCGAGGTTGTCGATGCTTTATCCTCCGCAAATCTGCTTTAAAGTTGTCAAGTTGCTTCATGATATTTTATTATACTTGTTGTTGAACTTCAAACACTTCCTGCTGGACTTCCACTTCTGATAGCAGTTGATACGAGCATGGCCTTAGGTCTTTATTTAAAACACATTATTTCAGATATCATTCACAAGTTCTTCCTTTATTTAACTTTACTGTTTACTTTTATAACATTCACAAACAATTATCAATCCAACTCTTTAGTTATCGCTAGTACTATACTTCTATTGGATTGCGATAACCAAATAGTTTATTTCGTTCACTTCACTGTCTGAAATAAGACTGCCTTCTAGTGGTGAGAAGCGCCGTATTTATACTCTACAAATTGTCCTAGAACCTATGACTGCTTTTGCCTTCAAAGGGATATCAAAATGCTTAAAGCGTGGTGTACGGAGAATTCTTTACATATTAACATCAATAAATGTAAAGTTATGTCTTTCTCTAGAAAACGTAATTCCATCAACTTCGATTATAAAATTAATAACTTTACTACTTCCAGTGTGAATGAAAATTACTTGATTCTAAGCTTACTTTTGTCTCTCATATTACTGCCATAACATCCAAAGCGTTTAGGTTAATAAGGTTAATTTTTCGTACATGCGCACCTTTAAATGCTCAGCGTCTTATATTACACTTTATAACTCTACAATTAAAAGTATCCTCGCATATTCATGTCAAGTGTGGAACGCGTTTTACTCATCTTATTCTTACCAAATCGAATCGATTCAGAGAAAATTTTCCAGGCTCTTGTTATTTAAATTCAATAATATCTCGCTTGAATACCCCGAAAAGCTCAGTCATTTTAATTTGTTAGCCTTGGTCAATCGCACAGCCTACCTAGATAATATTTTCCTTTTTATAACGGTAAACTGTTTATTTGATATGACAATCATACTGTCCAGAATGGACTTTAACGCCTCTACTCGCATTCCAAGGAATATACATCGATTCAGACTGTCCTCTCACAGATCCAACATCAAGAAAAAGTCACCTATCTTCAGAATTCTAAAATCGTATAATTTGAATTTCAATTGTACTGATATCTTTACCCCCGACCTCCCGACATTTAAAAGACTGACACGCAATGAAATCGGACATTCTAACTAAATATTTCAACCTCCCACCAAGCCTTGCTTCATTTTGTATTTTACTCTCTTTTTGTTTGCGTTTTTATATCATTCTTTATTTTATATTTTGTTCTTAAGTACTTTTCACATAGATATCATATTGTACATATTCAATTTTTTCTTTTCTTTCTTAGTTAATTTTAGTTAGTTTTATTTTTACTTTCTTCACTTTTTCTTTGTTTCTTTTTACGTTTTCATGAATTATTTAATTTTTTTTTGTTTTTATTATTATTAATATTTTTTCTTTACTTTTTTATTTAATTTTTATTGTTTCATCTGTACGGTAGCGTATTATTGGTTTTTGTCTGTTCACTATCGTTATAACTTTTCAAATAAATAAAACCTTCCCGAATATTATATTCCGCCTGCCGTTTCTAGATCCGATTTTCCGAAAGTTGTTTATGTCCATACGATTCCACGCGAAGTATGTGGATATAGCTTGTTCTTTTTATATTGCACGTAACGCTATTTAGGATTCGTATTCATCAACTTGAAAGTTAGGCCTTCTCTTCAAATGTTGGCGAAAGGTTTCTCGACATCGTGGAAGCTGATCATGGTGTGTCATTCTGTTGAAAGTTTCAGCTAAATCCATGTGGAATTTGATTCGTTTGGGCAACAGGTTTGCTTTCTGATTTTTTTGTAATTGAGCTTATGTGAGAAAAATAATTGTTTTAAACTTGAAAAACCAAGCGTTTATTTTACGTACAGAGAGTCCTTGTGCAAACACGTACTACAAAAATTTTCATCTTTTACGGGTTTTATTATCTATTAGGTAGTAAATTTTTATTTCAAACTAATTTGAATAAAGATAAAGTAGGAGGTAACCACAGTTTTTCTCTTATAACTTGAGAAAATATTGACTCAAGATTTGTATACTGAGTTTTTTATGAAAGGTAGTTACTCTGGGATATTTTTCCTAAGAAGTGGTGGCCTTGTCTTGGACGATCCTTAAAGTTTTTTTTTTCTTCCTATATACATTGCTTTATATTTTAATTATACATATTAATTAATCTATTATATTATTTATTATTAAGTGTAAAGAAATATCTTACGTAGGTAGCAGTTGTTCTCTCTTATTAAATATATAAAAAAGGAAGCTATATCAATAATTTATTTCCTGATAAAGTAAAATATGGTACCCTTTGGTGGCGTGTAATGTGAATTGTTCTTATCCAGTGCATTGAAATCATTAAAATCAAATGCACTTGATAATATCATACCTAGGATAATATAACTTCAAACTACGTATGTTTTTGTCAGCACGTTGAATTTATTTTTTTTTTTTTGCTCCTACAACGGAATTGTATTGAAAAGTGGAAGACATGGCTATTAATTAACCTTAAAATTTGGAATATTTTGTAACAAGCTTTCTTGCAAATATAATTTGTTTCTTCTGTCGCAATTAACCAGGAAAAGCTTTTTATATTATTCGCCCTTCCTGAATATATAACGTTTGTGCAAAAACACTTTTAAGATCCGAGACGAAAATTTCGTTAAGGCAAGCATTTTCTCAATTCTTTTCTCGTTTCGAAGTCAATTACTCTTCTAATATTGTTCGCACAGCATTCAATGCAACAACTGCAGAATCCAATTCTGCTGAGCTTTATGTAGTGCATAGTGTGCACACAATATTTTTTTTCAACTTCTCGAATCCTGTAGCCCTCTACCCCATCTGCCCCGATTTTGTATTCCTTCTTTACCAGAACCTGGTTCTCTGCTTGTTCTCTAAAGCGAAAATAGTTTAGTGTCCTTTAAAAGTGGAGGGCTTGTTTCGAAACGCTCTTTTTGCAACATTTGAGAGGACATTTAAAGTTGCCGGTGCATTTAACTTATCGCCCTGCTTACCAAGTTTCCGCTCCTTTCCTCCAACCACCCCAGAATTTCTCCATTTTCGGTATCGTATTTTGTAGGTTTCTGTGAATATTTCTCTAAACAGAATGGATGTGGGTTGTATTTCTAGCTTTCCAGTAAAGCTTGTGTTTAGCACTTTTTCCATATATATTTTTTAAACTCCGGAATTTCATCCTACCAAACCTTTGCAGATATTAATATTAAAGACATGCTTCTCTTTGCACCATATTCGAACGTTAACAAGACCTTTATGCTTTTACGTTAGCTCAACTGGCTCTGGATTGGTGTTACTGTAACCCAGCAGATTCTCGGCTAAAGAGCAAGTATTCCGGTATACTTGGTAGTGGAGAAACGTGTCCTGGTGACATAAAAAAAGGTTTTTTTCATTTATGTATTATTATTGTTGTTATGAGCATTTACAAGTCGGTACTTCCTTGTATGTATATCAATTGTCTTTTGCCACTCTTCTTAAGTCTAAAAATTGGAGGAAACAGCATCTTAGAAAACTCGAAATGTTTTTAGAGTCTATTGTGAAGAGCCTACTGTCAGTTTAATAAATATCACTCACTTTCGTCAATTTACTTAAGGTTGGAACAGAGATAAACATAAATCTTTTTCACTCTTTCGAAACGGCAAACAGGCAAATGGACACTAACTTAACTTAAGATTTCGAACAGTGCTAGAGCCAAGCGCGGATACAGCAAGGGCGGGGTAAGGAGCCTGAAACCCACTGGAAAAAATTGCAGTAAGTGCTCTGCATTTTCCCGAACAAAATTATTCAGTGCGCAGTAAATTTATTCAACTTTTTTTTTTTTTTAATTTCTGATCGCTTCCAAATTCATTTGATACGGTTAAGAGGAAGGCACATATTAAGGCTAGCGGCGTGGCCTTCGCTCACTTTAGGTCATGGCTATTGAAGCGTAGTTTTGCTCAGGGTGTTTGAAGCAGGACAAAACATGTTTGGGTAAAGGCGATGAAACATTTCTGAAGAGTTAAAAGGCTTGTAAAAATATTATCGTCGGGGAAAAACAAACATTGTGCATTGTTGTAGTGAGTTATTACATTTAAAGCAACCGCTTTATTTTGCAATACAAATGTTTTATAATTTCATTATAAAAACAAAAGAAAGTCAATTTTCGGAGCTTACAAGGTATTGCATCTGTTGTGTGATTGTTATTTCAAATAGTCGTAATGTGCGTAGTGCTTTAATTGTCCTATTTTACAAAGCTACATTTTATGATGAATTCGTTAATATATTTTCCTTTTTTTAATAACTAAAATGTACGATTTGGAAGTTTTTTGTTTGCTTTTTTTTACACTTCCGCCGTTTACAAACCAAAACAAAGCAAATAAATAAACAGGTCTTTTCACTTTCACGAGTGACAAAAGTTGAAAGTTGAGCAACTTTCTTCGTTGCGAGCTGTAGCTAATTGCTTACCTCTTAAATCCGTATCTTTTAAATTATATAAATTTGGTACAGTTGACATTTCCCAGAGACATTAGCCAGAACTGCCCCCCCCCCCCTCTTACTCACAGTACTTGCCCCTGGCTAGTACAATTAAAAGAAAACAGAAGGTGTATTCTCACAGGAGCAATTTTTAGGTTTGGCTGAACAGATTTTAGTAATTAACATGGAAGCAAAATTTCTACAGTATCATGGAATAAGGTTGCAGTTTTTAATAAGTGCGTAATTTTGTTAATAAAAATAGTGTTAAAAAGACGAGTTGAAAAGTTTCTGATTACCAAAAATGAAAATTTTGTCAAAATCGTAGATGGTCGGTGTGAAAATTGCCCAACAGTGTTAGTTTTCGTATCGCTGTGTATACATATATACTGTATGAATGATAAAGTCAACAATTATTTGTAGGTTAGGTTAGTTTAGGTAAGAGGGGTGCCGCTAGACAACCAGCCAGCCTCACTTAGACCTCCAACGGGTCCATTGTACCCCTAGACTTCATGGGATAACCCTTCAAGCCGCGGATTTAGTCTGCTTTCCTTGGGAAACTCCGGATATATCCAAGTCTCTTAACCTAGATCCATCCTGCCTCACTCAGAAAACTCAGGATGTCTCTGAACTTTATACTTTGAAGCTCCCCCAGACTTGAAAAGAAGTAGCTACCTAGTAGCCTACCTCTTTTATTCATCAGAGCGGGGCATTCGCAAAGCACATGTTTCACGGATTCAATTTTCTGCGAGTCCCTACAACTCCTGCAGAAATCGTTCGCCGCTATTCCCAGTCTTCTAGCATGGTCCCCTATGTCCCAGTGACCCGTCATGACCCCTAATAGCTTCCTGGTATTTGCTCTGCTGCTATTAAGCAGTTTCCTTGTCCTTTTCCTATCATATGCAGGCCACAATTGCCTCGTAAAACGACAGATATCCCTGCTGGTACGTCGGAGGCCTGCCTTTAGATGGACGTCCCTGATGATTTCCTCTTTTAAAGCTCCGATTGGGATCCTCACGTAAGCTACAGCTGCGGAGCTATTCAATTCGGAGCCCTTTTTGGTCAACTCATCAGCCATCTCATTGCCTGAGATATCCATATGGCCAGGTACCCAGCTTAGGGTCACCTTGTGCCTTACAGTCAATTCCTCAAGCCTGGTAAAATATTTGTAAGTAATAAGTAATTATGCATAGTTATTATCCTTTCAGGCATGACTGAAGTGTACAAATGATCTCTTTTATCGAAAATATAAATTTTTCTGGGAAATTTGATTCGGACAATCACTTTTACCTAGAGTGGAAATAATTGCCCGTAATTTTTCGTATCAGGCAAGTTCTTTGGCTCTTGGCACTGCTGATCATTTTCGCGGAGAATCCAAATTGTCTTCTAAATAAACTTAAAAGTTTCACAGAAATTTAGCGTTTAGAACTTTCTGCGGCTCATTATTTAAAAAAAAAAAAAAAAAACAAAAAAAATATGTATTGAAATTCATCTATTAGGTAATAAATTTCTGTGTTTGCAAATTTTATCCCTATTGAAAGATTTAAACAATTTTTTATTTTTTTAAACAATTCTAGTTGCTATTCCAATATGCATCTCGCAATGTCGTCATATTAGTTACATTAGCTTATAATGTAATGTAAAAGCTTTGCTGTAAGTCACTGCTGCCGAATTATCAGTTTTGGGTAGAGTGTAGGTTAAAAACAAGTAAAAAAGCTAGAATTCGTCTAAGATCAATTCTTACAAAACCCCAAATAAATGGCCGTATGTAATTTTGTTGAAGTGGGCTATCACATATATTTCTAGAACAGTTCATCGGGTAGTA
Organism: Dioctria rufipes; assembly: GCA_963924295.1. NCBI lineage: Eukaryota > Metazoa > Arthropoda > Insecta > Diptera > Asilidae > Dioctria > Dioctria rufipes. The sequence continues at coordinate 127,970,843 of OZ002743.1, forward strand.
AAAATAATTATGACCAATTTTATAGGATTTCATATTCTGAAGCCTTTCAGATTTGTATGTGCCACCCCCAAAATGGAGTTACCTTTTGGTCTAGAAGCCAGCGTGGAGAATTTCAGCGGACAGACGTACGGACATGCAAAACTGAAAATAACTTTTATTAATGTGCGTGGGTGTCCAATCATTTTGCTCTACCATCATTATTTCTATCCGTTACAAATGGAGTGGCAAACTTAGTATACCCTATAGATTTTATCGAGCGTATAACAAGAGGTGTCAGTTTAAATGTAAGACACTACATCGCAAATTTTTTTGATTTTTAAGCTAGATTACCACACTACTATTTTCATGAACGCTTTATATCTACATATGTATGATGTTTGATTTTAAATAAGAGTTATTAAGGGCCGTACGCTCTATGCACCAAACGTGCAAAAATTTTTGATAGATTTCAGTTATTATAAAAAAAAGTATGCAATATTCAAACTGTAGATGCTGAAAACATATCGAATAATCGATAGTTTCCTAAAGAATAAACGATGGTTTTATTATTAGTCAATATTTAAAATGCATTGCTTGATTAAGTTTTACTATGCCAACGAAATCATGTTTCAGTGCATAAAAAATTTAACAGCCATGCACTTGTAGGTACCTTAGCATTTGGTAGCTATTAGCTTCTTCTAGCAGTTTTATATACTGAGAGTGGAAAATTCTATTCGTGAAAATTAGACATGACTAAATAATATGTAAAATAAAGTCAGTGAAATTGGTAATCGAAATACACTTTTCTAATTTTGAGTGACTGTTAATATGAGAAATAAAGGAAGTGTGAAATATTAACTGAACGGAAATTGACATCCAAGAAAGCCTCAGGCTTCCTCGCAACTCGTTTGAAGGCTTGGCTCAGAGAATTGAAAACAAGATTACACCACCGGGCTCGGTGCTAGTTTGACAGAAAAAAAAATGGGAAATCTGAAGTAGGCTTGACAGAGAAAAATTTCCAACATTGAGCAAAACGGCTAGGCCTTGAAGCTAGTAGCTAGGCTTGGTTTTGTGTTGCCTCATTTAAAAACTCGTGCTGAAAATTGTGACAACGGCTCGAAGATGCCTCGAGACCAGGATGTATTTCTGCCTTAAGTAATTCGTATGAAAATTTCAGGTACTTTTTAATGAAAAACATTTACCTTCTAAATTAAAATTGTAAGGAAGTAGCAAATCGATATTCACTGTCTGAATATTTTTTGCTCATCAATTGTTTGCTACATGATATTATTGTATCGATTTGTCAATACGACTCAAATTTTCGACAACGCTAGTTCATTATTGAATTGTAGGAATTTTCGAACCGTAAACTATTGACTTGCTCGAATATTCTTCAGAGCTGATATTGCTGGTTTCAAAAGAATTAGTATCTTTGAATATATGCTCTAAATTAAAATTAATGCAAACGATTCTTCCTGACATAATTTTTAAAATTGCCCATTTTCACCTCCCACAAATTTTTTTATGCCATTTCCTGACTGGTCGGTATAGTAGTGACATAGTATCGGTACGATATTTATCCCATCGATGTCGTACCGCATAGAGCTCCCTCGCGTTCCTACATGCTATGGACTAAATCAGCAGACATTTTAGTAATTTCATTATAAAATTCTCTTCTCAACTCGGTAAATGCCGCTTGTCTACTGACAAGGCATGTCGTAACGCTGCATACCAAAAACATGTTGCATCTTAACCGCGCAGTGCATACCCATGTGTGCGTAATAATTAAAATACACGGTGGCGACAGTGGTACGGCATGCTGCACGCTTAACGAGTTAATGTCGTACCGATGTCGTATCGACCCGGCAAGGAGGGCTCTAGTCAGTGCTGTCGTTTGTACTCCGATCGGACTATTTGTACTCCGAAAACTAATAGCGTACTCCGATACTACTCCTTTTATAAAAGTACTCCGGACTCCGGCTTTCATTTTTTCATACTTAAAACTCCTACATATGTTTGAGTCAACTTCATTTAAAACTATACATTCGTAGTACATTTTAGTAATAAAATCTATTAACGAGTCCGGTTGAAAAGTTGGTTTGGTACTACGTTGTACTTGATGAAATATACCAAACAGCAGCTAAGAGCTAACACAACCATGTTTTATAATTTTTTTCAGCGTTGGCATTTAGCACACTAAAGTGTAATCTGATTTGTTTTAGCCTATTATACCTATCTAGTCATGTAATTATGATTCGTTCGTTAAACGCTGAGATTGATGTTTATGAAGTGAATAATGAACGCTCTCTACTTGAAAAACTGCAGAAAATTCTATTCTAGTCCAGAAAACGTTTTTTTAATCGCTCTTTGCCTTTTCCTATGTCTTTCCTCTTGTCTTCGTTTTCCTTAACACAAAAGGTAAGTCCAATTAACAGTAAATTTATCATGGTCGGTTGGATTTTTGTTTATGTTTCGACGAAGGTATTTAGTGATTTAATTTAACTATATCATTTGTTTACTTCAATTCAAGTATTGTAAAAGCGTTGATTTTTTGTAATAAAACAATAATAAAATTTGTGAACTATAGCACAAAGGAAAAAACTTGAGAATAATTACCAATTTTCAAAAGACGACATTCAAGGAACCTACAGCTTATACCATAACTGTGGAAAATTTTAGGGACGACGATTAGACTGTCTTTTTTTGTGGAAAAACTAAGGAAATATTTCGTCAGTAAAAAGATTGTTTGTATAACTTTTGTTTTTTTTTTAATTTAATTTAATGTAATTTAATTTAATAAACAACAGTTTAGTTTGTATGATCTGATTGAAATAGGGTTTTTGACTTCTTGTGGACAATTCCACAGAAGAAGTGGTATTTGATTAAAGAGCACAAATTTTGCAAAATGTTGTTAGTAAGAGGTTAAATTTTCAAGTTGGGATCTCAATGGGTTTCGAAGCGAAGTCATTCTGTGTTTTTTTTTATGGACTATTAATGGGTTAAATTTGAGAAAACAAAAAATATGTCCTTACTGGATCAAGGAGAATAATTTAGATTTGTATGACATTTTTTCCTAACAAGGCAAACCTCAAACGAATAAAAACTCTCGTCTCCAAATCCATTGATATCCTAATTTAAAAATTTAACCATCAACATTATGAGCATTAATTTAAAAATTAAGCAACCGAAAATTAAGGGAATGCATTTGAAGATATTCAAGGATAAAAGACATATTTATTATCCTTAATTTTTACTTCTAAAAGGCATATATTTTTTATAATTTTCCTTCAAGGATTGTATTTTCATCTTTAAAATAACCTAAAGGTCATGTCTCTGTGATAATGAGAGCCAAAATTATGATTTTCTTAATATAACTCAGCAGACCAAAAATCGGCGAATTTTAAGGATTTCAAAGTCCTTTAATTATACCAGCATGCGGCGCAGCACAAAAATAAATAGTTGTATTCTTATCTCATAACTACTTAACTTTCAGCAAAACAAAAACGAAATTGTTGATCGTCGGGTTAGGAAATGGCGAATTTTTATCTATTTCTTATGGAATGACCCTAATGAGTATCGACCACTATTTATAATAACCTCAAAGTTCTTTCAGATATATAGTTTACAAACTATTCCATATTTACCGGGGAAATAGCAACTTCATACAGAACTATGAAGTGCAGAGTAAAAATCTAATGTGATCGAAATCACTTTCGCTAATTGAGAAGTAAGTGCGAAGGCATCCAAAATGTATGGCTATAGGTAAAGTACTAAAGACAATTCTTGGCAATATTGCAGACACAGTATTAAAGTTTCTAAATGTAGTAGTTGTGGTGCAAGCAATATGAATATGACAAATGCATCCGAAGATCAAAGGCAATCTAGAACAATTCCTGGAAATGCAAACAAACATAAATAATATAGAAAACATAATTTCTAGTATAACGACAGATTTAGAGCACGACGACCGGATATGTCAAGAAACCATTCTTGGAAATTCTACGGAATCTATTTTGTCGCCAACAAAAGGTAATACTTATAATACCCATACTAAGCGTGTTCAAAAATGTTGCTTTGTATGCACGCAGCCTTATAAATAACAGGCGGTTTTGTAAAATATGCTTCAAAGTTATTGCAAACAAGTAAGAAAACTCCAATTACGGTGAAATTCAGAAAAAATAAAGTGACTGAAGTTGTCATCACAATTTTGCATAATGACTGTATTAAAATCCTTACAAATATTATGAAAATTCAAAAGCTTTCAATAATTAAATAATTAAACTAATGATCGAATTTATGTATTTGCTTTATGCAGCTATGCTTTTCTCAAGAATAGCTTTTCATAACAGAACCTTTTTACTTCATGCAAGTATGATCTGAATCAAAGCTATTAATTGATGAATCTTTTAAATTAACAGCTGTCAACTAAACTTAAGAAATTCATACTGCTGGAAAAATAAAATAATAAAAACCAGTTGTTTCTATATAAAAAAAAATATAAATAATGTAATAATAGAAGACATAAAAAAATTTATTTAAAAATCTGAATATGAATTATTTTAATGAAAATGAGGTTTGTTCACATTAATATGATTTCTGGACATCCCATTTTAATTAATGTTTTTTCCGAAAGTACTCCGCTTTGGCAGCAAATTTTAATACTCTTGAAATTTTCCAAACGACAGCACTGGCTCTAATTCTTGTAAGGTGGCTGTTGGTGGAACATAACACAGAACGAATTATGAGCAATCTACACTTAAGAAAACTTATTTTACATCATAAAACAATCATATAATCATTTTCGAACCTAAATAAAACAATACAAAACTAATAAAAGTCTGAATTGAAATAAAATACACTAAAATAAACTACTTGAAAACCGCGTGGACTATGTATACACTGCGAGAATTAAGCTTGATGAACTTCAGCAAGATGAAACGAAAATGAGTACCAAATCACATGTTGGTAGCTGGCTGCAGAATTGTTCTGAAGAGGTATTCTAAAGTTAAAAAGTTAAGGTGCAGTAATATTTTAAAAATTCGCGCAAAAATAAAATGGGAGGCGAGAACGCATTGAAAGCCGTGGCAACATTTATCGCCTTTGAAAGAATGCTTAAATTCGATTTTCATCAGCGAGTGGAGATAGAACTAGCACGTGCGGAAAATACTGAACAGCACTCACATCCATCATAAGGAACACATCGCCAAAAATCACGGCGCAGTCAAGTAAACTAATAAAACTTTCTTTATAGTTAACTAAATAAATAAAAAATAAATAATTAAATAACTAATCTTTAACAAATACCAACCTCAAATCACAAAGTAGCTACATATATGGAAGCAGGATGGCCGTAGGTTTTAATTCCTGTAAGGTTGCTCTTTGAAATACAGCTGTGCGACAATAAGTCAAGCTCAGTTTTTTCATTTCATTTGTTATCCATAATAAATAAGACGATTTCAATAAATGGATGGGAAGATGAATCCTAGACGGCCCATCCCATTACATTTTTGCAACTGTACTCTCAGAAATATAACTAGAAGTCATAAATCTGATTTAACCAGGGTCAGGGCATAAACGTCAGACAAATTTAATTATTACAGCTGGATGCATACAATTGTAAGGACCAGTTACGTTCATAAATAAAAGTCGTATTGCCTTTTACTGCATATTTCTCTGAATGTATAGAGGAGGGGGTAGAAATATGGGATACCTATTATAGTTGTAATGATAACAGACCCCAAAATAGACATATCCAAAAAATAAATGGTATAAAGATAGAAAATTTGGTTTGCTTATATGCTTATGGCATGCTTATATTAACATAAATAATGTAAACTGCGACACGCTCAAAATTTATTTATTTAAACAAAAAATATCAAAATTCGAAATTTCCAAAGTAGGGTAGTAATATGAGTCTGTATTGTAATATCAAAAACAAACGAAAAATTGTGGTAAAAAATGTGCAGTATCAGTGATACTAACTATACTGTATAACTCTATTATAGGCCTTCAAAAGTCATCATCATCATCTAGAATACTGCTTTAATAGTCGGTAGAAATATGAGACAGTCTGATATTATTACCAACCAAGTGTCTCATATTGCAACCAATTGGGTTTTCCAGTAAAATTAGTAATATAGTGAGAAAACGTCAAGCTTTTTTTGTAATATATGGTTATATTATAAAACTAAAGTTCGAAACTAGGACAATATACAGATATAAACTGGAAAGCACAACATGTGAAAGAAAACTTTTCAGTTATGCCCTAACAGTGAACGTTCAGCAGGCGTCAAGACTAATAACGAAATGTCCGCCGGATGTTTCAATACCTTCGCAGAACTAACAACAATGGTAGCCTAGCTATGCCGTAGATATCAGTAGCGTACGGACACTAAAACCCCGGTGTCTCAAATTGCTACCATATCTCATATTTCTACCCCTCCTCTACTAACTTGTTTTGTTTTGATCTTTTTATAAAAACGGTAAATATATCCATAAATAATTTCTCTTCAGCTCTATTTTTCTTAAGGAATTACATAACATATTGAGAATATATCTTTACTCCATAATGAAAAAATTCCATTCAGATATGATGCAACTCGATTCGATTTGAGGAACGCATGAAGCACTCCATGTACTCACCGGTAGTTATACATAATTATATTGAATTCTTCGTTTAAAAGACAATGGAAGTGTAATACATATCCTGATCTAATTATACCATCAAGTCAAACCAGCTGTATCTAAATCTAATGAAATTATCGTCAATCCACCATACCTCGCCAAACAAAAAGCCCCGAACTTCTATGCAATCAGCTCTTGGCAGACAGAAAATCACTTGTCGCCGTCAGATCCGCTTTAATCCTCTCCGTCTTAACCGACTTATCAAAGATTTTCATCACGCCAGGTTCACAAAGCTGCAGCCGGGCCAAGGCTCTCTGTTAATGTTCTGAATTAGATAAATTGTCGGCTATGGACACGTTGATATACGTGTCTGCTCAAGCTGCAAATGCCCATGCAGCATCACATCAAAGTACCTTTTCGGTGTGAGTCCGCACAGGAAGGCTCAGAGAGATAAGAATTGGAAATCCTATTGAGCACAACTAATGCTAAAAACAAGTTTACTTAATTCACGCCCTCGCACTCGCCTTTTTAGATTCGTATGTTTTCTATTCAGATAGCTTATTCTATTTACAGCACGAAATGTCATCAGCATTGTTCACTTTAAATTTTTTGCTTCTCACTCTTTAGCCATGTTCTAAGTAATTGTGAGATCTTATATGAAATGTTTTGCGAAAACATGGGAAAGAATTACGAAGAAATTGCAATACGTTGTAAGTAATACGCGCATCAGTTGGTTGATTTAAAGAGAGATAAGGTGGTAACTGGTAAGAGTAGGTATATCTTCTGCTGCAACCATTCAACAAGGCAGTCCTGTTGTGCACGAATTTTATGTTTGGGAACATATTGTTCAGGCTTAGGATTGTAAGCGACGCGGCGGCTTGTAATTCACTAGGGACTGAATCCTTAAAAGGCACTTCCTTGATAAAATATCCTGATTATATCTCTTTATTACCAGGTAAATGCGAAAGAAAAATTTCTTTCTGTACATACATTGTAAACGAAAAAGGTTTATTTTCTTCATGATTTAAAAAACTTTCACATGGTCTAATATCCTCACATCACTGCAAAAATTGATAGAATTAATTTTCACATTCGTATAGAAATGCTAAGTTAATTTTTTTAATTTAGACCATCATCTGAAATGTATCTGATCAGCTCTTCTTTTCCGGGAGAGTGTTATAATTAACCGCACCGATATATTTTCTTGCAGAAAGTAACTAGTCAATAGCTGTGTCCTTTTGTGTACTTTGTTCTAGAGCTCCCATATACTTGAGAGAACAAATTGTTCTGTCCATTGAAGCAAACTATTTGTACTGTTCGCTTCATTTATACATCTTCTATGAAAATGTATGAGGCGTTCTTTTGTGTATCTTTTGTTCTGCTCTGTTCTGCTGACAGAAAAGAACACAGCTAATATAGAATTTTTACATGCCCCCCCTTCAAACTATTTACTTGAATTCGAATGCCATTACTTAGTTTTGATTGATTCAAATTAGCTAACAAGCTTGTTGGGGTACTTAATTTCAGAATTAGAATTTTTTGTTATATGAATATAATATCTTGCGTACATCTCACAAGATATTACAATCTTTTTAGAGTACATGATTATTACGTCAAAGAGCAAGAAATAGATGAATAATTAAATATTGTGAATTAACAAAAAACAAACTAACAAAATAATTAAAAATGCAAAATTAAAATATATCTTCTTAAGATCTAGAAACTATAACGAAATATAAACTGTGTGAAATTTAAAAATCTATGAAAATGAAACATCAGATTAATTCACAAAGGAGCCCAGGCCACTAGGTGGAATATTCAGTATATTCAATAGGAAGCGAAACTTAAGTAGAACATTTTAAGCCGGCGTTTACAATTCTAGCTGGAAATTTATCCCATAAATGAAAGCCTTGAACATACAAATAATCCTGAAAGATGTATGGAATCGTGGGATCGTGGAATGACGAAGTTTTTATTTCTGCCTGATAGAACAAATTGAATGTAATTCAGCAAATATCCGAGGCTAGCGATTATGGGCTAGTCAATAAAAATGAATTAATTAACATTAATTCCAAAACTTGTTTAACCGGTTTATGAAATGTTGAGGGAGGGAGCTAAAACATCTGACAGCATGTTTTTTTTTTTTTTTAATAACAAAAATATTAAAAGACTTAAGAAAAGCCCAGACTGTCTATAATGAATTCAAAAGATATTAAAAAATGAGTTAAATATATAGAAAAGCACAGAATCTTAGCATGATTTTCTTTCTTTTAAAGAAAAATATATTTAAAAAAAAGCAATTGATCAATAATTAAAAAAAAAAGGTAAAAAAGTAAAAAAATTAATATACAAAAAAAAATTAATAATATTAAAATAAGCACAAAAGCTAGAATTGGTCTAGGACCAATTCTTATGATAACCTAGATGAATGCCTGTATAAAATTTCGTAAGGTCACCGATCTATGCAAGTTGAAGTTTTGCAGTGGTTTTTCGCACAGAAAAAATGATTATAACCAATTTTATAGGATTTCGTATTCTGAAGAAGTTTTTAGTATAATAAAAATGTCTTTGACGAATCGTTTTCAAAGTAAACGTAAAAACCCCCAAATATTTATATGGCAACACCAAGAAGGACTTGCCCGATTTAGTCCATTTTTAAAATTTTTTAGTACAATGAAAACACCATGTACTAAATTTCAGCTCTCTACATCGACGCGTTCTCAGGCAGTGTCCAAATATATAGTGGAAAACGTAATTTTTGTGTGGCAACCCCACGAGTGAATTGCCCGATTTGTCTCAATTTCGAACTTAATTTTTTTTTTCTAAGTATGTGTTCTAGACTTCAGCTCTCTAAGTATACGTGTTCTCGAGTTATCGTGCGCACTGACGAACAGACGGACGGACGGACGGACGGACAGACAGACGGACATGCAAAAATCAAAATAACTTTTAATATTATGCGTGAGTCTCCAATCCATTTTGCTCTATGATCATTATTTCGAGGTGTTACAAAGGGAATGAAAAACTTAATATACCCTATAGATTTCATCTAGGGTATAATAAAGTAAAAAAATTTAAAAAAAACAAATGCACAACTTTAGCTAGTTTATTGTAATACAAGTGCTGCAAAACATAAAATACTGCAGAATAGCTGTAGCAACTTACCTGAACACTTGCACGAATTTACAACCTTTTATGTTGACCGCAATATGTTTTGCTTTTTATCAAAGGAGCAGCAATTCCTTATTTAGTTTTTATTTTATGTAAAAAAAACAACTGAAGTTCTGAAACTCAATTGCAATTGCCAAAGGGTTGCAAATATTACATGGTCATCCGAATGTGGTACATTAGAATATAAATTGTAACCCTCTACTACTATTGAAAAATTTTACATTTTGCAACGAATTTCATTTTACATAATTAATGCAAAAGTGTTGCCAATCCAGAGAAATATATTAACGTACGTTCACGTGTGATGTCAAATTTGCAACCTATTATAGAACTTATGTTTAAATAAAGGCACCGGTCAGAATAGATTACGAAATACAATTTATTCACCTCTGCTCAATACATTGGTATAATGGTGATTGAACTTAAAAATAGTTTCGAATTCATAACAGTTAAGTGAACTAATACATTATCAACAATGAATACATATTCTAAAGCTAATTGATGCTGTCGCAGTTTTTGTAGAGTTGTATTTTCAACATCCAGCCGATCGTAGCTGTTTTAGATATTCACGAATCCAGCGCTGCCAGAAAAAGTTGATTGATTTCAAACGAGAGTTCCATTGCTTCCGAATTTCAGGACAATCAGGTAGCTTCTCCTGTACATAGGCCAGGGGGGGGGGGGGCTACCTAAAAAATGCGGTGGTGTAAGCTTTGTCCTTAGGATCATCTGAAATATATGTCAGTAGACGTGAGAAAACTCTTTAGCTTTTCACTACCAAGAATAGCTCAGCCTATAGTGATTTTGAGGACGTTTTTGACGCTGCGAACAAGACGGTCTCAAAAGCCTCCCCACTGAGTGGCTCTTTCAACAATAAACTTAGATCGAGTACTGTGATTACTGATAAGTCCTTGTACCTTTTCGTTCTGAATCAGCTTATGTAAAATCATTAATTCTTTAGAAGCTCGCTTAACCGTTTTGGCGTTACCTGAATACATAACCTTAGGTTTTCCTCTATGAGCAATAAATCTTCTAAATGCCATTAGGATACAATCGGTAGTCATGTCAGCTACTAACTGTTGATGTACAACTATTACTGCAGCACAAGTGAAAAGTAAAATGTATACCTTTTTGTCGCCTATCTCTTGAATGTACCCCAATATATGGTGTTCCAGCAAAGTCAACTCCGGTTACTTCAAACGGTCTAGAATTTGTCATTCTGTCACGATGAAGGGGACCAGATGACTGCAAAGTAGGTTTAGCGAACAAAATTTTACACACTACTCCTTTTCTTAATTGTCACCCAAAATCACTAATCACCCAAAATCACTAACTGAGCTCCGCGAGGACAGCGTTTACCCCAATATGCATAATTCTTTGATGAATATATAATACAATGAGCTTGCTGATGTACGATCCTTTCGATAAGATAATAGGTTGATTAGAAACTGCATTCAGCTCCTGGTTTCGTATTCGGGTATTGACTCGTAGAATCTCTCTTTCATCTAATGTTGGGTTTAGAGTAAACAGCAAAGAAGATCTTTCAATTGGTTTCCCTTTGTGAAGAGCGTTAAGTTCATTCTGATATTCCTGGCGTTGTGCATACTTCAACCATTATTCTTCAGCCCTTTCAAATTCTTCCGTTACAAGAAAATCTCCATGCTGAGTTGATCTTCGCTGAAATAAGTCAGTGAAATGTTATAGATAAGCAGTCACCCGCAATAGTTTTCCCCAACTACTATAATTTTCCGCTCGTAATAAAGGCTCGCTAGAAGTAACTTCGTTAATGATCATTTCAATTTGCAAGCCAGTTACAGGCATTTCCATCGATGGGTTTTCTTTAGGCCAGAATTCACAATCATTCTGTAATCATAGAGGTCCATGTCTCCAAAGTGGAGAGTTCGAAAATATTTCAGATGATACACCTCTAGTTAAATCTGCGAGATTATCCTTTCTCCTGCAGTGACTCCAGGTATTGTTTTTTTCGTTAATTTGTTTATTTTGTGAACCCTATTGCTAACGTATGGTTTCCATTTCCGATTGTTATTCAAAATCCAAAAAAAGGGTAAATTTAGAATCTGTCCAAAAGCAAACATTAATGAATATTAATTTCATTTCATATGTAAGAAGGCAAGCGATCTGCTGTCAATGCAGCCGTTAGTCCAACCTTTGGTAGTTTAAGTTGGACCTTCTCTTCATAAGAGTTCTCCGCTTCTCTTTTAATAAATTTCAAAAGAAGTTTCATTAGCTTGTCAGCATCAAACACAACTGAAGCTTCACTATTGCCTTTCGATGTGATACTGTCAGCCACTGACTCTTCTTGTGTTTCCGGAGACAAATGATATAAACGATTGTAATCAACTTGCAGCTCGCTGGGTAGACATCTCCATAATTTTGACCGTAACATGATGGAGTAGATATTCCAGGGAATACCTAGAGCTGCACATGATCGTGAACATGTCATTACAGTATTATAAAGGCATTGCACGTCCTTTGCATCCGATCTTGAATTTTCCGTTGGTATGCTCATCAATTCCTGCATATTTTTATCTATAAGCTTGTCAGCATTCTCAAATTCCTCCTGCAAGAGAGCTACAGTGCAATCATAGTAGTCTGTAGGCGTAAAGCCTACAATGGTTTCCGCCGCTTTACCCCTTAAAGTCGATTGGTGATAATTAAATTTGTCAGCACTTGATATTGACTTATATATTTTCATGGTCGGCTGTTTTGAATTGCTCCCAGAAGGGAAGCCACTCCTTGAAATCGATGATGCATTCCTTTGTGATAATAACGGATCTTGTATTCGACGCAACTCAGCCAAACGTTGAGTTATGCGAAATATTACAGTGATAGCTTTATCCTCATATTTCGCTATCCTGTCACTATTTTTTATTACATTTCTCTTTAGCGTATACCCGGTATTCACGATTTGCTTTGTTAGGGCTTTCGTGGGCATTTTTGTACCGTTGAATGTGCATTGAAAGCTCTTCTTCGATATTCTCCTAATTGTCCATCTTTTCCGATTTAGGATAAGAGTCCACCGACTGCAAATACTCAATCGCGTTCTTAGATAGTCTCGTTACTTGTCGCCTATGGGTCGCGCTATTAACGGATTCCCTTATTTCGCGGAACTAGTCACCACCTATTTTACGTTCCCGTTAAGTTATGTATTCTCGATCGTCTATATTATCCCGGGCTTTGACACCAAATATTATAAAACTTATGATTAAATAAAGACACCGGTCAGAATAGATTATGAAATACAATTTATTTATGTCTGCTCGATACAATGGCTTATGGTGACTCAACTTAAAAATAGTTTCGAATTCAAAACAGTTAAGTGAACTATTACATTATCAACAATGAATACATATTCTAAATCTAATTGATGCTGTCGCAGTTTTTGTAGAGTTATATTTGCAACACAACTTCCATTTGTCATGCAAACTGTTAAAATCTCTTATATACATATTCGTATGTTATATAGGTACATAATTAATAGAATTTGAGATGACTCGGCATCACGAACGTTGTCTTTGCTGGGCTTTATCACTGAACTAAACTCGAGCAAAATAAATAAGTTGCAAATTTAACACATTGTGAAAAACATCAAACTGAACATGGCTTAAAGTTTGCAGGACTTTTGTGAAAGTTTTAAAACATCTTTTTTTTTCAATTTGCCGTATTCTTCGCAGCTTTAGGTAATCAGTTTCAATAATTCTGTTGACTAATACCATAGATGGCACAAGAACTAGATGTCGCATGGCATACTAGACCAAAGTATACAGATTGTGAAATGGGTAGTGCATTCTGGAATGGAGCATAACATGTTCTAGACCGTGCCAAAAGCAAATGGTCGTATAATAGCAGTTTTGTATACATTTGATTAACTTCCTCAACACTTTAGATACGAAAAAATATTACTCACTCGACGTATACATCATTTCAAATGATGTGGTCCATTCCGGAATGGACCACCCAGTCATATAAATTTTGTATACTTTTTTGATACTGCATGCGACATCTAGTTCTTGTGCCATCTATGCTAATACGGATCTAGATTAAATTGTTACACTTTGGTGGTAAATAGAAAGAAGGAAACATGGAGAACCATCTAGAGACATCCTTCTTTAAGAAGTTACAACAGAAAGGAACAGTCAGCTGCAAATTTTTTTAAAATCTTTTGCAGAGCTGTTGAATATTTAAAAAATAAATTGCTAAGAAACGTAAAATCGTGCTGTGTTTTTTACAATGATCTAAGAGTTCGGGTTGGCTACCACTTCAAGGACAGCTTAACGATTCTAGAATGCATCGAAAGTGTTGGCATTAGAAATAATACACCAAAAAGGACTCCAAATTTAATTCGTAATAAATTTGGAGAATATTTTCAGAACAATAAAATTGAAGCTATCTTTTGTACATTAAGAGCAAACATTTATCGTAATATCGTAGGCATTCCGAATTATTTTTTTTTTAGCAGACGTCGCGATTTCTTACACTTTGGAAAATATTAATAGCTTCCTCCCGAAATTTCCTTTTTATACCCTGTCTGTTCACCGTCTGACGCCTCCATTCCGTACAGCTGGACATCATTCATAAATAAATCTTTCTACATTAAAATCTGTTTAATCTGTTTACCTTTGTTTCATTTAGCTCAAATTTCAAAAAAGACGCAACCCAATCGCTCGAATAAAGTTGCCGCGCAACCAGTCCGCGATTGTTTCGGTCATATGAAGAGCATGATTTATTTCAATCGCGTGGTCAGTGGTCGCGCAGCATGGTCGCATGGAATTTTATTGGCTCTATTGACAGGCCTAGTAATTAGCTTGACGTGGAGGGAAAAATAAATTTTAAGTCTACGACGCCATTAGTGATAAGAAAATATCAAACATATATGTGAATTGTGGTAAAACACATATTGTGTATGGCTACTTATTATGTCGGCAGCCAAAGCTGTCGGATCTTACAATGGGTGCATTCACTGCACGATAGCGTCCTGAAGCGTTGTAATAGCGTTGTGTTGTGAACAAATGTTAAAAGAATTATTTTGACAGTTAGTCACTACAGTGGTGACTCTTGAGAATAACAGACCAAAATTAAAACTAAGCATGAACGTTAAATTACAAATAGCATTATCGATGGGAGACGAACTTTTTTCGACATTACAAGGAAATGAAGTGTAATGCAGTGAAATTGATTTGAAATAAAAAGAACTTTTTGGCCTATCACGCAGACCATATAGTTCTCATCAATCAAAATTGATATTTTCTGCTTCCGTTTCCATATCAATGTCACTTTGACGACACAAATTTATTATCGCACAACTTTACTATCCTATATACGGGTAGTGAAATAATGCGCGCTACCTTTTACTCTTGGCCGTCTCAGTAAATGCGTGAGAAAGTAAAAGGAAGTGACTATCTGTCATTTGCTGTGTACAGTGAACGGACGATAGCGTTGTGTAGTGACTCGGTAATGATATTATGTCACTATTTTTCTGTCGGTGAACGCACCCAATGTATTATACTTATATTTGCTCTAACTGCGATTATGTCACTTCGTAATACAGCTAATAATTATTTCTAGGTTTTAACTCGTTTCTCTAGTGAAAAAGTAGTCCATTCTGCTCTGCAATTGGTGGGTCATTGAAAATTATTCTTATGGACAAATATACACACCTTTAATTCATTTGAATTAATCTAATATTTTTCACAACTCTTTCCAAAACATTTTTTCAATTTATTTCATTTCTTTCCATTTTTATAGGTAGCTTAGACGTAATCGTAGCGTACCTACTAAGTTTGTCATTACGTTTGTAACGCACAGAATTAATGCTGGTGAGCATTGTGGATTGCACACCACACGTATAATATTAAAAGTTATTTTGATTTTTGCATGTCCATCTGTCCGTCCGTCAATCCGTCCATCCGTCTGTCTATCCGTACGATAACTTAAGTTCTTGCTTTTAACTATTAATAAAAAAAAATTAAAATAAAAGAAATTACTTCTTCTTTTCAATAAACTTTATTACCACAAGAATTGATTTTGATAGAAGTTTAAATTCTATTTGAAGTCAGTAATAATACTAAATAAAATGGTTAAACTGTGCACTACGCCACACTTTCAAATTTCCGCATTAAAACATATAAATTAATAACAAATCATAAGGCTTTTATCAATTAAAAACAAATCAGTTCTTTTTTCATTATTTTGGCCATTTAATTCAATTCATACGAAAAAATTTGTAGATTAAAGAAATAAAAAAAAAAGTCTTTTTCTTTTTTAAGTTTAGTTGGGGCGTAAGTCGACGTCAAGTACGAGTCGGGTGATAGACCAAATCATAATAGTTATCTGAAAAACATAAAAAAAAATCTAAGTCATGTATTTTTCAAATTATAGACATTTCTTTTGTTTTCGAGTAAATATACACCCTGTCATGGTTTTTTAGCTCCTGTTTCTACAAATCTTTACTTTTTTTCTTAAGTAATCCCGAATAGTGCTTATGTAACCTGTTGCTTTAAGTTCTAAGCCAACTGCTTCAGCTTTGAAGAAAATGTCACATTTTGGCGAACCAAGAATAGAAAATTAATAGTTCACCCACCTTTAACTGACAGTACTGAAAACAAAAAATGTACTACGCCAGTTTGGCAAGCAACTTTAAAAGTTGACGCATTTAATAAGGATTCTAAAATAGTATAACACTTGCTACATTATTTCTTAGATTATGAAAAAAAATATGACGCAGTTCAGTTTCGAAAAATATCTCTTTACTTAAAATGATTCTGGTGTACCCAAAACTTGCCGCAAAACCGTAACTTTGAGATTTTAGTTTGAATGAGATGGAGAGTCATTGCATGAAATGTGAGTGAGCCAGATAGTGATGCTAGCGAGTCAAATCATCCAGTTTTTATAAATGTGCACCGTCTACTCTCCACAGAGGGCCGTCTTCCAAACCAAGTACATGGTGAAGGAAAAGTTCCTTACTTTTCGAGGACGTAGTACTTCAAGCAGTTGAAGAAAACCCAAGTACTTCAGTACGTGCAATCCAGGAAAGGACAGGAGTGCCTAAAAGTATAGCTCACCGAATTTTACAAAAATATGAGCACCAGAATTACGGAAGCAGTTGAATTTCTAAAAACGGAAGATTTGCCCGTCTGATAACCCCATCATTTTTAAGAAGATGTCGAGCTTGTATTGCAGTTAGGGTTTTACGGCAAGCTTTGGGTACACCAGAATCATTTTTAGTAAGTAAAAAGACATTTTTCGAAACAGGGTTTCTTGAAAAAAAAAAGAAAATTGGCGTAGTTTCTTTTTTTTTCAGTACAGTCAGTTAAAGTTGGGGGAAGTATTAATTTTCTATTCTTGGCTCGACAAAATATTACATTTTCTGTTTTTATTTGGTAACTATTATGATTTGGTCTATCACCCGACGCCGGCTTAACGTCGACTTACGGGACACCCTGTATAACTCGATTGTTGGCTTGACAAAACTCTCCATGGAAAAATACATAATTCAATAAGTAAATAAGAATAAAATTAATTAATCTCCATGGCTTCCCTCTTTAGTTTTCGTCCACAACGCTTCAAGTGCAAAACTCATGCAACTAACCAAGCAGGATGTACACCGGATCCATATATCTGAAAAAACAGTTTTGTAATAGCTTTTAGTTTTCATTACTTCATCTGAAATCTAGTTTTCTGTTGTGATCTACTACTGCTTTTTATTTTTGGCCTGTTCTTCTTTGACGTTTCTATTTAATTTTACTTTCTTTTTGTATGTTTTCTAGTAAAGTGACTGGAATTGTCTTTCCTTTTTGAACCCAGGGGCGGTACTTGACCCAAAAACGTGTCATTATTGTAGGAAAACGGTATGAAATTTGAAGTATCTACCTAGATTATTTCAGTTCAATTTACCTGGCACTGACAATTAACTACTGCGATATTAGCTGCAGTTTATCACGCGACATTACCTGCAGATTCTCACTAACACAACAAACTCTAGTGCATAGGTGTTGAAATACTGTAAATGAGCATCATTCGCTACGTGTCATACAGCCGAACATATTTTCTATAAAAAGGTACAAAAGAGTAAGGGCCAACAGTTGAACTGTGTGGTATACCCCACTGAACATTACGTAACATGGAATATTTTATATTTCGATAAGAGCATGATAAACCATGTCAAAAGCTTTTTAAAAATCGAGAAATTCAAATCAAACTAGATTATCACTACTAATAGCCTGTCACAATGGTGCAGCTGTATTTGGATCGATAACTTGACTGACGAGAATGGAGCTGACGGTTCAGTCGCAAGAACCAGAAATGGGTAACTACATTAATCTTTAAAAAATTTGCATATGTAGAAAGGATAAAATAGTTTTAGGTTGGAAATCACCACATCCAGGTTCAGGTGGTTTAGTAATAAGGCTTAACATAAGCAACTTCCCAATTAGGTGTATAATCTGTAATGCGGCAACTATATATATTTAAAAAATATCGGCGATATCAGATGAAACAATAAATCCTGAAAATTTTTCGGGAAATTCATCTACTCCTGTTGAGTAAGATGTCATGATACGGATTACATAAATGGACTTCATCGGAAGTAAATCTAACAAAATTAAACTGTAAAAATTACCAGAGAATATTATGGAGTATCAACAAAAGCATTACTTGTATCGGGAAATAAATCACAGCTTAATATAAATTTCCAATTTCTGTAATGAGGACTAGTCATGGAGTCCTATTTTCCTATTTTACTATATTAAACTGTGATTTATTTCGCAATACATATATGTAATGCTTTCGGCAAAGCACATTAGTTGAAACAGACCTTTTTCTTTCTATTCTTGCAAACTATTGCATGTCATACATTTATGGATAGAAGCACAGACATCCATGAAGTGAACTTTCTGTTGGATGATCTAGTTACCATTTGTACGGACCGTGTAAAGGAGGGTCAAGCCGGACTAGCGTACTCTAAGGTTGGTCCACTGACATGTATAAATGGACTGAATGATCTGCCGTTTCATGTGGCACCAGTTTTGATTTCAGAAGGTTAGCTCTCACTGTCAATGCTACCAACTGTCGTAAACTGGCGCTATATTTAAATTATTTGGAAATTTACTTGTATGCATGTCAGTGGGATTTACCGAATTTCCCACAAAAGTATTTGGGACTATGTATATTGTTAAATTTTAATTATGAGTCCAAGGAAGTGTTTTTTACAAGGCTGTTTTGGTAGGAAAGTTTTGTATTCCAAGTAGCCAGTTCTGAAAATACCGCTGAATCTTAACAAATTTCTCGTTCCTTATCTTTACAGTTCACTGGGAAAGTACGCTCTCACGGAAAGGGACAGGAATATGGAAGCGGTGCCATTTGCTTTCATGCGCTTTTGGTTCAACGAGCAAACCATTTATATACATATCAGTGGGTTGGTCACATTAAAGGATAGCTTTGTTATAAACGGTTTATTATTAAAGTCCTTGGAACTTTTGTTTACAAAGTTGTGCAAAAAAAAAGCGTTTATACAAAAAATGTATGGATTTTAGTCTTCCTAAAATTTACATTTTCACATTCGGTTGTAGTATCAGCCGTTGAGGAATAATTTTGAAAAAAACAACCATTTCTTTGTACTTTCAATCAAAGATGGTGGACCGCGCAGGTCGCCTCCCACCCCTTCCAATGTCAAAAGCTTGCATTTTTCGTCGGGACCCGGAACTAAATAACAAATATATGAATCCTTTCTACACCACATTTTGTAGAGCAAAAAACCGCTATGGACTGGACTATTTGTCAAATTAGACCTTCTAGAATTTTAGAATTAAAGCACTTCACCGCGAAATAATAAAGCGCTTCAGTTTAGTGCTGTGTTTTTTTGTTTTTTATTTTTTATTATTTATTTTTATTTTTTTATCATCCTATTGTTTTTCTACTCGGTCGGTATACCAGAAAATCAATTTGGACTGTACACCATTTTGCACATATTACGACAATGCTCGGAACTGACGGTAACATTAGATCTATCAATATTTTCAAAAAAATGTAGTTTTAATGATGCTATTGTCTCATATACCACAATAAAGAGTTAATTTGAGCGTGCGAGTTACATACCCACAAATATAGAATAGAATCGAATAGAATAGAATTAATATTTATTGAATGTACACAAGATATTACATCTTATATATAAGTGCATTAATATAAAGGACAAAGTAAGTATATAAGCATGAAGCAAAATAAAAGCTAGCAAAAGAGATGGCATTATTTAAAAAAAATCTATATCCTAAATAAACTAAGGTACATAAAACAAGTAAACAAACTAAAACCAATAACTAATAAACTAACAACTAACAAAAAATAACTTAGACTAGAAAAACAATGAACAAACAAATGTGAAAGCTCAGCACATAAGGATAAAAAAGGTCAAAATACAAATCGCGAGCTTACTTGCAAAGGAATTAATTAAAAGTAAATAAAAATACAAATACATACTCAACAAAAAGAAACCAAACTTAAATGAAAAATTAAATTAAATTAAAACAAAAACATGAGCAGAAATTGCAATATAATTAAAAACTATAAAGAGCCCAGTTCATTGCCAAGTCGCAGATGTCGTGACGAGCTTAGCCGAAAACTGAATGACATTCAATTATTTATTTATTTAATTCAATTTATTATTCACCAGAGAAACGGTATTTTAACAGTGATTTGAACTTATCAAGGGAACCGGCACCTTGAATGGCCACAGGTAGCTCATTCCATGAGCGAGCAGCCTGAACGAAATAAGAGCGCTCTAGAATGGACCTATGGAAACGTGGGATGAGTAGGTTGTTATTTTGAGAAGTATTTAAAAACTGCAATTGATCATAGAGATAACGTGGGGTCCTAGAGTGCATCAGAGTATACAGAAAGACCAGCATCCTCAACGTACGATGGTCATCTAGAGAGCATCCCACCAGATGGGATCTCAAGTGTTGGACGTGATCAAAGCGTCCAAGTCCGAAAATAAAACGTATATAGTCGTTAAAAGCGACGTTGATCCTATGAGAGCATGAGCTGACGAAGGCCTCCATATATATTTCTCAGCATGAGGTTGATGTGGTCACAACAGCTCATAGTAGAGTTGATTATTGCTCCCTGATTTTTGACCCGCTGCACTTTAGAGAGAGTGGAACCATTTAGTATAACCCCAGGAAAGGCATCGATGTTGGAAATAGCGTTGTTATGCACGACTATGTATTTGGACTTGCCAGGATTCAACGAGAGTTGATTTCTCATTGACCAATGGCACATTCTATTAAGGTCATCATTTATGCGTGCTAAGCAATCCTCCATCAGTCCAATTGGTCTACTGAGATAAAGTTGCACATCATCAGCATACAAGTGAATTTTCACGTCTTCAACTATATTAGGATGGTCATTTATAAAAGTACTGAATAATAGAGGTCCCAATATAGAGCCTTGTGGAACTCCACACAGGACGGGTAGAAGGCTAGAGATAACATTATTCACTTTAACTTGCTGACATCTGTCCCATAAAAAGCTATATAGCAATTCGGTAACTGAAGACGAAAAACCAAAGCGAGCCGATAACTTAGAGAGCAGAATTTGATGATTTACGCTCTCAAATGCCTTTGAAAAGTCGAGCAACACAAAGACGCCTACATGATTATTATCTAGACAGACGCAAAAAGGGCTGTGTGCAGATTGCGCCCATGGGGATGTTGGGAGGATGGCTGGACTGGCTCTTCTCGTTGCTCTCTGGCATATCGGCTAAGGCTGGAAAGCCCTCTGGCCGATATGCCACGGATTGCGATGGTACATGAGCTTCGTTTCGTGTGTCCCTTCTCTGTGAGCTTTTCTGTAAGGGAAGCGTGGACTGAGGGAGGTGCCTTATTGAGTCTTCCCCGATCTGCTCAAAAATATTCACCGACGGCTCTCTCACCAATAAGTCAGCTGAGGCGGGTGTCTACTTTTCTGAGCCAGATTTTTGAATGGAGTACTCACTTGGAAGACACATCACTATCTTTCAGGCTGAAGTCTTCGCCATCTAAATTGCAACGAAGTTTGCCATTGATATGCAAATCAAGGGGAATGCCATTACCATCCTTTTGGATAGTCAGCCAGCCTTGAAGAGTCTGAGTGGCCCTCGGATAACGTCTAAGTTACAGGGAGATTGCAGGTCGTCAGTGGATAAGTTGTTTATTTACAACAAAGTGTCTCTCCTGTGGGTTCCTGGACACATGGGGATCATGGGAAATGAAAGGGTAACCTTTTAGCTAGGGTTGGCTCTGATTCTCCGTTCCTCGGACCGGAGCCCGCCGTAGGCATTGCCGCCTCGAGTATCTGGTCTCTCATCAAAGCTGATGTTAATAGGAAGCATCAGCAGAGATTCGACAATCTGAGTACTTGTAGGTGTACAAAACTGTTTCTTGATGGGCCCAATGGGCAAATATCAGATTTTCTCATGGGGCTGTGAAGGAAACACCTTAGAACTGTGGTTGGTATCCTCACCGGCCACAGCTCACTTCACGCTCATCTAACAAGGATGGGAGTTGTTGATAGCCCTGAGTGTCTATCCTGCCTGGAGGGAGAGTCTGAGACAACCGAACACTTTTGTGTGAGTGTCCGGCCTTCGCCCGGAGTAGACTGGATACTCTAGGATCTGCCCTTATATCTGTAGATGAGCTGAAAGACCTTTCTCACCAAGGTCTGATGCGCTTCATCATTAAGAGGACAGGAAAATTTTGGTGAATGGGCTTCTAGCAGGGCCACTAGGGTTTCTCTAGTTCCCCTGCCTCCTTAAAAAAAACATGAATTTCTATTTAGTTTATTATTTTCCTTTACTGATTTATTAGGTTTGGAACCAATCTGTATTTTTCCATAGAAACAGTGTATTTTTTATACAATTTTTTACATGGAACGTATCTATCATGTAAAAACAGATTTGGATGTATTTTGTTATATTTATTATTATCATTTTTTTAAATTGAATCCAACATGGATTCGAAATGTATTCAATGTGACAAGTAACCCGTTTGTATGAGTTTACAGTTTTAAGTAATGATAAATTTCGTAAATATAAATGTTCTCTTCTTTTCAATTATTTCAAATAACTTGAGAGAACTAATTACATATATGTACATAAACTTTTCTATGGAATTTATTATATCCATATATATATACAGCAAAGTAGTTTCAGGCTGATATGCTAAAAGTATGAAGATTAACTGAAATAAAAAAATCCTTGCTACTTCTATTTATTTAGCCCACCGTATTCGTCTTTGATGCTCCTTGTATTCTGATCCTTCAAACACCTGGTTGAATGTTCTTCTTCGAATAGCAATGTAAATGGCTTCTATCTATGTATATGTATCTCTAAAAGTGTGTTTCTGAGTGCCTTCTCGCACCTGGCATTTGAAACTTTTGCGTGAAAAACTTTAACAATTTTACAATTTTTCAGAATAGGAGGGAAAGCCCTGAGGCGTATCTTTCTAACTTGGAGAGACATATCTTGACAAGTGCCGAGGACTTTGTATCATATGAAAGGTGGTTACGGCACACCAACATATTTTCTTTCTACTGGTTCCCAATGTACTTTTTCATTCGTTTTTTTACTTCTTGCAGAGCTTTTCTGTTTTTAATCATAAAAAATGGTTCTCAAAAGTTTTTTTTACATAAAAATACGACAAAAAAAGAAGAAAAACCTTTTTTTATTGTACATGTTTCCCCTTCTGCCACCTACTTTGAGTGTTTCCTGCACAGAAACATTACCAACGGGAGGAAATCTCCGCATTCTATTTACTCTATGAAATTTATATTGTCGATATAAATTTGGTCATAACAAGATTAATGTATCATTCACACTTCATTTACATTTTCTTGTGTTGTGGTTTTCTTTGGTCTTTGTCTTTTGTGGTACCTTGAGAATGGTTTCGAAATTTCTTTGTAATGATGTTGTATGAAATCTTGAATATATTCGTTTGCTTCTGCAAATCTTACCACTTAATTATCATCGGCTAAATTGGTAAAAATTTAATGCTTGGTTTTTTTGTAAAATTTCTTGTGATAAATGCTCATTATGAATGCACTTAAGAGATAAATCTTTGTGATGATTGTCGTTTTACAAAGGAAATGAATGTAACAATTAAGGATATGTCAAAAAACTCGACATGGTTATAACTTCTTTCAACAGTTATAGCTACCTAATGATTTGGGTGAATCCCAATAGTATCTAATAAGTATGTACCTATCTATATCTATGAAGTTGGACTAGTAAATAGGTAAAAAAAATTACGAATTAAATGAATTGTTACTCAGTATATCTGCATCATATTTATTTCTATTTCATACAAATTCTAATATGATTTATTTCTCTATTTCTATTTTTGTGTCGGTTCCTTACTACATCTTGAATTACTTTCTTCATTGAATCCCTCTCATCTTAAAAGTGTTGTGCTTCTCCGTTTTATTCCCCACTTAATAATAGGAAGGAAAAAGTGGGTATAAGTTCAATTCTTACGATACCCTAGCTGAATGCCCATATGTAACTTCGCATGGTCACCAATTCCTGCAAGTTTAATTGTTAAAATGGTTTTTCGCATCTATATTTGCAGAACGGTTCATTGGACAGTAAAAATAATTAAAACCAATCTCATCTCATTTTATATTCTGAAGAACTTTTCAATAGAATAGAAACGTATAGTTTTCTTAGTATACGTAAAAGCCTAGATTTTTGTATGACAACACCAAGACGAACTTACCCAATTCAGTCCATTTTTAATATTGTATTTACTCTTTCAATGAAAACGCCTTGTACAAAATTCCAGCTCCGTACGTCCACCCATTCTAAAACAGTGTGCATTTATAAAATAAAAAGTAATTTCAGTATGGAAATCCGACGAAGAAGTTGCCCAATTTATCCCAAGGCCGTTTGCAAAATTTCACCTCTCTAAATATATGCGTTTTATCGAGCGGACGGATAGACGGGCGTACGGACAGCGCGACAGATGGACAGACGGACGGACAGACAGACGGATGGACATACGCACGGACATGCAAAAATCAAAATAACTTTGGATATTATGCGTAGGTGTCCCATCGATTTGCTGTACCATCATTATTGCTATGCATTACAAACGGAATGGCAAACTTAATGTACCCTTTGATTTCATGATCTAGGCTGGTATAATAATCATGCAACAGGAATGTGGTATAGAATACTAAAGCTTTAAGGAGTAGAAATGAAATCATCAAATATGTGGTTAAGCAATATGTATAGCAGAGTTTAGATCCGAGTTAATAAAAAAAATCAGTGACATTTTAAAAGACATTGTGCCAAGGTTAAAGTCAATCATCCTGATGCAGTGATTAAACTGTCATATACAATGACAGAAAGTATTTTTACGGCCATAAGTGTTTCTATGAAAGAAGCCAAACAGAATTGGATAGAATCTTTCTTAATTGTCTCGATGCCATACAAAATAAGATAAAATCTAAAAGATAACGAAAAACAATCCTATTATCAAATAATCATGACAATACGAATATTAAACCGAAGAAAATGATTCTGTAAGGCAATTAATCTACACTTACTATCATATGAGAGGCATGTTACTGGACATTTAAAGTGTAGAGATATATCTTTGCTTCTTCTCACCTCTTCCCCAGAAAGCCTGTATGCATACTGCATCAGGAATACTCATGTGGGATGGCCCAATATGTGGTAAGATATAAATGTCAATAAAATTGAAATTACAAGATCAAAATGAGCCTAGGTAAGGAAAATAAAATAATAATTATTATGGCTATTTACTGATAACACTGAACAGAAAAGCTAGGCTTTGAGTGTATCATGACAAGTTCTTATATTAACCATACATATCCCTTCTATTATTGAGCAGGTTATAGAAAACAAATGGAGGATAACTAAAAAAACGTTTGGTGTAGTCAGTATTAACCACTTGTAATTCCACCATCTGATGGAACCCCGAACAATGTTTCGAAAGAAAAATAAATTGATCTTAATAAAAACTAAGTCTAATTGGTCAAATAACAATTCCGGTGAAATCCCAGATGAATGGCTATGGAAATAAACAACCCGCTATTTTGGAAATATGATTAAAGTGGCATTTATTTTTAGACCCGTTCGTCGTTGTTCAGCAAAAATAGTTATAAAATACTTACAAACTTTTTACATTCGGAAAAACTATTCAGTACCCACATTTGAAATGTCTGGGACCGAAACTTTTTCCAGTATACATGAAAGCAAATTTTTCAATCAATCGTCAAATTATTATATGGCAAGTTATCTGGTTCCGTGCATTGCAAGCTTAGTTCTACAATTATTAATAATATACGAATATAGCGGAAATCGGCTTTCTAAATTAGCACGATCTTGAGTTGTAGTTTGGAGAGGCAGACAGAAAAAAATGCATATGATTTTATCTAAAGTATTATATAAATATAAGGTTTATCACATGACCTTTGCGGAGGGTATAGGCATATATTTTCTAGCTAATTTGAATGGTAATGTAACCTCATCAGGAATGAAAGAAGGACTTACAAACCAGGTCCGGCTTTAGTTCTTCCTTTCTGGAAACAGAACCTGCCGTTAGCTACCTCAGTGCTCAGATCTCTAATCAAAGGGATTGTTCGTATCAAGTATCAGAAACAATGGGCGAACCTGAGTACTTGCAGGTGTACGAAACTTTTTTTTATGGGCCTAATAGAAAGTTCACTGATTTTCACTTGAGGCCCGGAAAACACAATGAAGAGCTGTGGTTGGCCTCATCACCAGCCACGCCTCTCTTTACACTCATCTAACAAAGATGGAAGCTGTTGACGACATTCTTAAACCCCTGATCAAGAGCGCGATACGGTACCGTGCGATATTTTAGTGAATATATATATATGGATCAGAGCTGGGCAAGTATCAATGAAAAAGTACTTAAGTACAAGTACAAGTACCGAAGGACTGAGTACTTCAGCGTAAGTACAAGTATCGCATTTATGAAAAGTACTTGTAACTAAGTACTAAGTCTATAAAAAGTATTTGAAGTACTTTTTAAAGTACTTCTTTATATTCTTTGTACATTGGCAGTAATATAATGAAGTTTATCGAGTTCATTTAATAGATATTATTAAATCAATACCTTTTGAAAACTATTGTATGTATGCAGTGGCTACTATTTATAGTTTTTCATAGCTTTCGGTGCTGCAAGTAGAGTAAAATTCTCACATCTCCTTGCTACGCTCACAAAAAAGCTATTATAGGTCCGCCCAAGCACCCATTATCACCACCAATAATGCATAACAATTCTAAGGAAAAAATTTCCAGTAAATTTCTAAGAAAAAATTGAGGCCTCCCTACATCAGGTCGAGGGATCGTTGATTTTATATTGGAGCGAGGCATTACTTGCTTACCCTTGGTTATATACACTGACGTATATAATATAGACTGCTTACGTTTCTATTTTACGTGGTTATATTTGCTAGTGTCAAAAGGAGTTCTTGCGTCGGTGCGAACATTGAAAAAATCATTGGCGGGAAGTTCAAAAAGTGAGCACGAAGCTCGGGAAGTGAAATTCTTCTGCGTGTCTACTGAATACATTGTTTTGATAAAACAGTTTTTGTCAATTATATAACCCTAAATGATTAGTTTAAAAATATTTATTTCGACGAATTCACTAATTTATTTGTTGTTTTCAGTTCCCTCTCAGTTGGTATACTTGGTACTTAGGCCGAAAGAGTCAGCAATATAGAAGTAGGCCCACTTTTTGCAATCCATATTATACATGTCAGTGGTTATGTCATCAAGTCGAGGTATCGTCGATTTTATATTCGAGCGAGACGTCACTGGTTTTTGTTCTACTTGCCCAGTCTTGTGTGTATGTTATTAGTTTATGTTTGCTTTTCTACGAAGAGTTAGATATTTGTAGGTACTTAATAGACTCAGAAAAACCTCAGTAAAAATCTTGGTACTTAAGTACAAAACTAAGTCTTAAGTACAAGTAAATAGAAGCAAGTACTTATGTTCAAGTAGTAAGTAGGAGCATTTCAAAAGTATTGAGTAATAAGTCTTAAGTAACGAAAATGTACTTTAAGTAGTACTTAAGTCTTTTTTTACTTAAGTATTGCCCAGCTCTGATATGGATGTACCTCTACTTGCGACTGATTTTTATTGCGCGATACGTTCACAAGGTTGACAATGGCTACAACTAAATTTGTTTTATATTTTGGTGGGAAAAAAAATATTGTTGTGAAATTTATATATATTTATATTGTTATATTGAAGTATTTATATATTTAAGTAAATTTCGACATCACTGCAGAACTTTAACATCCGATTACAAATAAAAACAAACGGAAATGTTAAGGTTAAGATTAAAATCGCACCAAACTAAGTGCATTGTTACGATAAATTTTTTATCGGACGAAATGTAGAAGGTGTAAGCATATTTAACACCACATTGCTGCAGCAAATCCTGGATGTGTCGCATGCGATATTTCGCGCTCATAAGCAAGCCCTTAGGCTATTGTCAGAATGCGCGCGAGAGCCGGAACAGAGCCGGAAGTTGGTCAGTGCGAGAGCTCGCGCGAGAATACTATGTACACACATTTTCATAAAAAGTCGCACGACCAATCGTGTCAAAGTAAGAGGAACTGAAAGCAAAGCTGATGTCAAAGTGCAAAACGAGAAGGCTGGCTGTGCAGTGTTTTCTTGCGTAAGCAAAAATAGGTGTTTGTTTAAGCTCGTAGTTTTGCGTAATGTAGAAAGGGGTAAAACACGTAGAAACACTGATAATTCCTTAATTTACCGTATAGCTGATGAAATTCCCATTATTTCTTTTTTTTATTAGTTAATAGATGCGCAGAAAATGATTTTTTTTTTTGCAAATATTTTGCGAAGGA
Source organism: Dioctria rufipes (assembly GCA_963924295.1). Classification (NCBI taxonomy): domain Eukaryota; kingdom Metazoa; phylum Arthropoda; class Insecta; order Diptera; family Asilidae; genus Dioctria; species Dioctria rufipes. The sequence continues at coordinate 127,999,529 of OZ002743.1, forward strand.
AAATACTTCTCACCGGACGAGTCCAGAATGTTACTTTCCGAATGTCACAACTAATGTAGTGAAAACTAATTCTGAAACCAAAAAGTACATGTAAAATTATAAGCGAGTCTCGCATTCACTCAGATATTTTCTCGCATTGCTTGTCGCATGAACAAGCTCTACTTTGAGATCCTCTCCGGTTCTCATGCGCCCTCTGACAGCAGCCAAAGGCTGATAATTATCTTATAATATTGCCGAGAGTCACTTTTGTCCTAAAATTGTTGCACTAACAATTATTTCCATTGGTTTCCTTAGAATCTAAATAACATCCCGCATCCATATGCATGGACGTATATCCATGTAATCTTCAAAATATTCCACTGAATATGTTTCAGCCCCTACATGCTCTGCGAAATTTTAGCCGTTGGTTTTTAACATAAAGTCGTTTTCCTCAATCCATTTCTTCAGATATTATTGGGAGCAATTTTTTATTGTATACAATATTTACTTTTTATTAAACTCCTAAATTTATGACAATAACTTCTTTTCTTTCATTTTCAGGTATGTAAATCACGTGGGAGCCGGAGGCCAAAAAAAAATTACTGGCGTAAGTTAATAAGTTTAAAATTTAAAAATAAGCTGGAATTACTTAGGGTAATTAGATACTTTGAAATTCTCTTAATGGCTTTGTTTGACTCTACTTCTGAAAAAATTTTAACGTAAAAAGAACAGGAAAGCGCTGCTATAATCTTCGAATAATGCTAAATTTGTGGTTTAATCCATTATCTCCTTGCTTATAATTTGTGCTAAAAGAAACACCTGCAAAACTGCAGATACCACTGTGCACGACCTACGTGAAGTAAGCTTTGTAGTCCTAGCGTAAGAATAATAACACAATTTTAAGCTTTGTGCACGTAAAAATTTAAAACAAGGAAATATGAAAACACTGAATACTACCAGATAAAACAGCTTACCATCAAAAACGTTGAGAGTCCTGCTAATTAAGAATTGTAGTCGAGGCTATGTAAATTTGTATTCATTAGTTCATCTCGGTATTTGATAATAGTGTGCTGGCAGTTATTATAGTAAGATAGTTTTTGTTTCTTTTCTTTTATATTGCCACATGATTTTATTGAGTTTTGAGATATTTTTATAACTTTCAAAAACTGCAAAGTTTGAGTAAATGCTTTAATTCAAAAGGAGCAATAGATTCGAATTGTTAGAACAATCGTGCGCTTGCTCTCAAATTAGTAACAACTACTGACAGTGAAATGTTGTAGACATATATGCCCTGAATGAGGGCATCGAAACTCATTGAAACTCTTATATTTGATTTATTTTTGCTTCCTCTGTGCTGCTCGTATAAATAAAATAAATTTATATAAAATATTTTAAAGTGTATTGCAGAAAAACAACAAAAAATTATAATAATACATAAGTTAACCGGTTACTCGTATAATTAACAATTTTCACGTTCCATTAATCCAATGTCCGGAAATAAATTACCGAAAGTAATGAAAAATAAAACCAAAAGCAAGATTTTGTGGTAAGAAGCATCTTCCTGAATTAACTTTTTGCCGGGGGTGACAGAGGTTCACTAAAAAGAAGTCAACAAAACCTAGAAGACATACGAATGTCACTGTTAATTGCCCATGTAAGCTGATCCCAGTCAATTTCTTAAAAAAAAAGTAAAAAAGTAAAAAAAAAAGTACCCTGAGGATGTCCAACACATGTTGCGCAGTGGATGCAGTGCAATACTACACTTTTGGGAAGCGTTTGTCTTTCCCCATCAGTTAACGTCACTAAAAAGTGCAATTAGATCACGTCTGACGGGCATTGACTGTTATTTACTCTGCACTATGGTTACTTCCGGTTTTTTGCTTAAGACTATGTAATACCATCATGCCAGTGTATGTTATGAAATTTCCAGCCCGACTCACCTGTCGAGTGCGAGGAAGTTAAGTATTTGCCGAGGTGTATTTAATCGAATCAATATTGCATGCTGGTGCTAATGAAAGAGATTGATGAGGCCATTTAAAGGCAACTAATCTCTTCCGCTGCCCGTACTGCACCCTTGATGGGTAATCGGTAACGATTTCTCTTACCTATTAACTAGAGCATCTCAGCCATCGATGGGCCAAAAGCACGCTAGTTTTAGTCTAGGCACTTTTACCTTGTTTTGTTCAAATGGTATAGGGAAGTGGTATTGATTACGAAAGTAGGTAGTTCTAAAAATTATATCACACCTTTAATTTTATGAGCATGTTAGGAGCCACTTGATAAATCAGAAAATTTGCAAATGTTTTCACTTTTATGTAGCACAGGAACTTACAGAAAAATACAAAATCCAATAACTTACATTAGATTGCGTAACTTGATGCAGGGTCGAGATTTAAAAAAAAAACTATTTATCTAAAGAGGATTATGTCGATTTTAAATTCTGACATCGAAGTTATATTCCAGTTGTAATTATTATGGGACATTCGGATAAAAGACATAAATTCAAATACGATTATTAAAAAATCTAAGTTTAAAGTTCTCGAAGATATCGAAATATTGCATACTAAATTTTAACAATTTTTAATTAAGGTTTGGTGTTTCGGTGGGACCTCCTCGCGGATGCCTCCCTAGAAGCGACTTCATCATCATCATTATTATGTCCAGACCCATAAGTAGTCAGTGCTTTCTTATGAGTAATAACACAGGGTAAATATGTATAAAAGAGAGTAAAGCGTTGCAAATGCTATGCTTTTTTTCGCCTACCACGCATTGGAACTCTAAGAAAAACATTTGATTGAACTAGTAGTAATATTGAAATTCCGAAATGTCCTACAGAAAAATTATAAGAAATTTTTTTAGCTATTATAAGAAAGTAGTTACTTGAGCCGTTATTGAGAAACTGAAACTGAAGCAATGTCGTCCAGTTTCTCTACTTCCCGAGACGAGTATCATTCTTTCCTATAACGCCGATAATATACTATTATATTGAGGCTTCACGGCGAGAGACATTGGATCCAGTGACCAGTTTTTTGGTCTCTGAAGACCCAGAGATCCATATATATACCTTGGAGTTGTAAAAAATCTCTAAAGAGACCTAGTGTGTTGGTCTCCGGTCTCCCGTCGTGTATTTTAATACAAACTTTGTTCGTGTGACGTCTCCAGGTCTCCGGAGACTATATGTATGTTCTGGTCAGTTAAGTAGGTCTACTCGGAAAGAAAAAGGAATAAAACGGAGTGAGTTTGACAAATTGTTACAAAGGAATTAAAAAAAGCAAAAAAAAAATGCCTTCTTGAATAAATAAAATAAATTAATAAAAGAATTAATAATTTATATAATGAATTTAGGGAAGAAAATTTGTTTCGTCAATAGAGTGCTGGATATCTTATAAAAAAAGAAGAAGAAAAAACAAAATTATGTTTATCCCATAAAATTTGTACATCAAAGATATATTTTGTTACGCGGACCTCGAAATGGCGTAACCTGGGCTCCTAACCCCTTTTGACTTCTAGTGGAAACGGGATGGGTTAGAAAAAAGGTCCTTTGGGCGCCACGTGATTTTTTTTTTTTTTTTTTATATCGAGTTAAATCACGAAACTCTCATCGGCAAGACTAAAAAGTAGGCTGCAATATAACGTTATAAAAATTTAATGTTTAGCAGAATTAGTACAATCGAGCTTATGAGTGAAATGCACGTATAATGAATGTAAATTAAATGATTAGTATTTTCAATTGTATAATACGCGTGAGTTCTCGTTCGTATTTCTAAATTGACATATATGTAAATAAACAAGGTACTTAACTGTGTCTTCCTGCGTAGCTGGAATTCCTAGCGGTATGAGAAACATTTCCTGTTAAATTTTCCATTTTTTTTTCTCTCCCAAGTTCCCGTCAGCTCTCCTTTGTGTCCGGTATTCAGTACTCCTGCCTTTTCCGCTCACTATCTTGCTTAATTTTTTTTTTTTCTTTATTTTCACAGGCCTATTCAACCACTTTTGCTGTGAATGGTACTTTCTTTCCTGTTTTTGAAATTTTTATTTTTTTTTTAATTTATTTTTTTCGATCTTGACTACTTGGCGATCCGCCCGGGAGAGAGAAAAGCTCCATCATCTTCCATCACTCAAGCCCCCTCATCTGCAAGATTCGATATCGAAATCAGCCACTAAACGTAAGAAAACTTATCGATTTTTTATTTGTCTTTAGGAAACCTGGGAAGAAGTATCTATCGCGCATCAATGTAATATGAATAATAGCACGTAGAGCTAGGAGCTCCAAATTATGCAGTCAGACCTATGAAGAAAAGTGAATTTGACCTAAATAAAATAACTCAATTCATTCTGTAAATTAAATGAAGTTACTAACTATAGACAATTAAAGAAGAAGATAACTTCTGGCATAGCAAATATTCCTACAGACGTATTTGTAAAATATATATGACGCTCTGTGTTCCGCCATCTGTATTTCGTAATAAGCATTTTCACTTTTCTTCTATCATGAATATATTAATAACTTTTGAGATAATTCTTTCTAACAATCTCTTGCTTGACAATTAATACAGATTTCTGGAGATCTCTGGAGACCAAACTTCAAATTTCGCGTATACACTTCAGAGACGTGTCTCTATAGACTTTTTTATTATGGCCTCCGGACCCGGGGGAATAATCTTTTGGTCTGCAGAGATAAAAGTCTCTTGCCTCTTGTAGCAGTGTAAAAAGCTGGTAGTCCAAAATTATCAAAAGGCCTTAAAAAACGAATCCTGTTTAAACCGGCTCCAATAAAGGGGAAAAATGTACGCAATTAAAGCTTGCAGGTTTGCTCCGTAAAAAAATGGCAACTTGGATATCTGTCACTTTGTTTTCTCCAAAATAACAGACGTCAAAATTTTACCAAGGATTTTAATGTGAAATATTTAAAGACCGCGTTAAATTTTACTTTTCCCGAACTCAATACTAGGCTTAAATCACTGATTAATTTGCAGAAACTACAGGAACGAATGAAAACAAAACAACCGTGAAATATCTATTACTAAAAAATTTTCTAGCACTTGAAATCGCTATGGTGTTTATTACGTTGAAATTATTTGCCCTTTACCCACTCAAATTTATATATCAAATCCGCCTTCCCTATTCACATAAAAATTAATGATGATAATACTGAAATTATATGACGAATATGTATTCGTAACGTTTTTCAATTCAGTAAAGTAGAACGACCACGCGGGATTAAAACAAACTCTTTGCTAATAAAAGAAAAAGTTATAACCCTAGATAAAAATAAAAGTTAACACAAGAAAGGGTTGCCCGAATTAATTCATTTTTGAACTTGTATTTGTAATTTTTATGAAAACACTATCTAGAAAATTTAAGCTTTCCCCCTCGACAGTTTCAACGTTTCCAAATATATATTAAAAAACCCAAATTCAGTATGACGTCACCAAAAAGGCACTGCCCGATTTAGTTCATTATTGAAATGATATGTATTTATTGCTATGGAAACACCATGCACCAAATTTTAGTTCTGTTCGTGGACGTGTTTTCAGGCAGTGCCCAATATATATAATGAATAACGAATTTTCTGTATGACAGTGCTAAGAAGGAGTTGCCCGATTGGTCCCATTTTCGAAGTTATATTTATCTTTTTTAAAAAACTGTGAGGTCGGACAGACATACAGACAAACAGATAGATGGCCGGAATGACAGACGGAGAGACGAACGGACATGCAAAAATCATTATTTCTATGCGTTAAAAAACGGAGCAAACGTAGTATGTTCTATAATCTGTGGTTTAATAAGCTATACGCGCCGTCAAGTCTCCTTGCGTTCATTACTCGTTCAATATCACTTGAACATTACCTGGAAGTGATATCGCAAAAATGTCCTGAGGAATTAGATTATTTTGAAATATAATTTTACAAATTAGAGGTGTAAAGTTTACATAAAGAAGCTTCACTATAACTTACTCTGAACGCTTTACAGAGTGAATATTTCTAAATTTTTAGGTAAAAATAAACATAAACCGGTTTATCCTCCGAAGATGATAAGTGGAAGATATCCTCTAATCATCGCGCTGATCTCATCTCAATGTTTGCTGAGTTCTTTCTGGTTTCTTGCTACATATACAGCGTGGTCCATACGTTGACGGTAAATATAAAAAAAAAATAAACAGAGGGCCTAGATATCTATCACAATAGTCGCCATGTATGTATGAATCTCAATGAAGCATATTAAAAAAATCAAGGTGGACTTACTATATATTTATATATATATATTTAAAAACTCAATATCTGCTTATAATGATTTATTCGCAGTTCATTTCATTAAGGCCTATCTTTCTTCATTCATATAGAATAGAAAAGTATGCTTCCCTACGATCACTCAAGAACTACTTCGCTAGAGAAGGAAAGCAATCTAAATGTGAGTCTGTGGCGTCCTGAACGCACGACAAATCACCGGTGAATCGGGCAATATATGTTTCGTAGTACCTCGATAGTAATACTTGCTGGTCTTAGAAAGTACTAAATAAGTAGGCTATAATTTGTACGAAATAAAAACAAAAAATAGGTATGACATTCTCACGTCGAATTTATACGAGATTAGTTCATTGTACAAAATCTAAGATTTTGGATTTGATTATAACGTTTTGATAATTTTACTTGGCCGACGAAAAATAAGAGAAAATAAACATTGGATACCCAGGAATTAAATACTAGCTTTTCATTATTCTTTGTATAGCTATTGGGAATGTGGAGCTGGACTCGCTCAGTCATCGGTCCATTTCCTATTCATTCTTTTCTTTTTAGCTACGCCACGAATCAGTTTATTAAGAAGCATTGTTGAACTCTAAGTACTGCTCGACGTGACGACGAGTTACCACCGACTGAAAGGAGCCGATCCTCCGAGGTATTAATCTCAAGTTGCTCACTGACACTCTTGTCAATTACGAGGTACTCGCCGTAGGAACGTCTCCAGTTCACTCGTCAAGATTTATGAGCTATACACAGCTCGTTAAGGTTCTGAAGGGCGATACAACATCATCTATCTCGTCATTCTGCTTCCAACAATAGGCTGACGAATAGTATCAATACGGACAGTCATATATGTATGAGCCAGCTTGACATTGGGTCAACTGGTCAGTTTTCTTTCTTCAGGTACCACTTATCCGAAGACTTATTCTCCTGAAAACCAGCGTAGTTGCATCATAGACGCCACTATACATCTCTGAAGAGACTTCTACACCATCTCTGAAGAGGCTTCTGGAACATACAGGATTGCATTCAGGTACACACCACGTTCCTAGATCTTCTTGTATATGAGCTACACTTCGCTCAACAGCTCAAGTCAAATAGTGGGTGTCTTGTTTCCAGTGACACATAGCCCACTAAAAGTCTTCACAATAAAGAAGCGTAGTCTCTGAAGCATTTCTGAAAATCTCCAGAGTTGACTCTACTATCAATCCTCATATTCTATATTAAGAAATTACTTGAATCGTGGACAAAGTGACTATTCATATACATAAAATCATATTTGGAAGAATGCAGAGTAGAAGAAAGTACTGTACAGCTGTATTCCAACCAACGATCCAACTTACATCCTGGAAAGATCACAACCCGATCAAATGTATAAAATTATCTTTCATGACCCACTGCGGATGCCCAAAATCGAAAATATTTGCTAAATATCGAAATACTTATTACGGGGTCGCCATTTCTTCAATTCAAAATCAAACTAGTCCTAATGCATTAGAATACTAATTAATATCATTTATGTACCTTTCTTGAGCCTTCCTACACCCTGTATCTAAAGAGCATCAATTTTTAATTGTTTTATTTAGCTTCGACTTCAAAACACATTCTGCTCTATGCGCTCTTAGCAGGATGTAGACTACAAAGGTAAGGCTCTCATTTCTGTACTCACATATTTTATGTGTATGAAGACTATATTTATCTTTTATCTTCAACACCGTCTGTCACATTATCGAATTGGAGTCACTGCTTTAATTTCTATCTTGGATGGCCTTATGCCTATTCATATGGTATTCTTCTCCCCGTCTTTGGGAAATGGTTGCAAAATATAAAAAGGACATTATTGGAGAACCTTCATAATTTATCTTCTTCGATAATGTAATGTAATACATATACTTTAAACTTGATATTTCGAAAGTCTGTGATATCACTGTATTTCTACTTTGGGGTAGCCATTAACATAATTTTCTTCTCAAAGTTATATTTGAAAATAAGACCCCTACGGTCTTAATTGACTTATGTATCTGGTAAATTCATGCCCAGTAGACAACTATAGCGACTCGGGATAAATTTTTGTTAATATTCCATCCAAGAAACCCCTAGACTTAATAGAAACGATCATTATAAAAGTATGTAATTTGTAGAATTACAACCAGCAAAGGAATGATGAAGAAAGGTCAAAATATTGACACTAGAGAAAAAAACAATTATTTTTCATGAACCCTAGGCATATCGAATTCATCTCTTGTACACGGCCATGTCCAATAAATCAAATCAGGTGTGATCAGTAGTATTTAGAGGTCTCACGTCGCCGATCTATAAAGCGTCGGCAACAAGCATGAAATTCTCTGATTGAAAACAAGCACCAACATCAAAGTTACAACAGTAACAAAAGATCATCTTTTCTTGGGATATCGATTATAGAATCCGATGGTGGTAAATTAAATTACGGAGCATTCATAGAATTTATACTTGTGTTCATTTATCTTCAAAGTTCGGTTGTATGGAAAATAATCATGCAATACACGCACGTCTGGACTTTGATTTTTTAATTCGGAAAATGCAGAAGATTTGGAATTTCAGCAGATAAAAGGATGGATTGAAGTATTTTTCATAATTAAAATGATTTGTCGCTTTGACATGGGCAGAGTAAAAGTGAAATTTTTAAGAAGTTAACGAGTTGTTAATCTATTACATATGGATGTCCTCTTGAGTTTGTGGTCAATCAATTGCTCATTTGACAGATGGTGCGGAATCAAATTTTCAAATCTAAAAGTATGCTACTATTAAAAGCATAATATGCGTCTCTTTCAACTTGGATTCTAAAAAAATATATTTAAAAGCTTTGCATTAAAATCCTACTTTACTTGAAGTTGTTTGCTCTGCAATCGACAGACCGAAAATATAGTGAAACTTTCGATTTGTGATTCGCACGTTTCGAAGCTTCGAAGCATGAATTCTTCGCTGTGTCTGCAGGGTTGTTAAGATTAACTTATAATAATCGAAGTGACTCGAAATAATTTTTGAATAGTTTAAGAAGTGTCAGTTCTCTTGAGTTTTTCGGGGAATAGGCTTAATAACACTTTTTGGTTATGGTAACAACATATAAATATATTGTTAAGGAAATTTATATTTGGCAATACCTTACCATTTTGTATATAATACTCTCACATAGTAACTACCAATGTTGTATAAAAAAAAGTCACAGTCATAAGCAGGTCACTCTTTATTCAGTCTAGTCAGTAGTTGGTCTGTTAATAAAGTAATAAGTTAAAATAAAGTAAAAGCGTGGTTTTAAATTAATACCTCTCACATAATATTTGAAATCCAACGTGATTCATAGATTTTAACGCTAATTTTACACTCTTTTCATTGAGTAATTGAACTAAAATTTGGCATACTTCTAGTTCTTCTACATCTTGTGCAAATTACATTTTACGTTATGCAATTTTAAATAAATATTATTGAATTTCAAAGCTCAAGTTTATTAATTTTAAAATAAATTTATCCGTCAAACCATCGCAAATTCAATATATTTCTTTACAGTTTGTTTTAATATTACTTAATTAATTCTATTGAATGTGCCCATGGATTGCTCCAAAAGTGAATATATCGCCGAAAAAAATAACCGAAACATCCAACATTGTACATTCAAACTCAATCGTTGAAGCATTCATACTTCAATACTTTCGAAAGGTTGAAACATTCATACAATGTGCATGATTCGAAGGTTTCGAATAATATGAACCTCGAATCGGCTGCTTTAAAGATTATCTGCAGTAAATTTGATTGAAATTTGTTTTGAAAAGCTTTTCTATTTATGATTTTGTCCTCTCTAGATTTCCGGAAATGTGTAATATTAACATATGTGCGTAAATAGACAATATGTGACAAGATAAATTTTTTAAGTTTAAAATTGATCATTTTACAAGATTTGACCGTAACTAACTAATAATAAGAATTTCTAAATTTTGTCCAAAATCCTTGAACCCAATTCCATATCGCCAAGATACCAAATTGAACCATAAATATGGTACGGACAAGCGTTAATTGGGAACTGTATCGCAGAGCACGTAACTTTATCAAAGTGGAAACCAAGCGTGCCAACAGTCCTTACTTCCGCTCTAAACTAAATGCCGATCTCCCTCTCAAAATCCTGTGGAGCAATCTACGTAACATGGGAATTGTTGGTGCAGCCCGTGAGAATTGTTGTATTGATCCTAATGAGATCAATTCCTACCTTATAAGAGGCGTTGGTCATAACTCTCGTTCCTCAAATTTACATGCTGATACTTATTTGCAGGGGGCATCAGTTGATTCTGGTTTTTCATTCCATCCTGTAACTTGTGATGAAGTAGTTTTGGCAGTATTTTCAATCTCGTCCAACGCTATCAGCATGGATGAAATTACGCTGAGGTTTATCAAGCTTATATTGCCATTTGTCATTGAGGATCTTACTGCCATTTACAATAAGTGTCTAAACCAGTCTGTGTTTCCCAAGAGCTACAGAGGAATTCATATACTCTCTCCATTATCGAAAAGTCTGGAACGCATAACGTGTTCGTAAATTAATGATTATCTCACTTCCAAAAACCTGCTTTCCACATTTCAATCTGGTTTCAGGACAGGACATAGCTGCACCACAGCTCTAGTTAAGATTGTCGACGATCTTAGTAAGAATATAAAATCTGATTAATTTTCTTACTTTACTTGACTTCTCAAAGGCCTTCGACTCAGTTGACTTTGGCATATTAAAAACGAAACTGATTCCTAGGTTTGATTTTTCTCCCTCTGCGGCTAAGCTCATTTATAGTTATCTATACGGACGAACACAAAGAGTGTTTGTAAATAATACATTATCGGACTCTCTCTTGATATTATCAGGGATTACTCAGGACTCTGTCCTAGGTCCACTTCTTTTCAGTTGCTTCATAAACGATCTGCCCTCTGTAGTAAATCACTCTCTGGTCCACCTCCACGCCAATGACGTCCAGGTATATCTCGGATCTCCCCTTGGTTTAATTGAAGATACTGCAAGCAAAATTAACGAAGACGTTTGCAATATCAGTAATTGGGCAGCAAGTAATTTGATTCCCTTAAACCCCCGGAAGTCAAACTGTATTATAATATTCAGACATGAACTTAATCCGTCCTATTTTCCACCCATTCTTCTTGTTTCCATAGTGATACCTTACTGTAGCAAATTTAGGAACTTAGGTCTGATTTTTAATAAAACACTTACCTAGGATAATCATATTAGTAATGTTGTGGGTAGGATATATGGTGTTCTGCGCAGGTTATGGTTGTCAGCTAAGCTTGTTCCACTTGAAACTCGACTGCGGCTCGTCAAAACACTTGTATTACCTTTATTCTTTTTTTCCAATATTATATATTGCCAAGCTAACTCACAGTCCAAACGCATACTCAATTTGGCATTTAATTCATGCGTACGTTTTATCTATTCGTTGCGTAGATACAATCATGTCCCCCTTACTTGAGTTCCTTAGTGGGGTGCCCTCCTTTTATCTATTATAAGCTTAGAATTATCTTTATATTTAAAATCATTCATTATAAAGTTCTTGAGTACCTCTATCTGACACTGGAATTTAGTTCATCAACCCGTACCAATAACCTCAATATACCTGTTCATATTATCTCCAAAGAAAATCGTCACTACAATTTCACGGAGCTCAAGGTTGGAATTCTCTATCTAATCATATAAAAAGTATCACATCTTTACTTTGTTTCATTCTATACACTCTATATATTGTTATGATTTTATTTCATACCTTTGGATTGTGCAAACTTAAAGGGAACTTGTCCTAATTGTATAGTATAAAAATAAATATAATTGAGATACATAAATTTATCTGCCATATTGAATTTATAAATTTTGACTAAAAATTTCGAACCCGCTACCCTGTAAATCACCAGATATCGATTTTGAGTCGAATCGCTCCATTAATGGAAGAAATTCGTTCGCCAAAATTTATATCATATAAACAAGCAAAATTGTATTGTCATTAGAAGTGGGTAAAAACAGTGTGACTTCGAAGCCGTGGATTTCTTCTGTTTGAAGGTTGAAGCTTCGACGTTCGAATATTTTTCGTAAGCTTAAAAGATTCGAAAAGAATTCGAAGCTTTAAGGATTCGAAAAGAATTCGAAGCTTTAAAGATTCGAAAAAGTTTCGAACCATCGAAGCGTCGAAATCAACAGGCCTAGTAAGACCAATAATGATAACTATAGTTGAGATATCTAGAAAGGTAAAATCTCAAGTAAAGTTTTCAATAAGTTAAGAACTACCTCGAAACCATCAACAGTAAAGAGAATTACAAGTATATAACAACAAACAACAAGAGCATAAAAAAGAAAAATATAAATAATCTAACAAAAAATATACTAGTAAAAAGGAGAAACCAAAAGCAAAAACCATGAAAACAATAGTGCAATATAATAATGTCAAAGAGAAATTAAATGAGATTTAACAGAGATGAGGTACGTAATACGTTATATAAAATTTGTCCACCTTAATATTTATTCTTACCCCGTTAAAAAATAATTAAATATTAATACCTCAAAAATCTTAGCTTTATCTTAACAGGAAAGTGTTTGTCACGGTATACTGATTATAGACTACAAGATAAGCCTGATAAAAAAAGTTTGCCTATGAGCAGGCTTAGTCTATATTGAAAATTAGCTTCCAAGCTAATTCCTAAAAATTGTTGTTTACATATCCTAAAGAAGGAAATGTATTGATCAGAGGCCTTAACACTGTATTTACCGCTGTTGATTATCCATCAATTTGACTCATACATCAAAATTAAAATTTATGGAAAAAAATAAAAAATCCAATCTTGTAATAGGGACCATTAATGTCCTGATAAATTTCATGAAGGTCGATGAAGAATTAAATGATCCCAAAACTTTCTTAGTATGCCATAAATTATTTCGGTCGTCAGGCTCGGACGTAATTAATTATAACATCCAGATACTGATCTTCATACACACAAGGAATAGTGAAAGCACTAATCTCAACAAGGTTCTTAAGGTTCTCTTTTTAAATAGTAATTCTATTACATTTCTGGAACCTCAGCTTAAGCTTATTTATTTCAGATCGGTTATAATAGCAAGAATGTTTTTATGTAGGTATACACCATTTGAAGGGTCTCACCTCGACCTACCTAGTTTCCTTACCGCTTATATAGCTTCTCCTCTCCCATATTAATTACTGCATTGCCTATTATAAATTTCCTCTCTCCTCTCTTTTAGCAGCACCCCTAACTATTATTAACTCACTGCCTAGCACAGGCCAGTATAGTTAACAACAATTAGAAATGTTGGAAAGGCCCTAAGACGAATTCTTATGACACCCTAGATAAATGGAATGTCGGACAGTAAAAGTGGTTATAACCAATTTCATATTCTGAAGAACTATTCAGTACAATAAAAACGTATAGGACTGATAGATTTCACAGTAGACGTCAAAAACCTAAATTTTAATATGGCAACACCAAGAAGGGGTTGCCCGATTTAGTTCATTTTTGAAATGTAATGTACCATTTTTATGAAAAGTCAGTGCCGAAATATGTAGCTCAAAATGAAAGTTTTAATGGCAATACTACAAAAAGCTTGCCCGATTGGCCCCATTTACGATTTTTTTTAAAGCCCGTCTGCAAAAATTCAGCTCTCTCTAAGTACACACGTTCTCGAGTTATCGTGAGAACAGACAGGCGGACGGTCTCACGGACAAACGGACATGTAAAAATCAAACAAGTTTTAATATTATGCTTGATTGTCCAATCCATTCTGCTCTACAATAATTATAGCTATTTTTCTAAAACGATATGACAAATTTAGTATATTCTATAATTTCATCATCATTTGGGCATAGAAATTACAAGGAAACTGAAGCATAGTGTCGAATATGGACTGATACCAGATTTTGGGCGAGAGACTGTGTGGAAGCCCCATTCTCTCGAAAGGTGTGAAGAAATAAAAATTTCATCAGTAATCATAAAGTAAAAAAATGCGATCAATGTTCTTTTAGGGATCCCCGCCAAGAGTGTAAGGATGGAAAAGGTCTTACCATCTAATATCTTATGGTAACATACTTAACACCAAATTCATTTCATCTTTCCATGACTGTTGGGTTCGGTTAATGTAAGGGTTTGCAGACACTCTAGACTACTTTAAAGCATTGAGAATGTCTTGACTATCTGCGAGGATAACTGCTTTTAGTAAGACATTGCTTTACGCAGTTAAAAATTTTGAAATGCTACTAAACTCTGGAAATCAAATGTTCAGCAAGCATCGTTTTCCGGACCTTGCCATCGTATTACTGAATGGATCCTCTAATTGACCCTAACTGAAAGTGAGGTGCTTGATTTTGATTTGACCTGCATTATATTAAGAAATTGAGGATATACATATAATAAATATGAAATTTCCGAGTGTTAATATTTATGAAATACAGTTTCTTACCTCAATGGATCTGCAGTAATATTCAGGAATTGTTATATCTTGCAAGTTATTTCTTATTTGCAGCCAACTACTCTACAATTTATAGTTTCTACGCTTTGGAAGAGGTGAACTTTGTTCTGAGTTTTTCTCTTTGACTTTCGAACTAAGCTTTCTCAACGGAATCATATAATACATATTACTCTAATCCGCAGCGCCTATTCCATCTCCTCTAAGGACTTCGATTTTACTTAATCTCTTTCGTTGGACTTTCGTAGACCAGAGTTTTCAATGCTGAAGAATTTATGTACTGACTGATCTGTATTACGGGTCTAAAGATAATAGATGGCAATATGGCGGTTTGGCTTATTTGTTCGGATACTGCTGTATTTAGTGCTGATATGATGTGCAGATTGGGCGATAGATTTCATGTAGCACATGAAGTCGATGTCGATAGTCGTTTTCAAAACTATTGAATTGAATTATGAACAATATACGCTAAGGCTGGAGTAAGTGATCCTCCGGGATGCACACACCATGTGTTGGAAATATGTACTACTCGTTCGACAAATATTGGTAAACTTTTTCCTAAATAGACTTACTCGCCCTGGTATTTCATTGAGGAAGATGTTTTCCATCTTATGGTACTTTCTAAATCATTTACAGTAAAACAAGCTCTGGATATAATTGTAAGTAATATCAGGCAAATTGCTTTCAGATAGTCTAGCTCCAAGGGTTTTAAGTCTTTAAGTTTTAAGTACCTTCTAATCGTGTAATACTTTTTAAAGTCAGAGGTCTTAACATATTTACTGCGCCGAATTATTTTCAAACTAATGAAAAATCCAATGAGTTTCAGATAATCAGTCAGTAACATATATTTTAGCTCCAGTGTTACCCAAAGGTGCTTATTCTGAAATTTATTCTCAGTACTTATGGCACAATTAAATATCTTTAGAAATCTTAATATCAAAGTTCATTTTCTAACGGTAGCGTACTAGTTTTTTGTTCACATGAAAGTAGTTAGGTGGTAAGACTAGTACTTGTTTTTATTTAATATTTATAAGATGTCGTTCCCAAGTTAATTGGCATGTACCTCAGAACGATTTCGAATTTTTTGATTTTAAAGTAATCAAAACTTCAACTTAAGCCTGCAAGGTTTTATGACATTGATTGTCAAAAATTATCGTACATACATCCCTTTTTGTTTTGCATGTAGTTAATTCAAAATATTTATCTTAATCTTAATCTACACAGTTACGATTGAAATATCCTAATCAATAAAAGATTTTAGTTCTGTAGAAAATATAATAATTACATAAAGGAACATCTACATTTTTAGATATATATAGTTTATAGATAAAATATAGGTAAATTGTTCCACATCAGCACAAATCAAGCTGTGAATGGATAAATAAATCACTAAATTCAGAAAAGTAGAGTTTTTTGAGTTTTGCTGTCAATTTATTTTGCTACAATTTATTAAGAACAGTAAAATAATTGTTAGCTGGTTAATTATGCTAACCAGTATTCGAAATAGAAACACAAAACCTTTCCTCTAACATTATTTAATTCCGGCTGGGTATCTTCTATAAAACTAAAGAGTTTTCGATTACAACGTTAATAAATTAAAAGTGCTTTCCTTTTATGTACGCTTTCTTCATTTCTAAGTTCAGAAAAAGTTCAGTCACTTCAGGTGTTCTCTTCTTATAGTATCCAATAAAGTTTTTTTTTCTCCTTAAACATGTGCGGCACACCTCAACTTAGACGTTTCCAATAATTTTGCTCCTTTTGGGACAGAAAAAAGGAAAAAAACGCTTCACAGAAAGGTATTACAACTCTAGAATTCTTAATCTACCCAGTGCTCATTGAAATTCTTCGTCTATTCTCCTGCAAATTATCCCCCATTGACAAATCCCAACACTGGCACTGTGGGCTTCATCTTATCATGGTAATACCCGTAGCTACCTTCTAACACATCTCCTTGGATAACTCAATCAAAACTTCTTTTGGTTTCGCAGTAAATTCAATCATTGGATCAATTTCTGTTGTCATCCCACCCGCTTACAAGGAAGAACAAAAATAACCGCAAATTCTCTGATGGTAAGGATTCGTTGGGTTAGCAAAATTGATGGGGATAGGTGATCCGATTCGTGCAGAGATGTGACAAAGCAAAAATTTGATTTGTCTTCCAGACGAAGCATTGGCTATGTTCAATCAAAACTTTTTCGATTTTCAACAGATTTCCTTACTGATAATAATCAAATGTTAATGCGGTGCTGAAAAAGCTCTATTCTTTTTACTGTGAAAGAATTCAAGTATGTAACTTGATTCAAGTATACCAAGCTGATCACAAAGTTCATCCACGATAGTGTACCCGAAAGTTTCATGACCCCAAATGCCGCAAAACATACTCATTAGGCTCAGGGGAACACAGGTATTCTAGAATCATTTTATTCCCATGTACTGAGTTCTTTGAACATACATACATGTGTATGTATGTGTAGTGCTGTTGGTCATGTTGTTATGCAGCCTAAAAGAGATTTTTAGGCTTGATAACGATTGCAGTATAAGCAACGCAAAAGGAAGACGTCTGCTGACCCGTTTGGGTATTACCTTTTTATCTGTTAGTCTTAGCCTTAATTACACACTCCAAAGAAGCCTTTCTTGGCGATATTACCTTGATCTGGCTTTACCAGTCTTTCATATGGATGAAACCGTTGAACGAATTGCCTCTTCGCTATTCTTAGGATGTGCTGACTTAAAAACAATTGACTATTGTTCTGGGTGCGTATAATGTGCTCGCAACAGTCTTTTCCAAATACACGGCACTGACTTGCTACTTTTGTTGCAATTTCTTCGGCTGATTATATATTGAACTTGAATGCGATTTAATTTATGCATGAGCCTCAATGAGGATGCGTATTCATTCCTCCTGACCAAAACCATTGTCTGCTCATTCTTCTTGTAATTTTCAGTTTTATTACCGCGCACGGCCATCAAACTCGATTCAGTTACCTCTCCACTTTTCCCTTATTGCAGTGTTACGCGAAATACATTGTACGCGATATGGATATGCACCAACATAATCAGCTATTGACATCGAACATGAAATTGTTTTAAAGCTACATATAAGTATAAATGATGCACATAAACTTCTGGAAATTCACTGTTTGCGGCCTGTCTAGGTAAGTATGTTTTGTCATTTTAAAGTCAACAGAATAATTTCCATTGTCCTGTCCGCTCTATCCTTTCCTGGGAATGGGACTGTTTTATTGTATGACCACGAACTTATTTAAAAAGAAAATTATCGTAGAGAATTTTACAGTTGTATTTGTTGGCAAATTAAGCGGAATATTTTAACCGAATTTAATTTTGAAATATGTAGGTACTTTAAAAATAATTCATATCAAATAAATACTTTAATTTACTTGAAATAGGAAAAAAACAACGCAAAATAAAAAAAAGCAATACCGAATATAGAAGAAAAAGAAATTCTAGCATAAGAAGCAGGCAATGTACGAGTCTATCATATTTCAGTCTCAAGAAGTACAGTAATTTTCAGAACGTTTGAGAGTCAACCTACAACAACACCTACAGCTTGGAACCGAGCGTATGTCCTTTTCAGACCTTTGAACATAGGAGATAGGACATTTTCCAATCAAGTGTGAAGAATTTTCAGGCATGTTAGTGTAAACAAGGAATAAAATTTGGATCACGCTTTAAAATTAATTTGTTCTTCATAAATGCTGCAATTGCCTGTATAATCTACGAAGTAAATAGTAGGTGAGCTACTTTGACTAATCATCATGCAAGAGTTCAGTGTGTGTTTTTTGTAATTTTTACATCGAATTCATTTCATGTGGGCACTTCAATCGATGTCTCCATAGGCTTATATTTTAACAGCCACGTCTTTAGATGAAGCTAAATCTACTAAATCGTTTCTACTAATTATTCAGAAAATGACTACAATTGACATTCTATAATTTTCTTAGCTATTTTCTTAGGAAGCCTTTGGCTATTCCAGAACATTTAAAATAGCATTTCGGTGAGAAATTTCGACTAAATCTGATTCCATAAGGATCATGTACATATACGGACAATTTGCAAGCATTTACCATAGCTCATTAGTTGATTTTCTACCTCCCTTTCTGACGATTATAATTTTTAATTTATCTTGTATAGTTGGTTTTTAAATCTCTTATTTTACAGTTTTATGATATAAAATTATCGTGAACCCTATTGCATGCGTCAAAAAATATCCTAGAAATTTATGAAAGCATTAATTCTGGTAGTCATTACAGTTAACCATCCTCATTTTTTCTAGATCATTTAGGTAGTTATTGAAAATGAAGAGTGTGCCATTTTTGCTAAATGCCATTTTTTTTAAATAGGTAGTCCGAAATAGTATTTCTGTATCTGTATTCAGCAATTTCATACCAAAACGATCACCATTGGACCCGACCGCCTCCGATTTCGATGAGAATTTCAGAATTAATTAATTATTAAAAAATATTGGGCAAGTACTTTTTTGGTTAACTCAATTTTTTGGTAACTCAAATTTTAATGCTTTTACGGTGGACGTGTTTTTGAATTTACTAATTTCTGGAAATGGGGTTTTATTTTTTATAGGCAAGGGGAAAGACATCCCAAGAACCTGTCCTCTTAATGAAGCGCATCAGGCCTTGGTGAAGTAAGCTTTCAGCTCACCCACAGATAGGAGGGTAGACCCAAATGTACCCAGCTTGATCCGGACAAAGGCTGGACAAGCACACAGAAAGTGCTCATTTGTCGCAGACTCTCCTCCCAGGCAGGATAGACACCCAGGGCTGTCAGCAACTCCCATCCTTGTTAGATGAGTGTGATGTGTCTGATGATGATGCCAACTACAATTCTGCGGCCTTAAGAAAAAATTAGAGAAATTGCAATTAGGCCCATCAAGAAAATGTTTTGTACACTTACAAGTATTGAAGTTCGCCCATCTCTGCTTAGGCTTCATACGAACATCCGCTTGAGACACCCAATACTGGAGGTGGCAATGTCTACGGCGAATTCCGGTCCAAGGAAGGGAAAACCAGAGCCAGACTTGGCTAGAAGGCCAACCCTTTCATTCCTTGTTGTTGATACAAAGCTTATCCGCAGACGACCTGCAGTCCCCCAGTAACATAGATGTTATCTGAGGATCAGTAGGAGCTATCAAGGCTACTGATTATCCAAAAGAATAGCAATATCTTTACCCTTGATCTCCATATCAAGCTATCTTCGCTGCTATTGCAATGGTGAAAACTGCAGGCTGGAACTCAGTAGTGTCCCTTCCAAGTGAGTACTCCAATCCAATTTCAGGCACAAGAAAGTAAATATCCACACCGGCTCCCTCATTGTTGAGAAAGCTGATGGCAAAAATGTTTAGAGCGGACGGAAGAAGGGTTAATAAGGTACTTCCCTCAGCTCACGATTTCCTGGAAAGAAAATTCACAGAGAGCTACGCCCAAAATTAAGCTCTGGTACGATTGAATCAATTGTCTGAAGGCCAGCAATGGGAAAAGGCAATCCAGCCGTGTTCTCAACATCCACATGAGCTCAATCTGTACACAGTCGTTTTGGCATCTGCCTGAATGACAGGATCCAGGGGTGGCAGATTAAGTAAGACCTGAAGGGCAGCAGTAGCCGTGGATCGCATAGAGCCTGTAATTCCCAGACAAGCAAAACCTTTGCTGTCCCGCCATCTTACGGATTGTAGTCCCTGCTTGCGTCCTTGGCCACCACAAGTAGCATATGCGAGCGTGGGTCTTACAAGGTGTGCAAAACACTTAGTTTCATGTGTCGAGTGCAGGCAAAGGTTGTCGTCTTTCAAATTAATGGTATTAAATGGGACTTTTTTTTTG
The DNA here is from genome assembly GCA_963924295.1 of Dioctria rufipes. Lineage (NCBI taxonomy): Eukaryota > Metazoa > Arthropoda > Insecta > Diptera > Asilidae > Dioctria > Dioctria rufipes. Next base: position 128,020,087 of record OZ002743.1, read on the forward strand.
TTTTTCTGTTTTCTCCAAATATGAAAATGATGTTGAGTACTTCCGAGTATAGTTTATATTATTCCAAATAATCATTTTTCTTATACATATTAATAAGATAAAAAGATGTACAAAAATATATGATAATGGTACGTATGCCGCGCGAAGACTGACGGGAGTTTTCTTAGCACGAGCATGAAAGTGTTAAGTAGCTCAAAAGATGCAGTGGAAAAACCATTTTCTAAATAATATTAATCACCCTTTTGCGTTCCTTCCTTATTTACTATGTTCACTTTTTTACGAATTTCATTTGTTCAGTGCTTTCCATTTCCTAAATCTCTTATGGAAATAGCTTCCTTCTCCTCAACCGGACAGCATCAGATGCAAATTCTTCGAAAGTAGGAATTGCAATACCTAAAGAGTTCAACCTTTACTAGGCTTTATACGTATGCTTTATGTGCATACCCAGAGCCTACTAAAAGAGATCAGTAGGTATTATTAAAGTCTTAGCATTCGCTCGATTCTGGTAACTCTTTAAGCATGAGATTATTACTTACTTTTCACCATATACTTCAGTGAATCAAACTGGTGCTGTAGTGATTGCTCCCATTGGCTTACAGTTCTTAGTGGCTCTTTATTTTTAGGTCAGTGTATGATGGATTTGCTCCAAAATAATATTCCAAATTAGGTTCCGGTTGTATGTTCAACAAAATCATATAAATAGTCACCAATCATTATATAAACAAATTTATAAAAGTTCAATTTGCTTTTGATTTTTATTTATAAAATTTGTGGTGGTGGAAAACTGTCAACGATCCCTCTCATTTTTTCCAAAGCAATTTTATTCGTACTCACTATCTCTAAGCGATTGTGAGGATTACCAGAGAGCTTTCGACACAAAACGTCGTAACCCTTTAATTCAGCTGTTGATTAAGTGCTTTTATTTATTTTTTTTTTTAATTTTCTTTTTGGTCACCCAAGAAGTAGTCTGTCAGATTACATACATAGATATTGGCCTTCTTTTCAGCTGTGAATTAATCTGATAATCCAAACTGACTACAATGACTCTGGAAACCTTGTTACACTTGGAATTTGCTTTATATTTGTAGTAGTAGCAGCAACAATAAATAACATGCTTTATATACATGCTCTTACCTAAGCTTCTATATAACAGGAACATTTATTTGATATACTCAATTATTTTCTTCTTAAATTTCCACACTTCATTCTCATTTCCTATTTCCATTGGTAATCCATTATACATCTGCAATTATTTATTTATTTTACGTATTATTTCTTTCTTTTTTGTCATTATTTCTCAACGAATATGGTTGCATTTCATAGACATATCTAACATAATTACACAAAAATCCTGAAAGCATATTTTTCTTAATTTGAATTATAGTTATTAGCACATATAAACACACCCGTTGCCTTACACTTAGTTACTTTAGTGCATATATTATGTTGCCTTGGTGTTATTCTATTACATCGAAGTACATATAATTTTCATTGCCCTGCTTTGTTGCTTTTGTAACCTATTAAACTTTTCTTTCGATACCATATAATTATCGTAGCACAATGTTCGAAATGATTATTATATTACTTATTTTGATAGCCCTAATTGTCGAAACACAATTGTACAAATATAATCTATAAATTTGTCTGTCTGTCTTCATATGAGAAGATATTGCCGATCTTCCGGACACTTTTTCAAAACTAAATCCATTCTTTTGTAAATAAATGAATCATTTTAATCTATTATGCGTAACTGCATTCATTATTCAAATTTTATATTTAGTTATCCATCTTGATTATTTTAGTTCTGTACGACGGGTACCATATGCCGCTAGGTTTTGTCTCACAAAATAGTAATTAATTTTTCTTTATCGGAAGGGTACTTGAGCATAACAGCTATATACTTATAATTGATGTATAATCTCTGATAAATTCATGTATGTATAAGTAAATGAAATATGCAAACAGCCATACTAAAAAGCCAGACAAACAGGCGATAGGAAAATAATTCAGAGCGCTCCTGAGCTCTCCACTCTATATAAAGCGGCTTCTGTCTACCTCATGGTTTGAGAAAATCAAAAACGAAAAGCGAACAATTTCAGTGGGGAACATTAAACAGTAGAAAACCTTACGGGCAGTAACAAAATGAGATGACAGGAAGTTGAAAAATATACACAAATACAAGAATAATTTCTGAATGAAGAAGGCAAGAAAATTGAGCCACGATCTGCATACAAAGTAACATCTACAGGACTCGCACAGTTACACGAAAAAGGGAAATATGACAAAACATACGAAAGGGATGAGATTTATGAATTTTCAAGACTAATACGGGAACAATAGTAGCGCAGCCATCACAAGTATTTTAGACAGTTGCAAGGATTTTGGGTGAATAAAAGGGTAGCAAAACCTGAGCTATAACAACAACCATGAGCATATGCATAAGTTCCATCCTTGTATTGAAATGAAAACAAAACAAAGTAACCTCCTAGCCTCCTTGGAAGTTATTGTCAAAATGAGGGACGTGCCAGCACCATATGGTTCTGGTATACGGGAACAATTTCTCTTTTATAACTACTTGATTAGGGCGAAATAACAGCCTGGCTCTGCAGCAGTTCTCATCCAGAAGCAGCAACGCCAAGAGATAGGAGGCTGAGTGTTTTCATTTCGGGCGTTATCCGTTTCGACCTGATTTTCCGCTATCTTCCCATTTTCCGGGAAAGTTAAACTTTGAACTGAAAATCCAGTTCTAAAATCGGAACCACTGGGATTGAACTACCAAACTGTACCAAGAAACTTTTTCCTTTATCTATTTCGTTGTTACTAAAAGGATGTCATTAAGTTAATTAAAGGTCTGGGCATTGATTACGGAAATACCTGTCAGGATGAAGAAAGGACTATGACATGTTTTCTACTAGTGTATTTATTACTGAATTGAAAAGTTAATCTGTGATGAGACTGGTGCAATAGCTATATTCAACCCTTACTTTATACAAGCCAACGTTTACGGCAGGATAAATGTGAATGCCCAAGTTTGTCGGACCTTATAATTAGGTTAGGATGCAGAGATGGATAAAGCTTAGAGATATTTATATACCAAAAGAGAAGATTAAGACATAAAGACTAGTCGTGGCCCTTTTGTGCGAAATATAATTTTAATATCTATTTTAGGAGCTCATTAGTATATTGTCAGTATACCTATTGATATATTAGATTTAATCCGGAAGTTGCACTGAATTGATTGCCTACCGTAAAATAATGTGGTTAAGTCATTCTTGATACAATAATTCGATTTGAGTAGTAGTAATTAAATGAACTAAGCTTATTAAAAGCTAATATTTTCCTAATCATAAGCTGACCTTGTTGTTATTTGCTTTCAGTTTTTATATCGTCAAAAGTAACAAATACACCCTGTACGATATATTTTAAGATGGTATTGTACGCAGAGCTTCATGGGTTTTCCAAGTACTGCTCAACCACCCCCGTACCCCTTTCCACACCAGAGTAATGAGTGCATGTTAGTTGGGCTATTAAAAAACAAACCGGAAAAATTAAGAAAAAAACGAAATTTTGAATTTGTAGCGTCATAACTGTGTTGGTGAGAGGGTACGGGGCTGGTTGAGCAGTCATTGGGAAAGCTATGAAGCTCTGCGTACAATACCACCTTAAAATATACCGTAACGGGTGTACTTTTGAAGATATAGCTTTAATAAAAAACAGAGCATATTTTGCTAACCACCCTGTAACTCGACAGGGTGACATTTTGCCCCCCTCCCTCCTCCACTATTTCCATACAATTTGTTACTTGTCTGGACGAGAGGAATCATTTGGCAAAATATTGTCATATGTATGTATGCATAATATTGACAATGACGTCTTGACTCCCAGGCGATTATTGCAATGATAACGGTTAAAAAAAAACACGTAAGCGGATTTAAGAAATGATTTTAATTTTCATTAAAGAAAATTAATTTGAGTGGAACCACAGCTTGTGAATAGTACTCAGTCCTGTTTAGTAAGAGTCAGCTCCAAACTGGAAATAGCGTTGAAAAACATCCAAGTAAAAAATGTGCGAGTGTCAGAGGGGAAAGATCTAAAGGACCATCACTTATGTGTGATATAGGTCGAGAGTTGACCATGCGTTCAGCGTCAGTTAAAAACGTATGTATAGTTACTCTGAAGTGAGTGTATATCATCCACCTGTAACCCGCAGTATCTCCTTATCGCTTTTAACTAAGCGCTCCCAAAAGCCTCTCCACTAAAGGGCACGCTTAGCTATGAAACTCCATTCTATCCTAATGAAGCCTTGCAATTGATCTGCGTTTACGATAACTCCCAGTTGTTTGAGATCTATTGATGCTCCTTTGAAAGTCATAGCATTATCTGAGATGAATCTTTTCGGAGTTCCTCGGTGTGATATAAAGCGCCTTATTGTTAGAAAACAGGAATCTTTGTTCAACCTAGGCAATAGTTCAATGTGAATGACACGAATGGTACCGCACGTATATAGTAAAATATACGCCTTACATGTAGTGATATCTCTGTTTGAAAACTGCACATAAAGAGGATCAGCGAAGTCTATGGCCGTGAAGCGTTTAATCTATTTCTAGGTGCAACAGTTTGGACTGCAGGCTTTCCTTTAAGGTGTTTACAAACTCTGCATTTCCCTGACGATCTCTTAGATTCCAAAACTTCTTTCTAATGCGTACTAAAGTTGTGTTGACAGCTCCATGGAGTACTGGCTCACGAGCGTCTAAAACAATAAGCTTGGAAAAATGACAGTTTGTTGGTATAATTACTGGAAATTCCGCATCATATCCATATTCGCTTATTGTAGTCGAGTTTTAACTCATAGCAACGATTTCATCCAAAGAGGATGTAAGGAATAAATACTGGATGAAGATATCGACTTTGCAACTTGCAACGATTTATTTTTTTCTGCACTATAAAACTATCGTTGTACGAGCTTAATTCAAACTAGTTCGATATTTTGAAGTTCATTGGCAAATATATAAAGACTGATATGTGAATCCCTTCGATGAAAAATAAAAGGTAGCACATATGCAGTTATTCCGATAAGTTTTCGATAATATCAACACCAACAGGTAGAAATACTGTCTCGTTAACTTCTGACCTGCATCCTTCATCTGCAGCTATAGGCAGGTTAGAGTATAGTTAAGTTTGCAGTTCTTTTGAGGCCAACGTCAATCGTCAATCCTGTTTGGTAAACAACGTGGCCCGTAGAACCATACTGATAACTGGACCAGTTTAATTACATTTATACCACGTGTTAACAGATCGGCAAGATTCTGATCTCCGGGAGAATGTCCCCAAGTATTATGCTCAGTAAAATTCAGACTTCACACGATGCATAACGAAGGGTTTCCATCTTTTTATATATCCGCTTATCGAATGGATCGCGATAATTGAGTCCAATCACAAGAATGCACAATCGGAGGATATGTCAAGATTTGTCTGCAGAAAACTCAGGAAGTACGATGCTATCAAGGCAGTGGTCAATTCCAGCTTTGGTAAAGTAAGCTCGGAATCACCGGCTGATTTATTGGGTGCAACACTATTATTCGAAGTAAGATACCTTACGCCTTACGATGTCGTGTTCATTTAAGCTTCTGATATAGGTAACTACTCTGTAGGCACTAAGACTAGCATCAGCAAATATGTGAAACTGTAGTTTTGTACGGTTAGAGCTAATAAAGACATATCTGGGTAGCACCATTTTCTTCAACACTTGCTCAACCGCGATATAAGAATTCCAGGTTATTTAGAGCTGAAGAGGCAGAGATTCATTCCATTCAAGTTTTATTTCCAAGTTTCTGAATCAGTATCTCCAATCTTATCACGAAGAACCCAAGTATACCTAGTGGATCGTATATATGAGCAACAGAAAATGCAGTAGCACAGACAGAATATCTGGTAGTAGGTTTAGTCCTGCAAATAAATTATCATTCAGAGATAAATTGTGCACGTGCTGTCGCATCACTAACGATTTTCATTTTGGTAGTTACGCTTTCTTCCTTATAGACGGGTCGACGAGGGATATAAAAAGTTCGCGAAGCAGTTTTGAGATTCAAGTCTGCCCTGTTCGCAAACCAACAGCATATCAACTCTCATTTAGCTGAATCATGACTCTGAAGCTCTCCAATGTTACGTTTTATTTATTTTTTTTTCCTAAACCATCCATTCGTATGAGTGCACTTCTCTGGTTATCACTTAATTCTACTTTATTATTTCTCCACAAAAGGGATGCTTCACACCTTTGTCCTCCTTTTTTTACGTACTTATTTATGCCAATATTGTTAGATTCTACAGTATATTATCTATTCCGATACTCTGCCGGGCCCAAAAATGTTTAATTTGATTATCTGTACATAATTTTTTTTAATGCAGGGGACAGGAGATCCCATCCCAAGCACGGAGGCCATATCGGCCCATTGTGCTGTCCTGATAGAAGCCCACTCACAAAATCGTTCCGGTCCTCTCAATGAATCGGATCAGGTCTTGGTGAGGAAGGCTTTTCAGCTCATCTACAGATAGAAGGGCAAACCCTAGAGTATCCAGTCTTCAGCGGGCGAAGGCCAGTCACGCACACTCAGACTCTCCCTCCAGGCAGGACAGACAATCAGAGCTGTCAACAACTCCCATCCTTATTAAATGAGCGTGAAGTGAGCTGTGGGTGACGATGATGCCAAACACAGTTCTACATTATTTCCTTTCGAGCCCTATAATTAAATCTGAGAATTGACCACTGGGCCCATCAAGAGACAGTTTTACTCAGGTTCGCTCATCTCTGCTGATGCTTGCTATGAAAATCCACTTTGATGTGATCTGCCTTATTACTTCGCAAGTTGGCCCTTGTATAGTCCACACGAGAATTGTTTTTATTGCTGTTAAACTCGGCGATAATCTTTTAATTTGGTTATGAGGAACGAAACTTCAATAATAGTCCGCGCCAATAAGAACAGAAATTCCACCTTCACGGTCACCGTTCTGTCTTGAGTCTGTAAGAATAAAATTAGAAAAATCTGCACATATCATACTAGGTACCGCTAAGATATCCAAACAGATGTATGGCGTTTCTGCACCACACGATTGTCACGAATTCGTTGTCATGTTGGCTTTTATCTATAGCTCTTACTCGATTGCAGACTCGTTGCGGAGGTGTTTCTGTGCTTCCAAGTGGGAAAATGCTTATGACGACAGTGTCACAACTTCCAAATTTAGCCTCCTTGAAACTTCATCCCTAATATAGGACCTTTGACTGTATCCGTCAAAAAGAACTCTTACAAAATATGCTGATTCTGCTGTCTTCCATGTTAAGAGGAATGCGCATGCTATTTTCTGGTAAACATCAGATGACTGGCGGGAAGAAGAACACAAATTTGTAGTTTCTGTTACGACCGTTTCATTGTTTTGACCATACTTTTGGTGTAATAATTTGCAGTTGTTGCTGGGATCTCATAATGAAGTGGCGTGTATTGCATGTATTACAACGAATCACTTTATTACGACACGTTTTAGAATTATGACCCCGTCTAGTACACCCAAAATAGCGGCCTTCACGTTAGAGCTTATCTTTTCGTTCAGAAATTGATAGATTAGCGGTACAATTCTCGGACTTATGCGAATTTAATTTGAAAAAAACAACAGTAAGTCTTCGCTTCACTCGAGAGTAGCAAACCGGTTGCTGTTAGATTGTTTATGCGGGGGTCGAGCTTCATATGCTTTTCCTAGCGATTATACGTCTCCCGTTAAAAATTTCAATATACGCGTAAATTATTTATCACCGATAATACTAACAGAGCATGCAATATCACTTGAACCAGATGCGAGATCTTTTGTTAACCAAGACGACTCAGCTTTGTCCAATACATCAGCACTTATACGATGAAACTCGATTCTCAACTCGCACGAAATACATTTAAGCAGGACAGAATAATGAGAAGTCGGAGTACCAATTGCAGTGAGTGATATGGTCCTTGCTACGACAGAGTTTTAGAGATGGCGTAAAGCAATTACATCATAGCGGGACTGCACAGGAGAATGAGGCATCAGCTGTTGCATAGACTTGCCTACGATCTTATCATTATCTCTGTATTCATATTTCAACAAAGTGATAACTATATTGTAGTGGGGCTGTGTTGGTGTGAGACCTGTAATGGATTCTGCAGCTTGTTTAGCTAAGAGCAACTGCAAATAGTTGAACTTTTCCGCGACGTTGGAATCTAAGTTTTCAAGCACGGACGTGCGAAACTGCTCCCAAATTGGCAGCCATTCGATCATGTCACCAGAAAACTTCCCGAGACTAAGCTTTTGCAATTTCACTGAGCTGTGGTTCATAGTCAGAGGATTTTGCCGATCACCCTCCTTTAAAACGACTTTGAGCTGATTATTGAGACTATCTTTTGTTGCCGTTATTTGTTCCAAGAGCACAATGAGTTCTTCCTCGATGGAATCAAACTTTTTCGCGTTCTGAGATTAGATTATGCTTGCGTAGTTATAACGTAACTCCCGCGTTTCAGGACCAATGACGAAGATAAACTCAGCAGAAGAAAACGAAGGAGAATTGCGATGATTAGAAGAAAAGATTCGTTTTTTAAACTTAATAAATAACTTTATTAAAAACTTATTAGGCTTAAGCCATTCACTTAGTTCGATTAGCTGTGTGTTGTTCGGCGCAGGGTTCGCAACTGACACCGTCAATTTAAAACGGGACGGCATGGGATAAGATGCAGAGTATATATATGGGTATATATGTATGTAGATGGCTTGGACATGTTCAACACGGGGTGCGCCCCGAACTTAGTGACATTTTAAGCTTGATATGCACGAATACATCCATATTCTTACAGCAGGTATCAACAATACCTAAATCGCTCTCGGTTTAACGATAAGTTCAACCACGTAAGAAAAGCGAAGGAGTCGTGTCTATCAATTGTATTCCTGCTCAGAATTGATATAAATCTACAAGACTGCACAGAACATCTGTAAATATCCGGAGAGAAAAATTTCTTTGTGACCAGAATGTTAGACAAATAGTATTAGCAAGCCGCCCTGGTCAAAACCTTCAGGAACAACTTCAGAAATTCGTCTATATCTTCACTACAAGTAGTTGTTGACTCCCTAGATAAAACTAATATTTTACCTGGTAGATTCGCTTCAAATTCTCTATACAAGAGTCAATAGGCATCGGAAAGAGAGATCTGTTCAAGGATCGTAAAGGATTGAACTTTTCTAAAACTGTAGGACCTGATGGTCTCTCACCCTATTAATCAAAAGCTGTACCTCATCCTTGAGTAAACGTCTGCGCAAACTATTCTACTTGTCTTATTCGACAGGAAAGTCTCTTCCAAAACCACAAATTATGTTAGGAAAATTTCCAACTGGTTGGAAGCTAGCTCCTGTTCAGCCTATTTCCATGAAGTGATCCCTCAAATTATCGACCAACTACAATCACTTCGATTCTTTCAAAGTCTTGAATCTATTATTATCTCCAAATTAATGAATTATCTAGAAACCAAGCAACGCATCAATGATCAACAATATGGCTTCCGGACTGGACGCTTTTCTGAAGACTTGCTGACTTTTCTTATGGAATGTTGGAACCGCAGTCTTCACAAGTTTTGTGAGTACAAAATCACTGCCCTAGATATTTTAAAAGTCTTTATAGAGTCTGACATCTAGCACTTTTAGTTTAACTTAAAGCACTTGGTCTCTATACTCTTCTACTATTATAGATTGAAAGTTTTTTATCTGATCGCCTAATACCGGTTGTACTTTACGGCATTTCACTAGAACCTCACCCTATTAATACCGCTGTGCCCCAAGGCCCTGTTATCTCTCCATCTATCTTCTTAATTTTCATTAGTGATCTGCTTTTCCTTACTTTTAATCCCATACATAGTTTTGCTTATGACCGTACCCTTGATTTTGCTTACACCTTTGACAATCTTGGGAACTCCATAGGAGTACCATATCTGTCATGCACTAGCGGCGGCCGACCTTCGAGGAGGGAAATAAAGGAGGCGACATGTGACGAAAAAAGCGTAGCACTATCGTTCTTCTTCTTGTTTTGTCGAGGTACCAGAGTTAAAAACTGTTGATGCCTTATATATCACTACAAATTAATGGCGCGAAATTTCAAACACATTTCTTAGAAACTCCGCACAATCTTCCGCACCACCCACTGATATGTATATAAATGGACTGACTGATCTCCTGTTTCATGTGGCACCAGTTTTGAATTCAGAAAGTATGCTCTCACTGACGATATATTTAAATTATTTGTGAATTTACTTATATATACATTTCAGTGGTATTTACCGAATTTACCACAAGAGTATTTTAAAAGTATTTTCCTCAACACGGTTTGTTGTATCTAAATCTTCGAGCACATATAACTCGTTTTTATATTTCTATCACTTAGTTCAATAGCCATTAACCGTTTCCTATAAAAAGTAAATTATCCCTTTTGTAACTACGTCACTGCACCAAACACACTTCGCGGCTCTTTGTGTACAAAAAAGTAACAGTCAAACACCCTGCCAAAATCAAGGTGGCGAAAATGTTTGGGTACACTGCCATACTATACTTATGGATGTCGTTTCTTTAGTTCTCTCCTCAAAGTGGCCGACCATGGTTCCAAAGAGTTATAATGATTCGGGTGCATTGTCTGATCTTGGTCGCTAAAGGCATTTATGAGCGTTGACAATCATACAATTTGTTCTTAGAAATTTATTTGAAAATTTTTCTTTCGAATTTTTATACACTATTGGTGGCTGAAAACCATCAATTCGATTGATTCGAGTGCCGCTAAAATTGATTCTACAATTTTTTGCGGCAAAACTATAAAAGTAAAATTCATTCACACTCCTCTGAGGTAGTTGGCGTTGCTTTGCTTGTACTTTCATATAAATTCAAGTAGTGTTATTTAATTTAACTTCACGATTACTTTTAATTTATAGCAGAAGGACAAACTTGCTGTATTAGTTTGCGATGGACGTAGGAATAGTAGTGAAAGTGTAAAGTGGAAGATTGATAAATGGTCTTATCTAACTTTTTTGCAAAAGAAATAGTTAGTAACACATCATCCACTCTTACTCCCATTCCTTTAAATGTGACTCAAGCTGCAAGCTCACTCTCACCCGTGACAAAACTTAGGTCGGCATGTATTTCTACAATCTTTGCATGAGAAGGTAGGCCTATCTCGTTATGAATCCTTAATGCCCACCCTGATGTGGATAATAAATATTATCGATAGCTTTTCCAAATCAAACCGAAAATTGGATTTTGGCATAGTATAACGTAAACATGATTAAAATAAAACTTCTAAAAGCGACTTTTTCCTGCCCCTCGAACATTTTAGTTGTGGCCCCCTACGCAGCAGGTCTGGATACGCTCCTGGTCATTCGGATAATTGGAATTCTACAAAATATAAAGCAAATGTCTTTTGTCGTTGGGATAAAATGACCATTTACAAACTGACTCTGACTGAAATACGTTTCATACAAGCCTCTGAGAACTTCTTGGAGAAATATCATGCTGATTGAAGCCAGAAACACAATACGATGCAGTGCAGTGTTATAGCAGTGTACGGCACTGTAAAGCATAATAAAAGCAGTGCAGTGCTTTGACAATCATTTTTGGAAGATTTCATATATAAATTTTTTTTATTGTGGATTCATTATTTTGAGAAAGACTACCCGTTTTTCTTTTAATGTCATTTTAAAATTAATTAATCAATTTTAAATTGAACAATTTCTCTATTCTTTAGTATTTAACAAATGTCAACTGATGCAGTGTGCAGTGTTTTATAAATTAGCCTAAACGATGCAGTGTATGTGAATTGCCACATGGCATTACATTGTGTTTCAGGCTTGAGTCTGCATCAACTGCAGTACAAGCGCAGATAACGAGAAGAAAGCTGACATCAACAATATCATTCAACGAAGTTAATCTTTAGCCCCATGTGCCTAATGAGAATAAGATGACAACTCTGAAAGAATGAATACAATCCTTACAAAAATCCTTATCCTACAAAATATGTTGTGATTTAAAGATTATCACAATACCACTTTCACATTTCAGACTTACTGTACCAGAAAAAAATTTACTATAATAAATGAATTCCCTACATCTTATCTAATAAGTCGAGACAATGATCATTCCCACCAAGCATACATGCATCGTCAACAATTTAATAAAGGCAAGTTCCAAGCGATTACGCATCTCTGCTCCTCCATGCCATATGACTTCTTCCTGCAGATGGCGAATTGCGATTTAGATTCTGTGAACAACTTTGTATATCTCATGATTGTAGGAAAGAAAGTCCCGCTTCCGGGAACTATAATTTAGTGGAAACCTTGATGTTTCCTCGACAATAACTTTGGAATAAAGCCGGATAAAATTTCAAATATTTGTGGAGTTATAAGTTTTAATACTCTTTCCAGTTGTTTCTTTACGTTGCTTGGATATTCATTCCATGGGTGGATGACTTGCTAACATATGTAACTGTTGTTAGAAGGAAAGTTTTTTTTTCTCAATTACTTTTCATATAAAAGACCTGAAATATTTTCAGGAATTTAGGAATTAGTAGTTAAGCGTTTTTTTCTTCCTCTATTGAGCCCATATTGAAAGTTTCATTTTATTTTTATGTTTTGTGTTATATCCAATACGAATATGTAGTAGCAGATCTCCTCATTGTCCTGAACTGAACTTTTATTTCTTTTCATTTTGGGTTCCATCAATCTTATATTCTTTTGTATATTAACTTATTATTTCACAAACCATTTCTGAGCGTTTTCATACAATTTGCTTAGAGCACGAAAAGTATGCATTAATTTCAGGTTACTTTTTTACATAATCCTGGACCTTTGATTAGTTTTATCTTTAACATATTACCCGCAGATATGTATGTATGTAGGAATAAACAAATCACTAATGGCTCAGCTTCCTGCTAGTTACAAAGCAACAGAAACTTATAGCGACAACATCAAAGAAGCAAAAAAACACAAAATAAAGAGGACTCTGGTAAAGAAGAGACGGAAAAGAGATATCCACCCAGCTTTTGTGGGACAGCCAGAATAATCCTAAGTAATCCATGCAAATTAAATGAATTATTTTTCTGTACTCAACTTTCATTGTTGCAATTGTTACCCGAATTTCCACATAACAATTAATTTCTATTAGTAGGTAATGCAAATATTGAAAATAACATCTCAAATTGCTATAGCACTATAAAAGTCAGAACTGAAATGATGTCAAAAAACATTGGAGAAAATTTCAAGTTTTTACCATGCAAGTGAAAGGACAAAGTACATCATCAGCAGCATAAAAGTTTATTCTGGAGAAATACCAATTAATCTACTCCAATTTTTCAACGAATATAGATGTTACAAAATAAACGAAGTCAATTTCCAAAAGAGGTTGATACAAACACTGCAGCAGTTATGACTCAGTTGTAATTGTCCTCAGAGGATGTACGTTAAGCGATGCTTTTAAGTTTTCATTTGTCAGAAGACAATTAATTAATTTTGCAATGTAAAAAATATGATTCTCTAAAGCGGCAGGGGAGACTCTTCTACTTGTTGGTTACAGAGAAAAAAGAAAGCAGGATACATTGAATTCCCTGCGTTAAAAGCGTTTAATTAAATTATCAATGAAATCTAAAGTCAACCTTGCGTCACTTTCCCCGATCTCAGCTTCTTCGAAACTGCACACTTTTACGGCTGATCATATCAAATACAAAGCGGCTTGAACATTTTATTGACTCTGGAAAATTGGATTGACAACGCATCAATCGCAGTTTGGAATCAGCGACCAATACAGAGAAACTGATAACACCAGTACTTTGAAGTTATTTTCATATAAATGCAAGAACAACTGCAGATTGAAGGGTTCAGTCATCTGTAAAAACTGAAACTACCGTTCACAGAAGATAATATAGAGCTCATAGAAAATATGTGAGGCTTGTAACGAAGAAGAAACCGAAAACGATTCAAGTAAAGAGTTTACAACATTTTTCGAAATGACATACATAATACACGAAAGAAGACGTTATGCCTCACATGATTGACAGGTGCCAATGAAAAAGGCAACCTGAAAATATGTAGATTTTCGTCCCATAAAATATTGATAAAATACACTTTAATCCTACCGAAAACATTCATGAAAAAACTTGTAGTCAAAGGTCTACAAAAGATTATTTTTAATTTAAAATGTAGGGAAATAATTCCTTCATTTCGAACTCGAAATTTCATACAAATAGCAAACTGAAAAATATCACTTCAAATCAGAAACTATACAGTGACTGAATAGCGAAACGTCTGGTGAACTAACTGATGAGGGATATTTTTGTACGCAACGGTCAAAGAAAAATCGGTGTAAGCACAACAGAAATAAGTGTATCGGTATCACTGATGCGCATAACATGGTCTGCTGACACTACTGAAATCGCTTACATTATAATGGAATCATTTTCTATAGTTCTCTCTTTTCGGTTTAATTACTGTATACAGCTAAACTTAGAATAATAAGTTCTACACGAAATCCACTATAATTCAGTTGATTTTTCAAGTGAATATTTAGAATAGAAATAGGTGGCAATACAAGATCTGTAATCCTAAGTCCTTTCTGTGTTCCCCATACGTACTGTTAGTGGTCGGACAAATATTTCTTAATTTAATTTTCTTAAAAATCAAGTTTAAGTTCTACTTCTTCTTCTTCTACTACTTCTACTTCTTCTGCGTCTTCTTTTTCTACTTCTCCTACTTCTTCTAGTTCTTCTTCTACTTCTTCTTCTACTCCTTCGTCTTCTTTTTCTTCTTCTACTTCTACTACGCCTCTTCTTCTTCTTTGTTATTCTCCTTCTTCTGCTACTTTTACTCCTACTTCTTCTTATTTACTCTTTTCTTCATCTTTTTCTTTTGCTTTTTCATCTTCTTCTTCTTTTTCTACAACTTCTACTTCTTCTTGTTCTTCTACTTCTTCTTGTTCTTCTACTTCTTCTTGTTCTTCTACTTCTTCCTCTTCTTCTTTTTCTTCCGGTACTTCTACTTCTTCTTCTTTTTCGTCTGCTACTTCTACTTCTTCTTCTACTTCTTCTTCTTCTTCTTCTTCTTCTTCGACTTCTTTTACTACTTGTTTTATTGATTTTAGATCCGGAACTGTGGGCTCGACTTGCGACCTGGAGTTCGTTCACAATAGCTTGACTCCAAAAAAGTGTGCCGTATACGGCTAAACTATAGTTGATGATATCAACTGATTATAAAAGTTTTGTTTTATGAGCTACTGCACTGTACACTGAACACCGAATACCGAAAACCAAAAATATATCTGAGAGATTGTAAGTCTAATGATGAACGGATGGCATAAGTAGGGAGACAAACCTGAAGAAATACCCCTAATCTGGTCCATAAGTCGAAGCGAGCGGATTCGGTAAAATGTCCGACCGCGCTGAGGAACAACTTGGAACTGAGTAATAATTTTGAATATATTTGGAATTGGTTGAATTTGAAATATGAAAATTATAGCGAAAATAAAACTTTATATTAAGATAATTGTCACACCCCTGCCAACGAAAGTAGACCCAACTGAAATAGAAAATCAAGCATTCCATATTGCATGTGAGTGATCGGTACTTATTTCATAAATATATTTTGACATAAATGGGTTTTACGAAAAAAGAAAATAATAATAAAAGCGAGATCTTTTGTCAATCAATAACTAGAGTCTTCCTATTTGAATTTCTGTTTGAAGAAATCGGCACAGAATAATATTCTGTGAGCATTCCAAGACCTTTGTTTTTGTATAGGCACTGGAATTCCTTAACTCTTGCATACCGCCCTTTAATTGTAAAAATGTGACTTATTTCGCCGCAAAGTATACACTTCTACGTGTACACTGCTGTGCATCAAATTATTAAAGGAAAAACAAACAAATTACCAAAAAAGATATACAAACTAATTACAGTTTTAGATCGCATACGATCTGAGCCATAAATTGAATTAAAACTACCTATTATAATTACTCGTTCCTTTCAAAGTCCCGCCGGTATTTCTTTCTAAAAATAAAATATGAAAAAATCATTAATTACATTATAAATAAGTAAGTACATTAAAATACAAAATTTACCAAATTGAACAACTGCCGACTACCAGTTACAGATATGGTGACGTTTCTCAAGAATAGATGATCGGCCATCTCCTTGGATTATATAGGAAAAAGGTAGACTACGTTGTGTAAAATTCGTGTACATGTGATAAGCATTTATACTTGTTGACACGGGTGAGGAAAAGACAAGAGGACTTTGATTTCATTTTGTGGCAGTTCCACATTTCTGCTTAATTTTTGATTTGTAGTGTTGTTTTATGATGAAGTGATTAAGAATAAAATTTATCTTAGGATAGTGAGGAACAATAGTGAAATATTGTTTTGTGCAAGAGATTTTATATAATCGAGACTCCGGAGTTACCAATTATAGTGCGCTGTGCTGTGCTGCTAAAAAAAAAATCCAAAGTTATTATCTTAGGAAAGCATTTTTTAAGCCTCTTGAATGGTTTCAATAAGAACTAGCGTTTTAAATAAAATAACAGTGAAATAATGATCAAAATAAACAGCCATGGCAAAAATATGTAACATTTTCCAATGCCGGTTTGTTTGTTTACAATTTAGTTGTCATTGTTTGTTTTTACAAGACCTTAAATTATGTCAGCCATACAAAGGCAACGCCAAGAAAAATGAAGTTTCAACTACTCAATTACAAAACCGCATCTGAAAAGATCGTTGCTTTACTACTTCTATGAGTAAAACGAATACATCGGCGCAGTTCTAATATACCTACATAAAGAGAAATGGGCTTGTTTTTCTTCCGTCTAGCCTGTACTCTTTGCACCATAATCTAAGTCATTCTCTCTTGCTACATAGTAAACACAAATAGTTCAAGAGCTCACACAGGGAACCGCTACGCATTTATTTTTTATTTTTTTTATTTTCAAGCTCCCATTTCCTCCATGTAAATAAACTGACGCCTCGACCTCGAGCATTCAGGCATTACATTCTGGGCAGTCAACCTAGGCAGATCGGCCCAATTGAAACCAAATTGAAATCTTTTGTATCCATACTAGGAGTATTGAAACTAATTATTTTATATCAATACTAGGAGTAGTAAACCAACCATCCATATATTTTCATTGCGAAAATACTACTGTTTGCATTACATCAACCCGCCAAGTTCGAAAAGTATTGAAATCTCAACTCCGTCACAAATCAAAATCATTTAAATATAGTGCACTCGTGCTCTAGTATTACCCTTGGGTATAGAACTTGGTTGCGAAAATGCTTCATTGTTATAATGTCAGATGGCACCACTTACACCATTTTCAACAGTTTCGCTAAAAGCAAATCTGTGCAACTGAATTACCTAATGACAAAAGGTTCAAAGGATAAGTCATAAAGCATAGCCAAACTAAAAACATACAAAGCCATAGCCCACACAGAGGAGGTTATTGGCACTTTTTACAGGCGAGAAGTACCTATTTGGGGGGATGAAAATGCCGAAATGCCAAGTTTCGATCGGGAGTACGGACAGCATACCAATACATTTTGAAATTGCGAAATTTCTGAAATTTCTCATCGGACGGCTGTACAGATGGTTATTTGCGATTTGAGGTGATAATATAATAATTTAATAATCATTACGTGTTGTGAATTTATGATACAGTAATTGTTTATATCAAAAACTGTAACTTAATTGAACACGCACACAATTAATTTCGGTAATCATATAAGGAACTACCCGAAGGAACATTATTGTTTGGCACGTCTAAGCCAAATTCCTTCCTTCCCTAAAAAGTTCTCGTTTGGGTCGGCCCAAAGCCTGGGAAGTAGACATCGCTTCGATAGAATATAAAATCTATAATGGCTGGACCTGATGGAGGGATGGCCGTAATTTTTTCTTAGGAATTTACTGGACATTTTTTCCTTAGAATTGTTACGCATTGTTGGAGGCCGACAACGGATGCTTGGGCCACTAACAATTCATATGAGCATAGACTCGTAGTTTATTTGCTCATCTATTTCATTTCTTCTTTAAAATTTACAGAAAATGTTTCGGGAAAGTTTTTATTCAGTCCAGGCGCCGGCCGACTGTAGTTATTTTTAGATGGAATTATACAATGTGTGCCGTTGTTGGCCTCCAATTCAAAAAAATTCTAAAGAAAAAATTTCCAGCACATTTCTGTGATAAACTTAAGGCTTTACCTACATCAGAACCAGATCATTATTCTTTGTACCATGGTCCAGAGATTGGCATTGTTGGCTTGGACTACCCTTTGGTTACGTCTGCTCTGCAGTAATAGCGCCTCTACAATACAAGTTAAATTGCGTTTCGTAGTGGTTGGTTGGTTCTAAACACAAGGGTATTACTACGTTTTAACCCTGCAAACATTATGAGTCGAAAACGATTTGCTAGCAAATCGTAATCTCTAGCTTAAACTTCGAAACTGAACTCGATATCGAACGGAAAGCAGACTACCAGAGTATTAAAAGGAACATGATTGTCGACCTATCAACCCGAGATTCTCTCTCGATAGCGAATTGCTTTAGATCCTTTCCTTAGACGAACCGAAATTGATGCTAAAACGAAGCTATGCGTAAAATATTTGTGTTAGTGGCGTTATGTATTTCTTATATATTAAGAGAAGTGAACTATTCTCGTGTCGTAAGCGATTCGCGCAGAGCGAGTTTTTATGGACATTTAATTAGAACCGTGGAAATGGACATTTATTCATTTTAAGTGGAAATTAAGGTCCCTGAACATTATTTTCTTGGTCACTTAATCGCATTTTTAATTATATCACTAATCAGATAAACACCAGACATTTCAACACATGCCACTAAATAGATAAATTATTTTTGTTTTGAACATTATCAGCAAGTATGAGTCAAGTAAGTCATCATGAAAGGAAGGAATCCCGCAGTAAATTTGAAGTATAGACGCACCTAGTCTCATTCCATTGTAATTCAGAAATCAGAGAAATGGAAAAATCTCGGGCAAAGAGTGAAATGGTCGTGCTGCTGACCTCCCTATTTTCGTAATAGAATCAGAGAAACGAGGTTATCTCGGGAGAAGCTCGAAATTCTTATTTCTTACTCAAATTCGAGATTACTTCGTGAAAGCGAGGTCTTCGTTAAAATGTTTGCAGGGAAGCGGTCGCCAAAAATCAGATCAGATCTTGAGTTCTTGATCCGATTTTGCTTTTTTAGAAATACATTGCCAGAATTGAAGCCAAATATATTAAAGACATTTTTGCTTTCAGCTAACCTTCAGGCTAAGAAGTGGTGATTCTTAGCATATTGTATATGCATTTATTTTGATAGCAATTTTGTTTTTATGATAGCCACACACTAGTCATATTACTGAAACTATAGTAGTTAATGAGTGCTACCCCTGGAAAAAGAAAAAGAGATAAATATAGTAATTTCTTATTGAGTTCTTTATATTTATTCCCACTGGAAATTACTGATTTCGAGCACTTCCTATAGGCAGACCGGTGACACCTTTATATATCTCCTTTGAATTCAATACAGTATGTAGTTATACGAATTTATAATTTAAGGTTATTCAGAATGTTCAATTTAGGGCTTCGGCATCATAAACAAAATCTTCATTTAATAATTTTTAATTTTTTGTTTTATTTTTATTTGCTCTATTCTTGAATTCCCCCATATTAAATTATAGTAATTAAGTTAGCATATTAGTCTAAATTTAAGCCATACTTATATAAATAACAAGTAAAAAAATTAGAATTGATCTAAGGCCAATTTTTATGACACCCTAGATGAGTGCCCGTTCGAAACTTCGTAGGGTCACCCATCTGTGCAATTTGGATTTTTGAAGTGGTTTTTCGCACATATTTCTAGAACGGTTCGTCAAACAGAAAAATTATCCTAACCAATTTTATAGGATTTCATATCATGAAAAAGTTTTTAGTACATAAAAATGTCTGGGAATGATCGTTTTCACAGTATACGTAAAAATTTTTAATTTCGTACGGCAACACCAAGAAAGGGTTGCCCGATTTAGTCCATTTTCTTAAATTTTCTTTACTATTACTATTAAAACACTGTGTACCAACTTTTACCTCTTTACGTTGATGAATTCTCAGGTAGTCTCCAAATATATAGTGAAAAACAAAATTTTCTTATGGCAACCCCTTGAAGGAGTTACCCGATTTGTCCCATTTTCGAACTTAAATTTACATTTTTTTTAAAAAGCCCATAGGCAAAATTTCTCTAGCTATCGTGCGGCCAGACAGACGGAGATGCAAAAATCAAAATTACTTTTAATATTATGTGTGGGTGTCCAATCAATTTTGCTCTACCGTAATTATTTCTATGCGTTACAAACGGATTGAGAGATATCTATCAGATAGGTCTATAGATATCATCTATGTAGTGTATAAAAATGAATTGTGTTCGTTGGTAATCGCATCGCCTGAGAACGGCTGGACAGATGTGGCTATTTTTTTTTTTAATATTCGTAATACTTTTTTAGGGAAAAAAAATTGGAATCGGCAACCCGTTCCTGCTTATACTGTGAAAACAAAAATGGTCTAAATCGGACGACTCCTTCTTGACCTTGCCATACAAAACTGTGGTTTTTCACTATATACTTGGAAAACGCGTCGACAAGGATAGCTCAAATTTCGTACGTAGCGTTTTCATGAAAATTCTAAATATAAGTTCGAAAATTGAACAAACCCTATCTGGTGCTTCCATGCAAAAATTTGGATTTTCATTCTACATTTGGACACTGACTCACTCGTCGACATAGAGAGCTGATATTTTGTACATGGGCCTTTTTTAAAAATATGTCTAAATAATAAGTCTAAAAATGGGGTTGCAATACAAAATTTCGTTTTTAACTGTATATGTGGGCACTGCCTGCGAACGCGTCGACCTAGAAAGATATAATTTTGTACAAATTGTTTTCAAAGCAAAATGGTGAATAACACTTCAAAAATGGACTAATGCGAGTTGCCCCTTCTTGGTGTTGTCATACAAAACCTTGTTTTTTAACTATATAAGTACTTGAAAGCTACCTGAAAAAGCGTCGACGTAGAGAGCTCACATTCTTTATACGGAGTTTTCATAAATATTGCAAATACAGGTCCAAAAGTGGAACAGATCGGGCAACCTTTTCTTGCTGTTATATACACAACTTTAGTTTCTCACTATATATTTGGACACTCCTTACTCGTCGGGCTAGAGAGCTGAAATTTTGTACATGGCCGGTTTTCAATAAACGGAAAACTAAGTTTGAAAATGGGGCCAATCGGGCAACTCCTTCGTACGTCTGTCATACAAAAATTTCTTTTTTCTTTACTATATCTTTGGGCACTACCTGAGAACGCGTTGACCAAGAGAGCTACACTCTCCTACACATATGCGCATGTGCATGGCTACACATACGTGCTCCCACGCACCCATTCACACATACGCAAGCTCGCACGAACACACATACAGACACCGATTGAAACCCTAGAGTACGGAATCGCGCGATCAAGACAGATGATAGCTTAGATATTATACATCTCTAACAACTCAAACCTTTTCAACCCCCACTCTCATTCATCTAGGCATCATTATCGCTGGGCAATGCCGGCGGGTTCCCCCTAGTTTTGAATAAAAGTTCTATATTAAAATTTACCAAACCTGCTTTCTGTTTCGAATTTGGCGGCACCTACCCTTTATATGATTAAGTTCTAGTAGACTTAACAGGGCTCCTCAATTAGTTATTCCATTCTTACAATAAACCATTATCTCTTATCCCTTTCATTCCGTCAAAGTTCATGGGAAGTAACCCATTTTAGTTTAGCTTTCAATAAAGTTTGTACCTAATATTTTTACTTGATAACCGTGATAATTGAATCATATTTGAAAAAATGTTGTACTCTTTTGAGATCTTATTTATAAAAAAGCCTTAACTACCTTACTAAGGTGATAAATTAGAATCTTGGGGCAATGCTCCAATTTTGGTAACATATAATATATACATACAGTGTATTTCATAACTATATCACCACCGACGAATTATAAATTTCTCAAAGATAGAGTTGAGACAACCTGGAGATCACTGCATAACCGACTGATGAAAATAAATAATAATTCAAGTGAAAATAAGCAACGATTTTATGTAAGAGGAAATACAAAAAAAACTGAAAAGTCCATTTTCATAACTATATCATCACTTAAAATAGTTTCAATTTTCTAAAATTTTAGTTACATTTTTTGGGCTTCAAAAATATTTTCAGTATTTTAGCGGCCCTCTCCGATTTTCTGCTAATGCTAAAAGTCGGTCTGGCATGCTCCCCACGACTTTTTCAGCTACTCCATCTTGAGACTGTTCCAGGCGGCTTCCACGGCTGCGCGCAGGTCATTCACGTTGCTGAACTGCCTGTTGTTGGCGTACACCTCTCGAACCAAAATGCCCCAAAGGTTTTGGTCCGCGCAACAAGCGGGCCAGTCCATAACTGTTGTCTGGTGACGCCTGAACCAGGCAGAAGGGCTAACGGAAGGGTTTGTTTAGGATAAAAGGCTCCCCAAATTATTAAGCGTCCGCCATCAAAATTGCGCCTAGAAAACTACAACAGGTCGCAGCTCAAATCCGACCAGTAATACCAGAAATCATCATACTTAAAAAGAACAAACGTAAATCGCACAAAATGAATGTTTGAAATGACTTTTTAGTTTATCTCGTTCCAGTTCCGATTAACGTTTACTCTGGCAAACTTTATGCGAGCGTCTTTATGAATGGAAAGCTTTTCTTTTAGTCCTCCTGTTTTATTACAACCGTAGGAATCCACATTTTGGGGGAATTTTGAAACTGTCACACGATCTCTCCCCAGTCTTCAAACAATGCAAAGAAAGATTAGATTCTCTTCCTTAAAAGCTAAAATTTTACCCCTTTTTTTCTTCTGACAAGTACGTTCCACGTGGCATTTTACTAAATTTAGAATGAAACCGGTTTTTCACTAAAAATTTTAAAGTTTGCACTCTAATCAGCTCAAATTGCGACTAACAACTTATATGAAAATGGCTTTTTCAGTTGTTTTTAGTATTTCCTCTTAAATAAAATAAAATCGGTGCTTGTTTTCTCTTGAGTTATTATTTATTTTCATCAGCCGGTTATGCAGTGATAATAGCTACAAGGTGTCTCAACTCTATCTTTGAGAAATTTACAATTCGTCGGTGGTGAGATAGGTATGAAATGCACTGTATGTATGATAGATATGCAGATCAGATGTAATGATGGCGTATAACACAATTTGAAAGGCGGTTTTCTGCCCAATAATAATATTATCACCTAATTAAATACTCGAAAAGTGATCGCTCACTCCTATTAGTTTGTCTACCGAGTATCCAGACGCGTTATTTATAACACAAGGGCCTTTGATAATCTGGCAATAAAACTGGATAAGGCTCCAAGGTATGAGATATAAACAAGATATTATTTCTTAAACATCTCTATGGCAATTGATAGACCTTACTTTATAGAAATCGAAAATATAAGAATATCAAATCATCAAGCAATCTCCACTCTATAGACTATTTAAGAGACTATAAACATTGAATTTATATACCTAACTGGTGCCAGATAATTTTCTCGAAACTGGTTCCAATCCTTTTCGATTTTTGGCAGAATAATCTAGTTTGAAATTGCTTGCAAGGCAAACTAATAAAACTTGCTTCAGGTTTAATAACAAAAAAACAATAATTGAAAGAAAGAAAAGTCGGAAAAATGTGTCCATCTTAAATATAAATATAATTTGGGAATAACATAACCTAAAGTGTTGCTTAAAGGAAATGTTTAAATATACCCAATATGGCTCAGGCATCGACCGTGAACGATTTGCATTTCTCCAATTTTTCTTCATTTTAAATTCTCCTGGGAACTGAACTTTTGTTGTTTGTATTGTTGTATTTCTTCTACCTTTTTGGGATTACATTTACTTATACTCGAGAATTGACTTCTATTGTAAAAAGAGTTTTTGTTGCTCCTTCCCGCATTTGTGTCTGTTAAACCTTTTCCAGTTCTATCAAGAAATTTAGGGCGCAAGCTAAAGCCTGCAGGTATCTAGACCACATATAACAAATCGATGAAAGAGTTCTATTTGATTCCCACACCCACTCACTTAACTGAATTTTTACATTTTTACACGATTTCTTTTGTGAAATAAGTGATGCTGCTGCCCTTCCAACCATTTCCTTGCTTCAGGCTATGCCTCAATGGGGAATTTACCCAGCAGCGATTACTTCTTCCAAAGAATTGGTGGTACGAAAAGAACAAAATCGTCATTTCTGTATGCAAAGAATTCCTTTTAAAATGAAGAATTTTCGATACTTTTCCTCCTTTACAACAGGAATAATGGAGGCTTTTCAGTTCATGAACAAATTTTGTTGGAAGCGTTGAAAGAAAGGAGTGGAGAAAAGAGGTCAAGTACGCTAAAGTGCAGTTGTTCTTGTATTCGAGGAATGCATTCAGTCATATAATAAAATAAAGATTTATGTTGCTGTTGCGCTAGAAGAAGGGTAAGAACTTCAGGTCCTAGCAGTTACATACATAATATAGCTGCTGGAGATATTCCTTACCTTCTACACTTCAATGTAGAATACAGGTGGATCCAAGTATACTTTCAGAGACCGACAAAATTATTTTAATTGCCATCTCAAAGAAAATAATGTAAGTTATGTTAATAGCTCTGCAACTTAACTACGCGCGATATTTGGGCCTATGTAAATTCGCAAAAGGCTGGCTCCTGGTTTCCTGGTTGTCTGCATTATTTTATTCCTCGCTAAAACAAAATTTGAATTCGCAGATATTTAAAGAATCAATAAGTACGATCGTTATAGTTGAGCTGGTTAATATACATCCAGTAATCCGCCAGTTGCAGAAAGAAATGAATATCGGCTTGAGGATTGGAATATATAAACATCACAGGCAAAAATATGCACAAGAGCATGGTTGTTTTTTTTTTATACTTAATTATTCAAAAAGCCACGCACTATTTTTCTGGTTCATAAATTTCCCTATACCACCGTCTCGTATTTTCTATTATCATCTCTATCACCATAGTGTTAAATACTTACATTATTATAACAATACACAAATTCATAAGCAATTCGCATACCTCTGCAAGATAAATTTTTATATGTTTAATACGGCAGTATTAAATTGGCCTGTTGCTTCAAAAAGTTATTGAACATATTTTGAGCTATTTTGCGATAGCGGAATGTTAGTTGGCTTGGTAAAATCGTGTGCAAAATAGTATATTTGCTGGACCAGCGCTTCGATTTTTAAAATTTCAAATGCAGCGGTAAATGATTTATTAAAATAATTCTGCATAATTTTTAGTTTAGGTTGAAAGGGATTCTACAGGCATACTGCAGACACAAATTTCAATTTATAATGTATCTCTGAGTTTGCTGATTAATAATGATGGTAAATTTATATTATTCGTCTAGTTTTTATAACCATGGCTTTACTTTATTTTCAATACGATGCCTCGTGATTATCTTAATACTTAAGGGACTCTTAATGAGAAAATTTGTTTGAAAGAACTATGTTTTGAAATAGCCATTACGATTCAAACCGATTTCTAAAAAAAAAAAAATACCAATAATATGACAACATTAGACGTGTGTCTCATCCAAAAATTGGACAGTTCTTCCCACACAACTGGCATCGTGTATTGGATTAAACGGACATGTTTTTGCTTTTCATCCTTGTTTTTTTAACACAAAAAGTATGATTATTACAATAACGAGTTCAGGTACATGTTAAAAAGAAAATAAGTTAGAGTGTTTAACAGTCTTTCAATATAATTAACCATATTAATTGCTGTGATAATGCAATAATTGTCAAGAAATGCATGAGCTTTAGAAATAAGTCATTTGATCAACGCGCAAATATTGGCAACGAGCGTATCTATACAATATTTCAGGACAATGTTGCATTATCTTATATAGTGCACCTACAGTACATAAAGCTATGGAAATTCCCTTTCAATATTCCCAAGCGAACTCTATCTACCTAAAAATGTAAATGGAATTATAGTTAATCTACGCCAATAGGTTAGCTTAGAGGTTTTATAAGCAGACACAAAGATTTAGTTATTAAGAAGCCTGAGAGCAGCTCTTTGTCTGGGGCGACCTGTTTCAAAAGAACTAATTAAGCTACGTTTTAAAAAAACAATAAACATTGCTCTACCAGACTTTTATTTTCCCTCCTCATAGGATATATAAAACTAGAAGCAGTAATGTCACTTCTCCTTGGCTTAGGCCTATATGACTGAAAAATTTTACATGTAGACCATGAAAGATGATATTAATCCCACAAAAGAAAATCCAACGTTGGTGTAAATGGATAAATCAAATTTACACAACAAAAATCCATTACTATTCTGACAATTCCAACGCACTCTAACACAAGCTAAGACCTCCTAATGTGGTAGTATATGTTCCATTTAAGACCAGATGCCAGATCACATTGACTGAGTAGATGGTTTCGAATCTTAGTAAAATTGTAACCATCTACTAATTTGCGCAATTTGTTGTATTCAGCTGATTTTAATCTTCCAAATTTTAAACGCTAACATATTTTCTGATTATGAATTTCTATGTTCTCATGCTTCTGATAGACCTAGAGTCCTTCCTCGGAAGTTCAGTCCAGGCTAGGGAAGGTGGGATATTAATCACCGAGGTGAGCAGGTGTTGCATTTCATCAGTTCAGCGGATCTGGCCATGATGAATAAAGCGACGAACCAACCTTTATTATCAGCCAGAGACGGGAACTTCTTATTGCAAGAGATTTTCGTCCTATGACGCCTTTCACATGTTCTGCGCCTGGAGACTTTAACGAGTGGTCTGACTGATCTGAGATGGGACATATAAAACCGAAGCCGTGGTATAATGACCGTACAAGTAAACTCAGGAGGTTTCCAGAAGGGTTTTCAATGAGACAAGGAGATACACCTACAAGAGTAAGAATACAGACAGAAGGCTTGTTACCGTGCACCGATTAGAATGCTCAGGGCCTTCAAGAGTCACCCGTCATCCAGACTGAATTAGCTGAGGAATAGATTAGAATTTATGAAGATCTACAGTTGACTGGTGAGCTTTTATCTCCCTGTACTAGCGATGATTGGTCCACTGCTACCATAGTGGTGTGGAGAATATAGAACAGTCAATTTCAACCTTCTCAGCCTTTAAGGCCCCGGGTTCCGATGGAATTTCTCCAGTCCTTCTGAAGGCGTCTTCATGACTTCGGGTCCAGATTGCATATTTCAGTTTCTTCTGAAGGCGGAAAGCGTAACACTGAGTCCTTACATCGATGCTATTTTCAGGACATGTATCACGTTAGGATATGTTTCTGTGGCGTGGAGAGCTGTGGGGGTAGTTTTTGTTTCGAGTCCCGCCAGGATATCGTATATGTAACGGAAGAGTTTCATACTCATTATTTTTGTATAATGTCTCGTTAGGCTCATGAATGTATATATTAATGAACCTCAAATGCCTCGTAACATATGTACATACTGAAGAGCTAGACAGACTGAGATAGCTTTCAATAAATTAATTACAGTCATTGAACAGGGACTGTACTCTCCGACTTATCCCATTTTTCAAGCCTTATTTACTATTATAATGAAAATACCGTGTACAAAATTTCACCTCTCTACGTTGGCGCGTTATTAGCCACTGTCCAAATATATAGTAAAGAACGAAAATTTTAATGGCAACCCTGCGAAGGAGTCACCCGACTTGCCCTATTTTCGAACTTAAATTTACCTTTTTTTAAAAGCCTGTGTGCACGATTTTAGCTCTCTAAGTGAACGGCCTCTCGAGCTTTCGTGAAGACGAGCACACGGACGGACGGACTAATGGAGAGACGGACAGACGGACATGCAAAAGTCAAAATAACTTTTAATATTATGCGTAGGTGTCTAAACCATTTTTCTCTACTAGTATTATATTTGTGCATTGCAAATGGAATGACAAACTTAGAATACCCTATGACTTCATCTGTGTTATAAAAAGGGTGGTATAAATATAAGATAGATGGAGACATGGGTCATGTGATATATCAAAGATGGTTGGTTGATCTTTCAATCTCACCCTGTTATGAATAAGCTGGTTTCATATATTCTCTTAAACGTGAAAATGATCAGTTTACAGATTATACTTAGTTTTTTTAGCAGATTGTATTTAAGCGTAAGTTATTTATATACAATAAAATTACAATACTTTTTTCTGCAATATTTTTCAAACTTTCGCGGCAATATACAGGGTGTTTCCCCTCAGGAGGTCAATAGAGCAGAAGGTGATAGTACCCACCTAGGCAAAAACAAATTGGATGTCAGGGAGTGGGCGGGGTGGGGGCAATATGAACCGTTTAGGAGTTACAGGGTGATTAAGAAGAAAAGCTAGTTTCTCCAAAAAGACCCTTAATTTGAAAAGTACTACGTGTATGGTCACAGTTCAGAGCTCATTGTATTAAGATCTTTATGGCCTTTCCAGCGACTGCTCAACTAGCCCCGTAGCCTTCTCATCCAAGGAGTTGTTGGGGTCCAAAGTAAAAATTTCGGGTTTTGCTTACCTTTTATTGTAATTTTGATCGCTAATCTTCTTGCAAAACGGTCATTAATATAACTTTTTTTTTATAAAAACGGTAAACTGTAGACTCTCATGTTTAATTTGACCTAGTATACGCTATCTGCAGCTGTTAAAGAGTTATTAGCTCAAAACCTCTTTATGTCAAACCGAAATTTGCTGATCTTTGTAAGGAACAAATTTAGGTTTGAAAATAACTTTCAGAATAGGTTTTGAGCTAATAACTCTTTAACGGCTGCAGATAGCACATGGGGTATAATAGGTCAAATTAAAGAGGATGATCTACAGTTTTTAGTTTTTATAAAAAAAAGTTATGTTAATGACCGCTTTGCAAAAAAAAAAACATACAGGTCAAAGTAAAAAAAAAAGTAAAAATATCCGAAATATTTCGTTTAGACCCCCGTAACTCCTGACAGGAGAGGGTATGGGGTATTGATTGAGCAGTTGTTGAAAAGCCCATGAAGTTTTACATACAAAGCTGTAAACTGTGTACTTGCCCCTAGTACTAGTTTTTTTCTTAATCACTCTGTAACTCCTAAACAGTTGATATTGCCCCCCCCCCCTGCCATACAATTATTTATTTGGCTAGATGAGTGCTATCACCTCCTGCTCTATTGACCTCCTAAGGGAAAACACCCTGTGTAAAAGTAAATGTTTATCTATAGAATCTTGTGGTGCTACGGCTAGCAGTTGCTCTGTACTCAAAAATACGTTCGATACTCAATTGTTTTGACTTTGTACATTATTATTAATAGTAAATAAAAAGAGATTACTCTTTTGGACTTTTTACCGGGTTAAACTTAATTTTCTTCAAGAAAGAATTTTTTGGGATATCTCCGGTATATAGCAAAAGCTAAAAAATGTTCTAATTTGTTATTTCATCACACAACCCATTAATTTTTGGTGACAAGTTTCAAGTCTTGGTTTGACTCATCAACAGGTCCCAAATAGCGAAATTGGGTGATTAGAAAAACAAATGAAAAAATGAAAAAAGAAGAAAGAAATGAAAAGTTTAAGAAAAATAGAAAAAAACAATTTTTTTATTTATTAAAAAAAATTTAAAAAATTTTAAAGAAACAGATTCATTCGAAGCGAATCGAACCTGTATACGCCACGCAGTGGGCTGAAAAATGAAGAAGAAAAAGGAAGAAGAAGAAGCGTTTCGTGTCACCAGAAAACCTTCCACTCATCGGTGCAGCTTGGTTTTCTGCCTGCTGCAGACGCTTGAAAATAGATCAAACCGATCTCTTCTCATATAAACTCAGAATAAATTCTGGGTGTGAATTATGTGAGGAAAAAACACTCCTATACAAGCCCAGGAGGAAAAATAAATAAAAAGAGATTACTCTTTTGGACTTTTTACCGGGTTAAACTTAATTTTCTTCAAGAAAGAATTTTTTTGGGATATCTCCGGTATATAGCAAAAGCTAAAAAATGTTCTAATTTCTTATTTCATCACACAACCCATTAATTTTTGGTGACAAGTTTCAAGTCTTGGTTTGACTCATCAACAGGTCCCAAATAGCG
Organism: Dioctria rufipes; assembly: GCA_963924295.1. Taxonomy (NCBI): domain Eukaryota; kingdom Metazoa; phylum Arthropoda; class Insecta; order Diptera; family Asilidae; genus Dioctria; species Dioctria rufipes. The sequence goes on from OZ002743.1 coordinate 128,050,297, forward strand.
AAATTGGGTGATTAGAAAAACAAATGAAAAAATGAAAAAAGAAGAAAGAAATGAAAAGTTTAAGAAAAATAGAAAAAAAACAAAAAACAATTTTTTTATTTATTAAAAAAATTTAAAAAATTTTAAAGAAACAGATTCATTCGAAGCGAATCGAACCTGTATACGCCACGCAGTGGGCTGAAAAATGAAGAAGAAAAAGGAAGAAGAACAAGCGTTTCGTGTCAGCAGAAAACCTTCCAGTCATCGGTGCAGCTTGGTTAATTAATGGATTGTGTGATGAAATAACAAATTAGAACATTTTTTAGCTTTTGCTATATACCGGAGATATCCCAAAAAATTCTTTCATGAAGAAAATTAAGTTTAACCCGGTAAAAATTCCAAAAGAGTAATCTCTTTTTATTTATTTTTCCTCCTGGGCTTGTATAGGAGTGTTTTTTCCTCATATAATTCACACCCAGAATTTATTCTGAGTTTATATGGGAAGAGATCGGTTTGATCTATTTTCAAGCGTCTGCAGCAGGCAGAAAACCAAGCTGCACCGATGAGTGGAAGGTTTTCTGCTGACACGAAACGCTTCTTCTTCTTCCTTTTTCTTCATTTTTCAGCCCACTGCGTGGCGTATACAGGTTCGATTCGCTTCGAATGAATCTGTTTCTTTAAAATTTTTTAAATTTTTTTTTTAATAAATAAAAAAAAATTGTTTTTTTTTCTATTTTTCTTAAACTTTTCATTTCTTTCTTCTTTTTTCATTTTTTCATTTGTTTTTCTAATCACCCAATTTCGCTATTTGGGACCTGTTGATGAGTCAAACCAAGACTTGAAACTTGTCACCAAAAATTAATGGGTTGTGTGATGAAATAACAAATTAGAACATTTTTTAGCTTTTGCTATATACCGGAGATATCCCAAAAAATTCTTTCATGAAGAAAATTATTAATAGTGTGCACAAAAAACTGTTTAACAAATTTGTTTAATAAGACCAGATAATTTCGATTTTACACTATCATATATGACTAAAAGAAAAAGATGATTTCGAAAAGGAGAGAGAGCTCACCGAAAAAATTACATAAACAATTTTTGAAATGTTAAGCAAATTTTCATCACTTATGTTACAACCAGAATAAGGACTAGGTGTTCTATGTATGTATACTTGATATGTACATACCCAGTGCGCCAAATTCGGAGCTTCGGAATGGTAAGAAAAAAATCGGAAAGTGTGCGAAAGAGCCAGAGTTAAAAATAAATCCCCACTTTTTAGAGGTTTTTTAAGTTTTCTTAAAAGAGTGTGAATTCGGATTTTTCACTCATTTCTTTCTAAATTTTGAAGGCATTTCCGAATCATTTCTTAAGCTTGAGCACTGTAATTTTGAGTTAGCTAAAAGTGGCTGACGATTTTCTGAAAGTGGGAAAGGTGAGTAATGTATAGTTAATTATTATTAATAAATATGTCAGTACTTTTGTTAATTGCGTCAATATTGGCGGGTAGACAAGCTGTTCAAGATCGATAAGACCCTACGGATAAACGCTGCCATACTTCACCAGTCCCAAATGAACCCAGTGCTTCGAGCCCAATATCTTTCTGTCCTGTTCAATATTCAAAAGTTAGGATGAGAATTGTTCTATTTGAAGGAGGCAATGAAGGCTTTGAACAAAGCGCAAAAGATACCCTTCAACTTAAGTGATGTACTCCCTTCGTTACCTACAATTTCAAAAGAAGACTGAAGAAGTCTCGAAAATAAGTGTAATAGAAGTAAAGTCTGCCGAAACATTGGTACGCATGGACATTTTCTTAACAATGAAAAATGTTTTACTATTGTAATTTTTTTTCAACTCTTGTAGGGTTGGCTCTGACTATATCCATCAGCAAGCATGGACGACACAGAAAAGCGCCTGAAAGCAGTATTTTATAATGTAAAATGCTGATTTAATTAATCTTTGCAATCTATTGAATTTCCGAAATGGAAAAACTAAAATCTTAAAAATGTTTTAACGTCATTATTATTTCCTTTGTTTCTAATGTGAATATAATATTGCTTATTTAAAACATTTTCAAAATATTTTTGAGTTTTTACCAGTTCGGAACGCATTGATATATATTTCTCAGATTTTGGTATGAATTTCTCAGGATTTCAATCGGATTTCAGATAAGAAGCCTGACAAATTCCTTTAGGAAATCATTAGGAATTCATAAGAATAGACAAACTCTTTTCGCGTCGTCGGTTTGAGGGGAAATATTCGGCACTTTCGGAGTTTTTGTAAAAATTTACACACAAAATTTGTTCGGAAAAGGTTTAAAAATCCGAAATTTTTTCGGAATTTTTTAAATTTTTCTTTAGAAATGCTTAGAAAAATTCCGAATTTGGCACACTGGGTAAAATCAAAACTACTAGTTTTACTTATGAGGGATAAATAAATACATTTAATTGTTTTTTTTTTTTTGTTAATAAGCTTACTATACTAATGCTCTTTTATTTCAAGCTCTTTTTCAGAGGTCATTATTAAAAGTTTAATTAGCATGCCTCAATTTGTAATTCTCCTACAATATTCCTCGCACTTAGACACGTGCTTGTCTTATAAATATATTTCTTCGAGCTAGCAAAACTGGGAACTTTTTGGTTGTCGTAAATCAGGGCTTAGCACGCGCCTGTCCATGATGGCCACCCATTCGTTCTCCTTAAAGTGCACCCCTTTATTCATCTATTTGTGCAGGATATATGGTGTTTTTGGTGTTGCTTTAATGGGGGAAAATAATGAACCGATTAAAATCAGATCAAAAATGTTTCGCAGTCCAAGAGGCCGCAGTTACATTTTGCTACCTCACGCGTTTTTTAGCCAAGGCTGCAATAATGCCTGTAAATCGAGGGTCTTCTAAATGATTATAATCAACTTAACGTAACAACGACGTCTTCAATTACTGGCAATGGTCTCCGTTTCAAGTTTTTCCTTTTTTCCATAGTACCAGCAAATTAATTCGGCGAGGATTTTCACCGCCCACAAACTTCATCCAACTGAAGGGCGAAAAATAAGTACACAGAGCAAACGAAAACTGGCAGTTCTCTAGGGAATATCGATTTTTCTTGCTTGGACTATTCTGAAGGTTATATTCACCTCCTAAAAATGTTGATGCGATGCCATTGCAAATAAACTGGACTGTGTGGATGTGATGTTCTTGAGGCGAAAATTCTCTGTGAAATCAGAAGTTTGTTGAGATCGATTCTTGTACAGTAACTATAGAGCTCATGATATCTTTCTGTTAGCCTTTGCTGATACATTTCCATTACTAATATTTTGCTTCATAATAAGCAACTAGCGAACCTCTCCACCGAACAGCTCCCTACAGGGAGTTACTTGGATGGGCATAGACATTGAAAATGAAGATTATGAATAGACGTCGTCCTCTGGGAATTACATGAGCTTCGTGATTAAATTAATATCAATTTCCTAAAAGCTCATTAATTACGGGATTTTGGTAGCTAGCAAGTTCATTTCAGGTGCTTGAGGATGTTATAATTTCAGAAAAATAGAGCAAAAGATGTGGATAACAGATTTAGTTAGAATTCATTGAATTCTTTAATTAAGAAAAATTTAAGTGATTTTATTTCATCCAATCTTTCAGCCCCAATTATATTAAAGCAAAATTCAAAATGTCAGAAAAGCAAATAAAAAGTACATTGTACATAATGCATGCACATGGACATTAAAATCAATTCCCCTATAATTACTATAGTTGCAGTTCCACATTTCATTACGTTATCTAAAACGTCTGACTGGTTTTTAAACCACTTTACTACTACTCGAACTCTGAAGATGACTTTATTAATGTCTGAAATTAAAGGAGACAATTCGATGATCGACTATCTTACATCATTGGAAAAACGTGCACACGATTTCTGACGAGCTCCGATGTTTTATATCGTTAAAATGAAACAAGAGAAAAACGAAAATGTTTTCAAACCCGTCCCAAGTGAATAATTGCGGACAATTTTTGTTCATTTCTTTTGGGTGCTCGTTAAAATGCTTTTAAATTCACCGCCAGATCCACAAATTAAAGGATTTGTCCCTTTTTTCTGACACGTCCGGGATTCACTTTCTTTGATCAGATTGATAAAAAAACAAAAAGACAAAGTGGAATTTCTATCGAAATTGAGAGTTCTTAACTGTTTTATTTGTGTTTACTTCTAGGTTGACTTAATATCGGACTTTCAATTAAAAATTTGTTTTACAATACGAAATTGGAATTAGGAATTATTTATGTAATATGCACTAGTTAATTTCCTGTGAAGTTGGAATGGTAGATTTAAAAAGAGTTGTATAAGTTATGTGCAATTCCAAGGTCGGACGGCTTTTTTAATCCGTCCGCTTCAGATATTCGACCAGATTAGTTCTTTTTTCTTGCGGCTTCTTTCTCTCCAGTGATGTATCATTAGAATTGTAGTCTCTCAGATACAGTTTAGTATTCAGTGTTTATTAGATAAACCTCATCCGTAACTTGTATAATACCAATTTTACTCCGCAGTTGACTTCATCAACTATAAGAGCATGGCGTCGGTTAATGGTAGTTTCATTTTCATGAAATATACTTATTTTTCTGTTGACTGTATACAAATTATGTTACAAAACAACTAATATAGTATAAGACAACATAACTCGTACCTCAACTTACTAAAATCGACATTGTATTTGGCGCTATACAAAGTTGAGTCAGGAGAGAAGAAACTCCAGCTCCTATTTAGTGGAGCCCATAGTTTCGAATCTGAAACCAAGGGGAGAAGAAGAAGAAGTAGAAGAAAGAAAAGTTAAGTATATTAACGGCGGATTTGTAAAAGACATAAATATTATTGCCATTATTTCGAAAAAAACCGGATCTACTAAGATATCCCTATACATGTAAATATCTAAACATTCTTCTTACTTTTATTGGATTAATTTATGAATTTTCAATACAGCAATTCACCAACTGTTACCAAAGCAAATCTGAAGGATTTTTAACAAGAATTTCCTTCTTCTTTTACATTTCCATACTTTTCTATAATAAATCTATTCCCGAACGATCAAGGCATACAATAAGGCAATACAAGAGTAGGCCATGAAGAAACTGTTGTGAGGTCCCTAGAATCGAAGGAACCTACAGTTCTCTTTTTCTTATAAAGAAAGAACGATGCTTGAATTGAGATCAGCGACCAAACCTTAGTCACTTCTTTTCGAGCAATTCAGTATCTGTTATAAATAGTAATTAGGCCATCCATCCTTTGAACTATGAAAATCTCCAGTTATCATTCTTCAGAGGAAAGTATAGTTATGGAGCTACTGGTATAGCCGATAATATTAATCTAACGTATTCCGCATTTAACAATGTCAAAACAGATGTGTGTCACGATGCTCCAAAGAATTTAGGACATAAATCTTGTATACCTACATAATTTGGTTGTCTCAATATATATGAGTTTAATTGATCCAATTATCCAGATATTAGGTTTCTTTGATCATGTTGTCTTGTGGGAACCTTATATCAGATGCTTATATAACACCAATAACAATATCCATTAACTTAACAAAATTGTTGAAATTATTCAACCATATAAATAACATATATATGAATAAACGCATACTCTCCTTTTACATTATTAGTAACTATAGACGGAGAAGTTTCAAAGGTATAGCATGCTGATGACTTAACTATGCTCTCACGATAGTAGTACTAGTAGTGTTGTACTAAAAGTTAGGCACTGAAAAAGCTAATTGTGTAAAAAATTATGATCTAGAATTCAACACATCGAAAACTCAATTTGTCATTTTTACACGGAGAAGAGTGATTTCATCTTTTGAGTAAGATAACCTTCGAACTAAAAAGCGAGCTCAAATATTTCGGGGTGCCATTTGAAGCCGATCACCTTGGAATCCAACTAACTCCGTTTTGGATGAAATTTTCACAGTTTGTATGAAATACGAAAATAGGTCAGCCATGTTTTTTTTTTTTTTTGTATCTGAAACATCATTTTTAAAAAATCATATCTCGCGAATAAAGCAACAAATGTTTCTGATTCTAATGTTAAATGAAACTAAATATCCCAAAAGATCTCAGAAATCGTAGTGATAATATGTGAAGCGGATTCTTCTCAATATAAATAACAATGAAATGCTGTTCGTTGGTAACCGCATCATTTGAGATCGGCTGAGCCGTTTTGGTTACTTTTTTTTTTAATGATCGAAATAATCCAAATAAAGATTTTAGGGAAAGCAAAATTTGAATGGGCAACCCCTTCATGGTGTTGCCATACAAAACTTTGATTTTTAACTATATTCTTGAAAGCTGCCTGAAAAGTCGTCGACGTAGAGAGGTCATATTTTGTGCATGGCATTCTCATAAAAATGAGCACGCACACGCATACATGCACCCATGCACACACACACACACACATACAGAGACCGATTGAAATCCTAGTGTACGGAATCGTATAATCGATGATAGTTTAGATCTTATGCATTTCTAACCACCCCATCTATCTAGGCATGAGTATTATCGTCGAGCAACGTCGGCGGGCTCCCCGTAGTTAATAATAATTATAACCTGACCGCTTATCAGACAGTGTCTTTGAAGTAGAAATGCTACATAGAGCTATAAATAACGCTGGCAATGAAATCAGAATTTGTATTTATAGTAAGTTAGAATCAAAGTGCTGCTAGATTAAAGCACAATCAAATCACATTTCTGCGAACGATAGTGGCTAGACTTTGTGTGGTATATGCTGTCACACTAACGTACCAGCAAAAAAGACTGTAAAGAAAATTGTAAAAAAAATTCAGCTATGGAATTAAATTGACAGAAATATCCATATGCAGGGCTATAGAATCAGTTAGCAGGATTCTAGATTCACAAGCCTGAAACCCCGTTAACTGTAAGTTATGCGAAGACAGCTATGACATACAGCAAAATGAACTGGATACACATAATTTTAAAATGTATCATCATTTCTTCCTGTGTATTGATGTAGTGGTAGAAAGTTTTATCAACAGTTTTTCTTTATATTTGAATAGTGCTTGAGACTATTATGGAGACTTAGAGAACTGATATTTCGATCCCAACTACTATATATAGATCCAAGTTCGAAAGAAAGTGAAATCGGGTAAATCTTTCGTAGTTAAGTGTATTAAAATTGTGGTTTTCACTATATATTTTTGGAGAATAATACACAAAAGAACGCATCATACATTTTCATAGAAAATGTATAAATTAAGCGAACAGTACAAATAGTTCGCTTCAATCGACAGAACAATTTGTTCTCTCTAGTATATGGGAGTTCTAGAACAAAGTACACAAAAGAACACAGCTATAAAGACTTGAAAAATTGTAATTATAGTCTTATACAAGCTGACGTTGAGATGAAGACTTAAAATGTAGAATTTTAAAAAATGTCAGGACGCCTTTTAATAGGTATACCATAAAAAAATCTGATTTTTTATGTATGTTGACAAAATGGTCACCAGTGGTCAGTTTTAAAATACTTAAGAATACTTCGGAATGCAAATAAAAATTACACCCTTATTATGGTTGTCACCTCACTTTACGTGACACGACTGTGTAAAATTCATACGAACACCTAGCGAACGAAATAAAAATCGACAACCGCAGCAGGAAAAATAGAGGAAAATGTGTGATGAGTTCTCGACTTTTTTCCCTGTCGACAATTCTCAGGTAATTACTTCAGGTAAAATTTGTCTCTTCTTCTCTGTTTCCTTTTGTTCCTATGAATTTTACATAGTTGTGTCACTTCAAGTGTGTGACAACCATAATAAGGCTGTTAAATTGACTATGTCATTTTTACTATTCGAGGAAAAATCCTTAAAATAGAAATTCGAAACGTAACAGTATTTAAACGAGAACAAAACGGAGGGGGCGGCTATATTTACAAATATTTATTTAACGTACAGCTAGAAATAGTGCGAACACTATATAAGATCACTAGATCAGATCACACAGATAACTAGATCAGTTCATTGCCATCTTCATATAAAATCAATTCTGATTGAGTTTTTTTTTTTTTTTTTTATAATAATATGGAAAGAGACCACCACTTAAGGGATACCATTAAAACAAACTTTTTCGTATGAGCCCTCATTATACAACTTATATGAAAATTAAATGTCACTCCCATTTATCCGAAAAAAAGTTGTTGGCTTTTAATGTGTAAACAAAGGCGATATTTCGGAGAAGACCTTTTCAGTTTTCGGTATTCGATGTGCCAGTTCCATTATTTCAGGCGAGCGAGCTCACACCAGCCGCGCCGCGCCTATACACTTCCCACCAGCCGCGCCGCGCCTATACACTTCCCACCGCGCGTGTTGGACCGAGCTAATTTGCGGCACGGTGCCTACTTGTGATTAAATTGACATTCCAAAATGCCGCATGAAGAAATTATCGCTCTTTCTGCAGCCGATTTTGTATGAAAAATGAACTGCTCGCTCAGGCCACCACGGGCCACCTCGCACACTCTCGCGCCGCACCTTTGAAGTTACTGACTCAAAATGGATCGGACGTTCCATCCCAAACGAGCTGGCACCATCTCGGAGCCTACACCTTTCTCACGGCGCGTTGGTCCGTGTAATCACGGGACTTGGGAAGCCAGCTTTACTCTCTCCAAAACTAATTAAATTTCCTCGAAGTTTGCTTGCAGGCTTTAAGCACTAACCTGTTATGCTATTATCTCGCATTTACATACATACGATATTCTCCGAACTGGTATTCTCTTCGGGACATTGTCTACGTACATCAGTGATATGCCCATTTGTTTACGGTGTTCAGTTAAAACTCTTGTAATAATTCTGAGCTGATTCAGAGATAATCTTGAAAGATCCAGGCTTATCCTTTGGTTTTACTTGTTTGGATCCTATCACTAAAGTCCATATTTAGTCCATTTAGTTGTGGATCCAGTTTTCTACCATAAGATTTGCGATGATACCAGAAAATGTTTCCGGTCCAAAAAGGGATTTGTAGGTATGCTCCCGAGTGTGTCTGCTTTATAATTTCCTTCAATTCCTAAGTGTCCTGGAATGCACTGAAGATTTGTAATGCTTGGATGCATTTCCACATTAACTTCTCTTGACCTCATGTGATGCAGTGATATTTGGCTGTCTGTAAATATACTTACATATATACTTAGGTATCAAGGGCGAACCCAGGTGGGTGGCGAATGGGACTCTCCCCCAGAAAGACAGTTTTTTAACGTAATTTACAAATCAGGAATAAAATCAATCTATTATAATTGCAAAGCCCGATAAAATAAAATAACACCATTAAATATAAAATATGAATATTAAATTCCTCCTATCCATACAGTAGGTGATTAACAGTCATGATTCGGCTGAATGGTGGCCGGGGGCATATAGATTCGCAAAGGCATGAGCGGCAACAAAGACGAGACATAGCTACTGCACCGTATATTTCGTACAGTAGAACAGATTAGAATAAACTTCAGAAAACTTAACTTACAAACAAGAAACCTTCCAACGCATTTGGTCCCGTAGACTGTCATATCTTTAAATAATGTGGTTTCAAGAAAATCGCGTTTCTTATGTTCAAATTTTATTTTTCATTTTATTTTTTATTTTCTGCAAGACAGAACCGATTATATCCGGATACCCGCGTAACGTTGAATCAGGTACCCGGGTTACCCGAGTAAACTTGGAATCGATTCCACTTGAACTTGGGTACAAACCAGAACATTATTTTGTATACGGGCACGAGGTCACTTTATGTACTGAAAGAAGTGACCCATTTTGTATTGCGGGCACGTCACCAATTTTTGTACTGAAAAATGGTTCCATTATATCCGACACTTTTTGGGGCTCAGAACCAGTTTCTATGGGAGCGTCGAGCTCTGACTAAGGTTGTGAAACGTTTGGTTTTCATCTTAGATAGAGGTGTAGTCATCTTGAATCTCGGCTAAAGTCTCAAGTCGCTTTCATATTAGTGAGCGGTGAGCGATGACCTGTGAGAGGTAAAACACTGCGAATCCAAAATCTTGCTAAGAAAACTACTAACAACAACTATAAATAAAATACACAATATTTATCGTGAATTGAACATATTATATAAAGATCTTCCCAGAAATTCTGAGCATTTTTTTTTAATTTCTACGAATGTCAATTATAACTTTCGATTACATTTTAATAAAACTTACAAATCGCTCAGTTCAGCTGAGCTGTGAAAACACCGTTCGGCGACTCAGCTCAACGCTCTTCAATGTGAAAATTTTCACCGCTCGTCAATATGAAAGCGATCTAACACTTTAGCTGAGATTCAAGATGGTTTCAGCCCTAGCTAAGACACCAACCATCGTCCATAGGTTCCACAACCTGAGTTAGAACTGGACGCCCCGTCGAAACTACTTCAGAGCTCCCAAAAAGTATCGAAGAAAATAAAATCATCTTTCAGTACAAAAAGTGATCTGGTCATTCCATATAACTACTAGTTTCGTGTAAGGACGTACATATAAAACTTTTATATTTAAATGAAGGTTCAATAAGAACGTTCAAAATAAGCACTAATTATATATTTCTTAACATTTTATTCACTACAATTACTATCTTTGATATTATGTGAGGGAAAGCCAATTTACTTCTTTTAATTGTGGAATAGCAACAAAATTTCAAAATTATTACTGGTGCACAAATTACACATATCTACAGAATAGACGGTTCAGCAGCTCCCATACCACCGAATTAGATTTTGACTGTTTTTTTAGATTCCGTATTTAAGAAAACTTGCATATTTAACAAGAAATGGATACGAAAGATAATGTTTTCCACATCATTGTTTTCAAAATCAAAAACTTAAAGATAATAAAGTAGTTATTGAAGTAAAGATTTCATTTAAACTGTATTACAATTTCTAAAATGGAAAATATACGGAATTCCGGTAGGAAGGTTATTTTTCTAGGTACATATGATATTCCGGTAGAAAAATTAATATTTTTTGTCAGTTTCAGACGTACATACCCTTCACGACGCCATTTATAATCGCCGCCAATTATAAATGTGTATGGCTTTAGATTTCTTTTTAAAGTTTTGTATAAGCGGAACAAATTGCGTGAATTGTAAATAAATAAACAAATTGGCTTCAATGTTTATGGCTTTATGATCCATCCATTCATCCATCCATCGAGATTTTAGCAGATAAAACTTGCTCTTAATTACTCAGATGGGCCGAGGACGCGACCTTAGAGCCCTATTTTTCCGACCTCTCTTGGACTTGGGACACCTATGCCCCTCCTCCTCCCCTAAAATCAAATTCTTGGTTCATTTCACCATATAAAACAATTACGACAATATTTTAAAATTGAGAAAGGTAAACTATTTCCACGAAGCGCAAATTAGAAGTAATGACGCATATCAATTCATTTGAAGTACCAATGTTGGATATCCCTGAGTATTTGAAACACTGTCCAACAAAACATCCACTTTATTCATCCAAACCGCATTTCTGTCAAGGCCGGGTATTCTGGCTGAAAAAAAAGCCTGCGCCGAAAATATACTAGAATAATGATTGAAAAACTAAAAAAAAAAACTTTAAACAAAAAAAAACAATTTCCAAATTTCTGTTATAAACTTGATTTATAGGGGACTTCTCCTCTGAACGTATTACGAAGTTTATAATTTAAAAAAGAATTCAGAAGTACGTCCTTGTCTCTGATAACGATGTAAAGTAGAATAAAAATTTTTAAAGTGTGCACTTGAAGTTCAGAAGGAGGAAAAGAAAGAAACTTTTTTCCTTCGCCCGTTTGAAATTAAATCTCTAAGAAAGAGAATTACATACAGACGTGTACCCGAAAGAATACGCCAGAACAGCTACAGATAACTTAATCAGTCTAGGAAGTCATGTTGCATTTCTTATAAAGTTGCCAAAGAACTTTTCATTTTATCAGTTCATACTGTGCATGCTCTTAGTGCGAATGAATCTCATCAGCTCTGGAGTGGAAAAATATCACTATCGCTTCGCCTTGATCTTTTTCAATCTCGAAAATATCCCTGTTAAAGAATTCATTCGTTTATTGTTCGGAAAAACAATATCAAATTAACGGTATATGGAATTCCTTCTATATCATGGGGTTTTTATCTAAAAGTTGCATTTATTTCAAATGTCTTAAATTTAGTTTCTCTAGCATTCGGTTGTTATTCTCATACACATTTTATGTTACCCATGCTGTATACAAAAAAGATTGCGTGACTCCTTTACATTTTGGTAGTTTCTTTAATAGTTTCTAAATTTGTGTAGGTACATTAAAGTATATCTACTTCTGAAGCTGATGAGAAAACGATTGGCTTAATGAGAATATCAGTGTTACATAGCTTTTGAGTTACATTTATATGTGCATTATGCATATGCATACGAAGAAATTCAGTACTAAGTACCAGAAGTTAGCGAATTTATTGTATGTACTGGTGGAGAACGAAACAATTTTTTCAACTTCCATGAAGTTTATACTGTAAAGCCTACTTTTCAGAAGGCTTGACTGAAGTTTGACAGCTCTGACCTAATTTAAAACAATGAATTAAAATGTACGTTAATGTTAGTGGGAGATATAATTACTTGGATTAGATTTTTTTCCTTACATTATTGAGAGAAAAAACAAACTTGTAATATTGTAGCTTGCGTTGGTAAATTGCAATTAGTATTTTTGTTTGCTTTAAAGGTAGATTAAAAGCGAGTTTCTTTTATTCTTGCTCTCCCACCATCTATCCATCTATATTGTTAGCTTTTACTAATACGAACTGTAATAAATTTCATGAAGTTTTTCATTTGCCAACGATTTAATAGTGATTTTTTTTTTGTTCTAGATAGTATTGGATTATTAATTACTAAGGTTCACATGTCCTCATTACTGATGTTTTCTCGACCATCGTTTTTTGATCGGTTTAACTAGTGAATCTGGCGTTATCGGGCTCTAAATATATGGTTTTCCTATAAGAGGTGTTATTTTAATTAGGCCGATATTTCGGTAGATGTCACCTTTGGAGCTGTCATTTTTTGACGTTTGACAAGTAGAAACTACGCCATTAATAAAATCTTTTACGGGAAAAGTTTCCGGACCGTGTTATCTCTCGAAGAGGTGATCACTATTGGCCACCGAGATCTTGTGACCTAACACCTTGCGACTTCTTCCTTTGGGGCCACGTGAAAGAGAAGGTCTACGCCAACAGCCCAGCGTCGATTCAAGACCTCAAAGATGGAATTCGTGAGGCTATCGAGGACATAGGGCAGCCACTTTGCGATTTGGTTATGGAAAATTTCATGAAAAGGATATAGTCCTGTAGGCGTGGTCGTGGTGGTCATTTGGATGATATTATTTTCCATTATTAACGGCATACCTTCCTCTTTATAATGAAATAAAGATCCGGTCATTTATCTCAAAGAATGGTATTTTTCTTTGAATATCAAAATAACACCTCTTATTGGAAAACCTTTTAGATCTTAGTAAAACAAAACCACACGGTTGTAGATTATATGCTTAACCGAGCATTTATAGAGGATAAGTAAATAAGAGTCTCCTTGTCATTAATACCACCACAGCTGCGATACTGTAAAGTAAAGGGTAACCTTGAGTGAATTTTCTATAGAGAGATATTATTTTGCTAGCTTAAAGCATAAACAGAAACTACCCAGATATCGACGACTGTACTAACAAAGTGATGTATGAGAAGATCATATCATATCATATCAGATCATATTTCTTCGGAATTCGTGTACATTAGTGGTGGATGAAGACGGTCCGAAGAGATAAATTTTAATTTTTTATTTAAAATTTGCTGAACCCTTTTCTTCAGTATATCTTGGACCATAGATGCTTAGATTGATTTTAGACTGTCATATATCTCCAGATTTTTTTCTGTGTTACATAAAAGATGTCTCTATCCAGCCGGAAATATTGCGATTCCTCCAAAAATATAATAATACAAAGGGGGAGCCCGTCGGCGTTGCCTGGCGATAATATAGATACCTAGATGAGTTGGGGGTGGGGTGGAGTGGTGAAAGATAAATAATATCTAAGCTATTATTTGAATCGATCGCACGATTCCATACTCTAGGTTCTCACTCTGTATCTGCATGTGTGTGTGTTTGTGCGTGTTTGAGTGTGCCTGATACAATCATATGTGTGGGAGAATGTAGCTATCTAAATCGACGCGTTCTCATGCAGTGCCCAAATATAGAGTAAACACGAAATTTTGGTATGGCAACCCTACGAAGAAATTGCCCGAAAATATGAGCTCTCTATCTCGAAACCTGCTCAGGCAGCTACCAAGTTCATAGTGAAAAACAAAGGTTGTGTATGGCATCACTACGAAGGGGTAATCCACTTTAGCCCATTTTTGAAATGTTGTTGACCATTTTTACGAAAACACCACGTAGCAAATATTTTGCATAGCAACCCTACGAAGGAGTTGCCAGATTGGCCCCATTTCTGCATTTCTTTAAAAAAGTTCCGTGTAGAAAATGTCAGCTCTCTACGTGGACGTATGACGCAGTGTACAAATATATAGTGAAATTTTTTGTATGGCAACACCAAAAAGTGGTGGCCCGATTTGGTCCATTTTTGAACTTATATTTGCAATTTTTATGAAAACACCACGTTGACGCGTTCTCAGATAGTTACGAAATATATAGGGAAAAACCAAAAATTTTGTATGTCTTGCTCGATTTAGTCAATTTTTTGAATTTTATTCACTATTGCTATGAAAAAACAGCACGTACCAAATTTCAGCTCTCGACGTGCACTCGTTGTCAGGCAGTGTCTAAATATATACTAAAAAACGAAATATTTGTATGTCAACTTTACGAAGGAATTGCCCGGAGCCGTGCACAGAATTTCAGCTTTCCACGTCGACGCGTTCTCAGCCGGGTTTTTAGATCTCGACAACAGCCCAATCTATCGTCTCCAAAACTATCCTATATTTCAAACTGGAACCAACCAAACACATTCACAAAATTTCACTGGAATCGGTTTGGAGGCTACGGAGATTGCGTGTACAAACATCATGACACTGGATTTTTATATATTGGGATTTTAACTAATAATTTTAGAACAAAAATATGCAGTGCTCGTTTTATATTTATCTGAAGAGAGTTAGGCCTAGGAAAACAGTAGATATAGAATGTTGCAATACTGCTTCTTTCTAATGACATCGTCATGTTACATTACACAGCAACTAATTGTGGTTATGTTGAGTTTACCTAATATTTACGTCCGATTTACGTAAGTGGAGAATGGGAGGACGTCGTATCGTCATAAATATTAAGGACATTAGGATATATTAATATTTCCCTATAGAGCAGAGGACAAATTTCCTTGATTTGGTAAATTTAACGTAAATTTCACGACGAATTTACGTAAGTTTTTCTTAATCTCGACTTATTTTCTACTTAGTTTAACTCATGTTATCGTTTGTGTTAATGTAGAAGGAATTGTGTGTGTGTATTTTCCCTAGTAGGTAATGTAAATACCTATTAAGAATAAGGCACATAACTCTAACTTAAATGATTATGGAAAGTATTGCTTTAATAAAAAATATAGAATTTATGGTCTTATTCAAAATTAATTCTCTCAACTTCTAAGCGCTCAATTTAAAACGACAAAAATGTCATTGATAAACATGGAAATAATTTTTCGAAAAATACCATCGCGAGTTATGTATGCATAAAAAAAAAGGAAAGTGGCTCGGTAAAACCGGAGCCACTCCGTCGGACGTCTCTTATCTTTTAAAATAATTTAAAATAAAATTTCCCAGGAAAATTATCTATTAAACAGTTTTGAGCTGTGAGAACCTCAATGTAATTCTAGTTAAAAGAAAATGAAAATGAAATAAAAAAGCATTTCTACACGAAATTAAAAGATGAAGGTAATTAAGTAGTCAGTTGGTTAATACGATTCGTCGAAGTAAGTTTTAACAGCGTTTCATACACAGAATTAGAAATAAAGATTAAATATTAAAAAGAGTTTTTGTTTTTCTTTTTTGGTTCAATTTTTTATTATACATAATTTTGAATATATTTTCTCTTACAAATCGAGTTTAATAAAAATATATAATTCACACTTCAAAAATATTGTATATTTAAATAATTTTAATTTTAAAGGTTTTTAAATTATTCTTTGGTTTGCCAATTAGAAATTAATTTAAATATTTTAAATCGATCTGAAATTAAGAAAAAATCATTTATTTGGGTGTTGCTTTTTTTTTTTTTTTCAGTAACAATGGCCAAAATTAATTTAAAGTATCATTCAATTTTTCTATTCATTTCCTTAATATGTATGGCAGTCATATTTTGTTAAATAAACATGGCGCATGTTACATTTCTCAGTCTAAAAGTTAGTTTGACTTAAAATGTTTTCTTATACGACGACTTTGCCAGATGGCAAGCGAAACAACTAAATTTTCGACTTTCAGGGCAAAAATTCCTGTTTAGGTAATTTTGTGTTCAAAGGCAATGATAATTTTTTCCTATAAAGAAATTTCAACCTTAAATGGGGCTTTTCGACCTAAATTGTGTAATTTCGCCTTAAATAGATAAAAGGGATTTGACAATTGAAAGAATTGAATTGACAAACATTAGCGTCATCATTTGGATACAAGTTTTGTTAAAATGCAGGAGAATGCAAACGCAGTTGAATATGCGTGTATTCCGCATGGTTGGGAAGCAAATAAACAAGTGTATTGGCTCAAATCAAATGTAGCATATTTGAGAAAAGATACATATGGTATACCAGAGGTTTCCACGGTTCCGATATAAATGTGTCGTAAAACGGAGCAACATTTGTAATCTTGTTGAAGCGATTGATTCAATGGGAGGAAAAGTTCATTAATACCAGTGATACTGAAACAAAACAAAAGTAAATAAATTTTAACTTTTGGTTGTATTACTACATAATTTCATCTATTAGGGATTTCGCAAAACTCGTCCATTTAGTCCAATTTACCTTGTGGTTAACTTTGGAATTCGGATTTTTGGGGCGAACACAGTCGAATAGGGAATTATTTAGGGAATATTTACGTTAACATTCCTTAAACTTGGGAATAGATCCAACAACAAAGTCCATACATTTCCTTAAATTTGTCCTCAAATTTGCTTCAAATTAATTCCTATGAGGTATTTCTCCTATGAAGTAAATTAAAATGGAATTAATACGTTATTTTTCCATAATAATTTAATAATTAGCTACAAAGTTAGGATTACTTTGAACGCCTAGTTTAAGGAATTATTAAGTAAAATTTCCTTCCCAATTAACCTTAAAGGAAAGTGGGCTTTGGGGTTAAATTCTTAATTTAGTTTACGTAATTTCAACCAAAATAGGTCGATCGGCCCTCGATTATAGGAAGCATTCCTGCCCAGCTTTAAAATGCCACTCAGATGCATTTAATTATTCCTCCGCTGGCTATTTACACCGAATTCAATATAAATTTAATTGGTTGCTTTAAAATAGTGTAAAATATATTTTTTTTGTATAAATTTATTTAATCATAAATTATCAAAATGCCAATTACTGATGTCCTCAACTTTTCTTAGAAATTGAATGGAAATTTTTTCTTTAGATGTTTTTTTACATTACTGCAACCCGACATAGAATGAAAGTATTTCGTATCTACAAATAACTGTTGTCAGTCATCAAGATAAAATATTTATTGTCTGTGCTTAGAGGTTATGGTAACTAAGTCGAACGTAATGCCAACATAAATATCTATGCCCTATCTTGTGAATAGGCCATTTTAGAACGTCGGGAATATGATACTTCGCCAATATGCCGAGCTGTTCCTCTTCATTCTCCATGAATTAAAGGGAGGTATTATTTTCCCAGATCGGACCTGCTGCAAAGAAAGTTTGGGCCGTAGTAAGACCGACGAAAATTTTTCAGTTCCATAATTTGTTTAAAAAAAAAGTAGTGTAATAAGGTTTTTATTGTATACGGTTTTCTTTATTTTTAGGGTTCCGAACCCAATAGTTAAAAACGGTAACCCTATTACTATGGCTCCGATGTCTGTCTATCCGTCCGTCTGTCTGTCTGTCACCGGGCTGTATATCATGAACTGTGATAGGTAGACAATTGAAATTTTCAACGAGTGTGTATTTCTATTGCCGCTAAACCACAAAGTAATAAAAATAAAATAAAAATAAAGGGGGCCCCCATCCAAAAAACGTGATTTTTCGACTTTTTTTTTCGTTTTATTCCCATTCATTGGAATTTTTTTTTGTCAAATGACAGCATTAATTTTTTCAAATGACGCCTACTCTAATTTGAAAATATAAATAAAAAGTACATAGTGTTAAATTTGGTACGATGGTACGGAACCCTTCTTGCGCGAGTTCGAGTCACTTTTAGCCGGTTTTTCATTTACATATCGAATACATACAAAAATTTATCTGAAATTTGCTTAGAATGATAAGAAATAGCACGACTTATTTCCTTAAATCATATAATAAAAAGGATAGGCTATGAGGATGAAGAACTTAAGCATTTTTATTCGTGTACCAGAACCGCATCGATGTATTCGTATTAGTCATGGAAGTAGTAAACTACGACATTTTCACACCGCGCATATAATTTAGTGATTGAAACTTTATTAAGTATTGAAGAAATTGAATAGAAGAGATCCAATTATATCGCAAAATTTTTAAATTAATTTTTAAGATTATAATTTTATAATATTTTTAAAACTTTTTAAATTTTTAAGAATTTTCCTAGTGCCTTTGCATAGCTTTTGTAACCTAATGCGACAATGACAACTCAATTTTAAAGAAACAAACTGATTTGTTTATTTCTATAAATATTTCACTTTTATCGTATTTAAAACACTATAATTTATTATTGAAAGAGTTAAGCCTGCCTGAAATATGATTTCCTAACAGAATATCTTCGCTTGTTTCTGAAGCATAGCATAGCGCACTTCATCAAGATATTTGAAGACTCCCGAGTCTAGACTATATAAAATATCATTCACAAAACAATATTTACTTATTTTTTCTCACTCCTATTAAATATAAACTGCTTCTAATCACTTTTATAACACAAAATAACTAAAACAAAACCGAACTTCCTTTCATAATATCTGAAATGTCAGAAATAAATCACAAATGTCGAACTGACGAACAACACGGCAATTCCCCTGCCTGTCACCCCCCTCCCCGCCCTCCCGGAGCTACATAAAAATTGCTAATCACACGAACAAGGATTTTTACACAGCATAGTCTATCCTTTTTGTAATATGATCTAAGGTTATTTCGAAGTGCATTAAAATTTACATTCTAAATCCCATATTCCGCGTAAATTGTAAGGAAAAAAATTCAAATTTTGCATGTATAAGTCTACTGCGCCTTAAATATAAATGTGCATGGTAGAGCCAAATGGATTGGACACCTACGCATAATATTAAAAATTTTTTTTTTTATTTTGCATGTCCGTCCGTCTGTCTGTCACCTAGAGAGCTGAAATTTCACATACGGGCTTTTAAAAAAAAATTAAAACAAGTAAGAAATGGGACAAATCGCGTAACTCCTTCGTGAGGTTGCCATACAAAAATTTCGTTTTTCACTATATATTTGTAAGAAGGCATCAACTTAGAGATATGAAATTTCGTATACGGTGGTTTTCATGGACATTGCAAATAAAATTTCAAAAATGGGCTAATTCGGACAGGGTAACTCTTTCTTACTTTTGTTATATAAAAATTTAAGTTTTTACGTATACTGTGAAAACGATAAATCCTAGACGTTTTTGTTTTACTGAAAAGTTCTTCAGAATATGAAATCTTTTGAAATGATTATATTTACTGTCCGACGAAAAGCTCTAGAATTATATGCGAAAAACGACTTCAATAATCAAAGTTGCACAGAGAGGTGATCATACTAAAGTACATACGGGCATTCATCTAGGGTATCATAAGAATGGGTCTTAGACCAATTACAGTTTTTTTGTTTTTTTTTTTGTTTTTTTTTTTTCTAAACACACCAATCTATCACCATTTATGATCACTAATTCAAAATCACCCTGTATACACAGTGATATGTATAATTTACCAGGGATCTTAATCCGCATTTCGGATGCGTAAATTCTGGAACACCAAAATGCACATCTATATAACCTGACTTACGAAACATTACAAAAACCGTTATTACGGAAAAATAGTTTGCCAGTAAGTCTCCCTTTTATATTATGGCATTTTAGATCCCGCTATTTTCCACTTTGATACGTTATAACCATCTCGTGATACGAGTTATGTAATAAAAGTCAAACTCACAGTTATGGGCTTCTCAGTGTTTGAAATGAAATGATTAAGCGCTGCAGTTGGTTTGTAGCAGTTATGTTCAGAGCTGGAATGCATATATATTTTTCGTTTACATCCTATATACGTTGTCAACGTATTAGGCCAATGATTGTACGAAAAGATAAAAGAGACATCCGATAAAGTTGTAAGAAAATATAGAGAAGATATCCAATTAAGCCCTTTATTTTGAGCTTCTGAGTAAGCTACCAAAATCTACAATTAATATCACAGTTTGAAAATCATTACTGTAATACAGAATACAGCCTGTTTGCAGTAAAAAGATCTACATAAATCTAAAAAAATGCAAAAAGGGTTATTAAATATATTTTAAATCATTGGCGGACCTTTTTTGTATGATGTTATATATGTACATACCTATACATGTTGCTCGCATAAAGCCCTGATCGCACCAGAAGCGGCGGATTTTGCCCAAATGTACTCTAGTTCCGATGAAGTAGTTCTTTTATTAGCTGCTCTGCTTGAAGAAAAACAGAGAAAAGTGATGAGTTTCGATTACGAATACTTAGAATGCCAAAAGCCTCATTTAATGAATTGTGTTGACTTATTTCGAATGAATAAAGTGGTTGTCACATCGGATGCGGTGCGGTGCGGCGTTTTTAAGTTGCCGCTCCACGATTGCTCTTGCAAAATTAAATCTATAAGTCACACCGGTTGCAGCGCGGCAAAATAGTTGCCGTGCGGCTATTTTAGAGATTACGTAAAAACACAATTTTGCCGTTGCCGCTGGCGGAAAAATTTCTTTTTCATTCGAAATAAATAAATGAGGCTCTTGGCATTCTAAACTATTCGATATCGAACCTCATCACGTTTTTCTTTTTTTCTTTAACCAAAGCTATCATTCGAATTTCTTCATCGAAACTAGAGAACATTTGGACCAAATCCGCCGCTCCCAATATGAACACTCTATTTTGCCGGGTGCCATCGCGTGCCACCGCGTGGCTGCCGGTGTGACCAGGGCTTCAGAACTTTACCGGCAGCGGAAAAATTACAATTACAATTATGGATTGATTAAACTGACTGCATGTTTCGACGAAAGATTAATAAAAATAAAATTTAAGTAATATAAATGTATACGTATATTACATAAAAATTTTGATTGAAAACATATATACATAAAATCATATTGACTTAAAGAAGAAAATTATAAAAACCAGCATCGCTTCATACAACCAATGCAGTGCTTATGCATTTATTTTTTCTAGCTAACAAGAAAGTCCTTATTTCTTCCTAGTTCTTACATATTTGATGTGAAGATCTTTACGATTTTGCACCAAGGATTTTTCATATTAACTGGTTTTGCTGAAAACTTTCCATTATTAACTTACAAATTTAATTTGCTCCCTGAAAAGACATATTATAACCCTAATAAAGTCTGCAAACTTTCTTTTAATGCCTGCTACCTTTATATAAAAATTGGTTTGGCAAATTGGCATTGATTTCTACAATTTTTCTCTTTAAGCGACATGTGCCATATCATATGATTATACGTACACATTTTTCAATCCGCATATAGAATTTGTAATTTTTTAATTTTTTGTGATGATATGAAATCAATTTCAATTTCATTTCCAATCAGAGAAATGTTTACGAATATAAAGTTGAAAATTACTTTTATGTAAAAGTATAAAATCATATAAAATATAAACACCTATAATTTGCATTATTTTTTCACAATGGATGTAAGTGCATTATATTCCATATTTATATTTTCCTAATTTACATACGTAGTCTTAATATTTAGCTCATGTACCATTGCATAACCTTCTCTAAATTCTATTTACCGAATTGATTTAAATCTTTAAGCATCCAAGATGTTCTCCCAAAAATATTTTATGTTCCTCCTTGATCGTCGAGATTGTAAATCTATTTGTAATAGGGAGTTTTGAGGGTGGTCACACAAATTTTCAATGAGTTTTACATCGGGTGTTTGAACAGTCTAATCTCTAAAGACATCGATATTTTTCGTCAAGGTAACTCACAATGTAATAATCTGCGTATTTTTAAAATCGGCAGTAGTCCACGCTTAAAATTCGTATAAATTCTCTGTAGAGAGAGGTTTTTTTATAAAATTCCAAAAAGTATAGGACTTATCATCTGTTAATTTATAAATTTAAAATAGAAAGAGCGCTTTTCAAAGTAAACGCTTACAAATCTAAATATTATATTTTTTACAAGATTTTATTGTTAGAGACGGTGATTGATTAGCAACAATATTACCAACTGGAAGGTTAAAAAAACTAAAGTAATGTAAAATGGAAGTACGTAATCAAAAGTAATTGACGTATGTGTATTTCACCTAGAAAATAACCAACTAAATGATCTAAACCTAAGTGAAGTTGTGGACTAGCAAAAAAAAAGAAAATCTCATTTCCTACAATTACAAAAAATTCGGTTAAGAAAGTCCAAGCGAATGTCCCAAATACGTAAATTCTAACAGAAAAACTATTTGCTCCTATATTAGGCACTATTTCGAAGCGGAAATTTTATAAACTTTTGGTCTAATGCATACCATCATCATTAGTGTGGCCACCCTGTTATTATGAGACTTAATGAAAGAAAATTTGAATTTTTATTTTTCATGAACATGTCACCTCATTACCTTGGCGGTCCAAGCGACCTAAATGGGCTGTTAAAGTCAAACATGACAAATTTATAACAGGTTTGGATGTCATCAATTTTTAGTCAGGTTGTATAGAATGACACTTATCACCAGAATTTTGTGCACGTTCACACAAATTCCCGCCTAGATAGCGTAGCGGTCATAACGTTTATGATAATAAAGAGCAATGGGAAGGGAGACGAAGGCGTGTAAACATAGAATTCCTTACCTGAACTGGCTCACTAGAAGGTGAAGAACAAGAGCGCGAACATCTCGAAATGAAGTGTCTACCTCACGGGTCATCATCGTGTTTACTTTTCTTACACCTCAAGAGGTCTCAATGGTTTTTTCACATTTGGTATATTCCGGCGAGTGGACAATGAACAAAAGACATACTGGACAGTTTTATGAACGATTCTGTTCCGGTCAAATAGAGTGATTGCTTTTGAGCACATGGGAGAGAAATCAATATGTCATTTGCATTCTATAACCTTAGCTTATAGATAAACGGCCAGCGTAATTTCCCGCGGTTAATGCTTTCTTCATTAAAGTCAAAACGGTGCGCAGGATCGATGCGTAATTAAATTTTGTAACTAAATCACTTTAATTAAATCCTCTTATCCTTCCAACGATATACAAGGCGTTACGCCATTACTCGTCATTAATTTTGATTATTATCAAACTTATTTGTTCGTGCAAATACGTCACTCGCTTTGATATTCCAATCCAATCGAAGTATATTAATGCCCCTGGCATCTTTGTGCCACCAGAGGAATTACGTCACATAGTTACCGTCACAAAATCTTATCAGTAGACCTGACTCAATCCACCTTTCTTCTGTTTTTCCCCTAGGCACATTGAGAAACCGCCGGAGGCCTGTAAAAGGAAGTAACAGCCACCCACACCAGAGAAAGTAGATTCAAGGCTTGAATGCAGGCAGGCAGGAAAAAACACATACACACATTTATCCTGATGACCCAAACTCTGCGTTTGGGCAAAAAGGAAAATTAAGAATAATTTGACATTAATTTCATCCCTTGGGGTGCGTTTATATTTCGCACTCAAATCGGGTGTCAGGATGCGAAATCCAGTTCCGGATACTATCCTCGGCCCAACGCATAGCATATGTATTTGTAGTGTATGTGCCTTAGCCAACAGAAGCATGTAGTGATGAAGGAGATACAAAAATATCCCGCAGTGTCACTAGATCCCAGAGCTATCTACCCTAATGACGGAGGTTGTTGCCGTTTTATTCGAGGGCAAAACATTTTATCATAAAATGTTGATACGTTCCACGGCGTATACTTTCACCTCTTAGTGACATCCCCACCCGGTGTGCCTCCTTATTTTTACAACAAGAGAATCGTCGTGTTCAGTTCAGCGCTAACCTGTGCCTTAGGGACTAAAGAAATGAAGATGTTTGCGTATGTGCGACTTGTAGATGAGCGGCACGTGAAAGACACGCGACAAAGGATAAAAAACTGTTGGTCCGGGATGGTATTAGAAAAAGGAGTCGGATAAGGGGAGTAGAGTGTTTTTCTTTGGTCGTAATCATACTTTATCTAACAACCAAGTCAATATCAGGCTTTTGTTTCAAAGAATCAATATGTTCCTGTATTACATACGTGTTACGAAAATATGATTTTCAATTAGGTATATGTACAAGTACGCGACCAGATTGATCTTTTTCAGAATTGTCAAACAAAATAAGGAAATTCATGTTTTTTTTTTCTTCTGTGAATTAAGCTTTCTAGTGTAATAAGTTTACGTAACCTCCGGGATTTTTGTGAAGCCCACTCATTAGTGAGCTTAGAAGAAGAAAGAACATACAGACACATCTGGATAAACGCTTTTTTGTAAAGGACTAATATCTTCTTTGGGTAAGGAAAATAGGCTCAGGTAATTCTCTCGTTTCCAAATTAACAGGAATGCCTATTCGAGCAAGCTTTGTGTATAAGTTTAAGAGGTTAGTAACTCCTGTAGGAACTATTTATTTCCTTCAGAGTTTTGACATCGTACCACGTAATTTATTTTGATACTGCTGTCTATTTAGATGTAAAGATTTAGACTTCCGGAACCCATTACTCTTCTTGAGGCTAAAAGTAATCTCATCGCTTGTTGCAGTTTAGGCTCTCGTAAAATTTCTATTTTTCCAGGTAACATAATTCTGTTTTAGTTAACTTATTTTTTCAGTTACATATATGTGAAGGATGGCATATTTTATGAGAGAATAACAGCGGAGTAATAACCCAATTATCCAGAGTCCGTGATATCTTCTATCTGACTGCGTACAACGCGTATCGATGCATTTAGTCTTTGGTATATGTATACACAGGGTGTTCCCGTCTAGGTGGTCAATAGAGCAGGAGTTGATAGTACTCAACTAAGCAAAAATAAAATTGTGTGGTAGGCGGGGGGGGGGGGGGCATCTCCACCGTTTCGGACTTACAGGGTAATTAAGAAAGAGAGCTAGTGTTTCACAATACATCCTGTATCTTAAAAAGTACAATACGCACGGTCACAGTATAGAGCGCATTGTTTCAGAACTTCATAGCCCTTCCAAATACTGCTCAACCAGCCCCGTACCCCTCTCCCGTAAGGAGTTATTCCGGACTAAATATTTCGAATTTTCTTACCTATTTTTAAGTAAGCGAAATCAAGAGTATTTTCATCGGCAAAACCATAAATGGAATTGAAAATAAGGGAAAGCAGATCATTAATGAAATTACTCTTTTTTTTTTGTTTTTTTTTTTTGTTTGCAAAAAGTTGGTTTACATAATTTTTTTTGTAAAAACTGTAAACTATAGGCTCTTCTTTTTAATTTGAACTTTGTGCTATCTGTAGCTTTTAAAGAGTTATTAGCTCATAACCTGTTCTCAAAGCAGATCTCAAACGTATTTTCAAATATATTTTTTGTTCTTTTAGTGACTGAAAATCTTAATTAAAAAAAAAAATCGTCGAATTTCAGTATGACCTGAATAGGTTATGAGATAATAACTCTTTAACGGCTACAGATAGCACAACGTTATGTTTGTGATCTTTAAAAACAAAAAAAAAAAAAAAAACAGTAGAGGTCAAACTAAGGAAAAAAAAGGTAATCAAATCCAAAGTTTTTAATTTAGATCACAAAAACTCCTGAGGGAAGAGGAGTAGGGGGTTGGTTGAGCAGTCGTTGGTAAGGCCATGAAGTTTTGCATACAACTAGCTTTAGGGGGTGACCGCAGACCGTGTAATTTATAAGATACAGGGTATTTTGTGATAAACTAGCATAATTTCTTAATCACCCTATATATTCCAAACGGTTGATGTAGTTCAACTAACCCCTCCCTCTCCAATACAAGTTTTTGATCAACTAGGTGAGTACCTACTATCACATCTTGCTCTGTGGACCATCTAGCGGGATACACCGTGTATATATGTTATGTTATACTACTATGAATTTGGCATCAGTTTCCTTATTTGCTGAACTATCTTCTCTTACGCCTTTTGCGAATTATAAGTAGTTGGGGTAATATCTAATTTCTGTGTATTTATTCTTCCATAAAGAGCAAAATGACAACTAGGACCCTTTTTTGATAACCTCTATGAAGTGTGCAAGTGCACCTAGAATATAATATAAAAATCGCAAAACAATACATTATGAGAAAAAATTGATCCATACAGTTTAAACGGTACAAATAATACGCTCCAAGGTCAAAGTTAACTTAAATAATAAGTTAAGAAACAGGCGAGATTTACGAGTGTTTTACATATAAAATGTACACGGTAAGAAAAGAAATAAAGAAAGAAACAAAAAAAACCAAAATAAATCAAAATCTCTTTAAAACTTTTATGAATAAAGATAAAAAATTTCAAAGCGCAAATTGCATGCAAAGAAACAGACTGGCAAATGTTTCATTTTTATAAATAAATAAGAAGGGGCGGAGTTTTCACGTTTTACTCACATAAAATATTCCCGCGCTTTTGTGAAAACCGGTTTTCATGAAATATTGACATGTTGTTGCTGTAACGGACAAATGTTGTTGCTGTAATCCTATGTTATTTGAACAGCACGTGCTTCTGTCTGTTTACATTCGTTTTGCTATGAAGAGATTAAATGGGAGAACTCATGCTGGATGAATGACATTTGCACTCACATACCGGTCTTTTCCATACAGAGTTCCCGCCGCTGTGAGGGCATTGGCAATTGCGGCAAAGACATCTTTCTTGAAAATGCGTAGATGCAGCTTGTTCAACAGCAATTAGCCTTAACACTATTTTTTATTAGGCCTTATTGTGTTGAGATCTAGTAACCGATGTGTCACCCATATAATGCAAATGCATTAAGGGTAGTCTATATTGTTATGGTCGTAGCATACTGCATGCAGCAGTTTGCTACAATGAGGCTAGCGGCATGATGTCTACGCGGGCTGCTTCTATATGGACGGAGTGTCTATACGCGCCGAACGCACCCAAATGGGGGAGAAGAAGAAGAGCGCTTCCTGGCACTTTGATTGTCATTGTGGTCAATAACGTTAGCTAAAGCTGACTTTTCCAAAACGTGAAAAACCAAGTAAATCCGGAATCATCCAGCGAGTATAAACCCGACGAGTGCATCCGCGAAGTTATTCCACCGTTTGGTTATACGGCTACCAAAAAGTAGCAGAAGAAATCTCCAGGTATCCAGGAGATCGGAATATCCCACAAATCAAGTGAGTCGTCCAGAAAGAAACAAAATAATTTAGAGTTTTAAAGCGATGTATTCTTTAACTATAGGAAAAACAGCGATTTTTACCCATTCAGCAAAAGCGGCTGATTTGAGACATTTTTTTGATTTGGGGTGCTATAGCAGGCAGGTGCCGCTGTGTTTAAACAAATTTGTCGCAAGCCAACAAGAAACGCATGTGGAAGTCTCTTAAAGCAAATTCTAGCAACAGAGAAGAGTTTACCTTGGCCTGAAACTGCAGTAATTTGTTCTTTAATTAATCCACCACATTCCCGTTGAGCAAAAAGTATTCCGATATGTCGGGCTTAAGAGCGTGGTACACAGATCCGTAAAATACATAACTATGAGGAATTTAGCGATGGATTTAACTGCCGTCTACCTGGTATTCCATGGTTATTCGAAGAAAAAGATGTCAATACGATGGCTCTTGAGTATAGCAAAATCTAAAAAAGATTCTAATCATTCACAAATTACACTCTTCCAGTCAATTCTTACAATTGTAATTGTGACATGTAGGTAGGGCATATTAATTTGCCTAAATTTATTATTCGTTTTTTTGCATTACTGCCAAAAATGCGCAAACGGTACACAGCTGGTTTTAGATCATAAAGTTTTCAAACTTGATTGATAGGGTTTGTCTAGTAAGGTGACATAAGACCTGTGTGGGAAAGATAGGACTGCGCGTAAAAAGAGGGCAGGTATAAGTTTGAATACTTTGCAACCGTAGGCCACACAGAGTTTCAATTTGTTGGTTAATGTTTTTCCCTCGCAGTGGAAAATCGATCACATTAGTTCCCACAGAGCAATCGAACTTTGATCAAAAAAACTTAAATACTAATTTATTTTCAAACACGAATATGTTAATAATGCTCTATAGGATAGAGAGGTTTTTATACGCTGTGTGTATGAGTGTGCATGCTTGTGTGAATGTTTAGTAAGAAAAAAAAGAGGGGTTTATAGTGAGATCATGGCATTAAAAAAACAAAAGATTAACAACAAAATTGTTTATCATTACGACTAGGCATTTCATTAAGTGTTATTTAGTAGTTTTCAAATATTTTAGAAAAAACCACTGGCTAGATCGTATATTTTTTTAAATTAAAGGAACGATTATAACGTAATTATGGATTACTGAATACTTTTCATTTCTCCTTCCACTATCCTGGAGCCCTCTTAAAGGGATACTGAACAAAATAACTGCTGCCCTCAGTGTCATTGAGTGGTTATGGGGCAATGCAGCTGAAGGCCTATTATCTGCAACTTCACGAAGGTAATGGTAAGTGTTGTAATGGTCCCTTCAGGACCGGGTGTGTGCTTTCTTTTTGTATGAAGGCACGAATTATCTTTTGTATATGGCCGGTGACAACGGCAGGTGTTTGTGGAACCCCCACGCTCTCCACCAATAGCCAAGGTGAGCTAGCGTACCGCCCTGCATGTCAACGCTGTCTACCAAGTGATCTGTCAGCTCATGCTGGCAGTTGGGACTTCACTTCCAAGTAAATCTCTCAACATACTACCATAACAGTATTTGTTTATATTATAAAATAAAAAACAAAAACAAAATAAAAATGGATTGCAAATCTATCACAGTAACCCAAATATTAGGTACTAATTGCCTAACCAAATGAAAGCCATTTTATGAAAAAAAAGGAATATAGTTTCTAGATATAACAGACTAAAAAAATAAAAACAAAAAATTAATTTTGATCTATAGACAAATGTATTCTGAAGATATAAAGAGAATCAGAAGTACCAGATACAAAATCATGTACAAAACACACGATATTAAACAACTTTAAACTATCTGCATACTGAGCAAAGTGATAGCAGTTGGATGATAGTAAAAGAAAACAAAACGTTTCTATACATTTTTTGGGAGCTGCAAATCATTAAAAATTTTAGCTTAAAGAACTGACTTTAGAATGGACAAATTACCATTACATACATTACGTACATATTTTTCACATTAAATTCACCCTTTTACAAGTAAAATTCACCCTTTTGCAAATCAAATTTATTCTTATGAAATTCACCCTTCTGCAAACCAAGCACTTTTATATATATATATATATATATATATATAATTTAAAAAATCATCAAATAATGTTAATTACATAGTGAAAAATCAACGTATTCGTTATTCTACTAAAATAATTCACCAGTATTATTACGTAAATAGGCGCCTTGCGGCTGATGTATTCAAATTTGAAGCCATGTGGAGTATAAAGTTTCGGCAATCAGATTGAGTGATAACATCGAGAGTGAAATCCTCTAATCTTACTTCAATGTATTGGAAACTCAATCGTTGTCTGCATTAGTTTTTGACTTTATAATATTGGAGAATTAAGGTATAGTAATTCAATATACAAAAGCACGATTGGGAGTTAATATACTAGCTCGCGTGACCGTGCCAACGCTAAAGATCGAAATGTTTCCTTAATTGTATGGC
The DNA here is from genome assembly GCA_963924295.1 of Dioctria rufipes. Taxonomy (NCBI): domain Eukaryota; kingdom Metazoa; phylum Arthropoda; class Insecta; order Diptera; family Asilidae; genus Dioctria; species Dioctria rufipes. The sequence continues at coordinate 128,080,378 of OZ002743.1, forward strand.
ATTAAGTAATTCAGCAGTCTACAGTCAACTTAAATATTTTCTGCGATTTTCTTAAGGGGTTACTACAGATTTTTGAAGACGATAATCTGGACGAAGTAAGATTGATTTTAGACAACGTAAACATCCAAAAGACGCATGAGATGCGTGATCTTGTTGGTCAGACAACCCACACGAATTTTTCTACCACCATATTTTCCAATCCTGAGCCCCACCGAAGAAGGTTTTTCCAAAATAAATAGTAATGCAAGAAATATGGTAGCTGATCCTTTAAATCGTGAAAATTTGGTAAATGTAATTAATAACTTGTCTATAAATTTTTATTATTATTATATGAATATATATGTTAATTTACCAGCTGCTGATGCAGGAGAACCGTTGTAGACTATGATATATATAGTACATATGTATATTGAACTATTACTATTAATATTGAATTATCTGCATACTGCTTTTATACATATCTTCATTATATGAATTATAATAAATTTTTTGATTTCTTGGTATGTAATTAACATTATTTGATGATGTTTTTTATATATAATATATTTGTAAAATTACTTGCCATGCAAAAGGGTGAATTTAATGTGAAAAACCTGTATAGTCTGAAATCATACAAATCGCGCAAGAATTTGAGTTACTCATTCTTTGTTTTTATATTGAATCGTATACTTATAAGACCTAAGAAACCCCCATACTAAATTTATATTGCAGTGCCTTTCAATTTTCCATGCATAGTTGTTCAATTTTTTATTACCCGCCCTATTTAAAGACAAAATTAAAAAAAAAATGTCGATTCATCTTGGAATTTGTTGTATATATTTTAATCTCAACAACAAATTCTTTCTAAATCTTAAACCTACAATAAGCTCCGAAGTCGTTCTCACTATATACAACCAAGTGCACAGCTTTGAATAGCTTGCACATTACTAACCATATTGTTAGTAGAACATATTGTGAGGATGAGTAGGTACATGAATTAAAGACAATACATAATGCAGAGAATGAGAAATTACATTAGAAATAAGATTAGATTTTAATTGGAATGATTTAAAAATTTATAAGAGAAAAAGTTACAATTGGTCTAAGACCAATATTATAAGCTAGATGAAAATAAAAGTTAAATAAAGTGAAAACCCAAAGTTCTGTATGGCAACACCAAGAAAGGGTTGCCCGGTTTACTTTATTTTTGAAACTTTATTTAATATTTTTATGAAAACGCACTGTACGCAATTTCAACTCTTCACGAAGACGGGGACTGTCCAAATGTATAGTGAAAAACAACATTTTTGTATGGCAATACCTAAAAGGGGCTGCACGATTTAGTCCGTTTGAAATGTTATTTACTATTGCTATGAAAATACCATGTACCACATTTCTGCTCCCTACATTAACGTGTTCGGGGGGAGTGCCCAAATATGTATATAGTGAAATCCTACGAAGAAGTTGTCCCATTTGTCCCATTTCCGAGCTTAAATTTGATTTTTTTTTAAAAGCTCGTGTACAAAATATCAGCACTCTAGGTTAACGCGCTCTTGACTCTATAAGGATTTTATCTAAGGTACAAAACCTTATAAAAATAGGTCTGGCGGGAGGTTGCGGCAGGTTGAGGTCAGCCAGACCTTGATTTTCTTTTAGCTGTCCGGTACCCAAAATGTTAATACCTATTTTGTTCTTGTACTCGATGACGTCTGAAAATACATAAAAATATAAGTCCAGCTTAGTCAGATCAACCAATCTGCATTCCTCTATGTAAATGCTAACTCAAACCATGAGATTTTTTCTTGTACTGGATGACGTAGGTAGGCGGACGGTCGGGTTTTGGACTATTAGGGTTAGCAGGTCTCTGAATTATTCACACATCTTCCCACATAAAGTATTTCCTTAATATTTTTTCTTTGTATTCGACATTATGAGTTATTTTCGTAATTTTTCTAAATACCTGTTTCTTAACATAGGGACTCTTTTTGATTAAGAGCGTGAATTTTACCATATTTGTCGCAGAACACAATACCTGGAATTATTTGGTCATGTCTCTATAGTTAGTTGCTTTCTATTCACTTTTTCAAAGAAAAAAAGAAAATAACATGTAATTCAAATATGCATTAAAAATACGGCTAAGTCTACTTAGTATATCCATATTATGCCAGATATTTCCAAATTTAGCGATTCGCCCGTAGTTAAAAATTTTGTAATCATCTTGGCTGTCTCAAAATATAAAACTAGCTCATTATTAAGAGTCTTAAATGATTCACTGAAATGAATTATTAAAAATCCGAGCCATAAACAATGTTTAAATAAATCCCAAAAGTATTAAGTGCTTAACTGAAATTTCCTTAAGCTCCCCACAATAAATTCCTTGATCATATCTTATTCGGTATCTAATCCGATAAAAGCGGAATCTTCAGAGCAATTTTAATTTATTGAAAGTCAAACCGGCCTTGAGCCGACGAAACCATAAATTATGTCTTTTAATCGCAGATTTGGAGTCCTAACTTTGTCGCGCTTTTGTGACTATAACGATAGTCTGGCCATTATTGGTGCTCTTTTCATCATTCTAGCTGTTAAGCTTTCTCATCCGATGAAATCCTCAATATTTGTGTTCTACTTTTTGGACCTTTATAATAAATAGCAAGAGAATATACTTAAGTAACGTTATGTGAAATTTTTTGGGCCGAATAGCAATTAATCATTCCAGGATAAAGATTTTTAATAAATTTTATTTATTATATTAAAAAAAAAAAAAAACTTCAAACAAGACTTTCATAGGAAATGTAAAACGCAAAGAAGCCTACGATAAAAATTATACCTTGCCGGATATGAATTTACAATATTCCAGTTTTAGCAATTTATTGCATTATCTTCATATCATAATAGTTGCGTGCAAAGATAAGACATAAATAAGAATTCTGTGGTATCCATACAATTTGAAGTGATTCTATCTTTTTTAAGGCGCCAAGAACGTCACAAACCAGAGACAAATTAACATAAATGACATGCGTCAGCTTCATATGGAGGGCGGCAAATGATTAATGATAAATTGGGGCTCTCATGTCTAAGTAATGCTATGCTTTTAGGAAATTTTGCTCCAAATGTGCCTATCCCAGGAAGAGGATGGCGTTGTTTTCGGTATCTGCACAGTAGTTCTCTATTTGTTTCTGGAAAAAATATTTACCTGATGCCCACTGAGTATTTCGTGATAGCGGGGCAGATAATACAACAAAAAAAAAAGAAGGGCATTGGGCTCGTGTAACCTTCAGTTGTAAGCGCCATAATCAATCAGAAGCGCGTTCCCCGGAACTGTCAGCCAACCCATTTCTGTCCAATGGTTTTAATGAATAACGGTTTCGGTCAATAAACACCCTCCGAATATGATACTTAACCTTGTCGCCCATAAGATTGAACTTTAAAGCGTCCCAGTAATTTATTTTTCCTGGGTAGGTACTATGATATCCGCCCTGCCATCCCTAAAGCACTGCAATCAGTGGCACCATAAAACCTTATGCTGGGTCTTCCTACTTTTTCCTTTCGACAGTGGACGATAACGTAGCATTCTCTGCAAGGTTGCAACGAATTTGCTCATGTGTGAAATTAAAAACTTCTCAAAATTGTGCTGCTGTAGTAATGTGTACTCCATAGCTAGCTGCGTATGTTAAAGTTCCCCCCCAAAAACCGATTAGAAAATTTTTCTTGTACGAGAGGGCGGCATTTATATGTCAAAGTGCACCCCAGGGACGGTAGTCCTGATATGATCACTTGGTTTTGTGATAGCACTTGCAATTGAAACTTTTTCGGTTATGGACAGGAAAGAATTTTGCACTTGACAAGAAAAGTGGGAGACAAGATATAACTAGTGGTGGAGAGAGCACACAAGAATTTATATGTACATATTGCAGAAATTTAGTTTGATTAAACTGAATTGTAAGAGATTTTACAAAACTAACAGAGATTATCGTATTTCAGATTCAAGTACATTGAATATTATATCCACATCTAAACACGTGACATGTATTGAAATTGCATGGTTCAATGCACTGAATTTTTAATCGTGGAAATTATAAACAGTTTTCTGACAAAGCTCAAAAATGTACTAACGCTGGGAACCATTATATACCAGCAACACATAAGGCTGATATTTGATGTTTTAAAAAGGAAGAAACTAATATAGTAGAAAAAATACTACATTCCGTAACATCTGGTCCAAAATGGACGTATGTAACTTGACGAAACTGAACGAAATTGAGATTACTTACATTTAAGGTTTTCTATTTGAAGTTATACTTAAAAGGGGCAAAAAGCAAAGGATTTGATAAAAGGTTATTGGGCGTGATCCGGCCCACTTTGCGTGAAATCGCGGACATCACTCAAAATAGTTTTAAATTAAATAGATTTTACTAACTTTTAATGGCAATTAGTAATTTAATTGAAATTTGGCGGGAAAAAAAAGTTATTGCTTATTTAAAAAATATTTAATCTGAGTAATATTTTTTCTGTTATAAGACTATTTATTGTTTTTTACGGACGTTAAGTACACACATTAATACTAGCTCTATCTTTCGCACATTAGTAAGGTTCTGGATCTGGTTCTAACGCGATGCGCCCGCGCCTCCACCCGCCTCCTGCGAAGTCCTTCGTCATCTGTCGTTGTGATCTGTGCGTTATCGTGTTTTCCAACTTTCTTTATCTATTATTCGACTCGTGCGTGTTGCCTGGACTCGTTATTTGCTTTCGGATTGGGTATTTGTCAGGGACAAAAAAATCTAGGATAAATTATAATCGTGAAATTTAGTGAAATATACCAAAAGATATCTCGTGAAACCCATTACGATTCCTATAAAGCTTTTGCAAACTTAACTTAAAAAAAAAAAAACTAAAAAAAATTAAGCTGGAAAGGCTTATTATTTTTTCTGGCAAAAATAAAAAGCCAGCTTGGCTATTTATTTTTTTTTAGCTTCAAACTATTATCGGTCAGGAATAACAAGTAAAGTAAGTTTTTTTCGTAAAAAGTCATAACCGGTTCGATCCCTGGTTTTTGTTGAAATGGATGGACTGAATCGTTGTGTGTCATGTCCACGATCTGTGTTATGTAGCCGAAAACATAGTCTGACTCCAGTGTTTCTGGAGAGATACCGGAACCATGTAGAATTATTGCTACGAGTGATAATACCAGTTGAGGTAAGCGTTTTCTTATTTACCTTTAGTTTGTATCTTTAAAGCCTTGTAGTGGTTTTTAAATAGTTAAATGTTAATGACATGCAATAATAAATAAGACATATTGCCGTTATGAAAGATTTAATAGATTATAGCTTGCTCTGTGGTTATTGTTGGTTTGGTGGGTTATTTTAGGGGGTTTTAACCAGATGATGCGATGGGCCCTGGCATATCATACATATTCAAGTAAATCCAACGCTACATAGACGAGAAGCTATCGAGGATTACTACTGTTCCTGTATACATGGCCGCCGCACTGTCGAGAGCTCCGCGCATATAGCCAATAGTATATTTTCTGTATTGGACCAGACATCAAGGAACTATGAACGCGCCGGCTGCTTTCCTGGATTATGTAATAATTGATTTTGATCAAGCTGAATAAAAAATTATAAAAGTGATTGGCTTATTTTTTCACCAATTATTTAGATGAAAGTGAACACTTAAATAAATATTTGTATTGAGATTAGAAGAGTCGCAGCAATATCATAATTATAAACATAAAATAGTAACGGTTTCATAGATTTTGAAATTATATGGATTTTTATGCATTTCTAAGTATTTTTTATACATTTATATATTTTAATGATTTTTCGAGATTCCCGTTTCTCACAATGATGCGACCCATATCACTAATAACTAGAGTCATATAGCAATCTAGCCTATCAATTTCGTTCATGTCCGCGGTGGGTCCAACGTCCATAGTAAGGTGCCCAGTGACCTTTAAGTTGATTCAATTAAAGATGTGTGCCTTTTATGGACATTATATACCAATATTTTTGTTCCATATTAATTTTTAAACTTCAGCTTTCAAAGAGTGCGTCAGTACTTAAGTTTGCATAAAATGAATTTACACATACGTATACGTACGTAAACAGCGGCCAGTACGGCACTTTACTTATGACAATTTGAAACTCTGACATTTCGATATAAGGAAAATTTCCTTACAGACGATTAAGATTATTTTGAGAATGTCTGTTTAATTCAATGGGCGCGTTCACCTTAAATAACTATCCTTACTTGTGTATATATCCATTTGTATTAAAAGTATACCAAAATAAGTTACCGCAGCGCAAAATACTGACTAGTGTATATGATACCAATGAAAAATATACCATAATAAGAAATTGCTACAAGCCTAGAAAGTACACATAGGTATTAGAAACTTTTGGAAATCATTATTGAGCCATTTTGTTCAGAAAAACATTTTTTCATGCGTTTTTCGAAATAAAACTTAAATGATGCTAAGAATGATACCAAATTCTTTAAGAAAAGCGAATTTTCTTCAAGCCAGGAAAATACACCTATACTGCTATTTTGGCAGCACTCACAAGCTTCTTTGGTCGCGCATTTATTGATTATGGAAAATTTTAGTTTTCCTACAACCGAATCTTAAGCGCTGAATCAAAGTACGTACGTTGTAACTACTTGTGGTCAAAATTAACTCGGAGACCACCGGCTAATCGGTCTATTGCCAAATTGTTCGTCCCCACAGTCTGGCTCTGCTACCGCTATGAGATTTGTTCAAAGCTCTTGGCACTTCTTTTGGATCTCATTGTATTGTTGTAATTATAATTAAAATAATAAAAAAAAAAATAATAATAAAGGGTAAAGGCTGAACTACAATAGAAGTATACGTAAGTACATTTACTTACGTAATGCGAACGCGCCCTTTAATTTAACAGGCGTACACAAATTAGCTTTAACTCGTGTGAGGGGAACTTTAGTTGAAGTTTAAATATCCAATTTTCCGTAAGTATAATGTGCTAAGAATCGCTCATTCCGTAAGAACGCGATGTGTCCAAACAATTAAATTATTACTGAATGTTTAAAAGTGCAATGTAAAAATTAAAATGGAATAAAAATGGTACTGCGAATTAATAGAAAGCACATATCTTCAATTACATAAATTTCTTCACTTTTACCACTTTTTAAAATTGAAAACATTAAATATGAAGAAAATAACTTTTACGGAATGTGATATATATTTAGGCTAAAAATATCAATTTTTTGTAAGTAAACTACAGTCTCGTTTAATTGCGTAAAGTTATTTACTTCTATTGTTGTTGAGCCTTAATATAGAAAAACAACTATTTACAATTCTGTAGAAAAATATAAATTTTTGTGGAATGAACTAAAAAATAATAACAATAATAATTAAGAAATAAGTTGCTTTTGATTGAAATAAATAAAAGAGCAAATCTTCTTTAAGAGATTCTCTCTCATCTAAAGAAAGATTTACAAAAAACTACATGCAAAAGAAAGATGTCTTTGGTACAAAATCAATATTTTGTGGGTCGACACATATTTTTTTTTGTAATTTGTAAAAACAGAAACTACACCTTCGAAAATCTCATTTTAAGAACAGTACATCCACTATATGAACCTCATGGTAGCTGGAAAGACTGTAGATTACGTCATAGTAAAAATAGAATAGTGCGCCTTTTTTTATTTTCACAAAAAAATTGACTCTAAGTTTTCGTTTTAAAAATTTTATAAAAAGTAGAAAGTAGAAAGCTTTCACTGCAATAAGTAGTAGAATGTTGTCAAGGTTGTCCCGCCGGCTAGTCTAGCCAACTGCGATTTTTTTAGTTTTGACCACTAGCGCCACCAATATACAAGCGTGGCAAAACTTCTCAGTGACAGCGAACTTTTCGTGACATTACAGATTTGGAGCATGAACACAAAGTATGTGTTGTACACTTAGTGGTTTGAAATTCCAAAGAAAGCCGTTTTTAGCAGCAGTGAATACAGGCAGAAAGCAACGAGTAAATAAGCAATTGTCAAGATAGGCATTGCGACCGTGTTGTGTGGTTCATGCTTGAAAACAAAATAAGCGGAAAATTCAATAGCGCTTGTCGTCTAGGTTGACCACTTTGTGTAGTCAAGGTTGCCACACTGTGATTGTGTGCTTCGAAGACGTCAAAAAAGCGTCCAGCATAACTCCCAATTAGGTCCGCCAATAGAAAACCAGCTAAAGGAAGTTGTCCGTCTAAAAAAGCGCAAAAAAGTGCTCTTCGGACAATGCATGGGAGAAGTGAATTTGAAGTGCGCCAATTTAACGAAGAGCTATTACATTTGCCGCAAATGCGATTCCGAATAATGTGCCGTTCAAGCTTTTCTAAAAAACAGAAACAGGTCATTGTCAATTATTTCGGCACATATTTCGTTGATTGGCCAACCAGGTCAACCTGGCCTGGCCAAACTTGACAGCATTTTACTTATTTTTTTAAATGCCTATATTTTTTTGCTTTTCGCACCCAATCAATCTGCGATGCTCAGCAAAAGGGCTCCTATTTCCTAAAAAAATATGTGCTTGGATTGACCAAATCTTTCCTTAAGCGGAGGTTATGGATAAAAGTTAAAAGCGTGGGCCAAACGTGACGACATTCCACTGTATTTGTATAACTAAGTTTCCTTAAACTGAAAGAAAAAAATTAAGATAAAATAATGCAAAATTAAAACGTTATGAAAGAAATTGTTGAATATCCAAAATAGGCAAAAAAGAAGTATTTTCGATTTGAGCGACCTTTAAGCCTTAATGAATTTCACTGAAATTTTCCATACCTATTTCTAGGTTAGTTTAAAATTACATTAGCTATCAAATTCTAAACGAGCAGTTATGCATTTTAACACCTCCTTTTTTGTGGGCCACCCTAATACGTATATGTGTATTTTATTTATCATCAGCTGTTGTGCATGTGCGCTGGTAATATAATTCCAAAAATCTAATGGAAAATATTGCTGCCTAAGAAATTTGATTAATGACTTTTCAAAACCGTCATTACCAATGAGGCAAAGAATTTTTCATAAAAGCTCTGCCAAAGAAATTCTAGGTGGCAAAATAGATTTATGATCTGCCTATTTATATCACTTGGACTTATATATGTATACCCCCACAAATACCCACAATCTAAACTCTTAGAGATTTTAAAGATAGGATAGAGGAGATAAGTTCACACTTGTACATACTTTGGATAATGGGGACCCTCAGCAGATATTTTGAAGGATAAAAGAGGAAAAAGAAGGTTCTTGTTATACATTAACTTGACATATAAAGGGTCATCATTTTTCATCACAGAATTGTTATACCCTTATGGCTATTGTCATAGTCACAGCAGTCGTTATAATGGCAATCATAAAAGCTATCATAAAAATAATTCACCACTACGAGAAGAGTAGATAATCGAAAAACTCGTGGCAGAACAAGACGCTATGGGCACACGCAATAAAGACATCGGCTGTCCGCTGTTCGTATAAGAAGAAGCTCTCATCTTCGGTAAAGTGGACCAGTTTCAAAGCAAGCACTTTCCTCGAATTGAATACAAACGAGGTAAATAGCAGCAGCAGAGCAGCCTCACTCACCAACTACATACATATGTACATCCATATCTATCGCAGGCTAACACCATATGAGACCTGACCCATTACCATCACAAATTGTAAAAAAGGAAATGGAAAGGCTATATCGGGTTACTACCTAAGGGATAAAAAGCTGACAAAGGAATGGATTGTGGATATGGAGTAGATGATGACAATAAGAGCCCATCACAAATATTATTCCCGTAAGAAGAATGAATAGAAAAAGCGAGTCAGCGTGTCTCTTTAGGAGGTGTTTGGTAACACATGTGACCCTTCAGGGGTACAATCTTTCATAAGGTCCTCAACTGCTCCCTCTGTGCAATTTGCTGGATATCAGCGCAACAAAATGTTTTCTTTTCAGATCTAATTTGGGTCATTATTCATTACTCATCTTGTGTATATACCGGAGACATGTCTCCCCCAAAAATTGATACCGGAAGACACACAGCACACCGCGACTTAAAAATTAATTCATTCGGAGGGTTGTGAATGCAAGGAAATACATATGCCGTTTTATCAGTGGCTAATTTAGTATGTAACAAGACTTACATACATATATAATAGGTCTGGTTATGTTTCTCTGTAGTCTGTACTAATGGAGCACTATTTATCACCACGGCTTCCAAATACAACTATTTTGTAGGCGTGAGGTACAGACGTAGCGTGTATAATAACATTTTTCTCTTCCAAAATGTATCTCATGCCATCAAATTAATTTTCCGTCGTCATCTACCAAATACCGGATCCAATAGAGCCTTATTCGTACCAACCAACAAGTACGGAACGGATGGGTATTTGTATTGGAGATTAAAATGACTCTTTGAGAGTACGGACGAGTGAGTATATTAAGAAGTCGGACAGAGGCAGACGTCTATCAGCCATTCAAATTCAAACAGCGACTGCTAGAAATTCTTATTTAACAGCAACTTTACTGCTAGTCAGAGTCACCCTGAAATATTTTCTATTCTTCCGAAGTGACAAGGCATCCAGAAACTCCCAAAAACATTCCTGAAGGAAATAAAAAAATTGGTGATGCATTTGATTGGATGAAGGAGAAAGTCTAATATAAAGCGACACACTATTTTTCAGTAGGAGATAACTGTTCCTCGCGCAGGTTTTTTTTCCAGCTTCGCTTTTTTATGCTTGCTCTTTTAATAATTTCAGTCAGATATTAAAAAAAGAAAAAAAAATTGCGGTGGCTATGTCAGGTTGATTAATTGCCAACAGTTTTGCAAGGGAACGTGAAGATTTTACGAAATAGTCGCTGTCGCCTGAAATACAAAGTAATGTGCAGAAAATTTATTATTGTCTCCGATTCAAATTTTTTTTTAAGCCTATGGCGCCTGTGCCCTTTGCACTTATGAGTTCTGTTTTAACCATGTGTAAAGTAGAAAGTTTTATTATGGCCTGGCTGAAGAGACTTGTTTGTATCACTGCCAACATTTTGTTGCGCCTTGATCGTGTTTTTGGACTACTTGTGTACACAAATAGCTAAAGTGACAACATAAGTTGGTTTATAGATGTATGAATGAGAAAAAGATAAAAAAGAAAGAGTGAAACCAAAGCAATGTAAGTATAAATCGGACCATTTAGAATCTATGTACAGATAAGCACATAATGATGATAACTATGAGTTTAGGATATCAATAGCACCGTGAATAATCAAGAGCACTCCCGTTTTACTCCATTCACACTATTTGTACTAAGCTACTTATTACTATATAAAAGTTCACACATTCTTCACTATTCGCCAAATGCACGATTTTCATCACGGTTAATACATTAACTGCACACTAATACTATACTATACTGTTATACCCACTTTTAGATTTCGTAAGATATTTTCTGAATTTAGTTCTGTATGATAATTCAAAAAATTGATTCACCTCTTTACTGTCACTCACTGAATGAGATGAGATTTCTTTTCAAATAACGATTATGCGGCTTTCTTCCAAAACGGTCTTTGCACAATTTCATCCCGAATATTTTACGGTTTGTGGTCTAACTTTCAACTGTTTTCTTTTATTTCTACTCATTTCCTAGCAATTTTCCTGCAATGTGAATCGAATACCATCATGCATTTCACATAAGCTTCCTTAAATTAGTTAACTAATTGCGGAGATTTGTAGGAGGTTTTTAATTAAGATAAACATCGGGTTCACTTAACTATTATTATTATAATTGCATGATCGAACAACAATGTACATAGGGCTTAGAATTAGTATAATAAGGATTTAATTCCTCTGTCTCACTGTTGTTTAACTAGCTTATTATAGATGGGATATAGAGTGTAAAGATAACAGAATAGGTAAATAATAATTTTACTGTATTTAATAACCCCGTTCGAAACATATTTACAAACAAAACCGGCTGCATTTGGATTACGGCATTGTTATAGTTCATTAACTCAGTATTCCAAAATTTGATCAATGACTAAAAATCTAAAAAAAAAAAAATCAAAGGAAAGGTATGCAAAGCGATTACAGCATGTATTTACTTATAATAGCGAACATTTAATAACATGATATACCTAATTAGCAATTGAAAAATCAATATAAAATTTCTTTGATTTCGTTTTGGTTAATGAGATAATGCGTGATTTTATGCCTACCTTCATTCACTATTTCGACTATAAATAACTCTGGATCCGATAACACAGATTTCAATATATAGACTACCAGCTGCAGGCTTTTCCCATACAAAATTGTTGAAACCAGCATATGCCACCATCAGAGGGGCAAAACATCCCAAATTAAGTTATGCTGTGTCGCAAATTTACTGTCATGTTTCTGGATATTACATAATTAGGGCTACCATAATTAGCTAAAATGAAGGGACATTTTTAATTTTATTTTAAAAATTAATACAAACTAATTCTGTACTTAGTTCTTAATTAAGTTGTTGCTAAATATTGGGAAAATATTTTAAATACTTACCTATTTACCATTGCAAGTTTAAAACTACGTTTTGTATATAATTACAACTACAATGCTGTAATAAATTTAATATTTTATAAGAAAAGTAAGAATCTATAATAAATCTGTGGTATATAAAAATCTTAAAAGTTTCTTCATGAATTTTAAATTTACGTAATTCCTTTTGAATTTAAGAAATAAATATTGTGAAAAGACTCCATATTCTGTGTAGTTTTCTTGAATCAAAGTATGAACTTAAACAATTTATGTGGTGGGCATACTGTTTTAAAGTCATTAATACTACTATTTAAACTTTCTAAGCTTTAATTCATTCTTTAAAAGAAAGATTTAATGGTTGTATTGCATTTGATCTTCTTTAAGATTTTTTTTTTAATTAATAAAAACCACTTCCGTGTTAAAAATAAATGTTAAAGCACACAATTTTATTCATTTTTATTATCATTTTGAAATATTACCATAAATTACGAATTTATTATATAATTTATTGTAATAAAGATTTTATATGTAATAATTTTTTTTACTTTGTGGCGGCACTAATCGCTCACTATATGAAAGCATATTTTATGCTGGTTTCACTTTTTGCGAGCTGTCATTAGTCTATATACATATAGTGAAGTTTGTGGGTGCATGCTACCGGACTTAATTTTAAGACGTAATATATGGCTTTGAGAATTTATTACAATACAACAGGCACCTTAACACATCGGTCGGTAAAAATTGGAAAATGCCGTTGCAATATAATTAGAACACTATTTAACTATTCGAACGTATTTTCGCCTGTATTACAGACATGGCGCACATGAATCTAATTTCTTGTTACTCTATCAAAACATTTTGACTTCGAAGATTGTTAAGATGAGTTACTACTTAGTTAACAAAACAAATGTGGTTTCCATTAGATGGTGCTCGAGCTGATAATGCAAACCTAGTTTCAAGCAATTATCAATAAAAAATTCCGAAATAAGTTATGCGATACCTTGGCCTAACAAAACGCTTAAGTTCAATCATTTAGGGTTTTATGTGTGGGATCACTCACATGTATACAGATGGACTGCTCATTGCACCAAAAACGTATGGAAGCCAATGTCACCACTTTTATATTTATGTCTCTTTCCTTGTATGGATTATTTTCTATTGAACTGTAACGATTAGTATCAAGAAATTGCTGAGCCGGTATCTTTAAAGCTGGCAACTTGGTAATCAAACCTTTACTACCAAAGCAAATCCCACTGGCATATATACGTAAGTATATATATGTATATATGTATAAATAGATCCCAAAATAATTTAAATATGGTGCCAGAAAATCAGCTTCACATAATAGTTTGCGCCAGTTGGTAGCATTGACAGTGAGACCATTATTCTGAACTAAAATTTGGTGCCATTTGACATATGAAATAGGAGATCAGTCAGTCCATTTATGTACATGTCAGTGATAGAGATTATACCAAATTTCTGTAAGGGAGAATTGCTGCAGAGGTAGTTCAACCAGAATTGCGTGTGAATCTGATGAACGATTCAAGGAGCTGCAGCTTCATTACAGCAGGGGAAGACATTTTTGAACTGTTATGATATTAAAATAACGATTATTAATAATAAAATGTGCACTTAAATCGCAAATAGCATGTGCTCTAATTACATTGCAATGGGATTTTCCATTTCTAAGGTATCTAAAGCAAGTTACTAATTGGATGTACCTATTCTAACTAGACAAAAATTTAGGCATCCTTAGTAGACTTTGAGTGTCTACCTGTACCATTTCCCAAACATCTGATAGCATTGTAATAAATAGTGCAAAACCCACACAGAGTACTGACTATACGTTTGGTCATTCATCTAGTTCAGGTAATTGTAAAAATTGATCTTAGACCAATTCTAGCTTGCTTCCTTATTAAAATTATAGTTACAATTTTCATGAAAATACCATGTACAAGATTTCAGCTCGCTGTATAGTGAAAAACGATATTTTTGTATTGGAAACCGTACGAAGGAGTTATCTGCTTTCTCAAATTTTCGAACTTAAGTCTATTAGTTAGTATACCCTTTAGATTTTATTTAAGGTAAAAAAACGAAAACACCGGTTGAATTCATGGCCAGAGCAAAATACTAATCGAATTTATGTAATAAATAGTTATTCTTAATTGCAACAACTAACTGACCAGGAATAATTGTTATATCAAAATTATAATATTAAATTTCCGACACAAACAATAATTACAATCGTTAACAATTTATCCCCATTAATAACAAAAACAAAAAGCAAGTACATCACCTAGAAATTTAATAAGCAACACAAAAACAATTATTATAATACAATGAAGAGTTCAATGAATTGCATCAAATGCTGACAATTACATTTTTGCTGAAACAACAAAAAAATTGCAGAATGCTTTGTAGAGAATTACGTTGCGTAAGAAATCACTTGACGTGAATGAAATTTATTCATTTTTCTGTTTATTACATGAATTTTCTAGATATACGCACTCCATATAACATCAATGTGTGAAATTTTGAATTAAGTGTAAAGTTAATTGCAACCTTTAGTTTGTTGGCAAGTCTGGAAATACATACCGATTTCATGCCCTTGACTGCGAATTACTTTAAATAATAGACAATATGCTTTTGTTTTTTTTTATTGTTTTTATTTCTTGGTCGTATTTTTTTTTATGTGGACACTTATTCACTCACCAGCTTGTTTATATTCGTTGACAGGGGGAGGGAAGGCATGCTCCTGCATACTATTGGTCCCTGGAAGGTAAGTAGCAGATACAAGTGAGTCAAATTACTCACTGAGAGTATTTCTATTAATTACATCACACACACACACACACACACAGTCTTCTATTCGATATCTCCATATTCGATCAATGAGACCTCAGACCATACAATCGAACACTTAGACGTTAAAACCACCTAGACCTTTAATCAATTGATCACTTAGACCCTGAGACTATTACATCAGTCACAAAGACCCTTAAGTAATTGATCACTTAGACCTTATATTACAACGCACACAACCACACAAACAATCAATCACACAACTATAGTACAACTAGATAAGATTCAACACTATAGTTTGACTATACTACTCTGTTTAGTTATAAATTAATAAATTATTAAACTTGCTCTTGGGCAACATCTATTCTTTCGATCACTGAGATCTTGTTTAGATCACTTAGACCACCATTCACTCACTTAAGCCATAACACTTGCAGCCACACAAAGCCTATAACAAATCATCAGGCTAACTAAAATTTAGACCCAAAATTATAGATTAAACTAATTACATTACTGCTTAATAATATTAAGCTTAACGAAATATGAATCCACTCACAAACTTACAGATTGTATACTATTATTTTTTTAACTGAATATTCGCGCACGAGGGAGGACTATCTGACGACTAAAATACACAGTCTCAGTTTCCTTATTTTTTACCTTGATACCTTTTAGCCTGTTTTGGGAATTATTCCCAAAAACCTGAATTAACAGGGGCAGAGGTAATTTCCTTTACAACTAGCCTCTCTTAATTGGTGCCGACCTATACAGATTCCTTTTCCGTTCTTTCGTTTCAAAGCCACTACAGGTATGGTTAATTGTTTAATATCTGCTAATTAACATTGCACTCTAAAATTACCTTTGTTTTACTCTGTGCCAACTGCAATTACTTTCTCTATATACATCATTTGTTTTATTATTGTCCGTGTTTTATATAAAGTGCTGAAATCAGTTGAAGATCAAGTAGATCAGAGCCACTTCTTCTCCATTAACTCTGGTAGATTTTTTAAATAAAATATTTTATTCGCTCTTTAAATGCCTTTTCGAGCCAATAACCAAACTTTATGCACTCAATAGTGACTATATTCTGCTCCACGAAAGGTAAGTTATCAATGTCACCAGAGAAAAATTTGTTTGTACCATTGTGTATATTTCAAATGGTATTTTCAGATGTACATAACATGTAAAATACGTAAATTTATTTGTAAATAAATTCTAATTTACATCACGCGGACATAAAACATGTTTGCATGAAGTAATTTATCTGACTTTGTAGAAATGCAATAAAACAACTTAATTGAAATGGAGAAATTACAACAGTTTGCTCAGGAAAAATTGATAAAGCGACTACCTCAAATTTCCCTAACCTTAAAGCTCACTTTTCGTGCCGCGGACTATAGCAATTCTTACACGTTTTTCAAGATTTTATTACAACTTTATACGAGATATGGAACATCAGAACGAATTGTTCGTTTTTATTTATGAAGGTTAAGTTTTGCGGATGATAAAGAGAGCCAGACTGATTTTTTTTAAATTTTATTTTTGTTGTTTAGATATTCTTTCAATTCAGCGCCGCCCAAGGAAAAAGGGCAGTCAAACCGCTTTTTAAATTCCCAAATCTTAAATGGGATCTTCCCATTATCAATTGTACAGCGCTCCTACAGGAGTGCTCACTTTTACTCCAATTACATAGAACAAAGCTCTCTTTTGAAAATTTACGACCTTGCTGGAATGTTTCTAAAAGAGCACAAAAACAGATTTTTTCTTCATTTGGTGTATATTCCTATACCGCTAGATGACATCTATGGGGTATACATTACAAGCTGAGCATGTCTTTCCGCTTGTAACGCACAGAAATAATGCTAGTAGAGAACAAGTAAAAAAGCTAGAATCGGTCTAAGACCAATTCTTAGGATACCCTAGATGAATGCCCGTATTAAATTTCGTATGGTCACCGATCTAGAACAGTTTGTCGCACAGAAAAAATGGTAATAACCAATTTTATAGGATTTCGTATTCTGCAGAAGTTCTTAGTACAATGAAAATGTCTTGGACTGATCGTTTTTAAAGTATACGTAAAAAACCTAAATTTTTATATGGCAACACCAAGAAGGAGTTGCCCGATTTAGTCCATTTTTGACACTTTATTTGCTAATGTAGTAAAAACATCATGTGCGAAATTTCAGCTCTCTACGTCGATGCGTTCTCAGGCAGTGTCCAAATATATAGCGTTCTCGAGTTATCGTGCGCACAGATGGACAGACGGACGGACGGACGGACGGACGGACGGACAGACGGACGGACGGACGGACGGACGGACGGACAGACGGACGGACGGACGGACGGACGGACGGACGGACGGACGGACGGACGGACAGACGGACGGACGGACGGACGGACGGACGGACGGACAGACGGACGGACGGACGGACAGACGGACATGCAAAAATCGAAATAACTTTTAATATTATGAATGGGTGTCCAATCCATTTTGCTCTACCATCATTATTTCGAGGTGTTACAAACGGAATGACAAACTTAGTATACCCCTATGATTTCATCTAGGGTATAAAAATGGGTTGGATAACCACGCAATGTCAGCCTGTCTGTCAGTCCATCTATCGGTTCGTCTTTACGATAAGGTCCATGCAAAATATTTTTATATGAAACTAAGTTAGCTAATTCACATCAACCAGCACCGGCAGATACCGGCCCGGCAGGTACCGGAAACTTCATTGACGGTCGCTATCGGTGGTTAGAAACCAGACCGGCATTTGTCGGCTGCCGGTCTAGTTGCGAAGATAATATGGGATCACTTTCCTATAGTTTCCTCTCGATACCTGCCTTAATTGAAAGTTTCCTTTCCATTTTAGGTTGTTATATGTGCACGGAACATGCCCGTGCTGGTCGATTCCTATTTGTCTCGGTTCGTGTTGTGCCAGAGAGTGTGCATACACCTTTAGACTACGGCCACAGACACAAGCGGGCGATTTTTAGAAATCGACACAGTTCCGATGACTAAATCGCATTCGAAAATTAATCGCTCGCGCGTCAATCGCGCATTGTTTCATAGCGTCCGTTCCATTACATTCCGTTTCGGTCCGTTTCGACTCAACTGTGAAGTAATCACAACGCCCCGGGCTGTCACGTTATTTGACTGTTATCTTCACTTTGTTTTTAAAGAAGTTTGTGAAATGGTATCAGCAAAATCGTTAATTTATTTGCCTTACTTCAATTTGTAAATTGAACATAAAATGTTTTAGGGTGTCCTAAGGAGGAGGCGGCGGGTAAAACCACAAAAAATGGAAAGGGATATTTCTGGGTATTTTGTAGCAACATACCAAAGGATGAAGAAAACAAAAGCCACAATTTACAAAAGTCTCAATTCGGCCCACAAAGATTTCGAATGCAGACTGGCGTTATCGTATTACAAAGTTTTATCCCAAGGTGTGAGCACTAATTTTTATCACCGAGCTTTAAAATTGGCAATTGCATCTGTAATACCCATTTTGTCCATTTTATATATAATATTTATGTATATACTCACTTTTAAATTATAAGTTAAGTTATTTAATTTAAATTCAATCAAGTAGCACCTCAGTCAGCAATTCTAAACAAACAAATTCCGAATTTAGGAGGTTATGTCATCCGTCGAAATTGAAATTTGCTCAACTTCTCCGTCCCGTTCCGATACGTTTCTTACAATATGAGCAATTACATAGCATTGGGTAAGTTCAAATTTGACAACTTTACGTGACGGAATGGAACGGGCGCTATGTAATCAGCACTTTACTCGTGAACGCATTTACTTAGAGAGCTGAAATTTCGCGCACGGCCTTTCTACAAAAATTGGAATTTTAAATGGAGCGAGTCAAGTAACTCCTTGATAGAATTGCCATACAAGAAAATCATTCTCACTACATTTATGCGTGATAAAGTGTCAACTTAGACACAGCGTTTGCATATAAAAGATAATTACAATTCAAACAAGTAAAAAAGCTAGAATTTATACCTATGATACTGTAGAAGAGTGCCCGTATGTAATTTCGTATGGTCACCCATTTGTGTAAGTTTGGTTTTCCGTATATATTTCTAATACGGTTTGTCGGGCAGTAAAAATGGTTATATACAAAGGATTTCATATTCTGAAGAACTTCTCAGTACAATAAAAACGTCTAGGACTGATTGTTTTCACAGTATACATATGTATATGTAAAAAACTTAAATTTTTATATGGCAACACCAAGATGGATTTAGCGTATTTTTGAAATTTTATTTACTATTTTTATAAGAACACCGATATATATGCGTTCTCAGGCAGTTTTCAAATATGTATATAGTGAAAAGCGTTTGGTATCCCTACGGAGGAGTTACCCGATTTGTACCATTTTTGAACTTAAATTTAACCTTACTTTTTTTAAGCCAGTGTGCAAAATTTCACCTCTTTAAGTATCCGCGTTCTTGAGTTATTGTGATACCAGATGGACCGACAGACAGACGGACAAAAGCTGCAGCTCTATATTTATTTAATACCGCATTTGCTTTTAACTTTACATTGGGATACGATATTTTATTAACTGAAAGCAACTCCGATAACTTGAATCAATGCGTTTTATTTTGACTGACCAATTATGGTGTTCACTTTTATCTCCTTGAAGAGAGGAAAAATTAAAATTTTTATGAATATATCTATGGTCTATTCCGAGGGCACATGCAACAAATTTTCTACTGGATTTCTATTCTAGTAATAAAAACGCATCAACCTGGCAATAATACATAATAGTACATATGGATGCGTTAATAACAAGCGTAACATATCAGGAAAAAGTTTGAAACATTTTGCTTTAAAGGTCAAGATAAAAATTTCTCTACAGAACTTTCTTAGAATCTTTCCTAAGAAGTTCTTATGCTCTTCCTTTTCGTTTAATGTTATAAGCAAATATAATTCTTTGCTCAGCACATTTCAAGTTTAAATTCTGCAATGAAGAAAGAGTTCAGTTGCTTGGAGGAATATGCTCGTCCGTACTGTGTACACTTGCTTTCTGGTTTTATTGTAATTTGTGGCATGCTTTGTGAAAATAGCGGTATGAATGGAAAATATGAAAAACCATTGAGTAGGTACTTTGTAGTATTATCCTTTTTTTTTACATATTTGTGGTTAAGCTTTCTCACTCCTGAATTCCACATTCATTTATATTCGCTTACTATATTTGCTACGTCTTTTAAACAAACACTCTCCTGACTCCTTCCCCTAATTCTGACTCCTTAAATTCTCTTGCTGTTGTTGATGTTAAATGTGCTTCTTCTGATCGTCTCTACTCTCTAAAGCAATTAGATTTTGTTTCGTTTGATGTTACTTTTTTGTGCTATAGAGTTTCAATTAATTGGTTTCGAATGGAAGAAAAGTTGATAAAAGAAGTGCCGTATCGATGAAAATTCGAAATGCTATCAGATTTTGATTAAAAATATCTTACAGCTCTCATTTTGTTTTTAAGGTTAAAAATTCTTCTTTTTATTAAAATTTGCTTATATTATAATTATTTTGAATTTTGCTCATATGGATTCTATCACTCCATTTTTAATGTAAATCTCATATAGTGTGACCAGGAAATAAGCTAAAGAACATCATCATACAGTTGCACAGGAAAAATAATATGAAAATCACGTTGATTATTATGTGTCAAAAGTTTGTCGATTTTTCAGAAATTTCACAAAAATTAGGGAAAAAAATATGTGAACTAAAAAAGTATTTTGATTGTCGTCTTTCATGCAGAATCGCAGTTACCTTTATGGAATCACGCATGTTGATCGCACTGACAATTGGTGCAGTATAGAGTAACGTATATGAAATTTTCATGACTTCTCGACTTAATGTTTACAGTCCCTAACAAAAGTACTGCGAAACTGTTTGTAAGAAATTTAGGAAACCATTAAAACACTGCACTGATCGCACTGAATGTACAACCTGCTTTTTTTAACACGTAAAGTACCCTACGAGGTGTTATTATAAGACTTAACTCTATAAAGGACATCTTGATGAAGATTTCCAATTCACATGTAATTTCGAAATATTGAAAGCTGAAATTATGTGTCACTAGTAGCAAGGAAGAAAGTGAAGTTATCTGTAGATATAATATGTGATTTGACTTAAGGACAAACGAGAGCGACATGACACTGTCGCTGTAAATTTGTTGCTGTCAATGATTCTAAAATGGTAGTCTCATAATACATAAAACACAATGAAGACGACGGAACAAGTTGCAAACAAAAAGTTGGTAAAACCTCTAAATTTGTTGTCGCGACACATAATTGACATTTCAGTCTGACAATTCGTGTGATCTGGAATTTTGTTATTCTTGTGAAGCATTGGAAATTAAAATTTAGTATTGAAGAAATTAAGTTAAAAACTTTAAAAAAATAAATATATTGAATTAGTTTTAGAAATATTATTATATTATATTATCGCTTCGCGTCAATTGTGTTTTAAATGCGAAATTGTCAATAAGACAACTAAACTACATCGCTTTGGAAATGAAAGACTCAAGTTTAAAAATATGGCTTCAGTTCAAGGGAACTTCAAAGATATCACGTGTAAATACTGAATCACAGCCATGGATAGGAATTGGTTAGCCATTGGTAGGTATTATCCATTTTCTGCAAATTGTGATGTTAACATTTGCATAAGGTCAATCAAACTCTTATAAGGAAGACATACATAGTACCTTTGTATTGTATTGTTTTAGTTTGTTTTATAATAAAGACATATATAGATACATAAACAGCCAGCTTTAGTAATAGTAACTAACTAGTAGATCAATTTGTTTAGTGTAGAATATTTAGTATTTTGTTATTTAATAATATTAGTGTATAAGATAACTGGGTAGAGAGGTCTACTCAATAATTAAATTTTTCCAAGAAGTAAAGGGTGTTCAAAATAGAGGTATCATTTTAATTTTAATAAAAAAAGACTTTTTTTGAAATATTAAATATATTTCAATTTTAATTTATTACAAATAGGTTCCGGTTAATAATGAAAAATTATGTCGGTCAAGTAGCTCCCCCCCCCCCCCTACTGGCTCGGCAGGCTCCAAATCTTTTACCAAAATTCTGAATCACGTTGTTCAATAAACTGTTGTCAATGGTTGAAATCTGCTCGATTAATGTTGTTTTTAAGCTCTTGAATTATTGTGGGATTATTGCTATACACTTTCGATTTCAAAAAACGCAAAAAAAAATCCATCCGTGTCAAATCGCACGATCTTGGTGGCCAATTCACTCCTCCTCTACGAGAAATAATGCGATCTTCGAACTTTTCCTTCAAAAGTGTTATGGTCGTAGCGTATTGTACATAGCAATATGCTACACGTACTGTAGCGTGTATGTCGGCTGCTGTCCATAGCGGAAAGCGAACGCACCTTGACTGGGAGTAGTGCTTTACTCAAGCTCAAGTGACATGTCGTTGAAGACAAGTAAGAAGAAGACAATCGTTTTGTCTTGTCAAAAACGTGAAAGTGAAAGGACGTGAAAAGTGAAGACAGCCAGATCGTAAAATTTCAACGGCATCGGTGGAAATCCATCCCACATGAGAAAATTTTTCGTACACTTCCAGCGACATGTTCCAAAATATCCCGACAGCAAAACCCTGTTGAACTCATGGATGCCTGTTTTATGACGATTCAAGTATAAGTATCTACCGCTCGAAGAGTTGGCAGTGCGAACTGGATTGCTTGTTCAAGATTCGTCCATGATTCTACACCATTTAGTACAGTATATTCACCAGCAACAGCTGCAACAAATAAAACTGGGAGCAAAATCAGCATTTAAAATAGTACTCGGACATAGCATGTAGATAAAGCAAAAGAATCTCTACCTGGAGAATCAAATAATCTCTTCTACCAAGAATCTCTAGAACAAGCACCCAAAAATGTTAGGAAGTAAACGCCGAAATAGTAATGGAACTCCAGAACATCTCGTTACAGAAGGGTAAATTGTAGCGGTAATACAGCTAAGTACCATTAGCAAGTAATTTAATAATAAAACCAAATATTAAATGTGCAGCAAAGATCATTTTAAATAAATATAGCTTAAGAGTTTTTTTTTGGTAAATCATAGCAAATATACAGATAGCATTTTAGGGAGTTCCAATTATCACTCTGCGTACACAGGCTGCACCTGTTATTATAAAGATAAATATACATACATGCATTCATTGTCTCAAAATCGAGAAAATAATGAAAAGCTTTAAAGATTTTTCTTCATTTATATCGGCCTATTAGGTATTATCTTGAATCATTGAATACAGTAATGCTCACATGAAATACGTTCATACGTTCTTGTTAAAATTAGATACCTACCTCAAGGTTATGTCATCTTTACAATCAATTAAAACTAACTAAATTTTAATATTTAAGAGTGATTCTACACACAAAGCAAGATAAGGTTGGGGATTTGTGCGCACAAGTTACTTCTTCTTTACTTACTTCGAATCTTTTAATTACTTCGAATCTTTTAACAGCTAACAATATATTCTCATTCATTTTCCGTCTCGCATCGTACGTATATGTTAGATTATCACCTCATAATGCGGCATATTTTTGAGACTATGAAACTGGCATACACATTTATATAAAGGAATTTTAATATTTAATTTCTCTCGTTTAGTTAAGGGTAGATAAGAAGAAAAAATGCATTATCATTCAAACATTTATGTACATACATTTTGAAACATTTCTTACGATAAGTTAGTCTGAAACTAAAAGCCGAAATTTATGGATTATGGCTGCAGGGCAAGATCGAGATATTTTTATATGGAATTATTTTCTTTAAATGATATTTATCTTTACTCTATTATTACCCTAGGAAGTTCATTAATCTTAGCTCTATTTGTTTTAATGTGAAAAGCAAAATTAAACATATGCTACTAGTCTTGCCATGAACGTTGCGGCGATTTAACATTAAACTAATTATAGGAAGCAATAGCATTTTTGTAAGAAGGAAACACTTGCGATTATAACGTAAACATGATTGGCTGAGTTTTTACTTTTCCTTCACATCCCGGAGCCCTCTGTCGCAATGAGATCGGGGTCGTCTAGGCTTGCCTAGTCTCTTTCTTTCTACAGGTCAACAAAGGGACTTTGGACGATTGTGCCACCCAAAGTCGATGGGAGGATGGGGCTTGGCAGGAAGGCATGCCATCTGCGCCTTCAATGGAGCATAGGTAAGTGACGTAAGGGTCCCTTCAGGACCGAGTGTGTGCTGGCTCGTTCAAGTAGGCATGAAGATTTTTTTGATTATGGGTGGTGACAGCGGCAGGTATTTTCGGGAACCTCCCCACACTCTCCGCCACCCTTAGCCGAGGTGCTAGCATGCCGCCCTGTGCTATCGCTGTCATCGAGTGATCTGTCAGCTTAGGCTGGCAGTTTGGACTTCACGTCCTGACCAATCACTCTCAACATACTTCCATAACAAAAGATCCATTGTTTCTCTTGCTGTGTGGCAAGTGGCACCGTCCTGTTGAAACCATATATTCTCTACGTACAAATCATCAATTTCCCGCCACAAAAAGCTTCAGTTCATCTCCCTGTAGCGATTTCCATTGATCGTAATCGCATTTTCATTTGCGTTTTCAAAAAAATATGGTCCGATGATTCCTTCTGACCACAAACCACACCAAACCATAACTTTTTGTGGATGTAATGGTTGATCTAAGATAATCCTTGGATTCTCTTCACCCCAAATGCGGCAATTCTGTTTATTGACGTAGCCATTGAGCTGAAAATGAGATTCGTCGGTGAAGATTATTTTGTTAAAAAAAATTCTCATTTTCTTCTTGTTTTTCGATTGCCCAAGAAACGAATTGCCGACGTAATGCATGGTCAGTTGGTTTTAATTCTTGTGTCAGCTGGATCTTATAAGCATTTAAATAGAGATCACGATGCAAAATGTTGAATAATGTGGATGGTTTGATGTTTAATTGCTGCGAACGATGACGAATGGAAGTGTTTGGATCTTCTTCAACACTTCTGGTCACAGCTGCTACATTCTCGGTTGAACGGTCACTACGTTAATAAATGTTGCTTCTGTTATCATGAACAGATCCAGTTTCTAGAAATTTATCAACCATCAGCTTGATCATTGATCCTTGAGCATTTTCTCTACCAAATTTTGTTCGAAGTTTTCTAATTACACCTTGAAAACTTTTACCATTTTCAAAAAATGTTTTAATAACAAAAACACGTTGTTCCTTCGTGTAACGTTCCATATTAACTAACCGGAATGTATTAAGAATATACCTGAAGAAATATCGTATAAAAATTCCTGGGAGAAAAAAATGACGGCAAAATCAAAATGATACCTCAATTTTGAACACCCGTTTGTAGAGAACCAGAAAATCATTTTACAAATTTGCGAATACATTACTTTCGTTCTGGTGACATGAACTATCCAATATCCATCTTGATAGAGTTAATTGTATTTTAACAAGACTTCTTTATTGCAATGTTGGTGTTTTTCAGGTTGGAAAAATAAAAAAAAAAATATCTCAAAATCTGTACAGCGACAATACTAATTGGTAACTAGCTTTCATTTCTGAAATAGAAAAAACACACATACTTTAATATCCAATAGAATACAAATAATTACATAAATCATTGCCTTCTTTTGTACTAAACTGCGCCTCCCCAGGGAGGTGCTCCTCCCAGTTTGTCTGTATTAAACAATGTACATACCTAGTACATTATTTTATTAGCCTTTGTATAGGTGGCTCTCCCTCATAGGTTATAGCTCTTTTCCGTAAATCGATACCATCTTGGTGCATCTCCCTGTAGTATTTAACTCCAAATTATTAATTTTTCAACTTTCGATTACTTTTCTATCCGAAACGCGTTAATTTTAAAGAGATTTAAAGAGTTTTAGGTAGGCCTAATTGAATTAAGATATTATTAGGTCCATTATTCATAATCCTCGTTTACAAATGTTAGCTAAAAAATCCCAGCCGATTGCTTTTATCAGTTTAATAATTCTCTCTAATTAAAAACTAGCAAGCAAGGACAAAAAAAGTATGTCGTAGTTTCTATCACCTTCCCGCGTCGTCTATATTCTAGTATTTCAGTCAGTCCCAATCTATGTACTTGTCTGCTAAAAGTATATTACACGTAAGACATTATATTTGGTATTATTATAAAAAAGTTGAAAAACTAAATTGCAAGAATTTAGGAAAACTTATTCCTGGTACATATAGTCACTCACCTGAGTGACTATTTTCCCGTCGGCTGACTTTTGAGTACTTCACAACCAGTAAAGCCTTCATTGGTTTTCACGAAATAAACTTCTGGAAAACTTAAAATAGCAAAAACTCTTGAGGATGTTGATGTCAGCAACAGCAGTAAGAGAAGTAATCGGAGTCATGATGCTGGTGAACAGTTTCCTAAAACTTCCTTATGTTTCTTAAGCTCTGTACCTATGCAACACAATCTGTGACAATTTATGACTGAAATATACCCAGAAGTGAGCTGGTCGCAAAGGGCCGAAAAGAATGCATCGGGAAAGTTCTCCAAGCACTTT
This sequence comes from Dioctria rufipes, assembly GCA_963924295.1. Classification (NCBI taxonomy): domain Eukaryota; kingdom Metazoa; phylum Arthropoda; class Insecta; order Diptera; family Asilidae; genus Dioctria; species Dioctria rufipes. The sequence goes on from OZ002743.1 coordinate 128,107,221, forward strand.
TTCATCATTAAATAATTTCTCTAGTATAATTACCTTCCTCAATCGGTAAATTTTCCATCATTAAATATTTATGGGAACATTTTTTTTTTTCAAAAAGTGGAAGCCAGGCCATTTACAAGAGGTAAGGTAGTGCCACCTTAATAGTACAGAGAGAGGGTTTTCTGTCGAATAGTCAAACTTTGACTTCTGAGTCCTTCGATAGTATGCAGCCAGTTGATTGCTTGTGCAGTTGTATTGTGCTATGCTACATTTCAAATATGCATACCTACCTATACAGGGTCAAACACACATTGTATAAACAGCTTGAAGCAAAACTCTCTACAGTATGTCTGCATCGTGTTAACAAAATCCTCCAGGGCAATGGCTAGGTATAGTTTTACTATGCTAGTACAGGAAGTGTACATGAGTAGAACATGAACGTATAAGCAATTGGAAAGCACAAAACAATTCTGAAAACTTCATCGAAAGGAAAGTTTTATAACGAAATGAATTTGGTTTGGATCCTCATCCTATACTTCACCCACCAGAAAATGCTGTAAACCGTATAAGCTTTTGATGCGGCTGAATCCTTTCTTTTAGGCAAAAAGGATATTGTGTCGACTTTCACGGAAGTTAATTGTCTGAAAACTGACGCTATGAAACAAGTACATATGGTGAATTAGAAAAGAATAAGAATTCATGAACAGTGATGCGAATTGGAATAATTTAACGAAATACTTCAAAGTATTTGTATTGATTCTGTGGAAGGATAGCTTTAAGCAAACAGAATAAAATTATAATAGCGGGCGTTGCGTACCCAAGAATAGTACGAATTTCGATTTGAAGTTAAGAAAATTGACGGTTTCTTAAAAACGTATGGACATCGTGATACATAGACTAAGTAGCCTTAGTAAGTCCACTTGACTTTTGTATGAAACAACAAATCAAGTTCTCAAACACCAAGAGACAAAGTAGGTCTTACTATGTTTTAAGCAACCATATTAGAACTGTAACTATTGATAGGCATTGTCTCAACGGTTTTCAAGATAATTTGACCTCAAGTGTTTTGGGTAGAACCTCAGTTTTTTTTTTTATTTTCGGAACATGAAATTGTGGGATGATCTTTAACTTCATATTTAACTTCATAGAATATGAAACAAATTTCTCATATAAAATATAAACATACCAAAATAATACCAATAATATACCAAAAGCGCTGTCGGCAGTTCATATATTTTACTTACGGAAATTGTTCAAGCAATCAACGGATATCTATGTGTAGCTACCCCACCATACAAAATTACAACATCCGGCATGTTTTAAAAGAACTGTTGCTATGCGTACCTGGCCAACTACAACCTTAGAGGGTATGCTGGACCTACTCCCTTTACATTTGCATGTTAGGAAGGAGGCCATTTTTAGTGCATTTACACTTCAAAGTGCATAACTCTGGAGCACAAACAAGTTGGTTGGCCACCTGAAAGTCCTCCCAAGAATTCCTTGAGGACTCTATGGACAACCCAATTTCAGACTTTAGGCCGAAACGCCATAACTTTGAAACACCATTTAAGGTGATCTTAGGGGACCATCAACAGTGGCACAATGGAGACCTACCCTTTGGAAAAGGATCTCTTAAATGGTACAAAGTTGGGTCCAAATGGAAGGTAGAGAAGGCGTGGGCATGTACGGGTCAAAGTGCCAGCTCGCAAAGGCAGTGGGCGGCTCATCAACCATTTCAAGGCAGAGCTAAAATTTACATAATATCAGACAGCCAAGAACAACTTAAAATGTTAAACTCGCTTTGGGACTGTCTTATTGTGTTGAGCCAACTGCCCAAAGCACACAAAATGATGCTGATTTGGGTTGCCAGGACATAAAGGCATTAAGGACAACGAGATTGCGGACCGCATTCTAGAGAAAGGAGGCAGATCTCCATTTATTGTGCCTCAGCCCGTTTTTGGACACTCAAACTCACCCGTCGGCTCAAATCAGGCTTTGGGAGAATAGAATCAAAAAGGCACACTGTGAAAATATCCCGGGGCTGAGACAAGCAAAGAAGTCTGTAAAGTATTCGCAATAGAGGAGAAAAGCATTCCTCACACTTAGCAGATAGGAGTTAGGGCTCATAACGGTCTTATGTACTGGGCACTGCCAGTTGAACAACAAAGATTGGTAAGGTCTATTATGAGACCCGTCGCTTCTCTATGGAAGATGATGAAATCGCTGAACATGTTAGTGTGAAGTTCTATCCCGCATAAGGCTAAGACATCTAGGAAGGCATTTCCACTGCCATAAGAGTCAAAAGATGGACCCCAAGAACGTCATAAGACCTTAAGTTCGAATGGCCGCCCTAAGTCATTAAGGGGTAATGTCGTAAAAGATCTTTAGGTCGCGGTAACTAGATGGAAGGCAGGAAGTCTGCATGTATACCCCTACAAATAATAAACAAATATATAATAAATACTCCACCATACAGTATACCAATGAAAATGTAGCCATGGCGAGTTTTTCGTCACGAAACAACCAAAAAATCTTCCTTTGATCAAACTTTCAATCGAAAAAGTGGTGATTGATAGGCAGTTACTTTGAAGTCCAATCATCCACCTTTTTCTTTTATAATAGGCACAGACTAGCCAGATTACTGTGGAGGAATATTGTCTTGCTCTAAAAGAAAAAGAGAGATAACTACATACAATAATTTCCGTTTATTACAGAATTTATTCCCTTTGGAAACCACTGATCTCCAGCATTTCCTACGGGCAGCCCAGTTCAGTGACTAATATTACACTTTTTATCTTTTTTGAGTAAAATCATAATTTAAAAGTATTTTATAATTTCAGGTTAAACATTTGAATTTGGGCTTATTTTTTACTCTATTCTGAAGTAATAGTTAAGTTAGCATATAAGCTTAGCCCTAAGTATTAGCACTTTCTTGAATAAAAATGCTTTCAAAATTTTCAAAACAACTACGTTCTCTTGCTATCTCGAATCCGGCATCGCCCCTTATCTTATTAAGTCCTCGTAGACTTAATGGCGAGAATAAAAAGAGCAAAATTATGACCAATTTAACTGGTTTGTTGTGATGAATATATTACACAATGTTTTCCAAAATACGGAATCTTATTTTGAGATTTTTACATCGAAGACACACCGATTTTTATTTCAATAACAAAAATATTGCATTATGATCTTTCGATTCACTGAAGTACTTCAACTGTTTGTATTGATTGTGGCTAATCTGAAGAAAAGGGTGAACTCAAGACGTAGCGAAACTAATTTTAAATGATTCCGTTTCATATTACATTTCCACCTCATCAGAAGTTTCTTGATCAAAGTCTAGAGTCATATAGTCATCATCGATAATTTATCTGGAACATTTTTGCACCAGCTAAAAGGTAGCACTCATTTCAAACTAGGAAATATAGCTTTAACATACATATAATAGGCGTTTCTGCGTTGATTTGAAATTCTCTCGTAGAACAGTTAAAGTTCGTGTCGACATATTTATTAACACCAGAAGTACTCATCCGAATTCCGTAGAATACAAAAGTGTTCAAAATGCAACAGAAAACATGAAAAACATTAATAACTAATTTTCGATAATTTTTTGTATGACTCCAATATTTTCCATATTCGATCATTGACAGTTTTTATAAAATGGCTTTATCTTTAAATAAAAATTTGCAAATACAACAAATTTGTGAAAAGCTGTTCTCAAAAAAGATGTTTTTTTGTTCCAAATGATTTTGATTCAATATAAACTAAAAAATTTATTTCACAAATTTTTCCTTCTGAAAAAGCTAAAACCAATTAGAGCCTGATTTCGACGAACATCTAAGAGTTTTTTTCTATTTCGTTTCAGTTGCACTTTTTTTTTTGTTTTTTTTTTTTTTTAATAAATATTTGTTTTGACGTTTACTACTGCATTCAAATTCAACAGGTAAAGTTAAATATCAGAAATATATCTATGCCAGCGGCAGGAAAGATATTATTAAATAATCTTCATAATACATAAAAGTTCTAATAATAAAGAGTTCAATTTATCATATTCTCTAAAAAGCGGTAATGAGTTTTTATTCTTTCGAGACTCGTGCAATATACGAGTTTACAGGCAATTTTCAACCAGCTGCATATGGCCAGAGAAAATTAAATGACAAGTACCGAGGTAGTACTGTCAGTTGCTGGCCTAAATCCGAAGATTAAAATTTCATAAAGAAATTTTGAGAATGAATGTACTATGTGCTTCGATCAGCCGAAACTGGGCGATCTCATCAGGACAGAAATTAAACCTGGAACTGCCTCCTGTCTACACTACAGTGAACTCAGATGCCCAAACGTTGAAGTTGGACATAGATTTGTTTTCTTGATGATTATTTTGAGATTATCTCCGATCTATGTCCAGTTGAGAAATTAAATTAAAAGTGTGGTTTTTAGGACGTCTTTTATTACAAATATATATATATTCCCAACGTTTCGACTCACGGGTTTTACATTAGGAGTATACATATTTAAAAAAAAAGACGTCGTAAAAAATCACTCTGTTATTTTAATTTCTCAGCTGGACATAGATCGAAGATAATCCCAAAATAATCAGCAAGAAAATTTTGATATGATCATTTTAAAGAAAATGGGGTTTTTTCACAAAGAAAATGATTTTTGGGCACCTCATTTCTAACTAGTAAATACAAAGCGGTAGTAAGTTGTTTAATATTTCTATTTTCTCTTCTACCTCTGACAGAGAAACCTTAACTTCCCACTTCAATAATCGCACCTTAGTGCTTTCAATCAGCTTCATTTCCCAACATCGTATAATTCTTGATTTTATAGTAATTTCAAATCAATTTGGATGAGAATAATTGAAAAACAAATTTGAAAATTAATTTTACTCAATATTTTTTAATTACAAGAAAAATACTATAATATAATATATGTATCGTACAAAATAATATTAAATCGAACAGAGCGTTATTTAGGTAAACATAAGTTTTGTTTCACAAGAGAACAAAATATGAAAAGGAATAAAAACAAATGCCCACTAGAGATTTTGCTTCTGAACAATATTTATTCTTAAGAACAAGCAGTTTCGAGACCGAATCAGACCGAAATTGAGCCCCTGGAAAATAATAAAATTCTCATGGACCATTAATCATTTGCCAATTTATCTCTAAATATAAACATGTATTGTGCATCGCGCGTATAAAGCAAAATTGTGAACGTGAATTGGTGAGCATACAAATATTAAAAATAGAATAAATCGATTTTCATTAAATCCGCATTTCAATTTCTTATATATTTGAAATATTTTCTCGGCAGTTATTTTCGATAAAACCCATTTCTCAATAAACTTAAAAATTTAAATTGTGTATTTTTAATAAAAACCATTATCCTGCTTCAGATTCAGATCATGGAACACGTGTTCATTCTCGGCGGATGCTATCATCATCATACTTTCAGACATGAGAGACCTAATTGACCACTGTAATAAATCTGTAATGAACTCTTGATAATGCCTATAGTTTTGATAATATTTGATTTATTGCATTTGAAAATATTGCTTGAGTAAACCAATAACGAGAAATAATAACCGGCCAAGTGAGAGTCGGACTCGTGCACGTAGGGTTTCGTACCATCGTACAAAATTTAACACTATGTAGGTACTTTTTATTTATTTTTATTATTTGTTGTTATATCGCCAATAGAAATACACACTCTGCGAAAATTTCAGCTGTCTACCTATTACGGTTCAAGAGATACAACGTAGTAACTGACGGACAGCGAAGTCTTAGTAATAGGATTCCCGTTGTTACCCTTTGGGTACGGAACCCTACAAATGGGTTAAAACGTTCGACTTAAGTTTTCAAAGGAGCTCAAAATCTCAATATTTTCTTGGAAACGATAATTAGTTTGAACGTTCGGGTAGTATTCAATATAATAAATATGGGACAATAGACGGTCTTTGGTTCGGAAAGGGCCTTGAGTCATTTGAGTCCTCATCATCGATGTTCATCCTAAGGCTTTCCGGATATAGCAATCTTGTAAATCACTTTAATAATCTCATAAATGGTTGAAAACATAGGAAAGAGTTTTGTTGTTGTCAATAATCAATTTTATCTTGGTTCAATATATCGAAATCTCATACCAACTTATACCAAAGTATCCGTCGCTGTAAGGCTTTCATAAATGACGTTTTCACAAGAAGCGTTTTAAATCATACAGCTGATATGTACTGTTATGCAGTTACATTCCTGACCGCAGATACAAAGTAATAAAAGAACACCAAACAGAAACTGTACTTTTAGTGTTACAATCTGATCAAATATTTTATTCAGAAAATAAATGCATATTATGCATGCTTCACATATACATATGTGTATTTATGTTCGAAATGTTTTAAAGATCTGTTAAAACCTCCAGAGGAAAGGATACGTTACACTGGGGTAATACCGACATCAATGAATTAGGTGAGTCGTTGTTCGATTTCGTTATGGAGTCCAATTTAATTATCTGTAATTCAAGTAACACTCCCATATTTATCACGGTAAATATGAAGGAGGTATTAGATATAACATTCATCAGTCCAACAAACGATCTGAATACGGTTAATTGGAGAGTCTCCAGTAAGAGATCCGTCTCGGACCACTGCTCGATTATCTATGAATTAAGCTACTCACCCGAACCTTCTAATCCATTCAGGAATTACGCTAAACCAGATGCAATAAATTAAGTAATATCGTATTGGGCAAATTAAATGTTTCCCTTATACGTCATCAATAGATAACGCGGTCAAGAATATTAATGACGCGTTTAATACCACCTTTGTTGAAGCTTACTCACTACGTAAACCTTGTACGAAATCTTAGCCACCCTGCTGGAATATGGACGTAAATATCCTCAGAGTGAACGTACGGAAGCTATTCAATAAATCAGAGGCGAGCAGATGTTAAGAAGACTGGGCCCAATAAAAGACAGATCTCAGAAACTGCAAACGCTGCTTCAAAAGCGCTAAATTGTCTTCATGGAAGAACTAATGTGCGCCTATAGAAAGCACAATTGAGACCGATGAACTTAAGAAGGTCTTATCCAAGGACCCTAGTGTTCCCTCCTTCCTGAAAAAGGGAGGGCAGCACCCCTGACGGGACTGGCGAAGAAACTACCCATTTTCCTGGGAACTTTGAAGGCATCTACACTAACAGAAATAACTAGTATGCAGATACTACAAACTTAGGTGCTATATGGGACATAGTAACCATGGAGAAGATGGAGTGGGCATTGGGCAATTCAATTTATTGCTCCCTATAAATCACCAAAAATCGATAGCATCATTTTATCATGCTGCAAAAAATTGTAATTCCGCAGCTAATGGTGATCTATTGAAGCTGCCTATTCCACTCCTATGTCTTCCTGCATCAAGAACGAAACTAAAGTAATCTTTATTCTCAAGGTGAGCCGAAGCAGGTACATGACTGTTTAGGAAGAAATACATCCAGGCCTCGAGGCTTCCTCGAGGCGTTCTCAAAATTTCCAACATAGGTCTTTAGATGAGGCGACACAAAGGTAATCCTAGCAGCTAGGCTCAAGGCCTAGCCGTAAGGCGCGCTTTGCTCAATGTTGAAATTTTTTTTTCTCAAGCCTACAGTAACAGATTTTTTTTTTTTTTTTTTATTTTATTCTGTCAAGCGAGATATTTGGCAAATAAGAATCACTTGAAATTCATAATTAACATTTTGTAGAATTCGGTTTATATAAGGTTGTTTCTGTCCAGATCATATAAATTACCTTAAAATTCATTATGGAATACTTTACAGAGTAGCAGTCTCCTCTCTACCTAGCATTTGGTGAAGGCTTTCAACAAAGTTGACGGAAAGAATATTGGAAAGCTCCGCAGAGACACGACATGCTTCCGATTCCATTAATAAAGTGTTTTTATAGAAACTCTAGATACAGAGTTCTACATAGCAGTAGACAGTTTTAATGTGAATATCACAGTACGACAAGGATTCTTACCTCTGCCGCCGCTATTTGTTTAATTTACGTAATAAGAAAGTTTAAAATATTTGGATTCTGCTGATGATTACATTAACACAAAATTTAGAGCTTCAACGTGGAGGTAATTAAGAATACCTGGTATCTCAGTAGCCTAATTATCGTGACATAGAAAAATATATCGATTCCCGTATATAAAGTTAGCCCAGATGTAGAAATCTCAAAGAATTTTAATGAATGCAACCTATGGATGTTCAAGTCCAATGTAAAGGCGGTGTTTCTATATAGTTTTGAAAGGATGAAGGTCACCCAACATACATATAACTTGCCATTGCAAACTTTTGTAAATATGATGTGAAGCTCTCTAGACGGATCGAGATCCATGAAGAATCAAAATCAACAAACGAAATTTGATTGCCCATTTTCCATAACGCGATGTGACGAAAGAAACATTATAAAGCAATCCCACAATTGAAATCCTCAAGAAAGTTGTCGCATTGAAAGACCACAAACCACGTGGAGAAGAACAGTATTAGCAGAATCCGCTGATAGAACCTAAAGCTAACTAAGAGATGTTGCACATAACAGACTACGATGGAGCCCACCCATACCACCCATTGTATCGTAAATGATGAAAGGAGCTTGGTACTTACACTTTGAAAGGGATACCAGATTTTTACCATTACCGATTACCAAACTTAAAAATGTCTGTGCCCAAAACTTTACGTCACATTGTCGACTTACTTTGCGGACAGGAAGACGAGTTGATGCAGCGTCCATCAACTGCTATAAATTCAAAATATCCTATGATTTTATCGGAAATCATGAAAGTGTCAAAAATCACTTGCCTCAGTTTTGACTTTATCCTACGTGAAAGAGAAAATCTCTTTTGCTAAATGCATTGATAGAGCACTCAATGCCCTCCTTTTCATGTTAAAATTGAGGGCGCGTACAAGCCTGAAGTGTTACAAATTTTCGACTTCATAAAATTGTGAGGGTGGGCAAAAGATTGCGATAAAACTGCCTTCATGTTAAGCTCCTTCATAAAAGCATATGTAAAGGGATTGAAGATTTATTTACTCCTCTTGCCATTAGTAATAACTTCCACTCACCAAAACAATATGAGGGTAGCAATTAGCTCTTTGCCACTTTTTCGCATTTTTAATTGCCTGAATTCGTGTTTTAAACAAGGAGAATAGGAAACGAGGGGAGGCCAATATGCACACTTTATTGCTTTTTGGGTTGAGTTATTATGGAAAGGTAATTTCAATTTATATTGCTTTGATGACTCGACGAGAAAAGGGCTGATTGTTGTTTAGAAAATTCTGCGATGTATATGCATATGTTAGTTTTTTAAGCGAAACCGTAGGGGAACAAACCCTTTCATCAGGTGTTCCTTAAACGGCTCTTACTGAAAAAATAGTAAAAAATATGCCCGATATTAAATATGGCTGCTTAATTCAGTTTCTATATTCCTTATCAAAATTTAAAAATTCACTGAAGTCATTAAAAACTTCTATTTAAAGTACCATATGTACCGTCATTTGCAGCACAATGGATAGACATAGTTAATCCTTCATAGAGTTTAAGGGTAGAAGCAAGCGGTGTTATGTACATATGAACCAGTGAGAATCATAGTGGCATAAGTTAATAATTTTCAAGACCAAATTCTTACTTCTTAGCGATCATCCGCTGAGCACCATCATAAAGTAAGTAAAAATTTACAGTTACAGCTCCTGATGACAGTGTTTCATTGTCATTTTCAACAACTGATGTCCATACTTTTTATTGGCCGAGGTGTTAAACAAACACCCATTTACTCTAAACTATGCAAAATTGACTTACGGCACTCTGATTCTCACGGGCTCAGTAATCAACTCAATCACATCCAATCATCAAAATTGATGGGATTGAATACGTCTTGTCTGCTCCATATCATCTATCACTTGTCATCCAAAATCTTCTCAGTCAAGAGTTCTCCTTATCTTGTGTATGGTACCCAACCTTGCATCTTGTGAGTCATTCTATGCATGAAAATTCAAAGCAAACCTGACTAAAAAGAAACTAGACAATTCGGAATGGATCTCTAGGCAAACGATTTGCTGTAATAGCAGATGTTGCAGAATCATCTATACCTAAGTAAAGTCTGTACAGGAGCTCCCGCCAATAACAACAACAAATACATCAACATTCGTAGTATCAACAGCGGTAACCAACAAAAATGAAGCTTCTTCATACGATTGTTTATTTCTGATATCTTTCCGGGTAAGAACATGTCTTCCCGGCTTGCGTTCACATCACAGGGTGTCGATGTCACGAATCGGGAGCATATTTTCATTTCTTTTTGTGAATGGTAATACCCTTAGGGTGTCTTGACATCATCCAAACTCTATGGTTGCCTACATGTGCTTCATAATATTCATATCCGTGTGCTTATTCTATATTATCCCGACCTACAACCATTGACTACACCTTCAGCACTCACACAATGAATTACTAAAAAGGGATTCATGGCAGCCAGGCAGAACACTACCGAGAGTGGGTCTGATGACAACATTTTGTGTATGCAAAAATTTTTCATCCGGGCTCCACTTATGCCTCCTTTTTGCTAAGGAAAGTCAGTTGTTGCCCCCAAAGCCTTTACAGTCATCCTGCATCCATACTCCTGCTCATTTACCATTCGCCAGATGATTTCTAAGTGAGAGAGAAAAACGAGGATAACGAGGTGTTCAGATCTTTGATATGGGTTTGGGTAAGATGCCCTTTATATTTTTAGTCTTGCCAATGGGAGAACGTCTCATATCCCCTAGGTCTGTTTTCTATGTGGATCATGAATTCATGGTGAGGATTCCTAGAGAGATTCGTTTCTGGATACTAAAGATGCTTCTTGTGACTTTGTAAATGATACTTGGCGCCAATTCATGATGTGCTCCTTGGAATAACACAAGACTTGAAAGGATACGTCACGCTAAAGTTTTCAGTACATATATTCCAAAGATATGGAGGCTTTACCACATTTTGTATCCTCTATACTATACTCTGTTGCTATCTTGTATGTTATCTGAAGTACTTCTGGGAGATATTGAGTATATCTGTACGGTACGCTATGCTCTGATTATCAGCATAATGTTGCGAAATACTCAGATATCAACATTTGGATCTGATGGGAATTTTGATTAGGTTCTGTATTCGGTAGGACATGCCCCTTTGCCCATCAGCGTGTTAAAAATAAATGGGTTTGAAACAGAGGCGTACACATTTTTTCAGCCTACTCAATGAAACTTTTTTTTTTTGTATATAAGCCTAAGTTTTATTGTTAGTAATTGTATATTTTAATGTAAACTTGTTTCAATAATTTCAGACAAGTCTATCGAGGGTAAAAACATTGTCAGACTTAATTATTGTCTAAAATGTCCGCAAAATGAGAAACCGGAGATGTGCCGTCATTGGCCTTTAATTAACTTATTGAAACCTATCACTTGCATTCTCATCTGACTACTGAGTCTACTAATAAGAGTAGGAAAATTCAGAGAGAAATACTATTATTAATTATTAACAATGCTTTCAAAGGAATCCTATATAACATACCACCATTGGGCAGGGTGGCAGCGACAATCTGTCCGTAGGAGTAATTAGATATACCCAGGTGAGGAATACAATGGATGAAGGTTACAAATAAATCTTAAATGCCGATAATTAAGGAAGCCTTCACTATACAGAGTCTTCTCTGAGAACACAACCATCAAAAGCTTTCTTATTTCGATTGTGGAGCCAAGAAAGTAAAGTCTGTATAGAGCTTGACAGTTTGAAAAGTTGAAGGACACACTAATCTGTTACAAAGTTGATTTCCTATCTGAACAAAAGAAAAATTATATTGTAATGTAAATAGAGGTTCAGTTATATAACAACTGATGGATCAATGGCTTCGTACAGTTCAAGGGACTGGTAATCAATAAAACTTATTTTCTTTCATCACGATATCGGTTATAGCCGAGTTAGTAAAATCGCAGATCGAAATATTTCACTTAAGCTCCTTCCTTGTCCCACACAGTTTTTCTATTTAAGCTTGGGATACTCTTACAGTCGTAGCTGCTCGTGTTCGCCTGGAACTATTCATAGTTACTTATCTATGCATACATAATTAAATCTTTGTGCTATATCAAATTAATCACAGAGTGAAGGAAATTGGTTTGGGGATCACCGCAAGCACACTACAGCTTCTTGAAGATATGATGCATATTTCGGATCTGCCCAGTCTAAATAATTAAACGTTTTCGCTTATTTTGCGCTAGTTGGTAAAGTTAAGTAATTAAATATATATTATGTATAAAGAAAATTCTTTTTTAAAATCATTCAATTTTCTCCCTTCCTTTAATGTTTAACAAAAATTTAAAAGGTTTTGATTAGAAATGAACAGCTCTTGAAAAAAAAAATTTATGCTTTTGAGGGAAGAGGTCAAAATACGTTGCGTCTTTTGGGAAAGGGTTAAAATGTGTTTTTTTTTTTTAATATTTTATGAATCACCTTTTGTTAGATAGATAATCGTTAGAGTTTTCCAATGGTCCAACAAGTTTTCTCCTCCAATGCTCTTTGTACATGTATTTCGAACACTTTCTCGAATTATATATTTGTTCTTCTTTAAATGTTGTATAGCTATAAATGCTATTGCAAATTAAATTGCCATTGCTATTTTTTTAATTTAATTTGTAAATTAACGTAAGTCAGTAATTGTAGGGAAAAGATATTTTTTAGGTAACTACTTGGGAATATTATCGTTAAAAAAATTATTTACATTTGTGGATAAGCTCGGTTGTATTAGCTAATCTCGCTGGAACGAAATTTGAAGTTCTAAAAATATACAGAGTGGCATTAACTACGTGCTGAACTGAATATTTGCTTGCCGTTTTAAAATTGATGCTGTTTTAAAGTTGGCTTAATTTTGCGGTTAATATTACTCAGTCGGACTTTTTTGGTACAATAATGTCTTCATTGATCCTCTTGTAAGGGAACCAGTAGTGATTCTTGCCTTAATTATAGTCCGCGTTACTTATACACTACGGCAGGACTGGAAGTCAAGTATATGCTTCCCATCTCCCTTCTCAAAGATCTACATAAAGAAGGCATGCATCTGTATCTGCTTATGGAAGGCTTGCTTTTAGATATCCTTAAAGAATCACTGGTAGGAGAGGTAATTTTATAATATATATATGATTTTTTTTTTTTAATTCAAGGGAAATATTTTCTAAAAGGAGAAAAATTGTTTTCAAAATTTATTAAAATTCACATTTTATAATATAATTACATTTATCATGAATTGTGAGCCAATTCAAATAATACAATAATAAAATTAAAAATTACATCTTATAGAAATTTACAATAATAAAATTAAAAGTCAAACCTTTATGAAATTAGGACTTGAATTAATAAAATCAATCGCCCATTAAATAAGCACTTGCGCATACTTGCGCACACTTTCTTTCACTGAAAACTGAAATTCAAACGGCTTATTCGAAATGGCGACTTTACGTTAACATTTAAAATTCTTATGACTCATTTGAAATGCAAAAAATTACAAAAACAAACAATTGTGTGCCATCCCTTTTTATGAAACTATGGCACGGAATACATAGCTCAACCAGATTAAAATATAATGAACACTTTGCCTACTCCATTCTCAAAGAAGTGGTTAGAAAAGGGGTGTAGAGAGCAAGCAAGAAAGTACATTGAAGTATTTTCAAGTACTGAAATTATCTGTAGAAAATCCGCCGAATACTATTATCAGCAAATGTCTTGATTTCTGGCCGTTACCTCAACTATATCGCTCTGTCTTATTTTTACTTTGGAGCTCAGTGTTTACCGAAAGAAGCCAACTTTTGTGTGACCCGCACAACTTTCTCAACTTTCTTTGGATGAGCCTTTAATTTAAAGCCACTTAAGTATAGTTACACAAAGAAAAAAAAATAATTAAAAAATTAAATCCGGTGAAATAAAAACAAGAACCACTGGATTTAATTACGTCGTATTAACTAGAATATGACTTTGTAGACCTTCTATTTTGTGGGCATTAAGTCGATCGCTATCGACCGGTGGACCGCCAAGACAAACCTATGCGGCGCATACTAAAAAAAAAAGTGGCAAAGTGGGAGTCAGACTCGCACACGAAGGGCTCCGTACCATCCCATTGGGACGAAAAACCTGCACTTCTGAAAGGAGCACAATTTAAGCGCTTCTCTAGCATATTCACAGATCTATTATGAAAAACAAGCAAATGCGCAAGTAAGTAACTCAAGTGCTTCTAGAGACATCGCTTGTAAGCTCTATAGGAGATTATTTGATGATCTTCAACAGATTGAAGTGCAACAAGGTGTGATCTCATATAATTTTCTACGAATCTAAACTGTGGATTATTCCAGTCCACTATTGACGAAGTAACGCATCTCTCATTTTCATGGTTACTCAGAATGGTTAGGAGTACGAAATCTGAAGTTTTGGTTAATATGAGTGAGAATGAAAGGGAGAATATTGGATTATTTAATCAGCTTCATAAGATTTATTACCACATATAATCATGAGCAAGCACAAGCGCCTTACTACAAGGGCGGATCCAGACGTTTGCTCTAGGGGGGGCAATCGCCCCCATCGTCCCCTATAACCGCACTTGCCATCAGCTGTGGACTGCTCTGTATAGCTTTCTCATTTCGTCTTGGCATGAAAATTTCATTAGCATTCAGATATCTCCAGAGTTCTTTTATCTATATAATATAAGTTTTTGATCCCGTAAGTATAGTAAAATTTAATCCCACATAAAATAGACATTATACACTTCTTGCTTGCCTTACTACTGGTGTTTTCCATAAATAGGTCGCCTTCATTTCGCTCAAACACCATAATTTCTTGGGTTGGACTGCAATTTCTTGCAACTTAAATGGTGGAAGAAATTTTCGAGAAATGCTAATTAGGTAGGGTTAATATATATGTTACCTTAAATTAAATATTTGCAGGACAACTGAATCTGAGATTAATTACCCCGGCTATGATAATTTTCCCAACATACTACTTATCATCAAAATACCCAGCTTTTGTGAGCTTTCAATCACAAAAAAGTGCAACAATGCTTGTACTGAAAATTCATTAGTGATATAATTTTACATTTTTTGAGAATAATTTATGACTAAAAAGGAAAAAAACAATAAATATATCAAATAACTATCTAGAGTTTTCCATTTAATCAAATTAATTTGTATAAACATTTTTAAATTTTCATGGTACACAAAGAAATTAAATTCAAAGTAATTTAATAAAGTATTTTGATAAATATTAGGAGTTTCAAATTTAAATTTCGGGAAATTGTTATTCACTGTAGTGTAATTTGAGCTGTCCAGATCTTGTTTTCTCTGTATACCTGAAAATTTTAAAATTTATATACAAATGTAATATAATTTCAAAATTTTATTAAATGCAAAATGAAGGGAAACTCTGGAGAAATGAAGGGAGAAATTATTTTCTATTTTTTAACGCCGGTTTAGAAACGATCTTTATTAAATTTTTTTTTGTATTTTCTATTTCATTGGATTAGAATATAAATTTTGATTTATTATTATTAGAGCTCTAGGGGGGGCGATCGCCCCGATCGCCCCCCGCTGTATCCGCCACTGCCTTACTACTATTCTGTGCCTTGAAGGCCTCTTATGAGATTAAGGAAGAATCACTGCGATGATTATCCAAAAGCTCATTAAAGCTTTCGAAAACACACATTCAAAAACCTTCTTCGGTCATCATTTAGAGCGCTCCTGGGGTGCTTCTTAAAAGCAGAATAGGGAAAAGAAGCTCTATGAGCTTCCAGGGAAGTGCTTCAAAAGGACTCTTAGAGCGCGCTTTTTCCCTGTGGGATTGTACAAAATTTAACACTATGTACGTACGTTTTATCTAAATACTTTCGAAAAAATTGTATTGCTCCAATATAAACTCAACGATGCCTGGACCTGATGTTTTTTTTTTTAGAATTTTGTATGCTTTGCTCCAATATAAAATCAACGATGCTTCGACCTAATGTAGGGAAAGGCCCAATTTTTTCTTAGAAATTTACTGGACATTTTTTCCTTAGAATTTGTATGCATTACATATATTGGAGACCAACAACAGATACTTGGGCCACTAACGCGTATATATGAGTAATAAGCAATCATTTCTTCTTAGAAAAATTATTCGATGAATGTGTAGATGACACACTTCTCTGATTTCAGGCTTATTCATAATGTATCTATTGTTTGTTATTAGAAGATGACTCTTATGTATTTGAAAACGCAGAAGGCATCAGAAGAACTTTCATGCCCTCGTAATTAGTATAGACTTAAGATTAAACGGAGTGTATTCAGAGTAAAACTGAAATTTTTAATAAAGGTTTTATCTTCATACCCTCTGTAATCCTTATAAACGCACCGAGAGTGATACCCTGCAAGCACTGCAAAGGTGCTACACTAGTAGCGCTCCAAGGGCGCTTCCCAAGAATCTGCAACTGAGGGCTCCCCTCTGCGGATATGCTCATGTTAAAACGATATGAACAACGGCACCATGGGGAAGCGCTGCGAGCTTCCAAAGAAGCGCTCTTGCATTTGGCTTTGAGCGCTTCCATTTCCCACTGGGTACATACGTCGGTTATACATTCATCGGCTCACGTATGTTCGCTGCTCGCTGCATTGAATACGTCGCTCATAGTTCTTCAAACATTCAACTTGATAGTTTTGTGTACTTGTTTTTGTAATAAAAATAATAATCTGTCATATTTTGAAAGAGGGGTACAATGTCGAAAAGAAATGTTAAGAAAACTAAAACATACAATTTTAATACAGAATGGGAAGAACCGTTTTTCTTTACAATGGTGAATGCAAAATGTGTGTGCTATATATGTCATGCAAGTGTGGCACTTCCAAAAAAAAAAGGAAATTGAAAGACATTTCAAAAGTATATATGGAAGTTTCGATACAGATTTTCCGGTAAAAATCGAATTGCTTAAACAAAAGTTAAAAGAATTTAAATCGCAATTACTTGGACAACAATCATATTTTATTAAACCCAGTGCTATATCTAAGACTGCAACAGTTGCATCTTTACGTGTGAATAATGTGTTAGCAAAACATAAGAAGCCTTTCGCAGATGGAGAAATGATAAAAAAATGAAAGTATTTCCACAATTGAAGACGTACATTTTTCGCGTAGAACTGTGACGCGCCCACTGACTTATAACAAAGGACTGAGCGTATTGTCATTTTCCTATCGAAAAGAATGGACAAGTTTTATAGTTTTCTCTTTCGCCCTATAGCAGAGTTGGAGCTACCAACACAAAATATTGCTTACTGATCGTTTTCTTATGCCATTTGATATTTTTATGTTGGCTACAGATGCAATCACCGCAGAAAGAATAAGGTGAAAATAGTGTTTATCATGCTCCGTCTCTCTCCCAACAAACATTGTCTGGTCAATAGTACATACAATAGACGGTCCTTTGTACTGAAATTGAAAAGTGGATTAAATCAAAATTTGGTTAAATCGAACATATTTTTGACGTCGACCTATCGACAATGTACCACCTAAAACACGTCTTCAGATGGAAATAAGGTCGTCAAATTAGCCACCAAAATAACCTCCAAAATTAGACTGAATGAGTACATTTTGGTTGCCCAGAAGACGTCATTATAACACCGGAAACACGTCTTCAGACGGAAATAAAGTCGTCATATTAGCCACCAATTTTTTATACAAAATGACCTCTAGTTGGCACATCGAAAGACAAAAACGCTTAATGAAAAAACTCACTTTTCCACGCTGGAACGACGAATATTTATTTCCAATAGAACTTAAACTAAAAGGTAGGGAAATTCTTATGTTTTTATTATTCAGAAGAAATTATAAATTTTTTACGTTGTTTATCTAGAGAAGCATTTTTCAATATTTTCGTTGAATTTCCGTTCACAAAAACATGGAAATAAAACAATGTATCCAAATTGCATAGCTTCAAAAAAACTGAATACTATTTCGATTAAAAGCGCACAACTTCGAATTTAGCGCATGGTACATTTTTGGAGATATGTACTTTTGACTAAACACCATAGAATTGTTGCCTGTACTGCTGCTTGAACAAGACTAATGCAAGTCTTGAATGCCCGTCCTTCCACGAAGCTACAAAAAATCGAGAAATGACGTAAAAATGACGACAAGCAGCGCCACGTTCAAATGCAGTCAAAAACTGACGAGAAATCGATAACGCGTGCCTATGCAATAGCAAAAACTGACGACAAAAAGACGGCGAATGTAAGATATTAAAAAGAGTTTAAGAACAATAGAAAAAATTTTAAAATTACTCTCTAGAGGGTTAACTAGGATTACGTCTAAAAGTCAGCAAAACGCTGTTAAATCTAGGGTCTATTTTGAGTCATTAAATGACATTCTTTCATAAATTTCTATATTATATATGCATGATCGGTCATTTTCTGATCAAATTCCGGTTACATTATTTAAACTTATACCAACTTGAACTCCTGAAAGACGTCATATGTCGACTTAAAAAAGTGCCAGTCAAAACGAAGTCAATATTTGACGGAAACTAATTTCAAATATTGACGTAAAAAGGACGTCGCTGGAAAGGGGTCAATAATAAGGCAATAGTAAACGAAAATTTGATCAACATGGGTATCCTTACTTTTCTTCGAAAACTTTTCTTCGAAAACTTTTCTTCGAAAATACATTTCTTCGAAAAACTTTTCTTGACATTTCTTCGAAAATACTTTTCTTCAAAATACTCTTCTGCGAAACATTTCTTCGAGAATTTCGTTTCTTTGATAGCAAATTGTTCACTTTCACTTTTAGCGCTATCCGAGGCCAACGACGAGGACGTAGTGAAATTCTGGCCTCATTTTTTTACTTATTTTTTTTTTGTTTTTTTAAGTTTTTTTTTGTTTTTTTTTTGTTTTCTTTTGTTTTTTTTTTTTTTGTGTTGTTTTGTTTTTTTCTTGTTTATTTTTTGTTTTTTTTTGGTTTTTTTCTTTTAATTTAAGATAAGATAAAAAAATAAATTCATTTCAGAAGAAAAGTTTAGGTAATCATAAAATAAAGTTAAATCAAAATAATACGAGCTTTAAATAATTATATTATCAGCAATACTTTCCAGATATTGCTTTCTATCAAAATCATTGTATTGTGCAACAATGCGACGGATTCTTTCCCACATACTAATATATATTTTTTTTGTGGAAGATCCTGGCTCTGTACCTGAAAATATTTGTTGTAGGATAACTTCATTCTTGCCTTGCTCAATTTTTAAAAATTCTATAAATTTCCATATAGATGCATGATATTGACCTATCAATTCATTAAACCCTCGGTGCCAACCTTCAATGTGGTTATTTGTCTTTGGCAGGTCCAAACAATTGTAAAGATTCCATTGACTTACAGGAAATCTACCTTGTTTTTTCTTTCCTAACAAATCAAAATAACCAATAAATTCTTTGCAAAAGTATTCCATAAATTTTTCGAGTATTTGTGGTACGTTTTCTTGTAATAAAAGAAAAGACTCTTCGACGTCATTTTCCTTAACATAAGCTAGGGCTGCTAAGCATTTTATTTTACGAGCAAATTCTGGATCTTTGTCGTAATTTGTCTTAAGTCCTGTGCTTTGCAAATGCCTATAAATGCATTGTTTGAAATGGAAGTTGCAAAGTCGAATAGCGACCCCCGAAAAAACATGTTGGTATGCATTAATTGCAGCTAGTTCGAGATCCGTCAAAACACTCGTAGGATTTAGGTTTGGTTCAAGTTCTTTCAACATGGAAAATAATTAAATGTAAGTCAATTGGGATTTATTAGGTAAGAGTGCCATTACAGTCGGAATAGTTACATTATTAATTATAATGTGTATGGTATAAAATTGTGCAAATAGCACTGGACACACTTTGAATGTTCCATCGGAGAACTAATTCCCGTATTGGGACATTAAGTGAAGATTTTTCTTTGTGGAGAAAATCAGAATTCGATTTGGAACTTTACCACTATCAAAAAGCAAAAACATCTCACCTTTTGTAGTGACTTTAAAATCATCGCCGATTTCCATTTCAGAACAAGACTTTGGGTCTGATCTTAAGAAACCAATTTCTTTAGATCTTACTCGACGCACTGTTTGCTTCATAGTTGCAAGTCTTGGTAGTTTGCAAGCAACGGAATCAGGCACGTCTGCATACGCAGATGACACAAGTGGATGAGGTTTGATGCCTACATTTATGATTGCCTCAGTTTTGACCGAATTAACCACATTTTGGGCTACTATTTTTGCAGCATCTGAAGCGTGATTGTGGGCGCCTAAAATTTTTGGAATGGAGCTGTGATTAGTGTGAACCCTTGCTCTGCAGTTGAATTTTTGGAAATCTACACATTTCCAATAAACAGTATTATTGTGTTTCTTATCTTTATAATACATATATCCTTCAATTAGAAGCCTAGGTTTACCTTTTGAACTATTTAAAAATTCCATACTTTGCGAAGTCATTATAAGACAAGATCAAAAATGATTTATAAAATAACAGCAAAAAGTAACAACTTTAAGATAACGATTAAATATTTTTTTTTTAAGATTTTCCGCTGTTTTCTAAATTTGAAATTTTTGCAATGTTTACTATGATTGAGACAACGGCACACTGAAAGTATTGTATCTGAAAAGAAGTCCAGTCGGCCACCAAAGTGATTAAAAATTCTGCCGAAACATTTTCTGTAAATTTCTAAGAAATGAATGCTTATTTCTCATCTACGCTCATAAAAATTTGTTAGTGGTCCAAGCACCCGTTGTCGGTCTCCAATAATGCATAACAATTCTAAGGAAAAAATTTCCAGTAAGTTTCTAAGAAAAAATTTAGTGCTTCCCTACATCAGGTCGAGGCGTATATATGTTACGTAAAAGTACTTTTGTCCCGAAAACAGAACACGGTTTCAAGGATGCACGCTGAAATTGTAACCACAACTGCAGCTGGCGTAGCTCCATATACTATAATCAAGCAACTGGTTGGTTTCATTTTCCACTGAATTTTGTACTGCACTCATTCATTCATAGCATAGCCGAAGCCTGGGGGCCTGGGTATCGGTTTCTGTTATTTTTCCATTATTGAAATCGAAAGATTATTTTAGTATTTTTTGCACTTTGCACTTTGCTACAATCAATGGTTACATGAAATTTAAAATGGGTTTTTTAGAAGAAACCGTTACATGGTTTTGAAAATAAATTTTCTTCGAAACGACATTTCTTCGAAAACATATTTCTTCGCGGCGAAGAAATATGTTTTCGAAGAAATGTCGTTTCGAAGAAAAGTTTTTCGAAGAAATGTATTTTCGAAGAAATGTATTTTCGAAGAAAAGTTTTTCGAAGAAAAGTTTTCGAAGAAAAGTAGGTGAAGCAGATCAGACAAGTCTTAAATTGTTTGTTGGGGTCTAGCCCATACGCAGGATTCAGGTAAGAATAACATTTGAAAATTAAAGTCGGAATGAGTTTAATTCCTTATAAGCGATTAAAATATCACTTGTGTATTAAACGTTTTAAAGGGTGCTCTGAGGGTGACATACAGAAACACAATATTTGTGGTTTTTAAGTATATGAATGTAAAAGGAGAACTATTAACAAAATTGCCTCTAAAAAAGAAAACACGAGGTGAAGAAGTTTACTTAGTGCGCTTTCAATGACCGGGATAGTCAAGGGATTTTTGGCTATGTGTATCAGCGACGATGGCTTACCGCATTTCCTTGCTTATCATTGCATTATTCACCAACAATCTCTGTGTTGTAAAATTCTAAATATACATTATGTTATGGGAATCTGCATGAAAATTGTGAACTCAATTCGAGAAAGAAGTCTTCAGAGAAGAATGTTTCAGGCCTAACTAGAAGAAAACGAATCTGATTACGGGGAATTATTATATCATGCACATGTTCATTGGTTAAGTCAAAATATATTTTTACAAAGATTCAGAAACCTACTACAAGAGGTAACATATTTTTTGGAATTAAAAGATGAACCATACGTTAAACTTAGTGATGACGTTTGGTTGATAAATTTAACTCTTGATGTTGATATGAAAAGCCATCTTAATGAATTGAACTTACAATTGCAAGGAAAAAATCAAACAATAGTAGAATTTGTTGGATTTGTTAATATTTTCAAAAACAAGTTAAAGCTAATATATTCCCTATTAATTAAGAATGAACTAAAAATTTCAAAAATATTTCTGACGAGTTGCTTAAAAACGGAA
Organism: Dioctria rufipes; assembly: GCA_963924295.1. Lineage (NCBI taxonomy): Eukaryota > Metazoa > Arthropoda > Insecta > Diptera > Asilidae > Dioctria > Dioctria rufipes. Next base: position 128,129,464 of record OZ002743.1, read on the forward strand.
GTATATTAAACAAAGACAAATATTATGATGAAATAATAACACTTCACTCTGAATTTGAGAGACGTTTTCAAGAATTTACTAGAATAGAACCAATTATTACATTCATGCGTTACCTATTTGGCAATGTTAATGTGGAAGAAATAACTGAAAATATAAATTATGTATTCTCCTTATCTTTTGAGGAAAGCGAAGTTTTTCTTTTTGAAAATGACATAAAATTAAAAGAACGTAGGTAGTTCAAAAAAAACTTTTGGAATTTAATGGACGAAGTAAATTATCTTAATTTAAAAAAAAGTTGCATTTCATTTACCATCGTTCTTTGACTCTACGTACCTGTGTGAATCTGCACTTTCAACGATGAATATAATTAGGACAACATATCATTCCCGTCTTACCGACGACCACTTATAATCCAGTGCAAGATTAGCAGTTAGTAATTACATACCGAGATATTCAAAATTAGCGGACAATATGCAGACTAAGTCTTCTACTAACTACAACTACGAGAACTAACTTTAGATGAAAATGATTTATTTTTATGTATTTTGAATTGTTCTTCCGAATATGAAATCCTATGAAATTGGTTAAAAACATTTTTCTCTTCTACAAACCGTTCTAGAAATATATGAGAAAAGCCCTTAGACTTGTACAGATGGATGACCATATACGAAATTACATACGGGCATTCATCTAGGATATCATAAGAATTGGCCTTAGACAAATTCAGACATTTTTACTTGTTCCTTGATTAAAGTAGTTCATATTATATGACAGGATTCCTCATCACATAGTAATCTACTTTTATAAGTCTTTGGAGTCTTCTTGGAAGTTCCGCGTAAAGATAATTATATAGATACCTGTAATGTGTTCACTAAAAATTGTTCCAACTAGAAAATTACCTCTAACACATAAAAATTGTACGTTCTACGTCGAGGGGCTTTCTTAGTAATTCAGGAACTTGTTGGAAAATTAGATTCCTGCTATCCACACTATTTTATATTCCTCAGTGGCATTTTTTAAGGTTACAGCAGTTACGATTTCCCTCTCTCCACAGAATATCCCTACTACACTTTCTACTATAGAAGTGACGTAAGTCTATAAGTTCTTTCCCCATTGTGCTATCAAGTCACCTTTCATAGTAATGAAAACGATGAAAAATTCAGAATCGAACGATTCGACTATCACAAGACAAACCATTCGGTTAGCGTATTCTGTTGCTTTTAATTACGTTTTTCTGCTTCCATATGAATTGGAATAGAAAATTGGTCATACCGGTGGTGGAGACAATTGGCTCAAATGGGGTTCTAGGGAGTGGTTTTCGCTTCTTGCCGCCCTCTTTGATAACTTCAGCTCTATTAGGTGAACAAATTAGATTTTCATTATTTATGAAGTGGTGATTACGTTGATATGTTAAGTTAGTTACTTTTTATATGGCTTAATAGTTGTATACGTAATAGTACAGTAAAAAATTTATTTAGCTTCATTCTTGTGTGTACTAAAATATAAAATGTTTATGTTTTCATTTTTTCTAAGCTTTATTGATTCCTTAACCTTGCCAATTGTACGGAGTATAATATTGAATGATATATTCCGTGTAGTAGCAGATCATTTATAAGCTTCAGATTGTTAGTAGCAGACAAACTTGTTTGGCGTATTTCTTACAGGAATATGGGAAAGAATTTGAAACGGAAATATTCATTCGATCCTAGAAATGCCACAAAAAAGATAAGCTGACCAAGATCAGAGAATCATTATATAACATTACCTGGTTGATTTTTGCTCTGATATTAACTATTTGTACAAAATTAGCTGCTATAAAGCAAGGCGTCTTCTGCAGTATTTGTACTAACAATTAAAAGGACAAAATTGTATGTAGTAGTATGACAATACTATGAGGAAGTGGCCTGATATTTGAAGTAGAAATTACTACTTACTTTATATATAAGTATATATTATAAGAATTATATCTATATAGTATATACGTATTATAATACTTACTCAAATTTCAGCTCGCCAAGTCATTGCGTTCTAAACAGTTTTACAAAAAGGAATGAAAAATTGAAATTCTTGTATGGAATAATACGAAGGAGCTGTTCGATTTTGCCCACATTAGAAGCCAATTTCACGTTTTTATACCCTAGTTGAAATCTACAGGGTAGGTATACTAAGTTTGTTATTCTGTTTGTAACGCACAGAAATAATGACGGTATAGCAAAATGGATTGGACACCCACTTTAAAAGATTTTTGCATGTGTGTTTGTCCGTTTGTTCGTCGGTCCTTGCACACTATATTTCGTGAGAGCATGTGTTTAGAGAGTTGGAGTTTTGTACGCGGATTTAAAAAAAAAAAGTAAAATTAAGTTCGAAAATGAGACAAATCGGACAACTCCTTCGTAGGGTTGCCATACAAAAATTTCGTTTTCAACTATATATTTGGACACTGCCTAACAACGCGTTGACTTAAAGAGCTGAAATTTAGTAAATGGTGTTTTCATAATAATAGCAAATAAAATTTCAAAAATAGACTAAATCGGGTAACTCGTTCTGAGTGTTGTCATATAAAATTTTAGGTTTTTTACGTATATACTGTGAAAACGATCAGTCCTAGACATTTGTATTGTACTAAAAACTTGTCTAGAATATAAAATCCTATAAAATTTGTTATAACCATGTCTGACGAACCGTTCTAGAAATATATGCGAAAAACCACTGCAAAAATCAAAATTGCTCAAATGGGTAACCATACGAAATTTCATACGGGCATTCATCTAAAGCAGAGATTCCCAAAGTGGTCGATATCGGTTTTCCAGGGGTCAATATAAACGAAAACTGATTTTTGAGGTCGACGAGGTTTAAAAATCGACCGCTATTAATTAACACAAACTTTCAAGATACTGTATAAGTTGTGTTACGTGTACCAACTTGCTATTAGAATGACTAATATTTTAGTAGGAAGTACTTTTAAGAAACTCAAAAAGTCGATAAGCGTACACAAGTTCGTACAAGATGAAAAACTGGGCAAGTCAATAAGCGTGGACAAGTTCGTGCAATATAATGTGTTCGAGCGTACAAGTCTTTCAGGCACGTTTTGACTTGCTCTGTATTTGACGCAACGCGATTTAACACGAACGAAATCATGTTCAAGTTCAAGTCCATCTACTACTGTGTGATTCATAGACAGCATGTAGTAGCAAAAAATCTGAGTCCTAGATTGCATCAGTCTTTATAATATGGTATAAATGCTGTCAGCAAGATTCGTAGCAATTCTTTGAACTCTCGGTTATTTTTTCAGCTATGTGAGGAAAACGACGAAGTCTTTACTCGGTTACTTCTGCATATTGAAGCTCACAGGCCATCAAGAGGCTCTTACTTAGCAAGATTTTCAGCTCTTCTTGAATCTGAGTTGGAGTTTTTACAAGAAAAAGATCCGAGTTTGAAAGAAAATCTGAACAATTGTACAAAACAGATATTTATTACTTGGCTGATATCTTTGTTATGCTGAACAAAGTTCAATTGCAGCTGCAGGGTGACGATCTCAACTTGATTAAAACAAAACCAATAATATCGGCCTTTGTGGATAAACTGATCATTTATAAACAAAATTTTAGCAGAAATATTCACAGTTTCCGCATTTGTCAAAATTACCAGAAATGCTTCAAGACGATGTTATTTTATCATATGTCACTCACTTGGATGCATTACACAAGTGTTTTACTAACAGGTTTGAGGATCTCTTAAATTTAAAAATTCCTCAATGGATAATAAATCCGTACAATATCAAAGCCATGGAAGAAGCCAATGTAATAATGCAAGAAGACTGGATTACCATCAGCACAGATGAGGAGCTTAAGCAAAAGTTCAACCAAGGCTATCAGAAGTTCTGGTTGCAATGCAACATTGAAGCATAGTATCCTGCATTGTGGAACATTATTGAAAAATACATTATCGGTTTTCCATCTTCGAACCTAGTCGAAAAAGTCTTCAGTGTGGTTACAAACATTTTGGCAAAACAAAGAAACTGCAACTCACCAATATTAAACCAGATATAGCTAGATTGGTAGAAAATCACCAGGTTCATCCATCACACAGAATTTTTTATTTTCTTATCTTTACTTTGCGATTTAAATGTTTTTTTTTCAAGTATTTTTACGTAATTTGTATTAATTTTGTTTCATTTTATTAAATTTGGATGAGAAAATGATGTCAAGTTTACTCACTTAACCAACCGCAAAGTTTTTAAATTGGTAGCTATCAATAGGAAAAAAACTAGAGATAGGAATTTTAAAGTAATTTGGCTATGGGGGTCTGTGGTATCAGTTCATTTTGGTAAAGGGGTCTCTTGCCCATAATAGTTTGGGAATCCTTGATCTAAAGTATCAAAAGAATCGGTCTTAGACCAATTCTAGCTTTTTTACTTGTTTATAATATGAATAAGTATATATGAAATTGCAGCTCTACAGCTTAGCGATTCCTAATAGAATCCAAATTTTTAGTGAAAAGCAAAAATTTGGTATACGGGTGTTTCCTCCATGGTGGTCCATAGAGCAGGAGGTGATAGTACTCACCTAAACAAACAAAAAATCGTATGGCAGGGGGGGGGGCATATCAACCGTTTCGGAGTTACAGGGTGATTAAGAAACACAAAACACCCTCTATCGTACGGTCACAGTTAAGAGCTCATTGTATGTAGAGCTTCATGGCCCTTCCAAGGACTGCTCAACCAGCCCCGTACCCGACTCCCCTCAAGAATTATGGTTGTCTAAACTCAAAATTTCGAATTTTTTTACCCTTTTTTTTAATTTGATCTCTATTATTTTTGCACAAAGGTCGTTAACATAACTTTTTTTTATAAAAACTGTAAACTAGGGACTCTCCTCTTTAATGTGACTTACACCCTATGTGCTAACTGTAGCCGTTAAACAGTTATTAACTCATAACCTATTCAGGTCATACCGAAATTAGACGGTATTGTGTAAAATGACGTGCTAAGGGAACAAATTATCGTTGAGAGAAGGTTTGAAAATAGGTTTTAGAATAGGTTTAGAGCTAATAACTCGTAAAGGGCTTCAGATAGCACATTGGGTGTAATAGGTCATATTAAAGAGGAAATCCTACAGCTTACAGTTTTTATAAAAAAAAAAGTTATGTTAACGACCTTTTTGCAAAAATAATAGAAGTTAAATTAAAAAAAAAGGTAAGAAAATCCGAAATTTTGAGTTTAGACAACGAAAATTCTTGAGGGCTATGGGGCTGATTGAGCAGTCGTTCGAAAGGCCATGGAGTTCTGCATACAATGAGCTCCTAACTGTGACCATGCACCCTGTAGTTTTTAAGATACAGGGTGATTTGTGAAAAACTAGCTTTTTTTCTTAATCACCCTGTAACTCCGAAACGGTTGATATGCCCCCCCCCTGCGTTTGTTTAGGTGAGTACTATCACCTCCTGCTCTATGGACCACCATGGAGGAAACACCCGTATAGCAACACTACACAGTAGTTATTCGAATTATTTATAAAATTAGGTCTCAAGTTATTATTAAAGTAGATGAATAGACGGATTATAAACGAACTTTGTGTATAAAAATAAAAGTTAGGAATTATGAATTGCATTATGAACATGAGCAGCGCAGCCGAAAAGTTTATTGCATCCCTTTTTGAATTTTCAGTAAAGTATTTAGATTTTATAAGATCAGATTCATAGTCATATTGTTGATAGAAATTCTATTTTCCTCTTAACCTAGTTTCCTTGCGACTTTTATAGCTCTATAGCTTCTTCTACTTAGAAGGTTTATAAAATGGGCCGCCTTGCCCTCCGTGCTTGGGATCTTTTGTCCGCCTACCTAAAAAAACGAAATCGAAGCAGCGTATCAAGTATGAATTTTTTGTACATCATTTTACTTCCTAGGTCTGACATATACAAATAGAGTAGAACCAGAAATGCATGAAAATGACACCACTTTTATATTTATGATTCTTTCTGTGAAGCGTTATTTCTCACTGAACTGTAACGATTGCTAACAAGAAATTGCTTAAGGTTCAACGGTTTTTACAGAGCTTACAATTAGAAAATAGTATTATCATTGGTGACATATGAAATAATAGATCAGTTGTCCATTTATATACAACTCAGTAGGTAGTCGTACATACAAAGAAATGAAGAATTAATCATACAAATCGTGAGCCCCTCGAGAAGAGTTCCTGACAAAATCTTCTCCAATTTTAACCAAATTCTGTCATCAACTGAAATAATAAAGAAATTTGTAAGAACATCACCTATAAAAGTTGTAAATAGACGCGCAAAAAAGTTATCTGCGCATATAATACACACTTATGAACTAACAACGAATCTATGAACAAATAAAATAATTTCTAATTGATTTAAATAATATAATCAATACTACAACCTTCGAGATTTTAGTAGTTATTTCCGTTACTATCATTCTAACTCCCCGAAAACCTTTTCCCCTGAACAAATTGAATATGTACCTATCCGTTGTGTTTCAAATTTGCAAGCGGGTAGATCCATGTTTTTCTAACCACTTAATTTTTATAAATAAAAGTTGTCGGTTGGTAGAGAATATTTTGTGCTAGTTTGGAATAATTTGTAATAATTATATTCTTCTTGTTCTTTTAATCGTCATCATAGAAAAGTCAAAAAAAAAAATTTACCAGTTTGTCTTGATTTTCAAAGATCATTAAAGTACAAAATTATACAATTCCATCTTTGTGAAAATTTTACCCAAATTAGTTCAGAAGTCTAGGAAAAATAATTATTTAGATGTAGATGGCATCGAAGTATATTTTAATTAATACGTCACCACACAAACAGCATGGCAGAATTATTCACAAAGTTAAAAATAGTAAAAAGCTGGAAGCTGGAAAAAGATTACAACCAAAATTTTCAAAAATTACAAAAATTGTTAGGCCTCATACACTATAAAGGCGTGGAGTTGTTATAATTAGAAGAATTTTTAGATAAACTTGTTATTTTTACTATTCAAATCAAATTATTAAATACATGTAAATCCGGCGACTGCTCTTACCTCTGATATAATTAATTTCGAATACGATTCAACTCCACTAAGAGAATTGTAAAACAAATATAGCGCAGGAATGGTTCAAGAAAATGGTACATGGAAATTTCTTAGGTAAAATATAACAGCTAATAAGAAAAGCTCCAACATAGAAAGAGTTTGATATCGAAAACGAAATAATTTTACAAGCACACAGTAGTAAAAATAGGTTAGATTGATGGATTGAAAGAGGTTGAAACTTCTTGCGGAGTTCTTGGACCGCAGGACACAACAAGGCCCATTGCTCACTTCCCCCCTCCCAGACTTATGAGCAATTGCTGATAAATCCCAACCGGATGCTCTTATGTAGTATAATAACGGCGTCAACCCTCCTTGAAATCAGTATCTCTTTCCTGAGAGAAAGTGCGTCAACGTTTGGGATTCCTCTCTGAATCGTCTGCAGACATGATCATCAAAAAACCCCATCCTGTGAAGGTGACTCATGAGAAAAGTGTGCCCAGTGAGAATTGAAACTAGTGCTCTCAGGGTTGGCTTGTTTAGTCTCAATAGCTTGTTAGTTAGGCTTGGGTTAGGTTTACCCACAGTTCCTTCATGGTTCGACCCAAAGGGTCCTCCAAATCAAGACGACTGTACTGTCGGTCGACCCAAACCGGCATACTAACGGCAAGCTGCTTTGGTGTGATCCCGATCATGAAGGAGGATGCTTCCGAGGCTCCACCAAGACGAGCTAGTTCATCCAACTTTTTGTTCACGCTGATATTGCTGTGAGCAGGCACTCCAAGAACGAGTATCGTGTTATTCTGAGAGAGGGAGTTAGGGTGGTATCACACTCCAAAACCAGTTTGCGGGTTGTAAACTGCTTGGCTGTCCGAGCAGATGGCAGTACCTGAGTTTAGAAGATGCCTTCTCGCTTCCAGCATGGCCTTGACTTCCGTATGGAAAACCGTGACATAGTTTTCAAGACGTATGGAAATTTCCATATGAAGCTTCTCGCAGATAATGCTGGTGTTTTCTTCTGTGTAAATTATAAGATTTGTCAATGACTGAAGAACCGAGTATAATTTCCATTCTGCCCTAGATGGAATTCTCAATTTAAAGTTGCTTCTCAGCATAGTTTCGAGGTGGTGGTCGCTGTCCTTGTCGATGTCAGTTGCGATAGATAACACAAGCTCAAAGATGGATTCGTGTGGAATCTTTGAACTTTGTTCGCTCTGATCTCAAGGTGTGATTTCCTGCATAGATTGTGATATAGTATTATGGCTAGATATTTTACCCTGTTCTTTAGCTCCAAACGAGTGGAGCCAGGTTCAATCTAGGGATGCCAACTTGTTTTTTTAGTGAAAAGGCATATGTTGAGGTGCGGACTGTATGTCGAATTAAAGCAACAGTTTATAATCAAGAATGGAACTTCAGCAAAAAAATATTGAAAGCCAACGCTGTTATATAGGTAGTTATTTTCGAAAGAAGTAGAAAGATACTCGTGCGATGTCACAACGATAATGATATATATTTGGCAGTGATAAGATGGTTGACGAAATTTATGGGAAGCAGTGTTGACAATACACTAATTAAAGAAAATTACTTCAATTACTTTATAAGTGATAAAACAGAGATGTTATGTAATGCTAAGTTCAAATGAAGTTAGGGGTTTTTGGATTAAATTCGGTAACTCATAACTCTTTTCAGTGGATTAGTGTTTAGTCCGAAATCCGTAGCCCAGTATATGACTAGTCGGATCGTGTTTTACATCAATCCGCAGAGTTCGGTTTCATAACTACTAGTGACTAAGGCCATAGGGTTGTCTGTATAACATACCGTTTTGTACCCCATCCTGGTAAGTGTTAGCAAGAGATCATTCATAATGAGTACCCGAAATAAATTCGATCCATAGGATATGTGCGATCTAGTGTCTTGTTAGCATTTCAGTAAACTTATATAGAAGAACATTATTGAAGGCACCTTTCTGGGTTTGGAATTTATGCATTTATTTTGTTCTTTATAGGAATATGTTGTATTTTTTTTTGTTCTTAAAATGCTTATTTGGATGTATTAATAGGCGAGGCGAATACCTCGTAAGATTAATTACAGAATAATATCGACAAATGGTTCTGAGGACGAATGGATTCCACAACTTATAACTGAACAAACTTGGGTAAAGGAACCAGATGTTGAAGATGTTCATAGAGACACAAATATTCATATAGAAATTGAAGATGAAGTCAGTACGGATAGCAATGTTTACTACAAAGATAATGATATGTGTCTAGATGGACATCTGATCAACATATTTTTCACGCTAAGACAACTCCATATGCTATCGCATTCTTGCTTCTATGTGTCAAACATTTCGTTGCAATATCCTACAACAACTAGCTGGCTCAAAAAGATGTTCTGTACATTAAACTTTTAAATTCTTTTGACTTCTAACTCAAGAGGAGTTTGAAAGATTTTTTGGGATAGGTACTCATAACGGTTGGCGTTCGATATCACAGTTCAGAACTTGTGAAAGAAATGTAGAAATCAGATTCTTATCCACTCTATCATGCAACAATGCCAATTAACATATTGTTTTACTAAATCAGAAATCTATATATTTTTACCTACATATGCGTTTCTTCCGAGCCATACAAATGTGCCATGCCGAGAACATAAAGATGTAACAGCTAAAACTCTATAAATTCCATTTAAGGCTTATGATTTATTTGTAACATCACTCTCAATGTTTTCAGTTTTGACCCTTTGAAGATGTTTCAGAATATTAAAAGGAAAAAAAATCTAGAAAATGGATCTAATGTGCTATGCCGTGGACATAAAGGTTAAGAAAACCTCTCTGCTTAAATACCTCCGGAGTCTTGTGCAATAAATCAACACTTAAGCATGCAACAAGACGAAATAAATAAGTATTACAACTAGGCAATGTAATAAACTAATTAAACACTATACGTCGAAATCACTTCTTCTTTGATATACAATACAATAAAAGGGGACTTAGTTGAGTCCTATTGGGCTCCCAATTTAGTGTGAGGTCGATTTAAGGTGTCTATCTACGTGCTTGTTTAAATCCCCATTGACCTTGAGTACGAAGTGCATGCACCTGTACTTTCTTGTATACCTTTTTACCACTTTTAACCCTGGTTTTAATAATTATAATAAACACTTATAGAATTTACCAACAGGTATATAGCTATAAAATATTCCTTACCCGTAGGGTTATATGTAACTCTTTTTAAAATATAATTGTCCTGTTGTTGTGTGAATTTCTTTCCTTGATTCACTCGCGGATTTAGTTTTTTCTTTGTGAGAATTGTCATTTTTTTAAATATCACTATACTCGATACACTACTATATATTAGGTCACATTTTACTTAACAGAGAAAATGGTGTGGCCCTTATCGAAAAAAAGCTGGGTATTCCTCTACTTCCTGGTAGCTATCGAGTATTCGAAATGGAAGTCTCCTGCCACCATTTTATTTTTCGACTATAAATTGAAGTCGATAAGGTAGTAATTGCTTTGGTTATGAAATTTGAATTTAAAAGTTTTATAATGGTTTCATATACATAATATACGCACATACGTACATATATATTTTTATTAATTATTTTTTGTGTGTTAAAATTGAAACGTTACATTACCTCCTTACAAAAAAAGAAAAAAAAAGAAAATAATTCTAGTAGTTGTAAAAGTTCAATTTTCCTTTACTTTAATTTGAAAATATTTAAGTTAATGAGGCTCGGCTCCACAGGAGGCATTGGCTTACTGTTTCCTATTTCAATTTTTTTGTTATTTTGCCAATATGTGCCTACATAAAAATAATATATATTTCCACCATATCTACATTTCTCTTATATAAAACGGATTTTTATTCTTTAAAATCCTTAACGTGCACAGGCCAATATCATTTCCATGCTCACACTTAACTTGTAACATAAAGTAGATACCTTTTTCAACACAAAACACTTAATAAATTTTGGTGCCAGTTTTGCAGAGAAGATCTTGGACTTGTGCGACACTGGGTAATTATTTTTGAATACAAGGTCTCCTATAGAAAAAGTTAAATTTGTCTCTCTAGTTTTATAATAGGGTTTACTTCTTTTATGTTTATCTTGAATTCTATTTAGTACTCTTATTCTATCTAGAGCAAACTTTTCTAAAAATTTTGAACGGTGAGCAAGGGGATCCGTACCAGATTCCAGAAGTTTGTACTCATTACCACTGTATTTAGATTCCCTCCCATAAGTAATAAAAAGGCTGTTCGACCTGTCGTCTCGTGTACAGACGTGTTTTTGCTAAATTAATTTTTGGTAGCTTTTTGTCCCACAACTTATGATTTTCTCCAATATAAGCTCTCAGCACGTAGCAGCAACTGAACTATTGATTTGGACGTTATTCTGTTTGTGGCCCATTATCTCATATGATGGCCTGGGGGTACCATTCTTTAAAAATACATGTTCTTCTATCCACTTTATTATTCTCGTGGATTTAGTAGAGCGTCAAGGAAATAAAGAGGCGAATTGCGTAAAGAAATCGACGACAACTAATAATGCTATATTTCCTTTTGCAGATCGTCGAAGAGGTCCTAACAGGTCCATGAAAATTAGTTGCCATGGTTGCAGAGGTGCTAAATCTTCCCATATCCTCAGCTTTCGTGCTGTTGGTTGTTTTACTTTTCTTACAAATTTCGAAGTCTGAGACAAATTTTTTGGAAAGCAAGGGAATCCTAGGCCAGTTATACCTGGGCAATATTTTTGCCTTTGTTTTTGAAATTCCACATTGGCCAGCCAGTTTAGCTAATTCGGGTACTACAACTTTCCAAAGATTTTTACCGTACCTAATATCACTATCTTTAAATTTCATATACAGAGTGTTCCATACGTACAGCATTTCTTTTATACCCCGGATTCCTCACTCAATTTCGAGAAACAAATTGTTGGGAGGAGAGCCGGAATATGCACAGTGCGGTTGGTAGCGGGGTTTACGATTTTTAGTACTGTTTCCACTTTACACCCTGTAAATTTCGTGATATACACCCTATCAAGGCATGATTTATCTCAGGTGATAGCAAACCATCTAAGCTTTCAAATGAATGCCCAACCAGTCCTACTGCCATCTTCAGTCATAAGTTGTAGTACGGCAAAGTCCAAAAATTGGAAAAAAATACTATTTTTTTCAAATTTTAACAATTTTCACTCCAAAATGCATGATAACTATACAGTTGATTTACAAGACTTAGAAACCCCGGAATGTTGCCTATCTAAATGCAACAGTTTTTGAGATACCCCGTTTATATGATTCACAATTTCAGGAATTTTGCCAATTTTCGTGGAATTGCATAAAATTAGGCGCGATTTCTCTTGTTATTAGCAAAATTTATGAAATTATGCATCATAAAAACGGGAATATCTAAAAAACGGTAGCATTTAGGTAGGTACAAATCAAATGAAAGATAACATTCGGACGTCTAGAAATCTTGAAGGAAGGGCTACTTTAGGGGGAGCATCGATAAAATTGAAAAAGAAATTGGACAATTTTCCAATTTTTTTACTTTGACGTCCAATAACTGCGACGGAAAGCGGGTAGAGTTGTGATTGGGAATTTGTTGGAAATCTTAGAGGATTTACTATCACCTGAGATGCAAGTCACCTGCATAGGGTGTATAACAAGAAAGTTACATGGTATTAGGATAAAAAGCACCCAAAATCACAAAATCCACCTACCGCCCACACCGTGTATTTTCCGGCTCTCCTCCCATACAAAACATTTCTCGAAATTGAGTGAGGAATCCGTGGTATAAAGGAAATGCGGTACGTATGGGGCACCCTGTATATGAGCTGACCATCAATCTTCCAATTACAAAATCGCGTTGTGCTGAGGTAGACTTTTGTTAACATTTTTAAATACCTTTGATCTTCAGGGGTCACATCGAAATTTACAACATTTATATTTAAGATCCTAGACATACAATCTGCAACAACATTTGGTTTCACTTTTTTATGTATTATGGTAAATTCATCTTGGAAACGTTACGCAGGTCGTGAACGATCGTTCTGACCGGGTCCATATACTGACTCAAAAGACCTGAGCACCGTTTCTAAACCATATCGGTCAAGACTTAACGAGAAAAGAAACTGCTTTTCTTGACATATTTTTTAAAGCCATATTTTCAACCGATCTTGTGCTTTTTATTTACAAGGCTAATTTGCAAGGCCAGATCTTTAGCTAATATTCTGTTTTCTTTTTTTACATTGAAATAAGCCTGTTGCATCTAGTTTACATTTATGTATTCTACCCACAACTCTGTTTCCGCAGCGTAAGAAACAATAAAAAGTTGCTACTAGGCATCCAGAAAGATATCATTTTTTATTGCTAGTAGTCCCTCAACTGCCAATTCTGTCTCAAAATCGTAGTTTTTATATTTACCTCCTCTATACATGCACAAGGGTGCAAAGGGGTGCCAAACTAATACAAGTATTTAACAAACATGAAGGGTAGTCTTTATTAGTTTACTATATTATTATATATTTTCTTGCTCTACCTGCAACGATCGATTTGGGACTTTAACTTCGGTCATGCATGCACACATACTTAAAGCCAACTAATTTGGAAGTTATTTCTGTGATTAAGAATGAAATAAATTTAAACAAATACAAAGTTCTGCAGAAGACTGATTTAATCATTCAGACAATGCAGCAGTTTTTCATTTAATAAATGCTTGCTTTGAGGTCAACCGGGTTGTCTTGCCAAGCCACATTTCAGCAATTGAAAGGCACAATTTTGATTGCTTAATACGCAGTGATTTATGAGTCGCGAATGACTGCAAAATTTATAAACTAAGCGCATTTTTAGCTTTGAGCGTTGCTCTGACATGAACGATTCGGTGAGGTAGGTAATTTTGGGGTATTAGATAATTATTCCCAACTGACTTAAATGACCTACATGACCGAAAGATTCGCATGGCCTGCCTCAGCAAAATGATCGATTTTGCCCATCACTAGAATGGATCACCTTAAATGCACTCGCAGATACGCTCTAGCTTTTTGAGTAGAAAAGAGGTCAAATTTATACATATGTTGAGTGATCAACCCGGCATGCCTTGGGAATAAACACAACGCGGACGTCTTGTCATAGCTTCGGTGTGTATTCCATTCTAATTTGCCGTAAAATTATGAGTTAGATTACTAATGCACGAGTCAGCCGAGCTTCTAATAAGGGCTGGAAAACTATCGTCCTTGCCCAGGTACCTGAAAGAATTACTCCCTATTTTACCGATTTATTGGTGATCAGAGGCGTGTTCCCATCTTCGGAAGCGGTTTCATAAAGAAAGGCTTCGGTTCGTAAAAATGAAGAGCAGTCGTCGGCACCATCAGGGAAGTGTTCGTCTAAGAAGGTTTCCAAAGATTCCCCAAAGGAAGGGTACCGCACTCCAATATTGTTTGTGAGGATACTGTATTGTATAAAAAAATGCATTTCTGTTCGAGCAATTTGTTTTTATGCTCGAAACATTTCCAAGATTCCAACATGACCAACCAACTACCACATAAGCTGAGGCAGCACACATAATTTGCTTTGGCATGGCATGGGGTGAAAAAGGGCATGGCATAAGATGCAAATGGGCATGGCACTAGTATAGCAATAGCATATAGAATGCAGTATAAGTAGGTCAACCGCATGGATACTGCAATGCATTAATAGTATTTCTACATTATAATACCAAATAACGAATATACTAAGGATATTTAAGAGCAATACATTGCTTTATTGATATTTTAAAAAATATGCAAATATTGGAGTATCGATACTCTTCCAACTATTGACCATCCCCAAGCGAGTTGAATTGCAAAGAAAATGTCTGAGCTTGAATATGAAATAATTTCTAGCTATTCGTTTCCAAATCGAAGTATTTCCGATCGTTGGCGTTTAAAGAGTGGATAATAATAGGCGACTGCTGAGTGGCTCAGTAAGGAGAGACAAGTGCGTTTCAAACTTTCTTCTACTTCTCAGCTCTTTACTATAGCAGCGAGAAAATTAGTGGAGTGAATTACACTCTTTCATATATTCCTTTGTTTCCCGTATACTCTACTTTGATTTGTAACGCATTATACATTTCCGGATTACTTAACGATTGTTTTAGTAAAACATTTTTTAAAGAACTCCAATTGTAACGAAAAGTGCAATAGGAAGCAGACTTCTCGGACTGTGGTGCGACAACTGAATGGTTTGACTTTCTACACTGGCCATACGTGTAGAGTAAGGACAGCGGAAATAGTCTAGGTAAGAATGTATATCGTTTGTCCCACTCCTTTCGGATCAGTGAGTAAGCCATATATTAGCACATTTACAACTATCAGATTATTACACCATTTCATTTAAATAATTTACAATTTAAAATAAAACTAACAGTAGTTGATCTGTGAGGTATTACCAAATGGGATAGATTAGATTACACAAACTACGGAAGCCCAAATAAAAAGGCTCTTGTACACAAAATTACATTTTGACTATATCAAAGTGGAATTTTCCTTTTCAGTAAATCATTCTTATTGCCAACATCTGCCAAACTTGAGAGGCTCTCAATGTTGGCCCATCAATAACTTCTCAAATTGATGAACAAACAGGAAAATCATAAAACGTAGTTCCTGTCTGTCCGTCGAGTCATTAATATGTCATAATCCTGAAAATAATAATGGCACATAACATTTTTTGATGTTCTTCCTTTCAACGTTACTGAATTGTCTTTATTGATGTGGACGCATTTCTGTTTTATGGTAGCAATATTAGGACGTAGTAGAATGAGCTTATTACAATTCATTTTAGATTTTGAAATAAATTTTATTAATCGTGCCAATTTGAAGTTAATTTTCTTTAACTGCACAGTTTTGGGAGCTCAATATAAATAGATACCTTTGCAATATACTGTTGAACATAGGAGATTAAAACAAATAGCCTAGATTGTATTTACCTTAGACATAGATTATTTGCAGAATGTAAAACTATTGATATAATCGAAATAATTACATAATCGTGAATTGAAATTTGAATATTGAACAGATCTATGCAGATACTTCAGAAAATGTATCCAAGATATCCAAACAAGTTAACAATGATAAGGGCATTCAAAAACACTGATTAGCATCTTCCAAGGAGATTTTAGTCACAGTTCAAAAAATATGCAGTATGTGTGTAACATTCACTTTAATAATATGAAAGCATTAATTAATTGTTATTATTTTCTTTTATATCCATTAGGGTTAAATTATTATTATGTTTGTCTTGGATTCTTCATAGTAGGTACACATTAGAGAACTTAAGACTTCCGTTCCATCGTACGCACTGAGAGGGGATGATAAAGGTAATTTCTGGCTATATTACAACTCTTACTTTTCTACTCCTTTCACAATGCAAAAGCTATTTGGAAGGAAAGCTTTTTTCTCTTCAGGAAAAAGGAAGAAATTTTTAGTAACGGATACTTTATAATAATCTTTCGAATACAAATGTGTTTACAGTAAAGTCGCTCATTCAACTATATTTTCATGTAGGCTTCATTTTGACAATACACTTGCTTGTTTAAAAAGTGAGTTGTGATTTAAGAATGTTTCTTTAGGAAAGATTGAGCGTTTCTTTTAGGAAAAAGGTAGAACAAATGTTTAAATATAATTTTGAACAATAACCACAAAAAGTTTAATACACCAACAGTCAACAACATATATATATATATATATATATACAGTAAATCATACTATGGCTCACTGGAACAAGATTGGATCCAGTGCGATTTATGGCACAATGATTGGACCAAAAAATGATAAAATGCCATGTACATAACTACTATTCGATTCTTTGGAAAATTAAGCTTCCGAACTCTGAAAAAACCAAGTAAGAGTATGTATATTTCTGGATTTTCTAATTGTTTTGGATCTAGGCTTATCCTTTATTATTGAAATAAACAAGATATGCCGAGAAGTTAAAAATATCTTATCTTATACGTGAAATTTTTAACAAATAAAAAACTAATAAATTATTCTTTATTATCCTTACCCTATATAGGTATTTATACAATGACTTTTGATACTTTACCGATGTTAGCCAGTCCAATATATGTGCTGGCAAGCAAAGTTCTATATAGTGGTAAAAATGTTCGTACAAATTTTTTTCAGATCCTTAACCTCGTAAAAAATCTTTCACCCTATTTTAAGTTAAATTATTAAATAAAACAAATTATCACAGCTTTTTTATTGGATATATTTTATGTGGGATATTTGTACTTTGCTGAACTCCCAATTAATATTAAATAACAAAATTCTTAAATATTTATTCTAATGTTTGCAGCCAAGGGTCCGTTTTTATGTCAGTCTCCATAAAGAAAACTATTTATCTCTAGAATTAGAAAGATTTAAATATAAACGTATTACTTAATCAGTGACGTCTTGGGAGGTAATGCATTTACCGTTATTAAATCGCCTGAAAAATACCAGTGAAATAAGGCAATCTGGAGTGAGTATTGAATAAATCCAGAAGAAAGTTAAACTTAGAAGACTTCCTCTTTCTCAGCGTAATGAGGTAATTTGAAACTTTTGCATAATCGTTAACAAAGTAGGGTTTCCTTTCTGTTTATTTCATCTTCATTACAATTCCTGCGAGTAATTTCTGTTGATCCATGAAACCTCTTTTGCTGCCTATTCCTTCTATTTTTACCCAGAGTCCTGTAGTGATTGTTTCGCTCGTCTGTTCTAGCTATGAGTGAATAAGAACTGGTCGTCTGTCTAGAGCTCAACATTAATTTGTTTCAATTTTAATGTTCCGAGGATTGAATTAAATCCGCAGAAATGAAGACCAGAGATATTTAATATTAAAGGAGCTCGATTTTCTCTTTGGGTGGTTGGGTGCATATTTAAATTTGTAAGAAAACTTAGCTAGTCCTAGATTGTCGGCGTAGAATCTAGCTGATTATAGGAATTAAATTATTGCACAAAGAACAAGCGGATGAGATGAGAAACTTCTGAAGGCTGAAATTTCAGCATCAAAAGAGTTAGGAACCCCTTTTCAGTTAAATTTATAATTCTTATTTCAATCTCTTTAAAATTCAAAAAGTTTTCGAAGTAAGGCAATTTTCCCGTTTTTTCCTTATTCAAATTTTTCGTTAGTATTGTTAACTTATACAGTGGGGTGGAAATAATTTTTTTCCGTAATGGAGATTATAGTCTTAGTAAAAACAAAAATTACATTTAACTTTACAACCAGACTGGCTTAGATTACTTTCTTCACGTATTATGTATGTTACTCAATGTCAGTCTTCCTTCGGAGGCATAACATAAATTCTAAATTTTAAATTTAGCGGAATGTGGCATAATACCCAAGCTCCAATACCAAAGCTCAGTGACGGGTTGGGTATGTAATCCTGTGGACAAACTTCTGCAAAATTTTCCGTTTCTAAATTATGAAGTACGAAATACTGTAACTAAAAATCTTGTATGTTCTCCTTGTTTAGTGACGGTTGTTCGAAAATTTTTATTTAAGGAATGAATAGCTGGGGTAGACATAAGCAAAAAAATTATATGGAGTGGTGGAGATAGAACGCCGTGGTTTGGGGGAGGAGGGGGTTTGGGATTTTGGGTATTCTTTCATTTATCGGCATATAAATACATATAATTACATCATTATGCATCGAATTGAAATAGTTGAGGTACTAACTAATTGTTAAGGTGAGTATTTTGAACGCTTAACTAGCCCACATTCCTCCTTCATTTAGGAACTATGAAATATAAAAATAGGACAAAAATGACAATTGTTTACTTTATTTACAACAAATTGAACGCAGAGGCAAGACGAAAAATCATTAAGATGTGAGGACGCTGTCTCAATTGTTTGTCAAGGGATCACCTTGTAAACGCATGTACTAGGAAATATCAATGTTTTAAATGTAATCAAAGGCATCACAACACACTGCAGGATAACCACGACAACGAACAACCTAGAACAACGTCACAGAAATTTAATAGCCGCTCGTACGATGAGTCATTCGTACCACAAAAATTCAAACCAATACTAAGTCAAACAACTCATATTGACAGCAACCAAGCTGACAATTCTCCTATAAGGTTACAATTAGCCGACTGTGCTAATGGACTAAACACTACCCAAACTTTTGTAGCCAGGGAAGATCATCATGCATTACTATCCACAGCACTAGTAATGGAAAAAAATAAGTTTGGTGAACCTACACTTCTGCGCTGCCTTACAGACAGTGGGTTTCAATCATCATTTATAGCTGAGGTAGAATGCAAGAAACTAGGTGCTACTCGCACTTCAACATCAGTGGCAATAACGAGCTTAAATAGTAGTCCTACAACACATCAGCAAACTAGGCTACAACTGAGTTCGTGCGGATCCAATATCACTGTAATAGAAGAAGACTTTCTAGTCTTAAAGAGTATTACAATTTGTCTACAGACAAGATTGATGATCATCAACATCTACAAGGAATACAGCTTGCAGATCCTACTTATTGGAAACCTGGCAAAATAGACCCCATACTGGGAGCAAAGGTCTATGCCAGAATAATTCAAGATGGCATTAAGCGAGGATCAGATACAATACCAGTAGCAATAAGCATGATCTTCGGCTGGGTCCTCCTAGGACATACTATCAGGACACTCGATGAGCAGACAACGATTTCCACAGCATCAATTATTAATGTTAATCTCGATAGACAATTCAAGCTATTTTGGGAGCTAGAAGAACTCCCAACGCAAACTATGCTCAACCAATATGAAGAAGAGTGTAGAAAACATGTCACACTACACATCGACGATTGAGAAAAGGAAAGTCCTAAGTCAACTTACCGTTCATAAACAATGAAGTTTCTATACCAGTACAATCAGGGCCTACATGGTCAACACAGAAGCAATAGAACTGTCCCAGGTCGAATCACATCACAGAACAGTCGTGAGAAATATTGGATTTTAGATATAAGACGCAGTATTACTAGCAGACTACGTAAATGGGCAACAATCAATCAACTGATGGGGAATCTACTTGCTCTCCGAGTAAATGTAACCAAGCCATTCTCAAAGGCCAAACGAAGCAGGCAAAAATGGTCTACAAAACAACCCAACATAAAACAGGGAGACGTCGTTTTAGTTAAAAATGAGCACATACCACCTACTAGTTGGCGATTAGATGTGATCAAACAAGTCTACCCTGGTACTGACGGATTGGTTATGAGTTGTTCAGATGAGAACACGGGATAATACGTTACAGCGACCCATAGCAAAGATATGTGGCCTGCTCTTAGAAGAGACAATCAAGCCAGGTGGTAACAGTCTCGGTATAATAAACAGAAAACTTCAAAGAATTGAACCTATTTCGGCCCAAAACAATAGTACTTAGTATTATACTTCCGACAGAATTGAAAATTCAAATATGTTATTCTTGCTCATTATAAGATATTATTGATACAGTGCGTTGCAAAGTTGTAGACGCGCAGCATGCAATATTGCGGTAGCCCTTTTTGGCATTGATTCCACGAAGGATCTAAACATTCTGGAGTCAAGGTTAGTCAAGCAGCTTCAACGGCACTTTGAAGCACACTGATGGTGCTAAGTTTCTTTGCATCTTTATAAACTACTGGAACTAACCATCCCCCATAGGGTTTGCATCAAGAGAACGGGTCGGATAGCCGAGAAAGTTCCTATGGTTTTACGTGAGCACCTGCCAAGTATGGCTTAATCTCACGGCTCGCTTATCATGCTCGGATTGATAAACGACAATCAACGTCCTCATGAAGCACAAGTTCCAGTATGCCAATAGAGCATGACATGACATCAACTTACTGGTAGAAGCGAGATCTATTCGTCCAATCTCTGCCGATCTTGGGTCACGGCACAGCCAATACGATGCTCCCATAAAGGGGCCATCCCAAGTTGAGGTGGATAAAACCTTGTTATCCAGGGCTCTTCAACCCCGTAGTAACAAGTTGGCCAATGTCGGGCCGCCCATTTGCTGTGGCTTTCGTAAAGCATGATCAACGGACCATGAATACTCCCAGTTTCATATCTTCATGCAAGATATACTTTTTTAAACGGTACTGGTAACTCCGTTCGGGCCTAGATCTTATTTGCAACGTCTAAAGGAATTGTACTTGGCCTATACAGGTAATAAAACCCTTATGGGCGCTGTCAGGGGGACCACGTGAATGTTAAGATGTGCCCAATTCAGTCTGGAGAGGCTTCGGGATTCACCATTTGGATCTTATACCTGACCATGCATACTAACCATATAAGCACTACTAACATACATACCTGATTTCCGTTTTATGTCAACTTATCCATACACCAATTAAGACATCCATTCGCCCCTGGGCAAGGCTATGTCTGTCTTTCTCCTCTCACATCCTATGTCTGAGATTTTGTTATTCTGACTTGCATGAGTACATAACTTCAATTGCATCGTGGGCCAGCTGCCTAGCATCTGCTACAGTACCCACACAGTCAAAAATCTCAAAATTATTATCTCGCAGAAACATGTGCCTATTTATAAATAGTATTATCCTTGTGGGCTAAACTCACAATGCGTGAACATCACTCCAAATATAATGACTTCATGCATTATACCGTTCCACGTGCTCGCACTATCTTTCAGAAGGATATGCCAATGCTCAAAACACCCTTAAAATCATACCACCATAAACAACGAACCAACAAATTTCTTCCATCAAGTATGCATGCTTTCCTCTTATATAGCTTTCACCTTGTTCAGCATTGCGCTTCACAGACTACTTCCCCCCCCCCCCCCCCCTATAGCCGAGAAGATTGATATTGTACTCCAAGAACCATCTTTTGTGGATTGGCTTATGTGGATCGTAGTGTTATCCTGTTGATAAATGAAGTAATCGCCAGGATAATGCGCAAGATACGGAAGGAGTTTTCGTCTGAGTACTTTCCGGTACTCCAGCCTATTCATACGATTAGAACAAAAGACCAATTCTTCGGTTCCATGATTGTTAAAGGCTTCCCATTCGATAAATACATGCCTCAAAAATCTCATATTTGAAAGCTCCGGAGATCTCTCCTGAGATCCCTCCAATATCTACACAAAACATCTGGACCATCATTACAACTTTAGATAATTTATTCAGATGGAAAAAAAAACTTAGCCTTAGTGGTTTGCCTTTCAATCAGAGAAAAAGACATTTATATTTAGGAAAAAACGCGTCTTAAATTTAGGGAATTGTCCTACTTTTTTACAGTGATGTGATGTTCATTTCTTTCTAAATTGATTTTACAGGTATCAGAAATATCACATATTCTGCCCAATGAGAACACTCAAGAAAAATATAAGTAAGGATGTGGACTGTAAATAAGAACGCTGGGGAATATTTTAAAGTCAGTGGTTTATTAGACACACACGTCAAACTTAATTACAAAATTCAACCTTAACTAGAACTAAATTTAATATGTATCTAATATAATTGAAATTGAACTACTTATATTAGATACACTTTATTTGGATAACGTCACTTAACAACTAAAATTCAATTATGTAAATTAATGAATAAAGTCGCTTACTCACTAGTTTCACTTATGTCTCTAATTTCAATTTCTACACAATACTGTCAAAGCTGAGACAACTTTGAGTAATGGCACTATATATATATATATAAACATATATATATAAATATAATAATCAATGGGGTATGTAGTATGAAATATAGTATATGATCAATAAAAAAAATGTACTCACCAATTTAAACTATGGAATCGACTCTATGGCGTTGGTAATTAGATAGTTAGTGGTTATCTTGTTCTAGTCGTTCCCCGGAGCACGAAGCAAGATACTTTACTTCAGTCCAGACCCAGAATAAATATCTTTCTCTCAGTTGAGACCCAAGATAAAGGTTTGAGATTTGTAAGTGTTATTCTAGTCGCTACCCGGAATAACTGTCTTTATCTCAGTCGAGAACCAAGATAAAGTGAATATGTTAACACAATTTATTCCAGACGAGACCCAAAATAAATATGTTTATCTCATTCGGTACCCAAAATAAAGTTGTTATGTTAGTAAATCTTATTCCAATCGAGACCCAGAATAAATATCTTTGTCTCAGTCGATACCCAAGATAAAGTTATTATGTTAGTAAATTTTATTCCAGTCGAGACCCATAATGTATATATTTATCTCAGTCGATACCCAAATTAAGTTATTGAGTTAGTAAGATTTATTCCAGTCGTGACCCACAATATATATCTTTATCTCAGTCGGTACCCAAGATAGAGTTATTATGTTAGTAGAAATTATTCCAGTCGAGACCCAGAATAAATATCTTCACCTCAGCCGATACCCAAGATAAAGTTATTGAGTTAGTAATATTTATTCCACTCGAGACCCAGAATATATATCTTTATCTCAGTCGTTACCCAAGATAAAGATATTATGTTAGTAGAATTTATTCCAGTCGAGACCCAGAATAAATATCTTTACCTCAGCCGATACCCAAGATAAAGTTATTATGTTAGTAGAATTTATTCCAGTCGAGACCAAGAATATATATCTTTATCTCAGTCGTTACCCAAGATAAAGTTATTATGTTAGTAGAATTTATTCCAGTCAAGACCCAGAATAAATATCTTCACCTCAGCCGATACCCAAGATAAAGTTATTGAGATAATAATTATATTTTATTACCACTAGTCAAGTCGAATTCCAAATAATGGGCAATCTATGAAATCTGAATGCGAAAAGAGCAAGATTTAAGTTGGCCTGCGACTTATATTGCCTCGAAATTGCGCACGGCACCAACAAATTATTTTACCTTGCGCATAGCAACCAAAGTACATTGACCTTAGCAGCGGTGCAGGTAGCAACAGAAATATCCGTTGACCTTAGCAGCTGTGCATAGATCAGAAGAGTATATTGACTCTAGCAGCTGTGCAAAGCAACTGGAATTTTGAGCATTTTTATTGCCGTTCCTGATTTTACCTAGCTAAAGTTATTAGGTTTATAAATGATACAATAAGATACCTATTACAATATTGCTAATTCGGTACTTTAGAAGATATGTTTAACAGATACAGATGACTTAATCTAATTCCATTTAATTTGCGTAATATTATCGAAGACAAGTTAATTTCCTCTCATTGGATTGTGTCCCGGATTTGTTTACGTGGAATTTAGCCATAATGAGTCGATTTTTATCTCCCCTAAAAACTGCCATATCGATGCGCGTTTAGGTAGGTATACATCGTTTCGTTCCCAGCCTATTTTCAATAATTAGAAATACTTGGAATTAAATCTTTTAAACTATTTTACTTTCAGGTGGATATTTAATGTTGGTTTGAACATCACATGTTTTGTGAATTGTGTACATTCTGTCTCCCTGTGCGACAATAATATACTTTGTGATTCCTTCAGATTCTTAATTTCGTTCCCACTTCACACAATTATATTAAAAATATATTTTATTATTATATATGACAATAATATACCCTAAGTGAAATCATACCGATGCCATATATTACAATGATAAGCTTATATTTTCGTTTAAATAATAAATAGTAATGTTATAATACTTTAGATGTGTGTCTACATCTAAAGTGTATTTTGATTTTTACATATCCGTCTATCTGTCCATAAGATAACTCAAGAGCACGTTAACTTAGAGAACTGAAATTTCATTTTCGTCTTTTCTCTAATAATTGAAGTTCAGAAAAGGTAAAAAATCAGGCAATTCCTTCCTAGATTTGGCATACAGCCATTTCGTTTATCGTTTTTCACTATATAGTTTATATATGTATATCGGGATTCTAAAGAATGCTATACTGATAAAATTGCAAAATTTTACCTTTTCACTACTGTACACTGAATCAGAGCACGCTAACGCAGTTATTTAAATTTTTGATAGAGTAATTATACATTATAATTTATCTATTAGTAGTAGTAGTAGTAACTGAATTTTTATTTTTAATAATATTGAGAAAACGGTTAGACCTAGAGATATTTTATTTACCGAATTGTACTTTGGAATGTAAAGCCTATGAAATTGGTTATAACATATTTACCGTTCGTTAAACCATTCTAAAATAAACACGAACATCAGAAATTCAATGAAAAAATTTTGCATACAGCGGATATATTTAAAAAAAGCTCATTTAATATATTCCAAAATTAGTTTAAGTTAAAATGAAACGTATTTCTTAGTTAAACGTCCAATAAGGATTTTGTAAATACTTAAATGGTTTTAAAGTTGCTTTTGTCTTTGAAAATCTTTAAATTTTAAAGCCAACTTTTGAATTGTAATGTAATCCTCTCAATTATGTTCGAACTGCCTTTTAACCAATTTTTTTTTCACAAAGCGCTTTTTACTTCTCAAACAATTTCTTTTTACACATTCAACTTTCTTTCTCCATTCATTTGAATAATTTCGCAGTCATACTTTGTTCTTAAAGTGCATTTCTTGACACCACTATTTCAGCAGGAAGTGGCAACTTTTTAAGTTAAGTAAACCATCCCAAGCCCTGTTTGCTTATATAAAAGTAGAAATTTCAAGTGGCATCGTCATATATGTTAAAAAAGCAAAGCTAACGAAAAAACTAAACGAAAAGTGCATCAAGCACAGGCTGTCGTAGAGGCATGTAAAGGATGCAATAATCTAGTTGCGATGGATAAAAGAGATGCAAATTTAATTTTGCAAATTTGCTGATGACCTGCTTTTTTTCTTCTTTGAGTCGCAGAGACTATTTCTCTATGAAATTCTCAGAAATTCTTCGTTTTGTCGCTCCTCTTGTACAACAGAACTATGTGCATTAATGAAAAACTTTTACTTAAATCAATTACACACTTAAGAAAAATTTGTTACATTTTTATTTAAGGATCTTTATTTTGTTTCAATTTTACCGAGTGGTTTACCGAGTGTTGAATTCTAGTACAAGTATTTTCATGGATGTTGGACAACAGTTAAATATGTACGTAAATATAAGTATATTACAACACAAGTAACATTTTGGCTTATTAAAGAATAATTTTGTACGTCAAGATTTTTATTATAGAATGGTAAATCGATGAGTAATTGTTTGAGGATAAAATTTTATATAGAATTAGTGAAAGTTATAATTTGATTAATATCAAGACTACCTGCTAATGAAGAGAACTCGCAGTTATACATCGTTATTTATACTAATATCTAATACTAACTGGCGTGAGTTTTGTACAGAGACATATTGCGAAGATCGACAGAAACTCAACATACCTATATAGTTATGTATAAGAATCATTTAATTCATAAAGCTAAATAAATGTCCACGCAGAAAAATTCAAAATTTAAGTCAAATCAAATTTTCAGACATTCTGTGTGACCAGACACCTTTCTGTTAGTCCGAATTTTAAAGGTACATTTTTCAAAGCAGTAACCTTTAAAAATATAAAATGTATTTTTGAAGACAGAAAAAAGATTTTTTAGTTTTGTGATCATTTTGGTTCTGTTAGATACCGACGGAATAAAAATTTATAAAGTATAAACACACACACAGTGTTTTAATATCTTTTATTTAATTTTAATTTTATTTTTTTTATGAAACTATCGAAGAGAACCTATAACTCGTCATTTCAGTTCAAAATTCTATGTTGAGGTCGAAAGCCATGCGACATATTTGATTTTTGGAGAGGTGGTGGGTTGTACCACGAGAATTTAATGCCGAAATATCGGGTGATTCGGCGTATGCATTTCGCCACCATTAAAAAAAAAACAAGTGGGTAATCCCTTTTTCTTTAAATATCTTACTTGCCGTTAAAGGTATAAGAAAAAAATCTTGAATTTCTCTACAATTTTAGTCTCATAAATTTTTTTCGTAGGATCAACATTTTTCGAATTACACAATATCTTCGCGTTCTCAATGAATGTTAGATTTAATTATATTCTTGCTATGACTTCGAAAGAGCTTTCATTAAACTCCAGCATTGAAAAAGAAGAATTAAATCTAAAAACTAATGGAAATTCTCTTAAAAGCCTTTCCATTTTATAGACTGCTTCCAATCTACATATTTAGTGTGTCTCAATAAGAGGACGATCAAATGAAGTGAGCTAAATGTAGAGATCATTTCATAGTAAATGTTGTTTTCCAATTGTTGATGGTTTAAAAGTTATAGCAATTGGTAGTGTGCCCTACTGCGACGTAGCATTTGCATTCTTTTGTCATAGTTAGCGGATAAACGTTTTTGCATACGCTGCACATGGTATGGATGCAATATATCCCTTAGCAAAATACGATGCACCGTCGACATATGTATAGCACTTTCTTTTACATCAGAGTCACTTCAAAATTAACCAAAGTTTTTTGTGAACAAAAAGTGTTCAGAAAATCATGCATTTATATTTTTATTTAGTTCGCAGAATAAATAAAACATTTTATGAAAATGCTTCTCCTAGGCACCCTGTATACAAAATAATTATAATGCAAGAAAATGGTAATCTTCACACAAAACTATGTCTGACACTGATATTACAGAAATATAATCAATATCATGACAAATCAATTCAGTTGAGGTTGTTATTTAAATAAATGGTTCTTTATATTTATTATTGAGTTTTTAACTTAAACAACAAAAGCATCAACTTTTTTCTTTGTTTTGAGGGTCGCCAGTTTATTATTAAATTTTTACTACTAATAAAAACAATAAATTATTTAAGAACAACTTTTTCACCACCACTCGGCCCTGTAAGGTATAAATGCCAAAAAATATGTTTTTTTTTTATTTTTGACATTTACCTCATATTGTCGATGTTAGAGGTGTCATAATATAACCATCTAATAAATATGTAAGGCCGACAATATTTACACATTCTAAAACCCGTATCCAGAAAAATAGGCAGAATAAGCAGAAGAATCATACCATTAAAACAAAGTTGCCTCAGTATTCTATAGAGAGTAGATTCATTGGGTTAACATAGTTCTCTATATCTATTCTTTTTGTACTGTATGTTTTATGGTCTTCTGATTTTCGCCTATAAACATATAATTTCTTCTTGAGCGCTGCGAAGCTCTCTATACTACACCACATAGATTTATCCCTACACATTTTTCGATCCCTCTCAGATATAACGAATTACTGCATCCTATTTAATTAACACATTTTTACTTCATGATTCGAAAAATTGTTAAATAATACTGCTGATATGCATATGTCTTAAAACTGTCCCCTTTCCATTTACCTAGTTTCAAATTCACAATGGAATTAATGTCTTTCTTAGAAAATCCTTTCAGAAAGACTATTTTAATTTCGCGCCCACAGAAAGCCGACTGACTTTTCATGCCAGCCTCCAATCAAAACCATGTAATCCATAGCATTGAATTATTCCGACACTTACATTGATTATTAGATATGTTTCAATGTGTAAATCTCATAGATATTTAAATAATACCTGAGTTGAGTTCCAGTTTAAAGATTCAAGTCAACTTGTGCTTCTCTGTAATTAATTAATAAGACATTATTAAGTATAAATTAAGGTTATTAATAACCAAGATAAAAAGTTACAATTGGTCTAAGACCAATAATATTATACCCTAGATGAACATGAGAGCAAAATAAAGTTAAAGTACAAAGTTCTGTATGGCAACACCAAGACGGGGTTCCTAGTTTTAGTTTATTTTTAAAACTTTCTTAACTGTTTTTATGAAAACGCTTTGTAGAAAATTTCAGCTCACTACGTTAAAGCGTTTTCAGGCAGTGCCCAAATATGTGAAAAACGGAATTTTTGTATGGCAACCCTACCAAATGGTTGCCCGATTTGTCCCATTTTCGAACTTATATTTACTTTTTTTTTAATTTTTGCTCTCTAAGAGAATGCGTTCTCGATTTATCGTGAAGGCGGACAGGCGGGCAGACGGAGATGCTAAAATCAAGATAACTTTTAATATTATGCGTGGTCGTTCAACCCATTTTGCTCTACCATTATTTTTTTTATTCGTTACAAACGGAATAACAGACTTAGTATAGATATGCCGTTAATAATGGAAAATAACATTAGCCAAATGACCACCACGACCACGCATCTAGAGTATAAAAACTGCAAATTTATTTTATAATAAATGAGCATTTTATTGGAGATGATACACAGTGCGTGTTTATTCGACTGTCATATGTATCACTGCAGCAAGCCAGTAATTAACATTCGTAACGTAATCTAATTATCTTCAAAAACCTTAAATCCTGGAAATCATAAAATAATTTTAAATATGTATGTATAATTCTTGAAAAACATTTTACGTTTAAGTGTACATAACAAGGTGTACCTACAATGGGTTGCCTGGAAAATGGGGATCATGTTCAATGAGATGGCTGACCTGTTGGCCAGGTCCGGCTCTAGTTCCCCCTTAGTTTTATCGGAACCCATAATAGGCCTTACCACATCGGTGATCAGGTTTCTCATCAAAACGGTCGGGCAAACCACTTGCAGGTATACAAAACTTTTCTTGATCGGTCTATTAGAAATTTATCTGACTATGACAAGACTAAAACAAAAAAACTACGCAGAACTGTGGTTGTCATCATCACTCGCTTCACGCCCATCTAACTAAGATGGGAGTTGTTGATAGTCCGGAGTGTCTGTCCTATCAGGAAGAAGATCCTGAGATGACGGAACACTTTCTGTGTGCTTGTCCGGCCTTTTCCCGAAGCAGACTGAGCTATGAGTTGAAAAGCTTACCTCACCTAAACCTGATGCGATCCATTAAGATGACAGGAAGGTTTTAGTGAGAGTTAGTTTGATTTAAGCAGGTTAGCAAAATGAACGCTTTGGTTTCCGTGCTGGCGATCCTTCGTTCCCCTGCCTTCAATTTAAAAAAATCTCTGTTTGTAAAATTAATTGACTTCATTAAAACAGCTCAAATGAACTGAAGCTTGAAATCATATCCAAATGACCTAATCAGTATTAATATATCGCAGCCTAAGTCTCACTGGGAATGATGAAAAATTCGAAAACGAGAAAACAAACTGCAGATAATTTAGGGCGCAATGAAGCGAATTTTTATATAAATTTGCCTTGAAGGCAACAAAACTGATGTGCTGGCTCCGTGGAAAGGACAGCAACAAGAAGAAATGAGACAGATAAGGGCTTAGTAGAAAACCTGCAACTCCAACAAAATTTTTGGTAGATGTATACCTCCCTATGCTCCCATTCCAGGGGTCAATTATCTAACAAGTACTGTAGCAACAAATCGTCTCCTCATTGTGCAATACAAAGTTTTGGTCGGTCACTTGCATTTTGGGATAGCTGGATAGAGGCAAACATAAATTTATTGAGAGATAAAACATCCGCAAAATGTACTCCGCGCTGGCTGTGGTCCAGAACAAATTTTAAAGGCTGAAGTCATTTTGGCAAACTGCCCCTCGGCACAACCCTCGGCTGATTCGTACCGATAGAGTCAAAGTTGTAGACAGGGTGCCACAACGTAGTATGAAGCGACGAGAAAATCAAAGGATAAGTGATAGATGGATTGCATAATGCAGACGCTGCGCTGTCGGAAAACTCATTTTTTAAGGGTTTAATGGTGTCATTTTGTAGCCGCAACTTAAAGCATCTAAAAACATGTCCTGCCAAGAATTCGTGTTTGTGCTTACAAAAACTTTATCGGACGCAAAGAAACGGAAGCTGAACGGAGCTGACAATCAATCATGGAACCACAAACATCATCGTCTAATGATATGATAATGCGAACGAATGCTCATCTTTCAGTTCCCGGCAATTTCCATGCATCACACTGAAGAACGTTGCTACAAACAATTGAATGGGAAAATTATTCGAAAATTGCAGTTGCCCCTTTTCTCTTGGTGTGTTTGTCTGTCTGTCTGTCTGCCTGTCTGCCTTATGTTTTCTTGCTCGCCTTATATTCACTATTGTAGATACAAAGTGGAGTCACTATTTCCATATGGTATTGCTATGTATGTATACTAGAATTATGTATGAATTCAGGACAATGGCGTGATACAATTCACATTACAATATTACAAGAAATGTAACATTTTCGTCTTTCGCCTTTCACCCTCATTCCCAAAAGATGAATATTTTTAGGCAGAATAGAAGACAGAAAATTGCATTTACACGAAAATTCTATTTACACGAAGGGCAAGGACTGGTGGAGCTAAGATGATAAAAAATATTCATTGAAAAGCTCATGGACCAAAAACTGTTTGTGAAGTAGTCATAAATTGTATAAGGCTTAGTAAAAATAGAGTAAAACACAGAAAATTTTCATAATTTCATACGTAATTGCTATTCATATATGTATTGAATTGGCTTCTAAGTCAGTGAACTTAGTAATAGTATTTAACGTAAAATGTGAGATAGGATGCAATAAGCGAAATTGACAATCAGTGTAATTCCAATTCGCATAGGGGGTGACCGTACGAAATTACATTCATCTAGGTCCAGCGTATCCTAAAAATTGGTCTTAGGAATCTCAAGAAATTGCAAACTAGCAGTTGAAATGATTGTATGTCTATTTGATTAGTAATTTGAGTTACTAAGTATATTGATGAAGGTATTGTGGAAGGTAAAAATTTAGATTTCATAGCCGATTTAATAAATGGCAGTAAGTCCCTACATACTGTGAGAGGTACCATTTTATTAGGAACAGATTGGAAATTTTATGTGTTCAAATCGATTGTACCTAGTTAATAGAAACAAATGGTGTTTAGTTATCAAAATTACTATTAAAGCTTTCAAGTTTGCGGGCAGTATATAATATATACATAGATATCCAAATTCGCCTGTTGTCCAGTTTTAAGTTTTTTTTTTTAAGAATTGATAGAAAATTATATTAGTCATTCTCTGGTTATAACGGTCGGTGATGTAAAAATTAATTGGATGGGAAATAACAGTAACAGAAAGAGAATAGAGAAGCATTGTGAAAGAGAATTATTTTCAAACAAATACTTGAGAATAAATTGTCATTGCAGATCATTACTAGATTGTGTAATTACAAACAGAACGAATATACGAATATAGTAAAGATAACGACCTTAATATTACTGAAACATTGTAAATAAATGCACATGGTACGGAGGTACAGCGAAACCAGGATAAAAAAATGAAAGTCAATTACTTAGAGAAGAGCGAGGACATATAAACGCGATTAAAGGCAGTTAAATAGAAATAATTCCGGTCATAATGGGGATTGATAATACCAATCCGAGATTGAAAATCTAATAAAGGAAGTAGTTAATAATTGATGAGAGCGGAAGCTGCATCCCCAGCTGGGCAAGTACCAAAGACAAAGTACTTAAGTACAAGTACCGAAGGCCTGAGTACTTCAGCGTAAGAAAAGGTACCGCATGTATGAAAAGTACATGTAACTAAATACTAAGTCTATAAAAAGTACTGAGTACCTACTTTTTTAAGTACTTTTTAAAGTACTTTTTTAGAATTTTTGTACATTAGCAGTAATAAATATAATGAAGTTTATCGAGTTCATTTAATAGATATTATTAAATCAATACCTTTTGAAAACTATTGTATGTATAGTAACCAGTGGCTACTATTTATAGTTTTTCATAGCTTTCGGTGCTGCAAGTAGAGTAAAATTCTCACCTCTCCTTGCTACACTCACAAAAACTATTAAAGGTCCGCCCAAGCAACCATATCGCCTCCAATAATGCATAACAATTCTAAGGGAAAAATTTCCAGTAAATTTCTAAGAAAAAATTGAGGCCTTCCCTACATCAGGTCGAGGCATCATTGATTTTATATTGGAGCGAGGCATTGCCTGCTTACCCTTGGTTATGTCCACTGACGAATATAATATGAACTGCTTACTTTTCTATTTCACTTGGGCACAATTGCTTGTGCCAACAAGAGTTCTTACGTCGGTGCCAACATTAAAAAAGTCATTGTCGGGAAGATGAAAAAATGAGCACGCAGCTCGGGAAGTGATTTTAATAAAACACTTAGAAATTCTTTTGCGTATCTGATGAATACATTGTCTTTTATAAAGCAGTTTTTGTCAGTAGTAACTCTAAATGATTAATTTAAAAACATTTATTTCGACGAATCCTCTAATTTATTTGTTGTTTTCAGTTCTCTTTCAGTTGTTACTTGGGGCTTAGACCGAAAGAGTCAGCAATATAGAAGTAAGCCCACTTTTGCAATCGCAATCCATATTATACATGCCAGTGGTTATGTCATCAAGTCGAGGCATCGTTTATTTTATATTCGAGCGAGATGTTACTGGTTTTTGTTCTAGTAGTCTTGTGTGTATGTTATTAGTTTGTCTAAGGTTCTGCCTTTCCGCGTGAGTGTGGCACATTCTTTGACAGTTCTTTGCGTGCTTTAAAACTCAACAAAAGAGGAGTTGCACTAGAGATTGTGTTTACTTTTCTACGAAGAGTTAGATATTTGCAGGTACTTAGTAGACTCAGAAATACCTAAGTAAAAATCTTGGTACTTAAGTACAAAACTAAGTCTTAAGTACAAGTAAATAGAAGCAAGTACTTATGTTCAACTACTAAGTAGGGGCATTTTAAAAGTACTGAGTAATAAGTCTTAAGTAACGAAAATGTACTTTAAGTAGTACTTAAGTCTTTTTTTACTTAAGTATTGCGCAGCTCTGGCTGCATCGAATGAATTTGCGTTTAATTGATTTAATGAGTTTTAAGGAAAGTGTAGGAACCGACAGTGGGCAGACAATAACAAAATAAAAAGACTCGAGTATCACGTCTGAACTGTACGACACAATTTATTAGAGTGAGTTCTTTGGTACATCGATCGTTATCAGTTAATCTGCTCGATAATCGGTGCTGTTAGCATTTGATGATCACTATAGTGTATACGTATGTATGCGTGTACAAGAAATTCAATTTTTGTTAATTTATGACTACAAAAGCAAATTCGGTGTTATAAAAAATCAGTTTTGTTAAATACGGAATTAGAGTAAGAACATTATAAGATTGCGCGTAATACGTATTTATAAAAAACTCTTCCTATAATAACAACTAGCTACATTCAATAATAAGTGAAAGAAGCGAGCAGCCAAAACGATATGTGGAGAATAATGAAATAATTGTTAAATGAACAACAACTAAAAAAGCAAAAACTGTGAAATTAAATTAAAGTAAAAGAATATTTTATTGATAGTGATTATGTACATTACAACGTGATGAATGTGTAATTGATGAAAGATGAGATATGATTCAACAGGTTGAAATGAGTAGTTTCTATAATACGTAGTTAAAATAAAGAATATGGCAAATTGTGGATTTTAGATTTTATTTTAGGCCAGCTATTAGCTTTTTTTTTTATGTCAATAGGCTTTACTGATGGAGGGACTGGATTCCATTTATCAATTGTCTAACTAAAATCTTTAAAACTTTCTTCTTTCTTCCGGGTAGAGTAGGTGTTTTTGGCCCGAGGTGAAATGGCTACCGAATAATTCTACTGAACATTCACTTGAAACTTTTATGCTTTAAACACAGTTTCGAAGAGCATTGCGGCCGACAGCCGACGGCAATTGCAGTTGTCATAGGAATGATTTTCTCTAGTAATATTTTATGGAGTGTGTATTACATAGGAATCTGCAGTGGCCGTCGGCCGCTCTATTCGTGGCAAATGTATTTAAGCCTTTAGGTATGTGTACCGTGCTTGGAAATGTTTTCACTCCAAACAGTGCGTAAAAGCAGTCATCATTTTCAAGGGGGTTTGATTTTTTGCTCAATTACCAAAACCAAAAATTTGTTGAGTACATGGATACCATATTTCACTTGGCACATGCATAGTAAAGCGTGAATGCTTTTACTCACTACTTAGAGTGAAAACATTGCCAAAGCGTTGCACACCTAAAAACTTAAACACATTTGCGACGAATAGAGCGGCTGACGGCCACTGCAGATTCCTATGTAATACACACTCCATAAAACATGCCTAGAGAAAATCATTCCTAGAGAAGAGAAGCACTGCATAATTATCTTAATACTTACGACATTTCATTGGTATTTATTATCCTCATGAATTCCTGCATACCTACTTTCATGCCCGATCGTTTTCCCGCTGGGTAATGACATCACGAACATAATATGGGTATCTAGACAGTCTCCGCGATCAGATCAATTCAATATATAATACGAAAATTTCTAAGAGACTTGTGATATGAGGTAGTTGTACTACTAATATTGCCGGTTGAAAAACTTTAAAAATAGGGCTAAGAATAGTACGTTATTTTCTTCCCACCAACTGGTATTTAAAGATATTCATCATTCACCCTAAAAACGGAATCTTTGATAAATATATTTGAGTAATCATCGTTAATATGTACCAACTGAGAGCAATAAGGGTCTAAAATGTATCCTTAAGGAATGACCCGGAGGTATCTAAGGATCCAGAAAATTTATTATCACAAATACCCTTTTCTTGGTGACAGCTAATGAAATGAGACCATGTAATAATTGCTAGAGGCAAATCGTTAAGAGAAGAAAAGTAGCTTTCCATG
This sequence comes from Dioctria rufipes, assembly GCA_963924295.1. Lineage (NCBI taxonomy): Eukaryota > Metazoa > Arthropoda > Insecta > Diptera > Asilidae > Dioctria > Dioctria rufipes. The sequence continues at coordinate 128,164,961 of OZ002743.1, forward strand.
TTTGCCCACCTTTCAATATTTCGACTTAAATACGATCATTACGTTTGATGCGAAAAAATGAATTTTGCTTTACAACAGAAGATGAGTGATATCATAGATGGCACAAGAACTAGATGTCGCATGGCATACTAGAGCAGAGTATACAGATTGTGAAATGGGTAGTGCATTCTGGAATGGACCATAACATATTTTAGAGCTTGCCGAACGCAAATGTTTTTATAATAGCAGCTTTGTAGACATTTGATCGATTTCCTCAACACTTCAGATACGAAAAAATATGAATCACTCGACGTATACATCATTTCAAATGTTGTGGTCCATTCCGGAATGGACCACTCAGCCATATAAAATTTGTATACTTTTTTGGTAGTTCTTGTGGCATCTATGGTGATATACATAAGTACCTAAATATCTTAGGTACACGAGTCAGGAAAAATGAATTAGCATTCGACTAAGATCAGATCTAAAGTAGAAAGCTGGCCCTTGCTATTGGACTTAAATAGCCATATTTAAATGTTGATGACGATATGACAACAATAACATCAACCAAATGACTTAATGTGTTGCTACTATCAATGAACTAGCACTGTTAAACTATATCAAAATGCCAGATTGACCATTTGCAGGATAATTCTAAAAAAATGATTTTTTCTAGCATTCGGCTCTTAAAATAATCAAATATTTTTCAATTTAAAAAATTATTCCTAAATATTATATTCGATTTATGTTAATAAATTTATTTGTTTCTTCTTACAGGTAAGCATATTATAAATGGAACCACTTATAAAATATGCAAAGAAGTTTTGCACGTAAGTAAATAATAACATAACTTTTTACAGCATGGGAGTACACATATATGTACCTACTACAGTAATTTGAATTTTTAATACATATCCATTTACATCTGTCTCTTATAACAACAATAAATTTTCATTATTCTTTGAGGACTGTGAATCTAACTGCTTTATAAATAGATTGTGTCTTCAATCATTCTTCACAGAATCAAAGTTTGGTCAAAGTTGGAAGCATCGTTTGAAATTGCATCGTTTCTGCTTTGGCATATTTCTAAACATGAAGTTCATTTTAAGTTTTACTAGCTGTTTGTTATTTTTCGGTCAGAACTGCATGCTTAAAAATGAGTCCGCGTTTTTTTCGCTTACTAATTTTATGGAAAAATTTAATAATTTAGTCCCATAAAACCACAAGTTTTTATATTTTTAATGACCATGTGGGAAAATTTCTATGTTCTATTTGTGGTTAGTACATCACCGAAAATTCTAACATAAAGGATGTGTAAGCATTCTATGTGTAAATAAATATATAACTGGAATGTGCTATATCAACTACTCTGGAATATAGCGATGAAGGACTCTGCTCCAAATATAAGTTCATGCAGGGTTTTAGAAATGTGGTTACCTAAAAACCTATAAAATGTCTATTAAAGGACAACGTCGTTTACACTTAGGACTTGTTATCTAATTCGTCTAAGTAATCTATAAAAATGATTCTGGGAATTGATTTGTATTTCCGATGGTGTGGTGATACTTAAATAGCAGAGCTAACGTACTCAACGGTCGTGCAAAGCTGAATATTTCATTCAATTTTAGTTAGTCCCTGAAGGCCTCATCTCTCTCATCTTTTTAAAACTGCTTCAAATATAGTCATATTCTTTATATACAGAGCATAAGAAACATAGTTGGTGAAATAGTTACCTGTAAGTAAATTGAAAGAGGAGAAATTAGAAATAGTTTTTAATTTAAGGAAGGCATACTTACGTTATCAAGAAGCAAGGAACTGTCTGAAAATGATGAACTCTTCTCAGAATTACTTAAAAGGTAAATGTATATAGTACGTATTCGTAGGTCAGATGAATATAGTTAATTGGAATGAAAAGAATGTTTACCTACCTTGACCAGTTTTTTCCTCAATTTACCTTAAAATCACAATCTTACCTAAACACCTATTCTTCATATTCTCGACGCACAAGAGGAAATGAATTGGGCTGTCTGTATGCTTGAGACTTTTGTTAAAATGAGAAATTGAACACAAAATTATTCTATTTTGTATACAAAGTTAAAAAGTTTGAATGAGTATAATCTCAAAATCCCAATAGTCAATTCCAAGGGGACGCGTGAACTCAACATTTTAGTTCGGAAGGTGTGCTGTCATCTTAGTATTTATAAAAAACAGGAATGCCAAAGTGAAGACGGACTGAGTTATTCTAATAAGAATACAGTTACTATTATTACAATTTTTTAGTTTGCATCTTGTTCTGCTCTGTATTCGGCCCTTTGTTATCACCGAGCGAAAAGTTTGGCTTCACTCATGTATACATAAATTTTGTATGATACCTGCATTCCTGTTTGTAACATGCTATAAGGCTGTCATACTTTTGTATTAGACTTAATTGTATTTTTTTGAAACTATAGGATATGTGCATACTTTGCACGCAGTCACAATATTCCGCGTACATGCAATATTGCGAATGCGATTCAAACGTTAATGCTCGGCATAGTATTCACCAAGGTACGTTTTTGGGGGAAATCAAGGAAAGGACAATCCATTTTGTGTTATGATCTGTGTTGTTTTAATTTTTCCCCATCTTCCTCACTAATAAATTCCGTACTTGATAACCAGATATTTCATTATGTTTACCTGTATTTTGGAAGCCCAATCATGTCTCTATATTCGCGATATAAGCTAAAATTTTTGAATTATATTCATTCTTGTGTATCGGCGCTGTAATATTTCCTTTTTTGTAGAGACCATTATTGTTTCCTTATATCTGGCTAAATATTTCATTGTAAAATTATTTAAGTCAGTTAGAGAAGAGATCGTAATATTTAGATCTGACTGCGTTTTTAGTACTTCTCTCGTCCTCAATTGTTAGAATATCATATTTACTGCCCGCTATCATTTGTAATAGGAGAAGATTAATAATTGCGCAATCCCGTCAAATTAAATTTGGAAATTGTTTTGAAATATTACTTTCTTAGTTTTTTATTTCTATAAATAGAAACATTCTTTTGTAATTGCTTGAACCTGTATAAAATTTCACTTTATATAAGTACGACTGAATATAATTTTCATTTTACAACTGAAGTCAGTAGTGAAGTATTTGAAAATACTAACAAATTGTACAACAGTTTATTTTGCAATTAATGGGGGAGGTTTATAATTATAAACTTGCAGAATATTCAAATAGAAAGAGTAGTCTGAATCTATGGAGACGAAAATGGAAAGTTTCTTCTTCCTTGTTATTACCAATCACCATGTATTTATAAAATGCACTGAGTTCGTAAGTCAGCAAAACTCAGTCTAAATTGATCCAAAAAGACCTGCAGACTCCCTACTAAATACCAATGGCACCCAAACAATAAAATTTAAATAGAAGTAAATGTAATTTTACAGCCTATATTCTATTTGTGAAGACTCCTGCGATTGATTGAACATAGTTCCCACTTGTTATGGGTTCATATACTTATATAATTTACTTTCGTACTTGTTTCAAGTGCAATATGTTTCTCAGGTTGAAAATGTATTACCCCTATTTCAAATTTTGAACTAGTACGTTTTTGAAAATCTGGTACAGAATCGAATTTACTAGATCCTGGGAAGAAGCTTAAGTACCCATACTTCTATACTCGGAGGCTTCAATAGCCATCCCCATACTCATGTTTTAAGTATTTCTCTCTTTTTATTCGCACTGATGTACTAGATTTTTCGCACCTTAGATCGGCTCTAACTCGGTAGAGTTTTATTCGATTGGAAAACGGGTTTCACTGTTCGTCTCAGCTAATACCAGGTACCATTCGTAGAAGAAAATTTTTTTCAGCACACTTTTAGGGGGTGGGGACAGTAGTTCCAATACGGGCTCGCCGAGTACTATCGAGTTGTGTACTTTTTCGGGATTCAGAACACTTTCTCGAGACATTTTACCCGCCGAAAACCCATTTTCATGCACATGGATCATATACACCCCAGTTACTACATTCTGCATAAATTTTTGCAGTTATTTCTTCCATGGCCATTGGTGCTCTGTTGTCAAAATTATTTTCATATGAGGTCATTATCCACCACGCACTAATTCCGCACAATCACGTTTAGTATAAAAATTCAATTTTTCAACAAAAAAAGTCGCTCAGGCTACGATCAATCACCAAAGCTTTTCCCCGCTTAATTGAAATAAACATTGTGAATAAAACATGCTCAGAGTATCATATACTATCGTTTAAGACATCTCTCATGTGTGGAGGTGTCAAGTCTAAAGTTGAAAAGTAGACATTCCGCTTTGCTGTAACCTTCCCACAGTTATGTTGTAACACTGAAAGGTACGGCCGGTTTTAGAGAGGGTGGGGGAGTGTTAACCCCCTCCCTATGAAAAGTCTGGCGTACACTAGATAATAATACAAGATGATAAAAGAGGACAAATACCTGGACAGCAGTCCATTCGTCAAGTTCAATAATATAACATAAAATTTTTATTATTTTAATAATATCAAGAACAACAAACAAAATAACGCCAATATAAATAATTATATAAAATGTTAAAACATTTTGAAAGGTTTTTTTTTTGTTTTTTCAAAAGTCATAGTTTCAATCAGCTGATTGTTGTGATAGCTAATTTAAATGGAAAATGATTTCATTTTCCAATAGACTGAATTTATTATTTCGAAAAGATAAATCGCTCTGTCTTATAATTTAAATTAAATTAGTCCCTGATGGACGTTATTTGTATGATACACTGGATGTTTTGGTCCATTTTAATCAATTTTGGAGATAGTCTGTGTATAAATAAATTATTTCAACTCAAATTAATGAATAATCATAACCGCCTACATTTCCATTTTTTTTTTATCGAAACAAACCTCTGATCCGACTGCTAACTTCTGAGTTAAATGAGTTATGGCCTTGCATTTTCATGTTGGATCCAATATTATTTTTTAAACCTTAACGTATTTACAATACATATTTGAATTAAATAATCAGCTCTCGGGGATATTATTACCAGATATTAGTGTTATCTATATTCTCTTAGCTTTTAATTTTGATTGAAATCATAATATTTGTATATTATTTAGTTATTATTTATATTTTCTAAATCATTCCGTTCATAAATTAATTTCGATTTTCTTTCGTTATTATTTTAAGCATTCACATGTTTGCCTGTTTTCATCTTGTGAAAAAGTAGATGTTATGCTTTGCTCGCGTTAACTTGCTTTCTTCTTCTAACCTCTATAAATATTTTCCTAGAAAGTATTTTAGAATATGTGTTCAAGTTCATAAGCGCAATCATTCTTTTATAGTTATATATATTTTTTTAAAGGTAAAACTACCGCTTTAAAACTTATTTTTATAAAAATTACTTACTATCAAAATTAACAATTTGCTTTATTCTGTACTAGTAAAACCTTTTAATCCTTTTTAATACAGGATATTTGAAAATCTTAATGAATCAACAATACGTATGAAGAGCTTTACCACAGCAAAGTGAAAAGTTATAAAATAAATAAATAAACTTACAAAAACTGCAGACGGGCGTTAGTTTTGAACGGGTTTTGGTGTATTTCGTTGAGAATCAAATTGAAACCGTCCAAAACTGAGGCCGGTATGTTAGTACGGTCGTCATTTCTATATTTATATTTATAAATAGAAAGCATTATATATATACTTAATATCAAGATTATTATATTTTTAATTTTGTCTTTTCAAATAATTTTTAACAAAAAAATAAGTTTTTTTTTTTAGTTTTTAAAATAAATTATTCAAATTTACTCATTTGTACAAAATCTTCATACATAAAATTATAAACTTGTACGTATACTATATACCAATTCATACCTAAAGTGTTACATTTTCAATAATAAAGTATATACAAAGTAAACAAGTAAACAAATGCAACATAAAATATTTAACATGTTTACTACTGCTATAAAAACACTGCAAACATTAAATTTTATTTATGTTTTTATTTTTACTTTGAAATATATATTAATTTTAAATATACTCCTTTGTCGTATTTTGTGAAAGAACGTCTGAGATCTAGGCTAATATTTTATAAATAAATATCAAAAACAGAAATAAATTAATAAAACTACTTAATAAGAATTTTATTTAAAATATTACAGCACAGCTCTTTAGATTATTAAAACTTTGGACAACAAAAATTAAATTTTTTTTTATGTTTAATCGTATATTATTATAAAAGTGCTAAATGCGCTTTGTTTAATAGAAAACATATCAAAGAGAAATTTCCCTTAAGGTGTTTAAATAGCTTAGTAAATTCATATTCTATTTTTAAGAGTGATGTATGTGTAGTTGCTATCACTATATGGAATGATTGTATCGAATACTTATACATAATTCTAACAAACATTCGAGTTAAAAATAATAATAACTTATCATACATTATGAAGACCTAATACGTAGATGGTTGCAATGTTTTCAAAAAGAAAAGTTTACATGTAATATTCATATCCCTGGAAGACGGGAAATAGGGTTCCTATTGATTCAGCAACTCATTTATTTCGAATCCGCCAAAGTAAAATTTAAGAGATCCTATCAAACAATTCCCCGGAGAACTATTATAATATGTTACGACTCTCTTTTCTCGGCATTTCTTCAATTATGGAAGTAACAACTGGATCTTACAAAATCTCGTTAAGATCAACTAGATTTCTTTATTTATTGAATATTTGCTTTTGTAGTCTGAAAAGTAGTAGTTTTTATAAGATAGATAATTAGTTTTTATAAGATAGGTAATTTTCGGCTTCAGACTCAAAGTCTTACCACCGCCAATGCGTCCATAAGTCCGAATATTTTCAATCAAAATTACAGGAAAAGGTATTACTAAGTAATATTTACTCCGATTTGAGAATTAAATTACTCTTGTCTCGAGTGTTAAATGTTTTATAGTAATACCTTATAAATTAAAAATGAGGAATATATTGTCAAATATGTACGAAAAAAACAATATTTAACAAATTAAGTTAGACTAATAATTATTGGTAATCTATAAGCTAGTATAAGCCTTATTGTTCTTCTCATAAATAAATCTGAAATTTTTTTAATAAGATTATGATTATACATTATATCGGAGATAGCTTAGGTATGCTCCATTATTTTTTATATCCAGAGCTGGATTTAGTTAGATTAGTAAATCGCAGGAGATATTGGGCCCACATAGCCAAAGTTTTGTTATTTTTCCCTCCGACCAAAATTGTCTCAGCAAATTTTATGCGGTATAGTTAGTCCTTTGGAATGATCATGGAAATTGATCTAAGTAAGTCATTGAACTCTAATAAACTGTTGTCGACCACGTCCATATGCATTTGCAAGTATTTTTTATAGCAATACCCATCAACTAGTTATGCTACTTCTTGCTCTTTCTTTTGCATTAGGAAGACCTTAATCTTAAAACTGATTGGTCTAGTTATGATCCGAAAAAGAGTAGTGCCCGATACTTATCAATTAGTTATTTGTTCGTTCACCCCAGCCTCTCAAATCAGTTTTGTCTCTGCTATCGTGGATTACTTCAAGGATATAAAAAAATAATGTTTTGTCGAATCTTGTGTATAAATATGAAAGGCTCATAGCAGTCCCAGTTTTCAGTACATAAACTGATACGACACATGTAACAACCTCCTCTTGAGCTATTTCTAGAGTTTTCGCATGTCTCTCCCGCTGTTTTAAAAAGCTGAAATTTTGTTTTTCAACGAAGAGGAATTCAAATTTTATTTAATGGTAGTTTGAATCTCGCTGGTTTGATATATTTTTCTCGATTCTGTTCTAGTTCAGTTTGTATATCACCTCTGTAATCTCATAATTTTCAAATCGGGAAATAACACACCGTAACTAACTTATTTTTATCCTTTGGGTTAATTTCAGCTCTTATTGCTTACGTTTTACTTCGGATAATATAGCATATTGACACGGATGGAGTTTTATATTTTAAACTTACTTCACCAATTCCGGGACTATTTCGTGATTTGTTTATAACTAATACTGTAAGATCAAATATGTAAATATATACAGGCAGCAGGCTTTCTTTATACATCTAATATTTGCTAAATTCCATTCCTGCCACTGAGTGTTATACAATTTAGTGACTTTCTAAACAAAACTAAAAAAACTTGTCGCATCAACGCAGTAGAAATATATGAAGCATACCCTGGAAAATGATCTTCTCAAGACTAAAGTTTCGAGTACTTACAATATATGCATATGCTCCACAGAAAATCAGGGAAAACGAATTTTTCTGCTCCATATATACGCCGCAAAATGAATAACAAATAGGTACAAAAAATATAGCAGAACTGTTTACATAAAATGAAGATCTAAATAATCAGACAATACTAATCTAATTATTGTACGAAATCGTATCTTTCATATACTACACTTACCACTACAGCAAATGAAATATTTTGAACAAAGTATTAAAGCAGTGTTTTATTTTTTCAAGAATCTCTTTTGAAATAATATTTCTGAATATTGTGGTTACGATCTCAGACATTTATTTATCATGCAAGTCCTGTGGAAATTTATGTAAATTATTGTTTTTTAAATATAAATAAAATATTTATTTCCTTTAGATATATATAGTAAAACTGATAACAATATACGTGCAAATAAATATGAGGACATGTGGAAAATAGATACAACTACAGGATCGGCTACCTCTGGATAATAAGGGTGCGACGATTAAAGTTTAAATGAAATGTTAAAACAGTCGAACAAAAATTATCTAACGAGTAAGTTTTAATGTCTAGAGACTCTAGAGTGATATATAGTTGCAGCAATTTCTAATTTAATTTTCTTTCTTTACTTCTATTTCATTAGTTTACTTTAACCTAAGAATTTCTTACCATGGAACAAATTTTATCGATTTTATTTATTTTTTTGTTTTTGAATGTTGTTTCCGTTTTATTCGTTTCTTTAGAGGGCATGCGTTTGCAGTGTTATGGGACTATAAGATTTTTTTGTTCCATCATTTCTTTCAAAATTAATTTCGATATATTTTTTTTTTTAGATTGCAAATTTTATTTACCTTATTATATTCTAATATTCATAAAATATTCAATTTCCGATTTCCAATAATTTGTTATCTTCCATGTTGCTTTATGTAAATGTCTGTGTCCGTAAGATAAATACTACAAAATCTAAGTAACTAAAATGCTCTCTATAATGATAAAAAAAGCTTATAATTCTACAAATATTTACTATATTAATAATTAATATAAGAAATAAATTTACTGATTTTATGCTTCATTTGTTTACTTGAACGTCTTTTTGTTATTTCTCTCTTAGCGTGTGGCTATCATGTAAAAGGATTAAATTGTGACATTTGCAAAATAGATTTAGAAATATTAGAAAAAATAGCGATTTTAGCTTTGTAATTGAAAGCTTTTTAACACTGAGCATGCAAAGCAATAAGTCTTTAATTAAGACTTATTTATATTCTAGTTTTCAATTATTTATCATATTTTTCTTTTTCAGTTTACTATTTTAGTAAATTTATATTAATAGAGGATACACAACTGCTTTCCTATTCTCATAACAGTTGTTTTACGTTATTATCTTAATTAATTAATTATATTAATAGAGGATACACAACTGCTTTCCTATTCTCATAACAGTTAGTTTTACATTATTATCTGATGCTTTGGCTGATTTATAAGATAACCTAATAAAGAAACAAATTAACAAACTAAAAATTTATAACATTTACATAATATCTAGTGTAATGTAACTATAATTGCTGATTATGGTAAAGGTGGAATCATAGGCTTATACAATTTTAGATATGGTCACAGTTTAGATCTCACTTTAAATTATAATAATGGGACGAAGACTGTAGAACGTTTTTAATTTGGAAAGACATCGATTTTAAGATTTAAAGTGTGTTTTGTAACAAAAGTGACCGAATCCAGTTCTGCGGGTGTGATAATAATATTGTCCACTTAAAATATATCTATTTTTTGAACTGCTTTATAACAAATCACATTGTTTTAAAACGAGCTTATCTATCTACTAATTCACTTCACTAATTGCTTCATTGCTTTCATTTTTCGTTGTGCTCCGAAGTGATTTGTAAATGGCCAAAAACTTAGATCTGAAAAAATGTATATGATTTTTTGACAAGTAAAAACTTAAAAATAAAAATATTTTCCGGGTTTAATTTATATCTAATTCAAATAATTTTTTATGCAATTAAATTTATGCTGTTTTAGTTGATTTCTCAAAAATTTGTATTTTTTAATCACTACAACAGTGGTAGAACTTGACGTGGTACTATTTATACTAGTTTTTGGCTTAGATGGGACTAAGTAATATATGCATATACTGAGTTGGTACTGTGAGTATGTTTCTTTAACAACTATGACTATATTTGAGAGAGAAATCTGTCTGCTGGTAATGAATCCATACTTAGGTATTTTTCTAAATATCAAATCTGTGAAAACGAAAGAGACAAAAATTGTGAATTATTATGTCATTACATAATGTGAAAGATATTTGTTTTGTCTGCCCCTCCTCAATATTCAAAGCCAGTTGGACTAAATTGTTTCATAAAATGTCATATCGCATTGGCTTCGAAAGCCGAAAAGGGGCTGGGAAATATTTTGCCGCTATTTCCTGACAAAATCAAGATCCATAATTTGAAAAACGTACCTGATTATATATTTAAGAAAGTTTATTTTGGAAAAAACTATTTATGAAGTCGAATGTATCATTAATAAAGTTACATTCAAAGGATCGATGGATTTTAAAGAAATAGTTGTTTTTTTGTTTTTTGTTTTTTTTTTATAAAAATCAAAATTCTTAAGTAACAGGAAATATCCTGATCTGCAAATAACACGTGCAAAGGGGGCTTACTGCAACATTATGTTTTTGCGAAAAGCACGATAATTTTAATATGAAACATTTAGTAAAATATAAAAAAAAAACACATTTTCTAATTAACTGAACTCTCCGCTGGATTATTAAAAAAAATAAAACAGAAGTTAAGACGATATAAGACTTAATTTTCTGCCAAAAGTAGATCGTTTTAAAAGGAGTATATATTTATGTATGTAACTCGTATCGCCGTCTGCCAAAAACAGATTGCAAGATAAATATAGTCACAGTTAGCTTGCAAGGGAATCTCACTGATATAAGAGGTTTGTCTGATGATGATATTAAAAATAAATTCTATATGTACCTAAATGAAGCATTTGATTCTTTCTCGAAAGGACACATCATGATGTTAATGAGTGGGTGAGTTGAATTATAGAATAGGCTACAACAACACCAGCCTTGAAAGTATCATCAGAAGAAAAGACATGAGCACAGTTACTATGGTCATAAGAGACTTTTGTAGCTTTCGTAAACTTAGTGTAAATGGTACCATAAAATGATACACAAACAACTTTGGTATTACTTGTTGTATTTACAATATATTATGACTATTTGTCGCAGATTAAGAAGTATATTGGAAGAGAAGTGATTAGAATTTTCTCTAAGCTAACATCAAGATAAAGATCGCTAAGTCTGAACACAATCCAATATGATTAACCGGAGCACGTTCCATTTATAAAGGGTTGTGGAATAGTACAAAAAAAAATTGTATCAAAAGAAAACATCGTTCAGCATACCAATTAGCTGAGTATTCCTAGACAATGCAGACAATATTATGTTATGTTATGCAGCAAAATATGTTCTAATAATACCAGCAGAAAGAAACCGTAAGTTATTTTTAAAGGGGCTGTCAGTAATGTATGATACACAAAATCCAGAAAAATATTGATCGCAGAAGAGTACTCAAGATAGCATCAACTCCTCCAGCAATCAACATAACCAGAAATAGCTATAAAACGAATAGTCTTTGCTGCAGATTGTGCTTAAAGGAAGTGCTCATAATACATTCGATGCAAAAACGCGGTAAATAGGGGTGATATCAGAGCGCTGTCCCAAATTAGTACGCAGCTCTCGAAAGGGTTTCCGAAAGAGCAAATATTATGGAGTTTGGCATCAAAGCTCTAAAGAGAACCTATTTAACGTCTGGAATTTCTGGATATTCTAAGTGGGTATACTATTGGCAGTGGCTGGGGGGCTGGACGGCTTAAATATAGAATATTTGTTTCATTTTCGGGCAGCGCATAGAAAAATAGTCACATAAACTGGAACAAAAGTATAAAGAAATTTCTATAGTTTTCATATGAAAAGACCATCTGCTTAAAGCAATTCAAGTACGTATAATACATCCATGCAAATTTATATGATATTTTAATTTGACGAAGATGACCACATATTTTAATTAAAAGGAAATCTCATTCGAATAATAAGGAAATTAAGTTAATAAACAAGCAATGTAAATCCTTTTTAAAATAATGGAAAGCCATAATTGACCTTATGATATACCACAATTAACTCACTATTTGAAGATGGTGTAATAATATTATTTTTTGATCGCCATGTAATAAGCTTGTTCTGATGTTACACGATGATTTGTCCATGATTTGACCATGTTTATTTATTCGTCATGATTTGTATCGTAGTTATGTTGAAGAGGCAGAGCGCTGCCGTACTTATTATTGAATGGCTAAGAAGTCGCTGTAATAATGATATTAAATGGCAGAATATGCCAGAGTTCCTTCTATGGCAGAATTTGCCTCTCTTGTTATATTATTTAAGGCAGAGTATGCCAATGAAATATGTGTGGCAGAGTATGCCGATGTTTGTATTTAAAGGCAGAGTATGCCGCTTTATAATGTATGGCAGAGTATGCCGCTATTATAGAGGGGTGGCAGAGTATGCCGATGTTGAATTTTGCTAAGGCAGAGTATGCCGCTGTAATAGCATGATGGCAGAGTATGCCGATGTTATATTTTGAGAAATAAAAAGACAGCTTTCGATAGCCAGATTAAGTCTAATTTTTATTGAACAGTAGCAACTTATTTATATAAAATGATTACAAAGGAATCAATATTTCCTTACAATTCTAAATGGAGGATTATTGCAGAAATGCAATATACAAAATTAATAATCAGAAAATGTAGTGTCAGCATTTCTGATCACACAATTTCTAAATGAGTCAAATTGTATCGATATGTATGTAAACCAATGACTTCAGGTATGAATATTTTATCAATGAAGAATTACGCTTGCATAGCAGAAAGCAAATTCTTCTTGAAGTCGAGCAAACTTTGTTTTTATTTTCTTTTAATTATCGTTTCGATAATTGTTTATTTTCCTTGTCTGTAGTCATGGCTTTACAGTGCATTGGTTCGGTATGTAATCTTATATATTTGAGGTGACATAAATTTGAATTGAAAGGTTTATATATACATATGTACATTACAATGGTTTAAAATTATTTTCTTCTGAAATATTCTCTGCTACATTTAAAAGAAATATTTTTCATAATTATGACGTTAGGAAGTCTACATTATATGATTACCGAGATTTCTGAACCTTGAATTTATTGTAATTTGTATTGAAGTAATCTTTGGCTGAGGTATTACTTATTTCTTTTGCATATTCTGCCCTTAATGACGATAAAGGTCATTAATTTCACATATGCAGCACAAAATTTTCCTGCTCACCAGCTATTAAAGCCTTATGTGCCTTCCCTTTTTTCGTGCTACAGAACAGAAAAAAGAAATAATTGAGTAATGCAATCTCTAGAGGTCTAGAGCCTGTAAGTGACAAATCTCATAATAATAATACAAAATCATCATTCGCTAGTTATAAATTTTTTTTTCCAAGATATAGATTCTCAAAGTCTATTTCCACCTGTAAGAAGAGAATAAAAAATTTATTTCAGTCAGTTGATAAATATAAAGAAGTCTTAAGAATTAATATCGGTCCTTATTTTTAAATCTTGGCCATTCTATAAAAAATGCTTTTAGACTCTTTTCAGCGCTTTGGAAATCAGAACTTCTTCACTTTCCCATAGAGATAAATTAGTTCGCAAACAAAACTTTTAGTCCAGTAATGCCTCTAGAATGTTATAAGTTAATGGAGTCCAATTTTAACACTTGGCATCACTACAAATGTAAATTTAAATTGAATGCACAACATCGAATGATCATGCGCCAGCCATGCTTTATCATATGAAACACGAGAGATTCACCTAGCATTTTATTTCCGTTTTAACAATTAAATCAATAGAATTAACTTATAAAATTTAATAGGACCGCTTATAGTTTTCATATCAAATATTTCCGTTAGTGCAACTAATTTCTGAATATACAATGTTGTGAATCCACATGAATACAAGAATGTGTTCTGTTGTTATATTAAAATGTGTTCTACTAAAATGACGCAATGAATTAAAAAATGATATAGCATCTTATTGTAAACAAACCTCTTTTACTTGTTATTAGTTTCGTAATTTCTATGTGAAATTTAGATATTTTAGATTAATAAGTGAATGTATCTGAATCTATCTGCGGCCGAGAATATCTCAATTCAGATAGACTAACAAACTTACCAAAACTTCGATTGATAAAGTGCAAATGAAATTGCTCAAAACATTGACGTCGCGGACTTCATAAGAGAGTTTGCTGATAGGAAGAACAGAAGAGTCAAATTTTATAAAAAAAAAAATAACAAATTTCATATTCTGAAGAACTTTTGTGGAGTTGGTGTACGTAAAAAACCAGAATTTTTTTATGGCAACACCAAGAAGGGGTTGCCCGATTTAGTCCATTTTCGAAATTATATTTAAGATTACGATGACTTGTTACCGGGCATAATTTTACTCTTGTTCAAGAAGGAAATTTTTTGGATTCTTTGATTCTCTGACACAAAAGCAAAAAAATTCTTATGTGTTTTTTGATCATACATTACATTTATTTATTTATTTATTTTTATTTTGTGTGGAAAACTTCAAGCTTTGGTTTGACTTATCAACAGATTGAACACGTTGACATCTGAGATTCGCCAAATTTCTTTTCAATTTTTTGATCCACGTATTCTGAAACTCTTTTTTACCTTCAGAAATACAAACAAAAAATCTAAAACAAATCCGGCAAAAGTATAATTTCCCAAATGTTAGATTAAATTGAACGCGTACTCCACGAAAAGTAGCGTTTGATATTTGCGTCCCGTGCAGTGCTAATCTGACAATCAATATATAACAAATGTACATTCGATATCATCTGTCATCGCTTACAATTTTCAATCGAAATTCGCTGTCAAAACAGGGAGCGGCGATTATGAATGAAGAAGATACCGACATTTCATTTGTTATTTGTTTTGAGCGTTTTAAAAGGAGATTGCACGTCATCTTGCGGACGATGTTTTTCGTACGTATCGCGGAGATTCTTCCACTTTTTTTCTGTAGTACTCAACTGAAAGTACAGAAATTAACTAAATTTAAATCAAACTAAATGAGAAATATCAAAACTTTTCCATTTGTATTTAAGCGCCTCGCAATATCCATCCAAACCACGTCTTTTTTGTCCACTTGTCTACACTTCCTGTCTTGTAAATCATAAATTATTTTATGATTTCGCACTTCCTCAATCAATTTTACTTCAAAAATCATTGTTTTAAATTTGCTGCAGCATCGTACAACCTCAAAATTACAAAACTAAATGCCAAAACAATTTCATTCGATTGATTTTGTTGATGCAGTTAGCAAAATTAAAATTTGATCAATTCCGATGGTAACTTCGTCGGTCGCTGACCACCGTCCGTCGTATTTGGGGCATTCGTATATAACTATGTGCTTGAAAGTGGCATTTTTTCGTCGTTTCCTTTCCCCCTGGCAATTGTGTTTATGCCTTAAGTTTGCCATTCAGCTCATTAGCGCGTAGAAAGAAATGGTGGTGAATGAAATGGATTGGACACAAACGCATAATATTAAAAGTTATTTTGATTTTTGCATGTCCAACTGTCCGCCCGTGTATCCTGAATGCATTTAATTAGAGAGTTGAAATTTTTTAAACAGCGTTTTAAAAAAATAGTAAATACAATTTCAAAAATGGACTAGTCTTAGTCTTGCACTTTTATTTTAGTTTTTATTTTCATCTGAAGTATAATAAAATTATAAATTGTAGATTTGAGTTTGAAATTGGGCTAAATTGGCTGACACCTTCATCGGGCTACCATGCAAAGTTTTATAGATTTTATGTATATTGACAGAATGTAATACATATAATATGTAAAATATTACATCGTACGTAAATCGATGGGATATTACAAATAAAATTCCTTTATTTCTCGTAAATTAAATTAAATTAAATATATTAGAAAAAAAACTTTAGAAATAAATAAATAAATAATAAAACATATTTTTTTCTTTCTCAGTTATATTCACAAGAAAATTTTCACTAAAAATTAAAAAATGCTAGAATTCAGATTAAATCTTAAAAGTTTAGGCATCCATAACTATAATCACAATTGTCCAACTGAAATTCATGCACAAACTCTTAAGATTTAATCTGAGTTCTAGGAATTCTTATTTTGCAATGAAACTTTTCTTGTGAACATATATCACTGAGAAAAAAAAATATTTTTTAGTTTTTAGTGCAATTTATTCACGAAAGTAATTTATTTTTAAAGTTTTTTTTTTTGCTATATTTTAGTTATTATATTTTTAGTTATTATATATTTTCGCTAAAAGCACGTGTAACGCTACATAATCTCTTTGACATATATATGCATATTTGCATCGACGTTCTCTTCCAAACGTTGCATGGTAATTTTCTCTTCTCTGTGGTAACTAGTTTAGACGATTATCGTACTTTAATAGTACTTCCATGTCAAAAAAATTTACATGAAAAATCTGGAAAAAAATATTTAACATCAAAACCCATATAAAGGTCAAGCGTAGAAAATTGAAATGAAATGCTCCCATGAAGTACGTTAAATATTATGTTAAAGCGTTTAAGGGAAAAATCAACCGCAGCACCAACATATACCCTTTCTGTATGAAAATTCAAAAAACAACACATTTTAATGATATTTGGGTGAGAAAAGTCTATTATAAAGTTTCTAGCAGAAGAAAAGCAAAATGTCATTTAATAGCACTCAGCAAGAGCTTTAATTTAATGTCACACACGGCCCAAATTGAACAACCGCAAGGAGTGTAGTTACCACCCCCACCCCAAAACCCACAAAAACGTAAAATAATTTACCCCATCCGAAAGCTGCCCCATTCACACGTTTTAAATTAAAAAGCCGCATGTAAATCCATTCTCGTTTATTACCTTAAAACTCTTTCGTCACTAACGTCGCCTTTACCGACTTATCTTGTCAGGGGTTTGGGAGTAGATAAAACTTTTTAAAAATTTAAAAAAGGTCTTAAACAAAAATGAATGAAACAATAACACCTGTTTTCTCCTTATATTATATACAATGTGGCCCGTAAGTCGACGTCAAGCCGGAACCAGGTGATAGACCAAATCGTAACAGTTACCACAAAAATATAAACAAAATCTAAGTCATGTATTTTTCAAATTATAGGCATTTCTTTTGCTTTTCGAGAAAATGTACACCTTGTGATGGTTTTTTAGTTCCTGTTGCTACAAATCTTTACTTTTTTTCAATTTTATTTTTCTTATGTAATCCCGAATAGTGCATATGTAACCTGTTGCTTTAAATTCTAAGCCAACTGCTCCAGCTTGGAAAAAATGTCACATTTTGCCCAACCAAGAATAGAAAATTAATATATATAAATAATATTTAGTGTACAAAAGTAAAAAAATACATTATAACACGATTTATCATCTTTTATGTCTGTTATCTAACATATTTTATATATTGTAAGTTATTATTACTATTTTACAATTTTAATTTAGGTAATTGTAGCTCCTCTCACCTGTTTACATAAAAACTAAGCATCCTGAAGTTTTGTAAGCACCCTTTCTAAATAATGGAAGCACTTTTAGGATAATTCTATTATTCTTAAATTATATTGAGTTTTAGATGTGAAGATTTGCTGGAATTACTAAAATTGTTTGCACTCCACAAACAATTTTTCTTCAAAAGTACACCAATAAATTTTTCAATAACTTTAATGTATATTCTATGTTGAAAACAGGATATGTAGGCAACCAATTCATTCAGAAAAAATGTATGATCGGTTTGTTTCTTCTAGCATTTATCGATTGTCATCCTATTAATTCGTCTGTGGGCGATACAAGACCTCCGAAATCAGATTTATTGATGTATTTCTTATGATATAAGAAACACTCAGAAGGATGACATAATTGAATTCTTTCATCATATTTCGCCATTGTTTCTAGATACTTGTTACAATTGTTAATTTTTTAAAGCAATCTTAAAATTATGTAGCTAGCAAAATATCTCAGAGTTCTTCAGTGTTCTTCAGAGTTGGCGTCATCTTCCGTTATTTATGGATCAAAAGTATTCACAATGAAATCATCTTCATGCATTCCAATTCTTTTGTTTCTCGATTAACTTCTTCACTTTTACTTAGTGCATTACTGAAGGACATATATTTTTTGTTCCCAATACATCCACAATGATAGTTTCTTCATTGTCTTCGCTATTTTTCAATTTGTTACCAATAGAGTTTAACATTATATATTTTTGGAAAAAAGGATTTTTGCTATTTAAGAATGACCATTAGCAATGAATTCAGCGTTAGATTTCGCCTTATTACTAACACTAAAATTCGTTCAGAGGATTTTATTGCTACCGCGCAAATAGGACTAAACACTTGCACAGCTAACGAAACATTTATCTTTTTCCATTTATTCGGATCGCAATGTTTTTCAGTAAACTTATGGCCCATTTATGTCACATTACTTTTCTCTATAGTAACCAACTCTTCCATGCATTTCCATGTAACTGCATCATCAATGGTGCTTAAATCAGTCTTCAATTAAGTATTCCTTCTCATTGAAGTTAAAATATGGCTTAAATGTTGTTACTCCTAATCGAGAGAAACAATTTTTATTAGTTGGCCCTTGATCGCATACCCCCCCCCCCCCTAATATTTAATCTTATATAAGAAAATCATTGTAGATTTTATTTTACTCTATGTGATTAACTTTCCCCAGTGATACTTTTCTGTAACATTAACTTGGCAATGATAAATTTCCAGTTAGATAAGATTCCCCTTGCCATAAAGAGACGAATTTCTTTTCCAATCATGTTCCGCAGTTCATTATGTCTTAAATTTTCAAAACCCACAATTTTATTCAGTTTAGAATTATAACTTAGAATCCACCTTATAGCGATTTCATCTCAAATCAAAACATATTCTCTGCTTTCTGCAGCCCGTTGCAATACAAGTATGTTCGCGGAAGGTTTCAATAATATTTTCATTTATACCAGGCGGAATAAATTTAATAAGCAGCCATCTTTGTATTGGCGTGTATAGGGCAAATTATATATAAAGTCATCAAGCAACCGGTTATAAACACCTGTGTAGAAAAAAATATCAACCAAGGCTCCCAATTTGGTTTCAAACCACAACACTCCAACTTCCGTCCACTACTAAAGTTTTACACGGATACAACCAGAGCCTTAAATAGGAATGAATGTATCGTAGGCTGCTTCCTTGACGTCGAAAAAGCATTCGACTCAGTAAGGACAGCAGGGCTTGTTTTCAAGCTAAATCAGTTCGGTTTACCCCTACACCTCAATTTGTTAATCCACAGTTTCCTAACTTCTATGAAATTCTATGTGGAAATTGAAGAAGATAATTCACCAATCATGGCAATAGAAGCTGGTGTCCCCCAAAGGCTCCATTTTAGGCCCAATCCTCTTCAATATGTATATTTCCGACTAACCTCCAAATGAAAATGGGACAACACTCTTATCCGATGATGACTCCCTCACGTGTGCCCAATCTCGCTGTCCAAATTTGGCTACAAATAAAGTCAACCTGCACCTTAACAAATTAGACTCCTACCATAGAAAGTGGGGGATCAAAATAAATGTCCAAAAATCTGAACTGATTTGCATTCGGAAATCTGACACTGGACGAAACCGCCAAGCTACAAAATCCAAGACCATTGAAGCCATCTCCAACAGGGGAAAAATAAAACCCACACAAAGTGCGAAATACATGGGTATCAAATTTCATGAACTGTTAAGATTCAATGACCATGCTAAAGTGACCATTAGTAAGGCCAGTTTCGAATGTAGCTTACTTAGTCCAATAATAAACTTTATGGATGGTCTCTCAACTCAGACCAAACTTCTGTTGCATAAACAACTCATAAGTCCTGTAATTACTTACTTCTTCCCTATCTGGCATACTATTTCTCCCACCTATATGGAAAGACTCAGCGAGCTTGAAAAAAAGGTCCTGCGAGCTTGCACGGGATTCCATAGACGAGCCAATGGAAAATTCTTTCTCATCAGAGTAATATATGAGGTAGCCAACATCACTCCAATCCAGGAGTACCTATCTGAACTTGCGAACAAGCAAGTTCAAAAAATACCAAACCCCCCAAACCCACTGATAAACAGCCTGCCGGACCTTCTCATACCGGCAAACTATAATTACCTCTCACCCCTACTCTTAGCAAAGGCCGAGGCTAGAAACATCTACCATATAGATGATG
The DNA here is from genome assembly GCA_963924295.1 of Dioctria rufipes. NCBI lineage: Eukaryota > Metazoa > Arthropoda > Insecta > Diptera > Asilidae > Dioctria > Dioctria rufipes. Next base: position 128,185,489 of record OZ002743.1, read on the forward strand.
GTAGAATAAGTTTCTACGATCATAAAGGCGATTACTATCGCGGGTAATCACATTTCAGCCACGTTACTCAGAGAGCATCTCTGAAGGAAACCAATGCCTTAGGATCCATTGATTCCTAAACACTCCCAAAAATCCACATCCTATCCTGTCATACCTCCTTTCCCCGCCCTCCTACTAATAACTAACTCCAAAAGGAGAAGGACATGAGGTAGGACTAATAAGGCGCATCAGCTGTAAACCAAAAGACGAAATAAAACGGAAAGTTAGATAGTCAGAAAGGACACCTGTCAACAAGAAGATAAAAGACGACATCAAACCGAACTGAGGGCTAAAGATGAGCCCCAACGAACAAATGAGAACAAATAGAAATAACATCGAGGGAGACTACGACAACACAAATAAAAACTCGGCGCAAAAACACACTTGACTTGACTTGGGCAAATTATATTTTAATGAATCTCTCATATATTTGAAAGAAGAAGACGATACATAATTTTGCATGCATTGTGCTAGCAAATTTTTCTTTTTCATTTCATGCAGGATTTGATTATAAAATCATTTCCGAAAATATTTTGCTTTCTTCGGAAATGATGTGCTAATTGAGTTTTCTCCAACGCATTTAAGTGTTTGATTTTGTTTTTGTTTGTTTTATTGCTGAAGCTTTTCATTTTTCCTTTCAACTCTTTATATTTCCTCAACAATCCAGAATATCGTTTGAGGTAACAACAATAAATCCATATGCATTTATTATTATGAGTGGAGATGTTCAATTACAAACATTCATCCATTCATTAAAAATATTTGGAATACTTTTTGAAACGTAAAGATATTCAGATCTGGCTTAATACGCTTATAACATGGAATAATGAAAATAACCCCCCAGGTTGAGCGACTTTTTGACATCTTTCACAAAATTAGTATTTATTCAAAAACCGAAGTCGAAAGTCTAGTAAAAATTCCAAAAGCAATGCTCAATAATTTCAAATTAAAGAATACAAAATCCAATTTTAAAATCAGGAGGTATCCAGAAATTGATACCAAAAATATATCTATATAAAGCCGAAATCTAACAATCAAGTCAGTCAATACCGAAATATAAGAAAATAAAATTCACAATGAAAAATGTGGTGAGAAATGATTAAAAAGTTCCAAGTACCACAATTTTTCAATATAGCGCGCAAAAGTTTCCATGCATTTGTCGTAAAGCAATCTGTTGGCAGTTCCTTTCCTTTCCCTCAACAAACTCTCCGCATCTCTTGTGTTGTGGACTATAGTTGAGAGGAATAACTTAGCATTTCAATATATCCAGAAACTTTAAGGTGTTGCTTGTTGCTAAAGTGGAGGCAATCTCACAGGTCTCCAGATGCCAAATGCGTTTGATATTTTCATTCCAGCAGTCGCATCTTTATACCAAGTATTAAGTTATCTTTGCTATTACGTTTGATCAAGTGGAATTAAAATATAATAATAAAACGGTTGTTTCCTACATTTTCCGGCATGTTAAGTGGGAATTTTGACACGTCTTATTAAGTTTGGCTCACATCACATCTCATATTGGCAGCACTTGGTCATTGTCAGTATTGCTTTAATATTTAATTGAATGTAAAATAATTTCATCTAGAATATCTATTTTATTATAAATAACACCTATTAATTTGAGTGGATAAGACTGGAATTAAAACAAAATTAATATCGAAAATGGTGGAAAATTTTTGGAAGCTTTGTATAGATTAAATTTGATGGAAGACCTCTTTCCCCTTTTAATTTGTTATTTTGAATTTAATTCCCTCATTATGGAAATTACCCACATTATTTTTAATGAATTATTAAAATATCTTTCTATCTTTATTTACATAATATCCATTATTACGTAGTAATCGTGGTACACCATGTTCAAAAGAATTTCTTGACATGAAAACCAATTAAATAACAGCTTCCTACATTGTCGTGTAATGTAATTCCTCGTTATTTGTCCAAATTAGTTCACAGTAAATTTTTGCGTGAGGAATTAAATGACAAAAATGTAAAATAGACTTCCGTTTGATCAGCGTAATAGTCTTAACACGAGTAGCACATTATGGTGATAGAAGACTACGCAAAAATATCTATGAATTTAACTTTTTGATAAAACCTATAGTTTTGATAAGATTTGATTTATTTCATTTGAAAATACTGCTTGAGTAAAGCAACAACGAGAAATAAAAATTATTGAAACGTTCGATTTAAATTTTTAAAGAATCTCAAAATCTTAATATTTGGAAACGATAACTACTTTGGACGATCATGTAGTCAGTAAAATAAAGATGGGATAATAGATGACCTTTGGTTCGGAATGAGGCCTTGAGCCATTTCAGTCCCCATCATCGATATTCATTACAATCTTAAGACTTTTCGCATATAGCCATCTTGTAAATCACTTTGGTAAGCTCCTAAATGATTGGAAACATAGGTAATACAAAGTTTTGTTGTTGTCAATAATCAATTAAATCTTGGTTCAATATATCGAAATCTCATACCAACTTATACCAAAATATCTGTCACTGCAAGGTTTTCATAAATGACGTTGTTACACGAAGCGTTTTAAATTATACAGCTGCTATGTACTGTTATGCAGTTACATTCCTAACTACAGATACAAAGTAATAAAAGAACACCAAACAGAAACTGTACTTTTACTGTTACAATCTGATCAAATATTTTATGCAAAAAATGAATGTATATAATGCATGCTTCACATATATGTGTATAACCTAGGATTACGTTCGAAATGTTTTGAAGATCTGTTGAAATCTCCAGAGGAAAAGATAGATTGATAGATAACGCGGCAAAAATATTAAAGACGCGTTTAATACCGCCTTTGTTCAAGCTTACCCACTGCGTAAACCTTTGACGAAATCTTAGCCACCCTGCTGGAATAAGGACTTAAATATCCTCAGAAAGAGCATACGGAAACTATTCAATATAACAAAAGCGAGCAGAAGTCATAAAAACTGGGCCCAGTATAAGATTGGTCTCAAACGGTGCATCAAAAGCGCTAAATAGTCTTCATGGAAGAACTAATTTGAGCTTATTGAGAGCACAATTGAGTCCGATGGACTTAAGAAGGTCTTACCCAAGGACCCTAGTGCTCCCTCCTTCCTGAAAAGGAGGACGGAACGCGACTGGTGAAGAAACTGCAGAACTGCTTATGAATACACATTTTCATGGGAACTTTGAAGCCATCCACACTAACAGCAATAACCAGTACGCAGATACTACAAGCTTAGATGCTATACGGCACATAGTAACTAATCAGAAAATGGAGAGCGCAAATCAATCTATTGCTTCCTATGAATCACCAAAAATTGATGGCATCATTGTTATCATGCTGCAGAAAGTACAAGAAATTGTAATTCAAGGGCTAATGGTGATCTATAGAAGCTGCCTATTCCACTCCCTGCATATAGAAGCAAACTAAAGTAATCTTTATTCTGAAGGTGATCCGAAGCAGGTACATGACTGTTTAGGCAAAAACACATCCAGGCCTCCAGGCTTACTCCAGGCATTCTCAAAATTTCCAACACGGGTTTTTAAATGATGCAACATAAAACCAAGCCTATCGGCCTACTTCTGTCAACAGATTTTTTTTTTAATTTTGTGCTGTCAAGAGAGATATTTTGCAAAAAAGAATCACTTGAAATTTATAATCAAAAGTTTTGAAAACCGATAATAAATTATTTCTGCCCAGAATGTAAAGAAATTGTCACAAATACTGTCAAAATTACAATCACAGCGCTGAGCCTGGTGATGTTATTTTGCTTTCCATTCACTGAGACAAACCTTGATGCGAGCTGCGAGGATACCGGAGCGAGTCCAGGCTTGAACCTTTCTTGGATCTGTTTCTGTCATTAAGGACTTCAGATCCATCAGTCTCACATAGTTTCTTCTGAAGACTTTTGTTAAAGGCTGATACAGATGTCCACGGATAGCCTGCTCAAAGGAATTGAAATTTCTATAGCACAGCTCTCACGCTTTAATGATGGTAAAATTGTTGAAACTGCGCTACATGACGTAGTTGAAACTACTGAAAAATCAATCCAGGAAAAAGAACACATTATAGGTGCATTTCTATATATATCAAGTAGCCTATAATAATGCTAGATTAGAGACCATTAGGGATGCCCTGACTGGTCTTGGAATCGGATGCTATATACACAGATGGATTAACTCAATGCTAAATAACCTCCTAATAAACAAAGTTCTTGGAAGGAATTCAGTTAGCAGAAGGGTGTCTAAACATATATTACGAGGAGAAGGAGGATTACTTTCACCATGACTGTGGTTGTTGGTGGTTAATGAAATTCTAATTTCTTTACAAAGCGATGGAATAAAAGCGGTAACATATGCTGATAACTTTGTCATCCTGGTTTTGGGAAACTATTTACCGACGATTAGCGAACTCACCCAAAGAGCACTGCAAAAGCTTCTTAACTGCACTGAGCGAAATATTGGAGTAAAATCAAGTTAAATTCATATCAATTCTTCGCCTACCCAATTTTCGTGATAAAGCAACCTTTTTTAAAAGTAGTATATTGTTCAACCAAACATTTTATTTACGTAAGTTTGAAAGTTACCTAAAATGATGGCAGAATTCAATTTTGCGGAGTAATTTAAAAAATCAACCTTAAATATGTTAACTGAACTTAATATTTGAAGAGTTACACTTTCGAAGTTTTTACTCGACGATTTTTCTCGAGTTAAATCAAGTAATAAATTGAACGGAGGGGAAAAGTTACGTTAACAATTTCTTTCTCTATTTTCGAGTACGCGAACGCCTTCGAGTAAAAACTTACAAAAAGTTTTACAAGTTTGTACTTTCAATCTAGTATATGCGAACAGACCTATCATTTGCAAAACTGTGGCACTCAAGTGAAGAGGGGGCGCCAATGAGAACTCTTAATATCAGAAGAAAACAAACAAACAAAATTAATAGCGAATTTCAACCTAAATTTAGGTAAGCATTACGTGCAAAATACTGTACATGTTATCTACTTTTCAATGGAATTGTATTTATGGAAAATAAGCTTTTTCCCAATTCCTATCTCCTTTGAAACTAAGCCAAAAATAAGACGGCATTATTTTCAGCTGGGCCCGGCCTTTATGTTTCTGCTTTTGAACTTAGAGAGATTTCTTTGATTAGTCGATTGGTGAGTTGCCTGTGAGTTGAAAGAGGATACCCCCTATGCAGCACTCCTATAAAATGCTTGTCGGTCTTGCCGCTATTCGTTTTCACCTTTCCTTGTTTTCCTGTTGACGTCAACTTTAATTTTCTTTCACTCCCTGTTGGTAATTTTTTGCTTCGTTGGATCAGATTTTTCTAAGCAGAAAAAAAAAGAAAAAACGAAAACCGAATAGTACACGTGGCACATGTGGCAGAGCACTCTTATATATTTACCATGGTCTTTTGCTGCCCTATAATTGAATTAAAAACTCAAAATACGCGATTTTTTATCAGATTTCACAACTGTATGGAAATAAGAGAAAACCTCTAATTTCAAGCTCTTCAGGAAATTTTAAACAAAATAGAGCCCACATTGCTCAGTTGCCTCACCATCCTCTGCTAGACAACTAAGTATCTACGAGATATATGTGCGCTTGGTTTGATGGTTTCAATTTCGTTTGATGCAGGTTATTCGTGCAGAAATTAATACAAAAACAGACTTCACTGCGGGGATGTGAATTTCTTTTTGAAAACTGGCGGAAAATTATTATGATGGGGGTTGAACTCTGGGCGTTTCACATTATACTCAGGCGTGTTACAGATGAACAATTTTGCTCGCATTAAGTTAAAGATAGTTAAATAATGCAAATGTACAGACTTTCTTTTAATTTTATTTCTCAGATTTTTTTTTTCAAATATTATGAATATACATATATACATTTAATTGGATTTTAATAATTTACTTGTTATACTTTACTTGTATAACAGAATTGAAACGATGGTACAGAAAAGTGGATTGACATAAACTTCTCAATCCGTTTATTCTATCTCTAAGATTGGGTAATTTGCAATGAAATAAGCACGTTTGCTAATTGCAAAGCAATTGCTAAGTTATTCTATAGCGTAGTTGGTACGCTCCTTATATTGATAAGTACATCTAAATCTCTATAGCATGACTATTATAATTATACATATATTTATGTATATGTTTCTTGTATAGCCTTGTGCCACCCAACGCAACCTGGTTTAGTGCAGTCTTTCTATAAACTTGACAAATGCCTGACATATCTGCATATACACTGACAGTCAGGCATCCATTAAGTTAAGGTGCTAGATGCTGTACTAGTGAAATCCAAATTTGTTGAGTTATGAACGAAAGCCTTGAGGAATTGGCTTTACAGCACAAGGTGACCCAATGCTGGGTGCATGGTCGCAGGGATATCCCAGTAAATTGAGATGCCTGATGAGTTGGCCATACAGGGCTCCGAAATGTATTACTCCGCAGCGATAGCTTATGTGAGCATCCCGATCGGAACTTTAAAAGAGGAGATTATCAGGGATGCCTATTAAAAAACAAGCCTCTGGTGGATTAACAGGGAAACCTGCGGTATCGCAAGGCAACTCTGACTATAAAATACCTCTCCCAACTTTTGGTGGAGGTCTGAATGGCAATAATGCCCACCAGGAGCGATTGGAATTGGAAGGAGTTGATGGTAATATCCGATATCTCTATCTTTACGAATGGATCCAAGACGAGTGTGAGCGAAGGGGTTGATCAACAGGGAAACTTGCCATATTAGAAGTATACAGTTTTCGACATCTCTACAATGGACCCACTGGTGGTCTAAGCGAAGCAGGCAAGGTACCTACAGGCGCGGATCTAGCATTGAAATTAAGGAGGGGGGTCATCTTACAAAATAAATCGAGCAAAAAAACAAAAAAAAAAAAAACCAACTGCAAACTGCTGGAGTCATTCAAGCCAAACTTTTCTCAGTTTTACACACTAGCATATATAATATGGACTGCTCGATATGCTATTTCATGCGGGTACAATTTTTTGTGTCAAAAATAGTTCATACGTCGGTGCCAACATTGACAAATCCATTGGCGGAAAGTTGAAAAGTGAAACGTCTCGAATTTTTTATTAACCCAAATAATTAATTTAAAAACATTTATTTCGACAAACCCACTTATTTATTTATTGTATACAGCCCTTTCTCAGTTCGCACGTTACATAGAAAAGTGACCCAACTCAAAAAATTCAACTTTTCAGGAGAGCAAAAAAACGAAAAGCTGTACATAGAATTAATTCTAGCTTAACGTACTAATTCTTTGCTAAAAATAGTCCGAACTCTTAAATTTGTTAGTAGTAATTTTATTTCTGAAGATTTATATAAAAGAAATTTTAAGTTTTTGTTACCGCAGTTGCCGAGGTTAGCTGTTAATCCCGCATCCTCTTAAGTTGTGTCGCTTTTCTGTGTTGCGAAATAAATATTTTTACAAATTTTTTTTAAGTGGCGCAACTCAAAATACAATTTTTAAGAATTAAATTCCGTACTTTGAACTTTGTGGAAAAATGTCATAACTCATAATAAAATTTGTAAGAAATAAATGCTGTTTTGTGGAAAAGTGACACAATTTAAAACTGTTAAAATGTCGAAAACATATTTACGTTTGGTATGAATGATCGTCACAACTCAAAAAGTGACACTGACACACTGTTCTATGAAGAATATCTCTGTTCTTAAGTAACAGAAAAGTGACACTATCTCTATCTAGCGGCAAAGACAATCAGATAGAAATATGCCAATTTCATGGTGTAATTAGCTCAAAACCGACAGATTTTGAGTTAGGTAACATTTCTATGTGACGTGCGAATTAGTAGTTAGTGCTTAGATCGAAAGAGAACGCTATATAGAAATGAGCCCACTTTCTGCAGTGTATTTCTATGGACGTAGTCAGTCCATATTTTAAATCTCAGTGGTTTTGCAAAAGAACGCTGCAAATATTTTAGAATGTTAGGAGTGTTACATGCCAAAATTACCTGAAAAGGGGCTTATCTCTCTTTAAGGCGAAGAAATTGCCATCAGCAATTGATTCAAATTCCTCAGTTAAAAACAAAAAGTATTTCCCATAGAACGACTTGGGACAAATAAAAGTTTTAAATTTCAACCCAAGTCGTTTCAATAGAAAAAAGTCCCACGACAAATCTTATCTTCAGTAAGATTTGTCGAAAATAAAAATACGATATGTATGTACATATATGTATACGTACATACATATCGAGCGCAGAAAATTTACTCAGTGAAGATTTAAACGATCAAGTCTTCACCAAAAAGCCTCCTTTCACCAAATTTTCGCGAGCGGCATACATTGTGGGTGCAACAATGTATGCACGATAGCAAGACAATGGTTTGATATTTATGAAAATATCAAATTTCATTTCAACCATCGTCCGCCGCGGTAGGCTGAACTCTAATTGTAAACAGGTAAAGAAAATAGAAGTTGCGATAAGAAAAAAAAAATAAACGTTTTGTGAAAATAACCATAAGAGGAAGTTTGTGAAAGAAAAAGTTTGTGAACAAAGCAAAAGTAAAAAAATATATATATAAATAAAATAAAAGTGTGCGAGTTGTCTTAACAATAGCTTCCTGAAACGGCGTAGAGTGATTGCCTTCGGCTAAGGTAAGCCCCGAAATATAACAGGGTTAGGACTAAGTTAAGTTAGGGCTCTGATGTGGTAGTGAGGGAGTCTGTTTCGTGGCTTGGGAAGTGTTTCTCTTGGATCACCCAAAGCTGAGGTCCGAAACCCAAATTCCGAGAAAAACCTATACACATACATCACATGCATACAATAGCAGTATATTTTTTCAAATAACTCAATTAATTAAAGATTTTTTCTTCAAATTTAAGGGGGGGGGGGTCATGCCCCTCCCTGGATCCGACACTGGGTACCTATAGCGGCATCCCTTCTACCTAACCAAGAGCAGCCTTGCTTCAAATACACTCTATATGTCTCTAACTTTCCTATTCCGTATTGATGTATGTCAAAGAATCATAACACATCTGACTATCTGGCCATTTCCGCCGACAATTTGTCCATCCGTCTGTCCATCTGTCCGTTTGTTCATCTATGTTTCCATCCATCTTTCCGCAAGTTTAACTCGAAAGCACGTTGACGTATGGAACTGAAAAATTGTATACGGCTTTCTTATACAAATTTTAGAAATAATTTGATAATTGGAGAATTTATTAAACCCATACTATTTGTCACTATATGTATATAAGAAAGTGATTGAGAATGGGCTGCCTTATACTGTTGAAATAATATTCGCAACTTTTAGCGGAACTTGCGTGCAAAAACTTTGGATTCACTATATTATTTGGAACCTGATTGAAAGTGCATTGGGCTGAGATTTTATGCATAGCTTTTTTTTAAAAAGATGCAGATCTAAGCTCGACAACAGACAAAATCGGGGAAAATCCATTTATGTTGGGAAACCATAAACTCACGCATATTTGGTTACTGGTTAAGAGTTTATTTTAGGGGTCATTTTAAAAATTCACTAATTCGGGCAACCCCTTCATAGTATTGTCATAAAAAATCTCCAATGGCTTAGTATACTGAGACAATGGTTAGTATCAGAAAACTATAAAATTGGTTACCGAACTATTTGAAGAATAAGTTAAGTAACGAAATCCAAAATAAGAAATGCCATGAAAAAATGATACATAATTAAGTTCATAATTTACTTCAAAATTCAAACTTCAAATAATATCTTAAGTATAAATCTATTTTTTTTTTCTCATAAGAAAATTATTCCGCACATTCAAATTAGTTACAGATCATGACATCATCTTCTTTGCTTATTATTTCCTTATTGATGTTAATTCATCTCTTTTGCTTGTTGCTGGTATTACGACGATAAAAAAATAAAGATGTAACGAAGCAGAACGTGAATCACTGCTTCCAGTGCTTATGGTTCTCAGCAAATATAACGTTATCTTATAGGAGAGTGTGAGTATTTACTTCAACGATATACATGGTGGTCTAGGACAGGAGGTGATAGTACTCACCTAGAAAACAAAGAATTGTATGGTAGAAAGGAGGGTCGGTTTCAACCGTTTCGGTCTTACAGAGTAATTCGGAAAATATGCTAGTTTTTCACAAAACTCCATGCATCTTAAAAAGTACCGAGCTTACGCCCACTATTAATGGCTCAGGGTATACGGTCACTGTTAACAGCTCATTGTATGCAAAACTTCATGATCTTTCCAACGACTGCTCAATCAGCACCCTATATTGCTCTTCCCTCATGAGTTATGGTGATCTAAACTAAAAATTTCAAATATTCTTACCTTGTTTTTGAGTGTGACCACTATTTTTTTACAAAGACGTTGTTAATATGACTTTGTTTTTGTAAAAGCTATAAACTCAGGACTCCCCTCTTTAATTTTACCTACTGCACTTACATACATATATACCAGTGGCGTAGCCAGGAATTGTTCAAGGGAGGGGTCCGAGTGAAAAATTCAGTCACAAACAACACTTTGTCGAAATTTTCATATTTATTTATTCTATGTCATTTTATCTATCTATCACTACTCATTTGACGAAACCAGGAAAAGAGATCTGAAAATGAACAATATCTTTAATTATATGTAAGTATATTAAAAATTTACGAGCTCTACCTGAAATTTGGCTTATATGCGGAGTTCCAATTTACGAGGTTTTTTAGCAAGCTCTGTAATAATTTCATGGACTTCTGGCATGATCTCCCTATAAATATTCATGAGTGCTAACCCATTTAATCTCAGTTGCGCAGTTGAATTTCTAAGATAAGATTTTAGCCTTCGCAGTGTGGAAAACGACCGCTCGGCTTCGCATGTCGTCACTGGTAAAGTAACCAATATACATAGAAGCTTGAAGATGTTTGGATACAAATTTTTATCACAAGCAGAGAGAGCCTCAATCGCAGTAGTAGGTAACTTGTCCATTCGAAGAAATTTTCGCTGCCATAACTTCACCTCAAAAATCATTTCTTCTTGGGATGCTTCAATGTCCCCCGTGTAAAATTCACATAGATGCTTTACTTCTTCCGCAATGTTGTTTATTTCAGCATTCCAATTATGTAAGGGAAGCAAGTATTTAAAACCTTTAAGAATATTTTTATGTGTCCCAAATCTAGATTCCAAATTAGCTCAGAATTCATCAAGAAATGGTATAAAAATTGTAATGCGAAAGTAGTCTTCCGCCGATGCAACAGGAACATTATTTCTATGAGTCTGCCGGCTTACTAATCTAGGAATTTTGATTTCAAAATCCCGTTCATTTGCTTTTTCTAAAACATTTTTATATATGGTATTGAATTCCACGTCGCTATTTTCTCTTATTGCTCTTATTTCGAGCAGGAGATCTTCAGCAACATTAACAGCTTCGCTCAAATCTATTGTTTTAGTTTGTAGGAAACGACAAAGGCCAATACTAAAACTAAAAATTTTATGCAAGCAAAGGAGAGATATACAGAAGTCTGCTTGATTAATTATGTTCAAAATTGTGTACGCTTTCGACGAAGCCACTGGATCCTGCCATGACGATATATGCTCTAAAGCGTCAATAACTGCTGGTTCCAATTCAAGAAAACATGTTACAGCATCATGTCTTTCAATCCATCGTGTGGGGCAGATGTTCTTCAATTTTTCCTTTCTTACTTCTGGAATAATACGTAACGCACAATCTTTCAAAAGTACTTGCTTTTTAGGAGTATTGAAAAAGTTGTAAATTTCCCCTAAAGTATTCATACAGTTTCGTATATACTCAACTTTGCAAGAGTTTGATACAGCCAAATTGAAGCTGTGACTTGAACAATGGACGTAAAGAGCAGTTGGAGCAATTTCTCTGATTTTGGCTTGAACGCCATTGAACTGACCGCTCATTGCAGCGGCTCCATCGTAACCTTGTCCTCGGATTTTGCTGACACTCAAGCCTATTGTCTCTATTTCTTTCAGTATTGCTTCAGAGATACCGTCCGCGGTTGTATTAGAAAGAGGTATATAACCAAGAAAATACTCACAAAGTGTTGGCTCTTTGTCTTCAAATTTTATAAAACGAATACACAACGACATTTGTTCCGTACCGGAAATATCTGCTGTTTCATCCGCCATTAGTGAAAAACAGTAAGAATCAATGTGTGCAATTTTTTATACTTGCTGACTATGCAAAATTATTGTAGAATTTTAAATTGGAAAAATGCAAGAAATTGAACAAATTGTAGTGCGACTAAATAAATGAGAAAATTGAAATTGAAATTATTGAATGAAATTATATGCGTGTCGTATGTAGGTATGTATGTGCCTGCTGCCTGAACAAAGATGATTACAGAGAGAGATATAAGCCGCCACAACACAAACATACAAATTCGCAAATTTATGCAAGTGAAAAGTGCATTGCACGCTAGCACTATATAAGATTTCTAAAAATTAATTCCACACAATAAATGCGAATAGTGTGACCAACTAAAGAAAGCCCAGGAAAACAATTTAAGAGGATATTTAGTGGGGTAGGAAAAAATATTTTATTGCATATTAACTTTAAATTTGTTACGCTGAAAGAATTAATGCAATAACATATTAACTTTTGTAATAAACAACAAATTGTTCAGAATTGAAGTGGAAATTAACGGTAAATCCTTCAATTGCCATTGGTTTCAAAGGGAGAGGGGGTCCAGACCCGTGGACCCACCCCTTGACTACGCCACTGATATATACTAACTATATTTGTTAAAGAGTAGTTGTGTTGGAAATTCCATTAAGTGCTTTTTAAGATACATGGTGTTTTGTGAAGAACTACGATATTTTCTTAATCGCCTTTTAACTCTGAAATAGTTAATATGCCCCCGCCCCTGCCATACAATTTTTTGTTTGGCTAGGTGAGTACTACACATTACTCCCTGCTCTATGGATCACCTAGATGGAAACAATCTGTATATTGATTATCGTTTATATTACTTTACTCGTTTATATTTCGATTATTTGATTTATTCTATCTATAGTCAGTTCTGTACTCTCTGTAAGTATCTCATAATTTTTAATTTACATGCACATAAAAGATTGTAAAAATTGTATGCTGTTGTAATTGTTTTACATTAGCTTTATCAAATTGATTCATACTTCCACTCAACTATGTATATTATGTCTGACAAATATTACGTCACACTTATCACTTTTACTTTCTCCAGTAAAAGTTATACGCGTTTCGGACCACATATTGAATTAAATACCTAGATAGTCATACATATATTATGTCGAATACCGTGCAATTTAACTAATCCATCAATATACTCTCGTATATACTATTACTTCCTTTTTTCTATCGATACCTCTTAATTTTTTTTTATGAAACACAATTCTGCAGTTGGATCTTCTTTGGAAATTGTGCTTAAAGGACATTAGGCTTTAAGCCATAGCTTCATAATTTTTACAGTCCATATATTACTAAATGAAATATTTCAAAATTAAAATTTAAAATTTATATCAAATTAACTTTTACTTCGATATCAGCTGATGCTTCTTTCCAAACTCTGTATTGATAAAAATGTAAAATTAAACATACTTAGTCACAAACAAAACGTGGTAACTAAATTGTTTCACCAACATTTACATCCGTCATTCTCTGGTTTGAATGATAAAAATAACGAAAAGAAACCTGCAACTATTTCTGCTGTATGAAGCATTTTCGAATAGTACGTCATATACGGAAAGCGAATTGATTTTTTTTTGTTTTTTTTATAATTAAATTATAAAAGTCTTGACTAAATTAAAAGCCCAATTTATTTCAAACATTTTGACAAATTATTTTTGTATTCGAAACTGTACTTTAAAAATTTGAATAATCTTTTAATTTACATAAATTCTAATGAGTATAAAAGCATAATGGAAAAATAAAAAGAAACAAATTTTAGACATTTTTATTAGATTTCCATTAGGATTAAAATACACTGATTTAATTGCAAGCAGTGCATTTTAATCAGAAATGGAATCTACATAATAAAGATTTGTAAAATTTTTATTTTTATTATTTTTTCCATATTTGCTTCTATATCCATTAGATTTTAACGAAATCAAAAGATTGCCATCAAGTTATGTTGAATTTCTCATTGGTAAAAATTCACTTATGTAAGAAACTTTCTTGGGGCAAATATAAATAAGTTTCTCATTAAAATAACTCAATTTCCATTCGAGCGATATTGCGAACCAAAGTTTCTAACGAATGGAAGTCGTATGCCGAAGTTTTTCAATTCAACTTTGAACGCTTGTCTACTTGGTAATTAAAAGCTAAGAAAATAAAATATTTTTCATTCGTTCATTCACTCACTTTATTTATCTATGTAATCCTAGTTTCGCATATATAAAAGTTTCGAGAAAACTGCTTTTACCTTCATATACTCTATGCTCATCAACATCATTTCAACTCATCAAAGCATACGTAACTCACAACAAGAGGACAAATTCGAGGAGAAAATATTTGCCCGTTACTATCTCCGAAGGATGAGTTTGGACAATTTTATTAACTGATAATATAAAGCTCAACTTTTAACTGCATTCAATCTGTTCTGATATCGGCCTACCACCTCTCCCATTTTCCCACAGTCAAAATTAAATTCTGAGTCTCATTTCGAAATGCTTTAATTTATATTCCATTTATTTTTATTTTATTTATTATTTACTTTATTTTCTGTTGTTGTTTTTTTTTTTTGTATTTTTGTATGCATTTCGTTAGTTGAACTTTAAATTGATTACATCTGCTCTGTTCTATCCGCAATTTATGCAGTTGAAACGCGACTATAGAGAAAAGATCAAAAGTTGGAACTAGAGGATGCTGATGGGGTGTATGCCGGATGGAGGTTGTCGTTGCATTTCAGCAATTGGCGTATTTTCCATCGTACCAAGCAGGAGTATTGAAAAACGAGAACTTTTTATGGAAGGAAGAGACGAGGACTCTTCAATTTATTTCCATTTTACGGTATTTTTGCTTGCAGTTGCTGTTACCAAGTCTCTTTCACTTCCACAGTGCCTATCCCTTTTAACATTTTAATTGAGTAAGGAAGGACTTTTACGCACAACCTCAACCTTATACTTTCAGTAGTAACTGATTTCATCTGTGGTTTACACTGAACATCTATCAATTGAAGGCCGCTTTGAATTTTGTTTTTAGAGTTAAATATGTAAGTACTTCAGGAGGTAATGAGCTTATGGATGTTTTGTTCATACACATATATACATATTAAATGAACATATATAGAAGGAGAAAGGTTTTTCTGTTACTCTATAGTTCGGCTAGCAGAAATAGAATAACTGCTATGTATATCTACCACAAAAGGTTTTAAGACGAATGAAAACAACCCAACTCATACATTTAACTTTCAAACGATTAAAACGAACAAGGTAAAACAATTTTTTTATTACAATGTATATAGTTAGATACGTACGTACACCTATATATTTACTAGAACCAACAATGGGCTTTATAATGGCAATTTTGCGCACTTGAAGAATACCTCTTGCTGTTTGTGTATATAATTTAATTGCTCCACCGTACACTATTCTCGTTGATTTTATTGGTTGCTTTATTTGAATTGCCTCCAAGTGAAATACATTCAACTGAAATAAGCAATGCAATTAATTGAGACAGTTTTTACATTGCTTCAAAAAAACAAATATTATTAGAGCGATTAATTAACTGTTTAACAATAATTATTGATAAAAGAATTTCATTTGACCATTCAAGCTAAAGCAACGCTTAAATTACTGAACTGCGAGTTCACGTGAATTGAAAGAAATATAGGGGAATTCATTATTTATATAGGTATGTAATTATGAGTGATAAGATGTTTGCTAGAAAAATTACTATAGCTTTATTTAAACACAAAATAATTATTTCATTTTTTTTAATTGTGATAAAATGCTCATATAAATGGGCCAGTACCATAGTCTGCCATCGATACAGAAAAACAAGTCTATGTCTACTAACTTTAGTAAGGTATTCGACAGGATAAGATACTTTTACATAAGCTTAACTACTTTGCTGCGTTTTCCCTTTTTGTTTTCTCATTTGGTTAACCACTTATCTGTCTGATCGTACCCAGTAAGCCTCTTTTCGTGGTATACTATCCAGAAACATCCTTAGATCTTCTGTAGTACTCCAGGGTAGCTATCTAGGACCTCTTTTGTTTTCATTTATATAACATACACTTATTACTCCCTCAAAATAACATTATCTGTTATGCTGATGACGTCAAGGTTTTTCGAACTATCTCGAATGACGATGACTGTGCTCTGATTAACTTTGACTTGAACACCTTCTATTTCTGGTTCTCTAAGAATTTTCTTCCTTTGAATATCAATATGTATTCTGTTCTGTGTTATTATCGTAAATGTAGTTCTTCATATCTGATTTAATTCAACGGTTACATGGATACCGGCTGTGCTATTTTTGAATAGCTGCAAGAGCGTTTCAATTACAAAATCCATAAGCAAGATACTGGACAACGTACTCATCAATTGAAATCTTACAAGGTATATTTGGCCTTAGAACCTTGGAAAAAGTGACTGCTTATGCCGACTTAGAGCAAATAGTAATACTAAAAGTAACTACACTGGAATGGACCATAGTGTGCTTAAAATGATAAGGATTGTCTTGATTCAGCCATTTCATGAGCATTCCAATATTCCAATATTTTGCTCTGGCCACCGCAGCCATCAGAAAAAAAGCAAATTGTTTTAATGTTTCGATCTAGTGGACTTGGTAGCTCGGTTGGTAAGCGCGCTGACTATCATCTCAGGGGTCGTGGGTTCGTAGCCCACCTTGAGGTGGTTCGGCGCTATCCTCACACCTAGTTTTCTGTTAACTTCTATAGCAGATTAGCTCAAGGGGGCCGCCTTGGCCCCCGTGCGAGATATCTTTCTTCCCTTTCACCGAAAAACAAAAATTTTCAATCAAAAACACTTTTAGATAGCCTGTTCTTAGCACATGGAGCAACTTAATTATTCTATTTTTTCTTTTATTTGTTGTATTATTTATTATAATCGCATTTAGATATCTTCAACTTTGAAAATACGTCAAACCCTATAAATTGTCACATTGGAATCTAATCAAAATGATGAATTCTGTTGACTTTAAAACTTTCACAAGTAAAAAAGCTAGAATTGGTTTGAAAACAATTCTTTTGATACCCTAGATGAACTCCCGTATTTAAATTTTTATGGTCACCCATCTGTGCAAGTTTAATTTATGAAGTGGATTTTCGCATCTATTTCTGAACGGTTCGTCTGACAGTAAAAATGATTATAGCAAATTTCATGGGATTTCATATTTTGAAGAACTTCTCAGAAGAATAAAAACGTCTAGGACTGATATTTTTCACAGTATACGTAAAAAATTTAAATTTTTATATGGCAACACCAAGAAAGAGTTGTCCGATTTAGCCCATTTTTTAAATTTTATTTACTACTGCTATGAAAATAGCATGTACCCACATTTAGCTCTCTACGTCGGCTAGTTCTCAGGTAGTGCCTAAATATATAGTGAAAAAAGAAATTTTGGTATGGCAACTGCACGAAGGAGTTACCCTATTGATCTTATTTTCGA
Source organism: Dioctria rufipes (assembly GCA_963924295.1). Taxonomy (NCBI): domain Eukaryota; kingdom Metazoa; phylum Arthropoda; class Insecta; order Diptera; family Asilidae; genus Dioctria; species Dioctria rufipes. Next base: position 128,203,116 of record OZ002743.1, read on the forward strand.
ACTTAAATTTACATTTTTTTGAAAAAGTTCGTGTACGAAATTTCAGCACTCAATGTGAACGCGTTCTCGAGTTACCCTGGAGATGGACGGACCGACAAACAGACAGACAGAAAGACGGACAGACGGACAGACGGCCAGACGGACCAACAGACGGATTGACGAGCGGACGGGCAGACGAACATGCAAAAATCAGAATAATTCTTAATATTATGTGTGGGTGTCCAACCCATCTTGCTCTACAAGCATTATTTCTGTACGTTACAAACGGAATGGCAAACTTAGTATACCCTCCAAATCCAAATCCAGATCTTACGGCTTTTGAGTTTAGGAAGGAATCGGAAATGGATAGGTTGGGATTTGGGATTCTTAATATACGCTAAGATTTCATCTGGGTATAATAATATGTGAGAATGTAGCAAGTAACGAATTTACTTTTTTTTTTACGTTTAGGGTTAATAGCAGCATAAAACACACTCCCTGCTTGGTTCATTGCTATTGTTTTGATATAACTGTAGGATGAGTTTTTTTCAAATGCCGCATTTTTTATAATATTTTCCACAGCTGAAAAACCCATGACCGAAATATATCGGATGCATAAAACAATAAGTGTTTAATTTACACAACCCGGGTCATATATTCCAATGCATGATATAATCGAAAGACCCATTATACACCATCTTTATAGAATTGGTTAGAATATTATTTTTCTGTGAACTCGATAGTATTAGACTGTAGATAACATGTAAAATGGCATGGCGGTTCTTTTCAATTTGATTCACTTTAATATTAATTATAATGGATTAATTTACAGTTTGTGTTTGGTACGTACATTTCATTCTGGGCGTTATACATTTAAATACACCTTTTTGAAAGAATACTTTATCTGTAGTTATAGGAAGTATAACGAAATTATTTAATAGTGAGTTGCCGCGCAATCTGGAGTTGGCTCCAAATTTGTGAAAAGTGGTTTAACAACTAAAAAAAAGCGCAGAGGCCTTAAAGAACACTCAGAATCATGATGAAATTGTTAAAAACAGATAATACTTGGCTAAACTTATTGATATAATACTGATGCTTGTTCGCCAGGGTTTGCCTTTGAGAGGGCACCGGGAGGACTCATCTTCCAAAAATAGAGGTAATTTCTTAGAAATTGCTCAATTTATTTTGTAGATATGAAGAGAAATTCTCACTCCACTTTGAAAAACATTACAACTACTGCAGCCCCGATATCTCTAGAGACCAAACATAAATGTCGTGTGTACACTTCGGAGACTTGTCTCTAGAGATTTTTTTCTCATGGTCTCCAGAGACCTAATTTTTTGATATCCAGAAACAAAAGTCTCTTGCTGTGGAGATTTTATTCTCTGTAAAACGGTGACTAGAGACCAAAAGTCTTTCATCGTGTATCTTTACCTTTATGTCGGTTGAATCAGTCACTTTCTTCTTAGCAATCCCTAGAGTAGTTTAATAACTAAAGCCTGCATACTTGCTTATTACTTTTTAATATTGTGTAGGATATTTTGGTACGACAAGGTAATTCTTCACGACCGCATTCTGTGCATATGTACATGTTGAATTTTCTAATTAATTCCCATATGAGAAATTTTTAATACAGTCTCGATAGTATCATAAAATCATGAGAAATGACAGTATAATATTCCTTTAAATAAATAAACAGAGTTTATTGCTTAAAATCTGTTTATTTATTTATTACTGATCTGTTCTTTAAATTTTGTGTGAATAAAACCATCTCTATAGCGTCAGTGATTATACTGCATAACCGCGAGACTACTAACATCACTAACGCATAGGTTACAGTGAAAGTTAAGCAGACACTAAACTGCTTTTTTTTTTTTTTTTTGTTATAACGACAGTATTATTGCTACTGAATTCTGAGATAGGACGAAAAATATATTTTTTAGATTTACAAAACAACTTGGACTTTCTTAGCTATGTTACCATTAATTTCGAAATTGAATTTTGCTACTCTATGCAGTTACACTGTTATGTATCACCTTAGAATATATCGAGAACGGGAAGTATTGATACCCATAAAATACGTGTACATGAGCGTGGTTTTTCTACGAGGAAATTCAAATTGGGTAAATGTATGTTCATCTGCCTAAAGATGAAACAGCTGAGATACTTCTAAGGTGCTTGGCGTAGCGACAGTGACTTAGAGCATTTTCAGTGGGAGCAAGCGCAATATTTTCAACCATATATCTCGTTGCCCCGCTCTCTACGCTGATTCTACTATATGCCTGCACTGACCTCGCACACAGCGGCCACAGATTCTAACACAACCAGTATTTGCCGACGCTAGATTTGGCTTATGACACTTTAAAAGTATCACCGACTATAGATCTGTCTGCTATGTCAATATTTGCAATCGTAAATTTGGTGGAAAAATTTTTCTGAGGAAAAAGATTATAAATTTTAAACAAATGTTTACTACATATTACTCTTATATCACCACTTAAGCGTCCGAACTCAATGATTCCCAATTCCTTGAATTCAGTTATTGTTTAAATGTGTCCTATAATTCCTTTTCGATCTCTTTCCTTTGCTGGACGATATAGAAAATCTCGTCCGGACGCTTCCTGGACACCCTCCAAACTAGAACAAATTATAGGAAACCTGGTCGGATGGCAACCCTATGTAGGAGGTAGGAGCATTTACATAATAAGCTATTCTAACTTTTTTCACAAAACAAATGACAAAGAGCAAAATTAATAGCGGCCCTTTGTGTACTTTGGTAAAACATTATGGAGCAAATGTAGAAGAAATAGTGATCACACCTATTATTAGTTTTACTTTTGACAAACCACATATTTTAGGCCGACAAATTGAAGCACTTCGTGGCGATAAATTGTTCTAAAATGATAATTTACCTCAATTACCGAATTGCTGTAAAATTTGTCAATTACTTTCTACTTGTATTTTTATACTATCCGTTACTATCTACTTTTGTTGCGTCACCATGTCTAGACCTCGTCAAGTTTATATTCTTATATGCCTGTTGAAATCGTTCAAATAAGATCGTGTCAACACGTGTTACAGCAACTGGAACCTCCCTCGATGAACTGCAATTTTGCTGAACGCCTAAAAATTAAAAGAATGAGCATTACAAAATGCACAAAAAACTGAATTATAATCAATAATAATATGAACAAATTTCATACCTAAAGAGAAGTTATCTAAAAAAAACAGGTAAACAATTCAAATTAATGGGGTATCAATTAAATAACTAAAAGAACAATTACACTACAAAACAATTACAAAACCCAGGTTTGTTTACATGCACAAAACGAAGTCACAGGAATGCAAACAAAACAGCAATAACAACATGGATTACATGAAAATGCAGAAAAACATGAAATAAAATAACACACTACTAAGTAAAGTAACAAAAGCGTAACGCAGTAGCAAAATTAACATATAACAAATAATAAGTTGTTGTTCAATATATTAATTTTCCTAAAAATTGACAAATAACTTTTTAACAAAATTACTTCTGGCATTCATCATCCAGGGAACCCAGACTGTGGTACATGTGCTCCCACAATGTTCTATTATCGAAAACCTGCAAAAAAAAGACCACATAGAACACACGAAAACGCAGGTGAAAATCACCTGCCGCGCATTCAATTTTTATCGCGATTTACAACTGTCACTTAGATTTTTGGCGAGACTCAAACCCTGCAACTGACGGTTTTTTATGCCACGCGTTCAATCAATAAAATAGTTTAACAATTAATTACGCGAATTCGAAATTATTTCGAATTTTATTAAAACCAATAAGTGGGAAAGAGACACAATGTGGGAAGGAGATGAAATATTCTTGGAGAAGTTAAATGGAGAATTTATATTCCACATGTAACTAACATTGCCAGAACTATAAAAACTATTAGTTTATGGCAAATATAAAAATGTAAATTTTATGTGCAATTGTTATGAAAAGCATTATAAATGATCATAAATATCATGCTGCATAGCAAATTAATGGAAAAGTTCCATAAAAACAGATTATGGATATGGAGTCCACAGTTTGGTAATCACCTTGTGTGTAGAAGTTAGCAGACATTTCTTAAAATTTCCCCTGTTTGAGTCTATAAAAAGGCGACGCAAACGTTAAACCCTCTTTTATTGTCGTTTGGATTTTCAACAGTGATTTTGGTAGTAATTTTTGGAAGAAATTTTTTAGCATTAAGTTTTTTGGCACCACTTTGAATTTCGGCCTTTTGATATATTAGATATTCGGCATTATTGAAATTGTCATTTTCCTCGGTATTATTCTTTGTACGTTTTCTCATAGTGGCACTTACGGATTTATATTGGTAAAAAAAAAATATTTGTGTTAAGAATAGGACCCCACGCTCACGAACATGGGATCCCATCCTTACATATCTTCACTGTTGATTCGAAATAAATTTTCCTTAAAAAGTGACGTAGTGACCTATGTTTGTTCACAAAACTCTGCTCAACAGCAACAACAAATGCAACAACCACATCAACAGCAGACGCACCGGTACCATCTCCGTAGCTCAACAACTCAGACAATTACCCGGTAAACACGCTCAATGTCACTTGAAGCGAAACGTTCGGGGTGAGTACTTGATCTAGCACTTAATACATAATTTATTTATAACACGGCTAATCCGGAAAACTAATATAAAAATTTAACGCATAGTTCAAAATTTGTTAATCTTTGCCAAAATTTAATGTGATTGTTTTTTTTTTTGTTTGTTTTTAAATATTTCAACGAACGTGTCCCTAAATACGTGAATTGCAGCTGCTAACATTTTCTGAATTGATTAAAGCCTAAATTTAGTAAATTTTTTGTCGTTTGATTAAATTTGTTTTGTTTTGATTTCAATGAAAATTAATTGATCAATTGTATAAAAAAAACACAAATACTCTACTGAAATTCAATCAATTGAAAGTCGTCATACAAACTCTTTGTGTTATCATTCACAAAACCAACACACCCTTTTATTTTATATTTTAGCAAGAGTTTAGAATTGTTAATTTTTAATCACCCCCTATAAGTGCTCAGAATAACACGTGAAAGCCAGGAAAAAGTAGTGGAAGTCCAAACAGGAATTTCCAAACTTCCAGGATATGTAGAAATAGCAAACATTTGTCACTACATTCTCAAGTTAAAGGCTTTAGCTGTCACCTTGCTAAACAGAAAAGAGAAAAGTTATCAGTTTTTATAAAAAAATTATATCAATTAGATAAAATAAAAGATAAATAATTTGGTGTGATATTTAATGTCATAAACATCAAGATTATCTACTCCATGAAGCTTTTGTAGTAATTTTGTATAAGATTCTCAATATTCCGTCATATGAAAAAAGTAAAGAAAATTCCTAAAAGCAAGACAAACAACAAACAAACAAACAAAAATTGAATTCGGTAAAGTAAAAAATCCTGTTAAGTCAACAAAGTATCATCTCCTAATCTCAGAAATAGCTTAAGTTTACTAACTTGAGTCTCATCTGGTTGCCCTGTTACGTACTGTACAAAGTGCCCTTAAACCTTAGGTAAAGTTTTCAATTGTTGACAAGACGACTGCCCATTTCATGAGCAGTGAGTTATTAAATCACCCGCATCCTATTACATATACATCGCTCCCTTAGGTGGCAACAAGAGTTTTCATGCGATGGTAGAACAACACCCATTCACAGCGCCCTCTCACCTCTCATGCTCCTAATCCTTGCTTAAAGCTGGCGATTCTAGGGAACACTGAAAGTATACGACAGACCATTCTTCAGGTCCTTTTAATATCTTAGGCCATAAATTATGCCGGTGGAGGTTAGTACCCTGAAAATTTAAATGAAAAGCGCTTTCGCTGTGACTGCAACAGAGAGCTAATACGATTGTGTGCTTGAGCAGTGTAGGCGAGCATTCACCGTCATCCAGGTCTCGGTGTACCCTTCGTCTTATTTCGGGAGATAATTTCTTGTGACATTTCTCACTCACTAGGCGCGCTGCAGCTTTCACCATGACTGCATTGAGCGAAAAGTCTCTGGCAATAAAGCCCACCAGAAATATCAGGATGTTATCGCTTTCAGGATGAATATCCCTATTGCAGCTGGCTACTTATGGAATATGAACCGCTCATCCTCTTTATCCAGCCCCTTTTGGAAAGTTGTATTGCTCATTGCAACATCGTATCCTGCGAAGCATTTACTTTCGTCCTTTCTGACTACAAGAAAAATGCTTTTCTGCTTTGTCGACTGGGGTATGTTAGGAAAATATAAACTCCAATCCTGATGAAGTTCTGCTTGTTCAGAAGAAATTGTGTGCTGTTACCCACTAACACCACCCTGCTGGGTATCTTGCGAGAGAGACAAATGACTTGAAGAAAGAAAAACTTTCGCAGCAACAAATATAAAAAGTAGAATAAGCCCGAGTCAGGAAAAGAACTACGAAGAAGGTAATATTCCAGCACAGGGATTTTTTTATGGTACCAAGAGTGTCTCGTGACAAATCGCTTTGGGTTTTATGGCAGAAATTTATTTGCTAGGGATATTAAAAATTATATTTTTGCTTTGTTCGCCCAAGTTATCCCGTTTTGTTTTTTCTACTTACTTGCTGTTTGTTTTGGTTTCCCTGTGTCATCGTTGTCCAAACGCCTACGTTCTGCATAGTCCTCGTCCCTACACTATGCAAACCGATGTCAATGCCACTAATGGACAAAGTATTTTCATGTTAACAGACTAACAGTCATAAATTGTCAATATCGTGAGCTCTTTAGTGTTATTTATACTCAAGTGGCGGGGAACTGAAATTGCGAATACTTTGCTGACTCCTGCTGCTGAATGTTTATTGCTGCTACAAGAGGAAATGTGAACATGCTTTAATTTATCGCAATAAATTAGGCGAAATGTGCTTGATTCTACATGATGTTAGGGAGAGGAGGCTTCGTGATGCTGTGCCCTCAACACTTTCTAAATTTTAATAGGTTTCATTTCGAAGTACTATGTAATACTAAACATTAAAGCAAGAGCTCGTACAAAATTTTCTCTTATGAAGTCCAGGCGTCACGGACCAAAATTTTTTATTTTTTTTTTTTATCTCGCAAATATTTGGATTGTGCATACAAAATAAATTCCAAAATAAAACTAAATTTCAAATAGGTTTAAACCGTAACCATCAGAATATAATACAATCCATTATCCATGAATTTGCCTCTGATTGGTTCTAAAAATGGAGGAAGAAACATATGTACATAAACTCTCCCTGCCACAAAAATGTAGGCCTCTCTCTTTCTTTCAAGTAAGCGAGTTGAGAAATGTTACGGATGAAATCCAAGCTACTTTTAAATATTAGCAGTGAATCAAGCCAAGAAATGTTTTTCGTAAATTATTCTACGTGCTACATTTTTATGACATCGATAGAAAGGAAAATTGCAATAAGTTTATTGCAGATGTTTTTTCTCTAGAAGCTAAGACCTATTTAAAATAACATTTGTTTAAATGAGCACCAATTTAATTTTTGGTCAGTTAACCGGTTGACTATGCTGCTTATTAGGTATGTTGTAGTCCATGAATTGTATAGAATTTCATTACGTCGAAACTAAATTGTAATTGCGATAACTGTCAAAATCCGGCAGATGCGTTGAAACGGCTTTTAGACTTTACAAGTTTGTTGCCTTTTTACAGCTGTATGCTTAAAGTTGATTTAATTGCCGTCATGTTGTTTAGACGATATTTCCAGAAAACTGACTTTGACTGCCCGGTAATAGTGAGTTTGTCTACTATCCATGATACAAATATTAACAAGGAATGGTCGAATTATCTGTCAATTAGTTGCTTGTCTCATTTGGTGACAATTATCACAATTATCTCAATTTCAATTATCTTTATAAAACTAAACAAATTTTCGATTTGGAAATTTCTTTGCTTTCCCACTAGGACATAATTACTTTTCCCGAAGTAATTTAAAGGAAGAAACAAATGTTTTGTTAAAATTTTTAATATATTCAAAACTTATTTCAGTCAATAGAATATGAAAAACTCAAAATAAATTCGTTAGAAATGACATTGTCACCTCATGACGTACCACCACAAAAAACTCATCTTGAATCGACCATACCATACCATATCATAGATGGCACAAGAACTAGATGTCACATGCACTACCAAAAAAGAATACAAAATTTATATGGTTAGGTGGTCAATTCCCAAATAGACCGCAACATTTAAAATGATATATACTTCGAGTGATTCATATTTCTTCATACTTGAAATGTTGAGGAAGCTTTCGGAACGCTCTAAGGCATGTTATGGTCCATTCCAGAATGCACTATCCATTTCACAATCTGTATACTCTGCTCTAGTATGCCATGCGACATCCAGTTCTTATGCCATCTATGCTACTATTTATTTAGTATTCATTTTCTTATTTTTTTATTATTAACTTCGAAGACAGCGTAGCAGTCTTCTTTGTATTTCGATTATACTTAAAATTTTAAAGAGCATTCTAGGCAAGCGGCGTAGTCACCTAATGGAACCAAAGCACGTGAGCTATCTCTGGTCCTGTTTGCGAATTGCAGTAAACGTCTAAGAAGACATTTAAGGATATTCTGCACTGTCTGTACTCTAGTAGGAATAAAATAGTGCATAATATCATGAATTCCTAAAAAAGTGTAGTCTCAGTAATTCGCTATCTTTTTGAAAAACTTAATTTTGCCACATCGTCCAGGTCAAGATCGCTAATCGTACCCAGATATACCGTCTTACAGAGCCGAAGATGATTCTATTTCACGCGATTAATCTCTGGAACTCCTTGCCTCTTGGAATTAAACGAATAAGCAATCTGGCCGCCTTCAAGGATGAACTTTTCGAGCACTATAAAAATATATAAATTACTGCTCCTCTCGTTATATGCACATAATTCGAAGAAATTCGAGCGATTTCTATTTCCTTGTATTATGTATGTTTTTTACACAACTATTCTCTGATGTACCAATTGTTAGCATCTTATAAGTAATTGTACAGAACGTAAATGAAATATTTCATTGAGTTAATATATAAGTTTATGTATATGCTCTCATACATTTAATTTAACACTTGCATATAGTTAAGATCAGACTTGCTTTTCTCTTTTCCTGTTTCTTTTTCCTTTTTTTTTCTGAATACATTATCTGTTTCTTGTACATGTAAATGAGATATAATATCTTATATGTATATCATAGTGAATAAACAATTTGAATTTGAATAATTATACAATGGAATGAAAGTTATTGGAACATACCTAAAATTTACTTTAACAGCGGTTGGATTTTCCTCTTCTGCAAACACATCAAACAGTCCTATTTCTCCAACACTTAAATTTGCATGTTTCGTTGACGGTCTCTTCTTTACACGTGCATTTTATTATTATTTTTTTAAATCTGTCGCTCAGTTAGTTTTATTCCTTTTTCAAGTAAAATAAAATTAATTATTTCCTTCAATGACTCTTTTAGATTTCATTTAAATACTCCCCCTAGAATCGTCCAAGTACTTGTATTCTTCAACCATATCATCAACTGAAATTTTCTATGATTCCATATTCATGTGTACTTATATAATACTTACAAATAGATATTATTATTATATTATATATAAAATCATAATAAATACTTAAGAGTCAAAAATAATACTAAATTAATTTGAAAAAAGGGCACAACTAATTGTTCAGTTGAGACTCAATTGACAATTTTCATTGTTACAGTGCAGGTTTTGCATCTATTTAGTTCGAAACTAATATGGGCTGAAAATTACAGCAAATATTTTTTTATAATTACTTAGACTGGCTATTGGACACTTAAGTTTAAGAAATAGATTGAAATCACAGACAATACTTGCCGATTCTGCAACAAAAATTAGAGTCTGCAGAGTACGTACTCCGCAAATGCGCAGGACTTCGCAAAGATTCTAAAGTTTAGGTAAGGGATTCGTTACTTCTTCAGACGTCCAGAAAATTGATTATTACATTGTTACCTTCCTAAAAAGGGCGAATGTAGACTGAACCGAACACGGTAGTAGCGTAACAGAAAAGATCTCTTGGCAGCGATGTTTAAAGGTTCGATCTCTGATCTGATAATAAAAAAAAAAACAACGTCTTGTATAAGAAACTAAGTGTACCTACTTTACTTCCTCAGGCAGAAGAAATTTAAGGAAATTACAAGAGTTTTTCCAACTAATTTAATTTTAGAAGTCTTAGCGTCCGAATTTGCTTAATTATTCTGAATTTTGAATTCTATGCATTCATTAATAACTTCAGACCATCAACAGATTTCTTTAAAACAACTTTGGCGACCAACCAAATGATTGCAAAAGGCACGAATTTCTCGTTACAGAATTGAACTCGTTTAAAGTTTGATGGGTTTATAGTATATACAGAAATGTACATCCATATTCAAGTAAAATTTTATCTGGGTGCATATCTTAGATTCGAAATATTAGACAAGGGGATGGAAATTTATGAACTTAATTCTGAAGAAATAATTAATCCGTTTTAGTGTTTTTGCGGATTTTTAATTAAACTGAAGAAAGGAAAGAGTACAGCAGAATATTTGAAAGGAGGACTATTAAGCGATAACGGCAGGTTGTAGGGCTGAATTAAAAAAAAAAAAAAACACTGCTAAGCTCTGCTAATATACAATAAAACATTGTACTCCAGTAACATAGCATCTATGTATATATACATAGCTACTCTCATGTATCAGCACAGAAGTTGGTCATTTTAAATTTTTCTTTAATGCTGTTCCACTACAGTTATATGTTCAATATAAACACATGCATATATGTATGTATGTATATCTGCTGCTTTAAGATATTTTCTTGGTTAAGCTCAGAAATTAAATTTATTGCGAACGCCTTAACACCTGAAGGTATTTCTATAATCCCCATTCGCACCCGACTTAAAACAACAAAGGGCCGATTCGTAACTAAATGAACAGGCAAGGTGTTCTTATGCGGGTAAAAGCAAACGGAGGGATTTTCAGAGGGTATGAGGAAAAGGACGCTTTTAGGCATGAGTAAGACTCCAGCGGTAATGGTATTTTCTTAGAAAATACCATTAGCTGGATAAACAATTAAGAGGGACGTCAGTTGTTCACTCTTTTTGATTGCGGCTTTCAAGACTAACTGGATGATACGCTTAATTGTATGAATGAAAGCCAATTGTGATGTTTCTAGTTTTTTTTTTTCTGGTGTTATATGTTTTGTATCTTTAGTGCAGCTTCCCGTTATCAAGTAGCTTTCATAGATTATCTTTTTTTTCTCACACTTTAGAAAAATTTCATATGTGTATCATTTCCTGAATGAAATGCCCGGTGAAGTGATGTTTTATAGGGACTTAACGTACTTTTGGAAGAGTCACAGTTTACCCAAATGCTCGGTCTTTGTAAATAAATTGAATGATAAATTTTCTGCTCTAAGCAAAAATTTAACCGTACTCAATCTGGTCTTTTGATCACATGATATCGGGATCGTCATTCTGAATTGATTGTTCCAGTTGGCGGTGGAGTGTTGTGCACTGTTGGATATCCCATGCTCCATGACACTGCATGTTTGTGAGGATCTAGAATTTCCTCTTGGGAACTTTATTATTGTTACTGTCTACATTCCTCCCAGCTCATCCTATCTACGAATTACTCGCCACGATAATTGATGGCCTCCTTGATGAGCTATTGCCTCGAATAAAATCATCATTCTTGGTAATTTTAATATTCCGAGTGTTAGTTGGGAACTTTCTTCCGACATTGATGGACTATTTCTCTGCATTTCGGCTGCACATTATGTTTTATATTTTCTTGGCACAACGGGCCGCTGCAGGCGTATATATATAGTATATATAGTATTCTCATATAACTATCTAACTCGAATGCCACATTTGTCAGAGGATGAATGTAAACTCTTCTAGTTAAGTAATTATTTTTTCAATTTCAAAATAGCTGATTTTTAAAAAATTTACGACTGGCTTCGGAATTGTGTCTGGACGACTGTTCTCTTAACGTGCGGGTCATTGATAGAGCTGTTGATGCTTTTTATAACAAGTATTCAATATGTACCGATTTGTGCACCAAATAATTTTCCTGCTGAACAGCTCCTTACAGTATTTAAAAACTCTGAAAAATAAAGCATTGAGTAGGTTTTGTGCCTCAAGAAGTGATGCAGATTACTCGGTTTACTGCAATATCGGAAATCAGTTCACTTCGCAGATTCAGATTTCATATAAAGACTATATTGCTGGTATGCAGCTAACGCAAATTTTTTTTTCTGAATTCTTTAGTACCTCCTTTTGTGATTCGAACTGTGATATTAGTAATATTGACATTTATCATTTGACAAGGCTCCCACCAAAGATCTTGTGTTTGATGATGTATCTGCTACTGAATGTACTTTTAATATTGTTTTATAATTGATCCTAATGGTGTTCCCGCTTTCTTTCTGAAGAAATACGACTCGTGCTTGTGTCATGTCCTCTGTTACCTATTTAATTTGTTCTTGTCTTGTGGGTGCTTCCCAAAGTCATGGAAGTGCACTGTGGTTATTCCTCTACATAAAAAAGGCAAGAAATCATTTGTACCAAGTATAGAACTATGGCTAACTTAGGCCATGCTGCGAAGATTTTTGAATCCTTGCGTAGTGATCACTATAAACTAATCTCGAAATCTTTCCAAAAATGGTTTCTTAAAGGACAAACCAACTACGACTAATAAATTAGTATTTATTCACTATTGTATACCAGCCATTGAGTCCGGTAAGAAGGTTGACTGCGTCTGCACTGCTTTAGTAACGCCTTTGATAAAACTAATTATAGAATTTTAATCCACAAGCTCTCCGTTCTTCTGTCCCTCCCCCCTTTTGTTGATAATTGATTAGTTATCTTCTTATCTGTTCAACCGTACGCAGCAAGCTCTATTTCCCACAGCACTTTCTACTGAGATAGCAAATAACTCAGTTGGGCTCATACATTCTGTACATTAATGATGTTTTCGTGCTTTTACTTAATTCCGGAATACTTTGTTATGCAGACGATGCCAAAATATTTGGTGCTGTTAATTTTAACCACGACTCGCGTTCACTCAGAAGCCATAACTTCCTCCATCTTGGACGGAACGAGCCTTTAACTGTAATGTCTCATCACTCTAATAAGCATTTCGACCGTATCACTGTGAATTTTTCTAAACTGCAATTGAAAAATCAACTCAAATTTGATCTTAGTTAAGTTATCGGCTTTATTGTTTTTGATTTTTCTTTCTTTTTTATTTTGTTTACTTTATTTATTATTATTATTTTTTTTGCATTTTTCTATGGACTATTTTTTCTAGTAATGATTTACTGTAGTAATGAACATAACGAACTTTGAATAAATAAATACACTCGGTTCAAAACTCAGGAAAACTCTAAAAGTACTTTAAACAATTTTGGCACTGTGAAGAATCACATTAACCTCTTCTGTCTGCTTAGTATTAAAAGCTCGATCTCTAGTACCTTTATACATAGCTAATGTACACAAAAAAGATTATTAACTCTTGTCTACAGTTTCCTTAAATAAATATTTATATTTCTCTATCTATCTGATCCTGACGGCTCCGACGTACTATCTCCTTGCAAATTTTTAATCGGTGAAACTCTGACTTTATTCTAGTATATAAAATACCCTGATATCAATATGTGTTGACGCAGTGTAACTATAATAATACGGTAATATACTCAGATATTATGTTAATATTTCTAAAAACCAATTTTAGTCATGGGAGTATTCTTTTAGTTGCAACGAATAATCAAAATGACCGCGAAAATATAAAACAGGGTAGGTTAATAGGCTCTAGGATTTTCTGTAGACGAAATAAGAAATAAAATAGTTTACCACATATTTATAATTAAGAATTATCTAATGCACATTCGAGAAGGAATTTTACACAGTAATTAAGCTCCTGAGTACTCCAAATAATAACCCATGACCAGAGCTTGGAACAGTGACAGGCTCTATACTCCAAACCAACAGACCAGAACAAGAATAAGACACTTAATTATTTTTATGGTTTCATTTGGGTCTTAACCATGTCTTTCCTATATTAATAATAAATAGTTGTATACATATTTTTAACCTTTATATTTGAACCGTCAGGCCTCCACCCACCCGGAGACATATTTTCGCTATTTACCCACCCACGCAATTAGTGATGCCATGTATGTCAAACAGTAATATATTTCGTCCAGAGTAGTAGGGCAATTTATCGTAAACGCCTAGATCGAAAATTGTAATATTTAAAGAAATGCGAGCGTTTACATTTCTGTAATAAGTAGTGTGTACCTAGTGTAATACATTTGTTTTATTTACTTTTTTATTTTATTTATTTTTTTTAATATGTCGTACAGAAATTGTTGTTCAACGTGCTTAAAACAAAGTAAATTTATAATTCGCCACATTTCCAATAACACATAAAATTTATTTCTAGGATTTTTGCCTCTTGAGGATTTGCATTAAATTTGTTTAACTATGCACAAATTTAATTAGATAAACTTTACTAAACACAACTATAAATACATAAGATATTCACAAGTTTCTATTTACTATTGCACGCAGCTCCTCGCTCTGCTCGTTTGCAATTTTATCACGAAATGAATAATTCTTTTCGGAAATACTGATGCCTCGCCCCTTCAAACGAAGCCTATGAATTACTTTTATATGGCGAAGATGCCTAACAGTCGATAGACTCGTATCTGATACCGGCTTAGTTTTGCATATACCATGATGATGAGACCTTCGATAATGTGGTGTGGGAAGGAAATTAATTCGAAAAACTTTTTCCATGAATATGAAAAACGTAGACCAGACGTCTCTATGGGAGGTACAATATAGGCATCCTTTCCAGAGTTTCCTCTATTCATATACGCTCCGATGGTTGATTTCTATTGCCTTATCGCATGTTTTTTTTAGCGAGTTCGTTTTGCACTGACTAGACACTGAACACTGTCAGCTTTTTGTGAATACACATAAATATCGATTTCAGCCTCTATGGGTATTAGAACTAAATACTAATACATATAGGAATCTTAACACAACTGTAAAAGTTGCGTTAGTACGCTCTTTGAGACCAAAGCATTATAATTAACTGACTGTCTTCATTCATTTATTATATATTCTCGCATAACCCTAAAATTTTATTTTTAAATTAAAATGTTTTCGAAAAAGTGAAAATGTTTTGCTTTGCTTACCGTAAATCTCTTTTTAAAAATTTCAAAATAAAACTTGTAGAAGCAGAAATACATGTTCTTAGATGGATGGGTCAGTTCAGCGGAGGATCCGGCAAGGGGGCGCGGCCCACCTCCCTCGAAACAATTGAAAACAAAATATTGCAGTAAATCTTATGAAAATATTCAAAAAAAATTGAATCACTGCGCAGTAAAACTATTCTACTGTACTTTTTATAAAAAACTTAACAATTTCTGGAAGCGTTCAATTTGTTACGTTTAAGCACGCAGCCCTTGCGGCAAGCGGCTTGGCCTTCGCTCCAATTTAGGTCTTAGCTGTTGAAGCCTATAGAAAAAACAAGAAATACTGATAGCTATATACAGGGTGATTCAGATCAAGATAACTTCCGGTATTCCACGCGATTTCTTGAGGTAAGCTGAATTATTCCACATACCCCCCCCCCCCCCCCCCCCCAGAAACCTTCCTTTAGGAGCTGTGGCCAGTTGAAAATTTCGCCAATATTCGTGTGAATAAATGAGTATAACTTTTGAACCACCCTATAAATTTTGGTTATTGTTAGCTTATTAAATAGCCAAGAATAGTAGCTGTCGAAAAGTGTATTGCTCTGTATGTTTTAATTAAGCATCTTTAAATATTCGTAAATATTTCCAAAACATTGATTTTTTTACACACAAATTTCATAAATACCGTTATTTATTTCAAAAACTTTCATGTGTAAAAAAATCAAAATTTTGGAAATATTTGAGAATAATTTAAAGATGCTTACTTAAAAAGTACAGAGCAATACACTTCTCGACAGCTACTATTCTTGGCTATTTATGAAGCCAACAATAACCAAAATCTATAGTGTGGTTCAAAAGTTATACTCATTTAGTCCCATTAGGGTTCACGAATATTGGCGAAATCTTCAACTAGCCACAGCTCCTAAAGGAAGGTTTCTAGGGGGTGTGGGGGGGGGGGGGGTATGTGGAACAATTTTTTGAACAGCTTACCTCAAGGAATCGCGTGGTCTACCGGAAGGTATCTTGTTCTGAATCACCCTATATATACTGTATACACACTCAGAGAAAACCTACATTTTATTTCAAAAGGATTGCGTTCTCAGTTCAACATATGGCAAAAATATTTCAATTATACATAAGAAGTACTTAAAGTAACTTAGAAAACTTTTAAATCAAAAGGAAACCATTTAATAATTGCGCTATCAAAAAAATTGCACCATTTTATTTTTACATAACAAATAATTTTTTTTATCAAAAAGTTTTTATATTCAATTTTACAATAAACCATTTCATTTTAAAACGTAATTATATGTTAGGTATGTAGAAATAAAAAATAATCCGTAAAAGTGAAATTTTTCCCTTAGAATTCATCGGAATATAGCAAGCATGTTTCGACGCGTGTTTTCTACAAATCAAACAGTTGCGCAGTTCGGTTTATTTCAGCTTTGTGTTTTATATGTTGCAGTAATTGAAGTACATTTGTGCGAACATTTTTATATTTTGTGAAATATTTGTGTGTGTATTAATTTATATAGAAAAACAATCTGTAATTTAGAGCAAATAACCATGATGTAGAAATTTTTGAAATAGTAGATATATTAATCAAAAAACCTGAAATTCCTTATTTAGTATGTCTTCGATGGGAAGTTTTAAGGTTCTCAGAACATTTTCAGTCATATATTATTGGAAAATCATTAACTTACAAGTTGATGGATGTAAACGGTTTTGGTGGACCGCCAATATATTTTTATTATTTAAGTTCTGGAGAAAAAGTTGTAAGATTAAAAATATATTATCATTAAAAATATAAATATACTTTAATTGCTTCGAACTAACATTCTTATTATAAAAAAATGTATTTTAGTTTTTACATATTATGAAATAAATTTTTTTCGTAAATCTTTTGAATTTTAATTGAAAATATTAGACCTAATCTTTTTCAGTCATATTTTTCAACATAATTATGTATGTACCTATTTATGATTATTACCAAACAATCATTATATTGCAAAGCTATATACCAATCAAACGAGGCACCCTGTGCAGCCTATTTATTTTGAAATTGGTTAAAATGATACTCATATCAGTTTTAAATTGTTTCATTTAAAAAAAAACATATCTGACTTGTCAAAATTAAAGGAAACTATTTATAAATAAGAACTTTTTATATGTCAATAATAAAAAATGCGCATGTTAGAATAAATTATTAACATTTTAATTCAACATAGGGCACTATTTAAAAAGAAAATGAATTCATACTTAACTTAAATACAACCATTTTAAAACAAAATGAAATTTAATTCCATTTAATAATGACAAGAATGCATTTTGACTAAAATCTATAAACGTTTTTTCTTATTTCTATATATATTTTTATTCATTTTTACATATTTTTTTTCTGAGTGCAAGAACATGCCTTTACCATGTACAAGAGCGCGGCTTTGGTATTATGGTATTAGAAGCAGGACAGAGCCTATTTGGTAAAAGCTATGCACGGTTTCTTTTATTTGAAAACAGCTGAAAAAGGATCATTGATAAGTATTCTATGTGAAGACAGTTTGTAAGGGTACGTACTCAACGAGGCGAGGCGGGGCGAGGCGAGGTTAGGCTAGGCGCTTGAGCGAGGCAAGGTGAAGACACATCTCGACGTGTAGTGTTCACAACAAGGCGTTCAGTTTCTTGGTAAATCGCGAAGTGAGAGCATATAAATTATGTCATCAGATTCTGAAGAAGAAATTTTGTGTTTGTCAAGTAGTGCCACTATATGCCGCTTTTCACATAAGTGTACTTCCGCAGTTTGCTTGTGACCCGATAAATAACAAGCGATTAGAATTTGGGGAATTCGTCATTCACATATGTATATGAATACTGATACATACTGATCCTCATATATTCTTCCAGTATATGAGAATGCGTTAAGAACCCCTCGTATATCAAAGAAAAAACCTATACGAATATGCCAGTTATCGAAATTAGCTCGCTGCACCTCGCGAAAAAATGAAATATTTCATTTTCGAGCGAGATACCTCGAGGTATCTCGCCATATCGCGAGCTGACATAGCGTTGTTATGAACAGTCTCATAGTACAGCGTGCAATCATTTTATTTCTTCAACTCCTGCTATAATCTCGCCTCGCCTAGCCTCGCCTCGCCTCGTTGTGCAGGTACCCTTAGAATATTATCGGCGTGACAAAACTAAAATTTAAAAAAACAATTACAACTCGATTGTATTAGTTATTACATTTAAAGCAAGAGAAAAAAAAATTTATTATTTCATAAAATGCAATTGTTACTTAGCTCAAATACAAATGTTAGACAAAAAATCTTGGCAAACCGTGAAGGTAGCAAATGTTTCTGGTCTCTGGTCAAAACCATTAGGAACAACTTCACTAATTCCTTTTTACCCTCACTACTTAATAATGGTGTAGTGGTTGTTAACTTCCTGGATAAAGGTAATATTATCGCTGCTAGATTCGCTTCAAATGCTCGTCTTCCATTCACTTCAAAGGCATATGTTGTGCATCACCCATGTAAATGTGTACAAGAACCAATTTCACAGACACCTGTTTTGCATCTTCCGTATAAATGTGTACAAGAACCAATACATATCCATACGAGAGATGTGTTATAATAGGTCCTCAAGGAAGTCACTGCCTTCAAGGCTACAAGACCTGATATATTCCCATGAAATGAGAATGTAGCGATCCCTCAAATTATTGACCAATTGCAAGGATTTTGAATATATCATTACCTCCAAATTAATCAAATCATCAGCGATCGTCAATATTACTTCCGGGCGCGACGCTTATTTGCTGACTTTTCTTACGGACCGTGGTCTTTAATTCAAAGTAGTTGCCCTAGATATTTCAAAGACTTTGATGGAGTCTGGCATTCTGCACTTTTAGCCAAGCTTAAAGCACTTGGTCTCTCATCCTTTTCTACTATGGATTGAAAGTGTCTTATCAGGTCACCTAAAATGGATTATATTGGCGTTTCATCTAAACCTCACCTCATTAATGTCGGCGTGCCTCAGGGTTATGTTTTCTCTCCATTTCTTTTCTTCATTTTCATTAATCATGCTCAAGTTACCTTAAAGTCACAATTTTACCAAAACACCTATTCTTTATATTCTCGACGCATAAAAGGAAATTAATTGTCTGTATGCTTGAGACTTTTGTTAAAATGAGAAATTGAACACAAAATTATCCTATTTTGGATACAAAGTTAAAATGTATGAATGAATATAATCTCAAAATCAAAATAAGTTAATCTAATAAGAATATAGTTAATATTATTACACACTACCATTCATTTACCACTTATTACAATTTTTAGTTATCTCGTTCTGCTCTGTATGCGGCCCTATGTTATCACCGAGCGAAAAGTTTGGCTTTACTCATGTACATAAATTTTGTATGATACCTGCATTCCTGTTTGTAACATGCTATAAGGCTGTCATACTTTTGTATTACACTTAATTATAATTTTTTGAAACTATAGGATATGTGCATACTTTGCACGCAGTCACAATATTCCGCGTACATGCAATATTGCGAATACGATTCAAACGAATCGTGTCTATTATCTGTCAATGCTCTGCATAGTATTTCTAAATAAAATTTAACTTCTACGTTAAAGGGGTCAAAGTATTCACCAAGGTACGTTTTTGGGGGAAATTAACTAACAGCACAGTCGCCCTGAAAGGACAATCCATTTTGTGTTATGATCTGTGTTGTGTTGTTTGAATTTTTCCCCATCTTCCTCACTACTAAATTCCGTACTTGATAACCAGATATTTCATTATGTTTACCTGTATTTTGGTAGCCCAATCATGTCTCTATATCCCTGATATAAGCTACAATTTTTGAATTATATTCATTCTTGTGTATGGGCGCTGTAATATTTCCTTTTTTGTAGAGACCATTATTGTTTCCTTATATCTGGCTAAATATTTCATTACGTCATCGTAAACTTATTTAAGTTAGAGAAGACATCGGAACATTTAGATCTGACTGCGTTTTTAGCGCTTCTCTCGTCCTCAATTGTTAGAATATCATATTTACCGCCCGCTATCATTTGTAATAGGAGAAGTAAACTAATTGAGTTAACTTAAATTTGGAAACTGTTTGAAATATTCTTTTGATAGTTTTTCATTTCTATTAACAAAAACATTCTTTTGGAATTGCTTGAAGCTGTATAAAATTTCACTTTTAGTACATACAACTGAATATAGTTTTAGTTTTCTGACCGATGAACACAATCATATCTGTATGATTGAATTGAATAATAATATAGTTCAAAATACTCAAAAATTATACAACAGTGGAGGAAATCAAAAAATTTTTCTGTTTATAATTATAAGTACAAACTTGCATAATATTCAAACAGAAACAGTACTGAATAAGTCTGAGTATATATGGTAAAGAAAATAGCAAGAATTCTAATAAATTTTAAGGTTGGGTTGGGTTTCAACAACTCTTTTTCCTCTTATCAATCACCATTTATAAAATGAAGCCACACACCCAAACAACAAAATTTAAACAGGAGTTAATATAATGTTAAAGCGTATATTGAAAGAGGTATACATACTGTGAAGACTCTTGCGATTGATTGAACATTTCTGGATAGGAACATATAATTTATTTTCGTACTTGTTTCAGGTGCAATATGTTTTTCAGGTTGAAAATGTATTACCCTTATCCCAATAATATGAATGGATATTTATCACACTAGTATTATCAGTAGCTTTTCTTCATGTGAAATAGCTTCGTAAAATTGTTATCCTTTCCTAATCTGCTGGTCTTAGTAATTGAATTAATTTATACAAATGCTCTACATTAGGGAAAGGATTCAAAGGGCACTGCCCATTTTAGGTCCGACATGACCAGACATGAGAGATGTCTTAAACGATGTATTATGACATCCGGAACATATTTTATTAACAATGTTTATTTCAATTAAGATGGTGAAGGCTTAGGGGGAGGGGCGGGGGTCAAATTTTGATGTGGTACATTTTGGAAAAGCTGGTACACAATCGAATTCCTTAAGTCATAGGAAGAAGTATGAGTACTCACACTCCTGTGCTCGGAAGCTTAAATAGTCATCCCCATACTCAGTTTTTAGTATTTCGCTCTTTTTTATTCGAACTGTTGTACTAAATTTTTCGCACCTTAGATCGGCTCTAACTCGGTAGATTTACGTCCGATCTGAAAACAGGTTTGACTCTTCACCTCAGCTAATTACCAGGTCCAATTCATAGAAGAAAATGTTTCTCTGTACACTTTTAGGGTGTGGGGTGTGGGGGGGGGGGGTGGACAGTGGTTTCAGGACGGAATCTGACATATTAAATTTAAGGTCTCGCCGAGTATTATCGGGTGGTGTACTTTTTTCCCGATTCAGTAAACTTTTTCGGGTCCTTTTTGCCCCACAAACCCATATTGATGCACATGGGTCATATACAGTCCAGTTACGACATTTCGCATACATTTTGCAGATCTTTCTTCCATGGCAATTGAAAGTCATTTTCCACCTCACACTAATTCCGCTCAGTCACGGGAAGTATAGAAGTACACTTTTTCACCCAAGAAAGTTACTCATGCTACGTTCGATCGCCAAAGCTTTCCCCCACTTAATTGAAATACACATTGTTAATAAAATATGTTCAGAGTATTATAGTGCATCGTTTAAGATATATCTCATACTTGGAGATGTCGGGCCTAAAGTTGTATGAAAGGTGGACATGCCCCTTTGCTGTAATCTTCCAAAAATTATTTTATAATACTGGGGGTTCACCCTCTCCACATGAGAAGTCAAGCTTAAACCAGATAATAATAATACATGATAAAAGAGAGAAATACATGCACTACAGTCCATTCCACAATTTCAATAATATAAGATAGATAGGGTTTTGGGATATGTTGTTATCATCAGGTTGTGTTCATTTAAACGACAATTAAATTTATATACAATACATGCTACATTTTTGTTAGTGGTATATCCGTTTATTAAGGTACGTTTGAAAAGACATTTTTTTAAGTTAATTGGTAGGTATTGATTCGTTTAAATAACCTCAATATCTTAGCCAACTAGTCGTCATTGTGCTTGCGGTAATTTTTAACCTAACCTATCATATCGACTTACTGGAACATGCCTGCAATATTGGATACCTTTCGCTCCTTTATCACTCCATGCATTGTCAATGTTCCGATGAAATATCTTGTCTGATCCCTCGTAGACTAATTATTGCACGCAATACTCACGCTGCAATACCCGCTCATCACGTCACCTTGAAAAATACTTTCGGCCATACAAGAAATTTCCGTGTTACTTTCTTATCCCAAACTGTGTGAATTTGGAACAGCCAACCATCTACTGTTTTTCTCGGGCTTACAATCCGCATAGATTCAAGAGTGCCATTCATCAACACCTCCACCACTCTCCTCATGTTCCCTAATTTATTGCCTATCTCCTTCCTGCCATGCCGTGCTTAGCATATTGGGAATAATACAAAGGGGAAAAAAAAACATGACTGAATCCAGTATTGTTTCTTCCTTCTCCATCATCCCAAAGAGGTTAGCGATCGCTCAAATTATCGACCAACTTGAGTCACATGGATTCTTTCGAAGTTTTTTGAATCTATCATTAATTGCAAATTAATGATGTATCTGGAAACTAATCAACTCAGCAATGATCGCCAATATTGCTTCTGGACTGCACACTGATCTTGAGACATGCTGATATTTTTGTTTTGTTTTGGTGAGTCCAAAACGGTGCTCTGGATATTTCAAAGGCCTTTGATAAAGTCTGACATCCTGCCCTTTTAACCAAACTTAAAGCACTTGGTCTCTCCCCTCCTCTTCTATTGTGGATTGAAAGTTTTCTATCTGGTCGCCTAGTTGCTATTGTATAAAACGGCGTTACACCTCTCTTTTTAATTTTAATTAATCATATGCTTTCTCTTATTTTCAATCCCATCCACAGCTTTGTGGATAACAGTACCCTTGATTTCTCTTACTCCTTTGATTCTCTTGCGGACTTCAGAGCGAGCTTCGTATGTTGCAAACCAGATTACATGACTAGATCATTGAATAACGATCTTGAAAATATCTTCACTTGAGTCACCTCGAATCGTGTCGGAGTCAATGCTTCTGAAACCCACAGCAATTTCTTTTTTTGTTTTTACAAAGTCACCTCTTAACCACTGCCATTTCATTTAATGGAGGCGAAAGAAGCATCAAAATGTCTTGGATTTCTGAAAAGGTGTAAGAAATATTTCCCATCTAATCTGGAGCTCCTCTACAAGTTTTACATCAGACCTAGAATGGAATACAATCCTCATATCTGGGCCGGGGCCGGTCGCACAGCCTTAGCTTCATTAGATATTGTCCAAATGGGAGCCATCAATTACATTGGTGATCTGGTAATAACTTGTCATATCCACTCACTCCAGCACCGCCATAATATCGGATATCTTTCGCTCTGTTATCGCACATGCATCGCCAATGTTCTCATGAAATATCTAGTCTGATCCCTTGTAAATTGATTTCTACACGAAATTGCCGCACACAGCGTTTTACGCTTTAAAATATTTTCGGCCGTACAGTATAATTGGCTGATGTTTTTTTTATCCCATGCGAACGTGGAACAGTCTGCTATCTTTTATCTTTCCTCCGACATGTAAGCTGCGAAAGTTCCCTATTTTCATGCACGACTTGCGACAGTGAGGAAATACTAGATTACCAAAACTTATATTATTTTAATTTAATTCTAAATATAAAGAGGATCAATTGTAATGGAACTTTCTGTTTGTTTTAGCCCTTCAGTGTAGAATTTTTCTTTATATGTATATCTAAACCGTTACCTTTCAGCTAATTATAACAAATAACAGACATGCCTTAAAACTTTGACAGCAATTTCTACGTGAAATAAAAGAATTTCACATCACAGTATATTCTATAGTAAGTAATAATAAATAAGTAAAAAGTAATAGTTTCCAATTTGAAAATTGAGAAGAGATGAATTTAAAATGTAACAAAAATCTAACAGAAATTTAATACAACTGGATAAGGCATACTAAGGTACGTAGGTCATCAAAGCGGAGAATTACGAATGAGCTTTTTAAATTCGTTGGCAGAGGTTACACGACGTATTATATTAGTAGGAAGTGAGTTCCAAAGGCGAGAACCTGGACAAAGTAAAATCCTTCAAAAATGGATTCAAATAAACCTCTTAGTGGGATTATGAAGAAATGTGTGTGTTATAAATATTTCTCGAGAGAACAGCCCATAATCGATGATCTGTAAGGCATGATATGTGTAGACATACGTAGACCGAAGGTAAAACGTATGCAGTTGTTAAAGGCAATTTCAAGTTTTCCTTTGCAAACCGTGTCGAGTTTAGGGAAGATTAGGATTCCGTATGTAAAGAGGGGCATTATCAATACTTTAATCAGTCTCAGCTAGAGAGCCCAGTGCAGATTATTGGTGAACAGACCCAATCTTTTTAATCGACCATATATTTTACCAACTGCGGTTATATGGTGATCATAGCATTTTAGCCGGGTGTTGAATTTCACTTCCAGATTTGACATGTAATCGACAAAAGGTAGTCTCACATTATTGAGGATAACAAGAGGAAGATTATCAATATCAGAGATTGAGCTATAAAAGGCTATACATTGTAGTTTACTGGCATTGAGGAGGAGCTGATTATGTGTATACTATTTGCAGATTTCAGATAGGTCATCATTTATTCTATAGTACTACAGTCCTCAATAAATCCAAGAGGCCTTCTCAAATACAGTTGAATATCGTCTGCATAGACATGTAAATTAACGTTCTTGGACTATATCACTAATAACATTAAAAAAAAGGCTAAAAAGAACGCATCCTAGTATTAAGCTTTCCAGAATACCACAGGATAAAGGGATGAGCAAAGATGCAGTCCCGTTTACAATCACCTGTTGAAACCTATTCGAAACACCAGACTGATTAATATTAATTTTTTTCAAGACTTTACTAAGAAAGCTAAGAATGCTCATTTGTCGATAGTCAGCCAAATCAAATGGAGATACTTTTCTATGTATTAGTAGAATTTTAGTTGCAAGGAACGTGATTTAAAGTACAGCTTGAGACAATTCAACATAGTCAATACAACAGAACAAGAACCAATGCACACTTTGATCTCGTAGTGAAATCAATGTTGTAGTCGGTTGCTCTCTGGGATATAGATTCGAGTAAGAACCCTCAGTAAAGAATCGATTAAGAATCTCTGCGTCAGAGGGATATTTAGTGCTTTCATCCTTATAAACAGATGACCTCCTTAACTTGCTTCATAAGATTTTGGAGGGTAAAGTATGATCAAATTTAGAGAAGTGAAACTCACGCTCAGCTTTCTTTATTGTAAACCGAAAACTTTTTCGGGCGTCCTTGTATAAAGTGTGAATGTATGCAGCTTTAAGTCATTTCCACTGACATCATAAAACTCCCTTTCCTCAATCAAAGAACGAATTGCACGGAAAAACCGAGGATAATTGATTCCACGGTTACGTTTTACTTTAAGTAGTACATATTTATTAAACAAATAAGAAATCAATTGATCAAATTTCACTAGTTGAACCTTTGCCGAAGGAAGACCAGATTGTCATTCCAAGGTAACGAAACACTCTCATCAAGGAGACTAATCATGTGAAGAATCTTAATATCACGATAATAGAAAACTTTCTCATAAGTATAAAGTGAACGATTTTAGGTCTGTTTGTTTATGTTTCATTATGCTTTAATATGATATTTTAATTTTATTTATCTCCAACTATTTGTAACATTCTGCATGAAAATTAAATACAGAAATTTTTTAGAAAATTGTGATGATTATAAATTGGATACGAAAATATAGTTAACAAAGCCCGCGTACAAATAGCGTATTAAAATTTGGGCTCGCCGGTTAATATTTTATGCTAACTAAATGTAATAATTTTCTTGACTATCATAATATTATTTAAACTTTGGATTAGATATTGTGGCTAAAATACCTATTTCGTATTTTGGTAAAATGATTAAGGTGAAGTGAACTAATGAGGAAACGAATGATTTTCTCTTTTTGTTATTTTTATTTTGATAACTAGGCATATACTGTCAGCTAATCTGAAATTGGTCAAATCAAATTAGCTTTTGAAAATTATATCTAAAACCGATTCTAATTATATGTGTTGTGAAGTTTTGCGCCGTAGAAGACGGGCTTCACGTAAATAAAATTGTTGAACTGGATTTCCATTCCATACGAACTGTTTTACAAGAAACTTAAGGGATTAGTCTACTTTGCGCGCTACAAAAAACGCTATTTTTGAGGCCAGCCCATCCCTTTAACTCGTACACGAATTTGTCTGTCTGTATATTTATATATTTCTTTTTTACTATTTTCGACACTCTCGTAGACCCACTTTTCGTCATCACAGCGAGCTGAAATTTGGCACACAATTTCATTTTCCGTGACAATTGAATCTTTCCAAATTTGAACCGGAAATTTCCATGGTAAACCCGGAAAATCATCGGGGAAAATCATTTGCAAATTTGGTACAAATTTGATTAGTGATAAATCCGTTTCAGGAAAAATGCAGAGTTTTCCGATTTGTAGGAAAAAAATTTCCGAAATTTTCCGATAAAAAATTTCCGGTAAAAAAGTTTTCTAAATTATGCAGGATAAAGTTCCTTATCAACTGGTATCATTACTTTCTCTCCGACAATGGTGAAAGTTTGCAGAAAAAATCGAGGAAAATTCATATAAAACGATTTTCCGGAGTTCTTCCGACCAAGGAAGCGTTTGAGCGTTTTGCAACCTAAGACAAAGTTGTAGAGCGAAATGAGTTGCATAAAGTTGCTTTTGTGAAAAACTGCATGGAAAACCCGGAAAAGCGGGAAAAATGCCGAATTTTCCAATTTTGCTGGAAAATTTTCGAAAATTTCCGGAATTTTCCGACTTTTCCGGAAAATTTTCCGACAAAAAAGTTTTGTAAGCTATGCGGAATCATTTTTGTTCCCGTTCTACTGGCATCAATGCTTTCTCTTCAACAATCATGAAAACTTGCAAACTTGAAAATTCATGTAAATTTTTAAAAAAATTTCATAGTAATCGGAAAAGTCTGTGGAAAACATTGAAAATCGGAAAAATTCATGTTATTGGTATCAAGTTGGAATACTGCTAAAAAGCGCTGTTTAAAACATATTTTGAATTTCAGAAAACCGTTGCAGTACTTCAACGATACTAGAATAAATTTTTTGAAAAACTGGTAAATCAGTGTCTTTTCAGCCGTCATAAAATTATTTTAAAATATCTCCATGCAGCACGTAATAACAATTTAGTTAACGTGAAAAGGGCAGAAACTAAAATAAGTAAAAAACGAGTTTTCAAACAAAACTGAGGCCAAGCCGCATGAAAAAGTAGAAAATAAACTTTTCTTCACACACAGAGGTGGACTCAGATTTTATTCGCTGACAATCACCGATATATTTCAGTATGATCAATCAGAGGTAAAAAGTTATTTGATTCATGAAGAGAAAGAATATTCAAGAGAAATGTCTCAATCAAAAAATCTGAATCCACCTCTGTGTGTGAAGAAAAGTTTATTTTCTACTTTTTCATGCGGCTTGACCTCAGTTTTGTTTGAAACTTCGTTTTTTACTTATTTTTTACTAACTGTTTTTTTGGTGGTATAGGTATAAGTATTGATATAAAAGTTGTTAGGGTTAATAAATACACTTTCGAAATACACAAATTTTTTTAATTTTTTATTTTAAACACTTTTTATGTACAAAAATGATAGACAAACGTAACTTTTGAAAAAGTAGGCAAGTGAGTTGCGAGAGCCATATCTCTGGAACGGGTTATCTTAAATAAAAAAGTGACATAGAATTAGATTAAATACAACAGTGAGTTCGTCCTGAACTACGATCATCTCAAAATTTCAATTTTTACTTTTCTTTTATAGCAAAAATCACTGAAAAGAGATTCATTTTTTTTTTTTTTTTAATAATTCCGCTATTTTGTTAATTATGTATAAAAATTAATGATTGTAGTTCGGAACGAATTCACTATTATACTTAATCAAATTCCATGTGATTTTTTTATTTCATATATTTCGTTCCTGAGATATGGCTCACGCAACGTAGTTGCCTACTTTTTGAAACGTTATGTTCATCTATCATTTTTGTGTATAAAAAGTATTTAAAATAAAAATAAAAAAAGTCTTTCCTGCATTTTGAAAGTGTCTTTATTAAGTTCAACAACTTTTATATCAATACCTATAATAAAAACTTCCAAAACAACATTAATAAAAATAGCCTTTTTTTAGCGCACAAAGTAGACTAATCCCTTAAGGAATTATCTGACGATAGAATGTTTTGTGTATTGCGGAAAGCTAAATTTTTAATATAGTTATCATCCGACAATCATCAGAACTAAAAATTGCTGTACTCAAACCGAGAGCTATTGCTTATAGCTAAAGAGATGAGTGCAATAATGTGTCTGGTGTTGTCCATATTTGAATTGGTATAGTCAAATTTGAAAATTATAAAAATTAAAAAAATTTGATGCCCATGACAAGATTGTTTTGGAATCCCAAAAAGTGATTGGAAACCAATTTTCTGGCTAATTTGGTCAATCGTGGAGGAGTTTTGTCAGAATTGAGAAAAAAAATTGTAAAAATTAATGTCCATGGATTTGGCTTAAATTATTCGCCCGATGTGAAGAATACGGAAATATCTCTTTCTGCCTTCGGGCAATCATGGGAAGAGTAGGAAAGACGGTATTCTATGTATAATCTTGTGCTCTCTCTCTCTCCACTTATTTTCGATATTAAATTCTTTGTAGAGGAACTTTATTTTTTTTAAAACAATAATTTTTTAAACAAATAATATTTTTATTTATTTATAAATTTTCACAATAAATAATTGAGACTCTAAATTTAACAAATACTTTTTATGTAATTATCGAATATTTCCAGTAAAGAAGTTTTTTCCCACATTGAAATAAAATCTCAATGTTATCTTTCCATAACTTATACCTACTATTCGATTAAATGAACACGTCAAATTGGCAGGTCTTGTGCTACGATTGACCAATTGTGGAATTCTACAAAGCACTGGCACAATTTTCTACCATGTACATCACGTTACACATTTTTTTCTTTTTTTTTTACTTTTCGAAATGTCACAACAACACAAAATGATTGATCTTGGACACGAGATTATTTTTCTACGAATTTTGAGTATATAATTTACCATCCTGCCAAGTTTCGAAATAAAATTCCATTTTTTTCTTATGTTTTATATAAGTATTTTTTGAAATTCTGCCACGACTGACCGAATTGACAGAAAATTGGGTTCCAACAATTTTTGGTTATTCAAATGGCCATGTTTATAATTTTCAAATCTGATGCCCTCCAACACCCTCCACTTTATTTACAAAAATAATTTTAAGAGCGAGATATAATCTACACAAAAAATCAAACATGAACAGCACCAGAACCATTTCTGCACTCATCTGTGTAACAATTACATCTTTAGTTAAACCAAATATAAATCGATGAAGATCTTACGATTTTAGGTGAAATACCTCACATTATTCTTAGTACTTAACACAACTTAATTAGTAGTGGTTTAAGCTGTAACTTAAAATTAATAAAACTTATTTCGACCCATATATCCATAAAATGATGGTCGGAACCCTACGAATTTGCCAGCTGATATTGCAGAAATATAGTTTCTTAAAGTCTTGGATGATCTAATATTATAGTAAAATAAAATAATGTGTATTACTCTATTAAAATAGATGCATCAAACCATAAAGATCCAAGTTTTATTTTTTAGATTTATAATATTTTTCTTTAAAAATAAATATATTTCACATAACATAGTCAATTTGTATTACTTTTGAGATGAAAGTGCGTAAATCTATTCATATTAAAGCTCGCAGACCCAGACGTGAACTTTGTAAATTAGTAAGTGTTGTCTTCCTTATCAATTGCAATTGTGTATGCTTTAGACAGTTAAACAGTTTCAATTTTTTTTTTCTGGTAATGCAGCTTAGAGACACTATTCAATTAACCATTTCTTTTTCGGTATCTTTCTTATATAACCTAACATAGAATTTATTATATTTTTTAATTAATTATCGGTACATCCTTCCTTTATTCTTGTAAAAATTACAAATACAAAGTGCCCTATGTATTTAATTGTTTGCTCACAATCATAAAACGAAATTCATGATGATTAGGAAGATTACTAAAAATCGCTGCAATTTACTTTTCCTATGTAATTGTTTTCAAAAATGTTAATTAGAACTTTCACCTCTGATGGATCATAGTCTAATACCCCAAAACAAAATTGAGTGCATTCATTTTGTCATTGATAACAGCTAAGCTTTTCTAATCTCCTGAAACAATCTAGTGCGCTTTCATTTCAACAATTGAACGTTTGTAGGTAAAATTTACGCACTTTTCTATATCATTTTCCTCGATTTAGAAAAATCCAACTCCTTTGGAATAATTAACAATTTGTAAATATAATAAATTTGACAACTTTTCTGATACTATTAGTGCAACTAATGAAACGATTTGCTTTCCTTTTTAATTCCCTCCAATTACATTTGGCGCGTAAATGTCCGGATTGTAAATAATTCTACGCAATACTTGATAGAATTTTCTCAGTTCTTTCATTAAAAGTGTCTATGAATGAAATTCGTCCATGGAGCCGGGATTTTGTGTGCCAAGAACGAAATTAATGTACGAAAACAGAGTTCCAATCCCCAGCAATATTTTAATCAACGAAGACTGTGTACAGAGTAAAGTGGTTTCAAGATGCATAAGGCTGTTTTCAGCGTGAAGAGGCTTGAAGTGGAGTGGTTGCGCACATTACCACTTCAAAACTCTAGAAACAGAAAGCATGAAAAAGTTGATGCGATAATGCGCTGATATCAGTTCAATTCGAAGTGACGTGTCCATGTCAAGATCAATACGAGTCTTTATACTCTTCTAGATGATGAAATCCTAGGGTATACTAAGTTTGTCATTCCGTTTGTAAGGTATAGAAATAATGATAGTAGAGCAAAATAGATTGAATACCCGCATAATATTAAGAGTTATTTTATTTTTTGTATGTTAGTCATCCGTCCGTCCGTCCGTCCCTGCGTCCGTGCGTCCGTCTGTCATCCTTCACGATAACTCAAGAACTTGGTTGTTAGCTACTATGGAAGACACTTTATGTGGTGAATAGCAAAACCATATGTAATCTTTCAGGTTAAACGCCTACAAAATCCATTGAATAAGAAGCCACCAGAAACAAAATCCAAGCTGAGATGGAATAATATATGAAGCGGTCTACATGGATAAGGGGGTTAACTCATTAGTGGGGTTGCCATACGAAAATTTCGGTTTTCACTATTTATTTGGAAACTGACTGAGAGCGCGTCAATGTAGAAATCCAAAATTGTGTACACGGCTTTTATAAAAATATAATTTCAAAAAGGGACTAAATCGGGCAACTCCTTGTTGTTGTTACCATATAAAAACTTTTTTACGTATACTGTGAAAACAAGCAGTTCTATACGCTTTAATTGCAGTGAAAAGTCCTTCAGAATATGAAATTCTATGAAATTTTACTATCCGACGAATCGTTCTAGAAATATATGCGAAAAACCACTTCAAAAATCAAACTTCCACAGATGAGTGACCGTACGGAGTTATGTACGGGCAGTAATCTACTGTATTACTAGAATTGGTCTTACCAGTTCTAGTTTTTGTACTTGTTTTATATTAGAAAAGTTTTGCAGTGTATTCAGAATGACAAGTACTACTCTTGAGTACATTTTACTTCTATTGTAACTTCATCCCATATTTTTCTAATTAGATTTCGGTTAGAATAATTACTATTTTCATAAGGTAAGCTTAGCTCCTTTTGAATCGCTAGCAGATTTTTTTGTACCAAGCCCGAATGGTTGAAGTGAGTTACAAGACGTCTATCAGTGGCAATCACTTCTAATACTTCAAGCTGGACTTTCAATGATGCATTCACAACTATCTGAAACGCATGGATGAAACATCTAGCAGAATCCACTCGAACGCCTTTCACCATGTTAGCGCCACTATCATGAACGAGTAAATATATTTTCCTTTGCTGAATATCTCAGCGAACTGCGATAATATTCAGTTCCTTTATAATATTATATCCTGTGTGAGATCCTGAAAACAGCTTCATAGCTAGAACTTCGTGTTGCAGCTTTAATTCTGGAGACACCCAATGAGCTGTGAAACTCAGCCCTGTTATCGTTAATTAATATTTTTATTTTTTTACTTTACTTTAAAATTTATTAAACCTACACCAAAAATAAAATTATTACACAACAAGATCTAAAATATTTACTTTTACTACTGCTCAAGATTTTCAAGATTTTTTGGGCAAAATTCAAGATTTTCAGCCAATTTTGGTTGACAGCTCTGGTCACGACATTTAACGCAATAATGGGCCGAATATTCGGCCGCCGGATATCCGAATATCTAGCTTCGAATCTACTATCCGTTTCATCTTTAAACAATCTTTAATCTCTATCCATTTCATCTCTAATTTGTATTCTTTAACATTTTTTTTATTCTCTTCTTAAGATTCCGACTGGTTTTGAATTTTCTATATTTTGTTCAAGAAAGAATTTTTTGGGATTCTCCGGTATATAGCAAAAGCTAAAAAATGTTCTAATTTGTTATTTCATCACACAACCCATTACTTTTTGGTGACAAGTTTCAAGTCTTGATTTGACTCATCAACAGGTCACAAATAGCGAAATTGGGTGATTTGAAAAACAAATGAAAAAATGAAAAAAGAAGAAAGAAATGAAAAGTTTGAGAAAAATAGAAAAAACAATTTTTTTATTTATTAAAAAAATTTAAAAAATTGGTCTCTCACTCGTGATACCGATGTCGAATGCTTTCCTGAAATCCAGTAACACGTGTATCACCACAAGTCCTTTATCACACATGCTACGTCAAGTAGGGCCGTGCTAGTGGGGTGGAATCTTCTAAATCCTGACTGCTTGCTATCCAGCAGACCATTCTCCCCCACATACGCTGTTATCTGATCAGCTATAAGGAATTCCAACACTTTTGAAACAGCCGGAAGGATTGTGATGGATCTCCACTTCGATATATTGGACGGTGAGTCTGTCTTAGGAATGGGCGTGATCAGTCCCGTTTTTCAATAGCTAGGGAAATGTAAACACGTTAGAAGTCTGCTTATGAGATGAGCCACAATTGGCAGAATAAATGGTAATATTAGTTTGTAGAATTTAATCGGGACATCATCGTGAGCCTTAGCATTAGATTTGACTCTGGGATTGGTCTTGAAGCCATAATATTCAGATTTAACTCTAGGTCAGGTCTTAATGTATTGCTGTGCTGCTAGTGGTTCAGTCAGGTATATTGCTGCTAGTAGTCAGGTTAGGTGCAGACTACACAATCGGCACCATATTCAGAGATTCTGTATGGTAGTTGTGTATATGTGTGGCATTCTGTTGAACGTGCAACCCATAACAAATTAGAACATTTTTTAGCTTTTGCTATATACCGGAGAATCCCAAAAAATTCTTTCTTGAACAAAATTAAGTTTAACCCGGTAAAAAGTCCAAACATAATCTTTTTAATTATTTATATGTAATGTTATTGAATTCAGCATATGTTACGTACCTCCTATCCAAAAATTATTTAAATCATAACAAGAGTCTATATTTGTGAAAAAAAAAATGTACAAAAAACATACAAATGAGCAATTGTTAGAAAGTTCCATATAACTCTAAATTCAAATAACTGTGCTTCAGTTGTTAATTTAAACTTCACCTGTAGGGATTCCTCTTGTAAAATATTATCGATCAGACCTGTTTTTCTCTTGTTCGTGAGTTCGTATCTTTTCTCATACATTTTGACTTTCAATTTTAATGTATTAATAGTTTTCTTATCGACTTCAATTCAATTCAATTTACTCTATGCCAATCTAGAATAGTATATAAGATTTTCAATCTATCGGATTACAATACATAAATAGATAATATATGAATTCAGATAAATAATAGAATGAAATACCCAAGAACAGAAGGACTACTAAATAATGAAAATATAAAAATAATCAAATCAATATAGGAATGGACGGAGTTAAAAAGGTAGCTAATATTCCAAAGAAATAAGAAACCAAAAAAATCAAATAAAGGCAAGTGAAGGCAATTACAGAACTAACGAAAGACATCTACAAATTAATTAATACTTCGTCTATTAATCTCCTGAATTTTCCAACTTTTCTCGCATGCTGAATGTGTGAAGGAAGAGAGCTCTATAATAGAAAAGATTGTATAAAGTAAGAGTTCTCTAAGATGCTGATCAGATAATACCTAGTGAGCAGCCAAAGAGTAAAGATCTAAATGGGGAGATACATATGATCACACTGCCTTAATACAAAGATAAATCTTAAGATATCTTTAAAGCTAACGTTTATTTTCCATTTATAAATACTGTCCATTCGCCAAAAAATTAGGGAAGTAAACTGACTTTGTGGTTCATTTCCAGCTTTCCTGGCCACAAGCTTGCAAAATAGTTACCGCGCGGCGATTTTGGAGATTATACTCAAAAACACAATTTTGACGCTGCCACTAGCGGCAGAAGTACTTTTTCTATTCCGAATAAGTCCGCACAATTCATTAAATGAGGCTTTTGGCATTCTGAATTATTCGTAATCGAACCTGATCACTTTTCTGTGTTTTTCTTCAACCAGAGTTACTAATAACAGAATCGGAATTAGAATTCATTTGAATAAAATCTGCCGCTCCCGATGTGACCACTCTATTTTTCCACCGTGCCACAGTGCCGTTCCCGGTGTGACCAGGGATTTAAGTTTGCTGGTTGTTGAGATATTACAATTAGCTCCTGTTGTAACAAACTCAGAGTCGCATTTCCAAATATAACGCCCACCGTTGTTGCTATCGAGCTATCCAATCCACAAGTCCAAGCATGGCATCCATTGATCTGGCCACTGAACAAAGCAATTTTCATTCATTATAGATTCGGCATTCGCTCACAGTCCTGCACGCTGGAAAGTACTAAAAAGTCAATTATGGAGCGTAAGAACTCCAGCTGTGCGTCTAATTGCTAAACATTGTCCCGGCGTACTTGCTGTATTTTTTTATTACATTCTTGGAAGGATTGCTACAGGAATAAATCCCTCAGGGCTGAACAGAACAAAGGGATTGATATATTTTATATTTTACAACGATCTAGTTATGACCATAATTTGCTATAAAGTATTGGCAACAAGTTCGTTATTATATGTACAAAGTCGAGGAATATCCATTAATGCAGCATTTTATTTAATGGAGTTTAACATCAATTTCCCGAAAACTGAAAACTTAACCAATATATTATTATATATATTATTATTATTAAATATATTATATTTTATTATCAATGATTTAAGGACAAGATTTGCAGCGGCAGCCTTTGAATTATCTCACCTATTTTGAACTTTCACACCTTAGACGATGGTTAACCTACCACAAAAGCAGGCAAAACTTGTGAAGATAATGGACAAAGATCTGTATGAAATCCTTCACCTTAAATGTTTTCAAAAGACCGTTTTCGACAATGAAAGAAGTCGGATTAGGCTTCTGAACCAAATTTATGACAAAAAAAACTAGTACAAGGTATATTTGCCAACATCTGCATGAGCTCTTTCTTTAACTATTTTGTACATACTAGTTACTTTTTCTTCAGCTGAAAGATCATTCAGCACACTGGCAAAATCATTGAAAACATAATAGAGAATCACAACTAGTTAAGACTTAATCATTTAGCATGTTTATGATTCCGAAATGCTTTGCCTAAGACCGGGCATTTTACTGAAGTTATTGAAAAATCTGGGTCGACAAAAGCTAGGAAATATACTCCGAGATAATTCAATTAGTTTTTAGTATGTAAATACCTATTGTTTTTTTTTTTTTTTTTTTAATACTTATGAATATTACTTTTGTGTAAACAGATAAATTCTGCCGCAGCAAAATATGGGGGCCATGGTTGATGGTAAAACTCATATTAAAAAATATATTACAAATACACTCAGCAAATATAAATAGTTTAGATTATATATTGAAATAGATGATTAACTCTTTCCGCCTAACACGATATTAACTTTTTATTCCAAACAATTCCAATTTATATGTTTCAACAATTATTCGTAATTTGTCATCGGGTATTGCAATCAAATTCTTTTTTCTTAAACACTTATAATTGGTTACATAATTCCCTTCAATAAAATAATTATTGATCCAATTTTAAGATTTCTATATGCTGTACAAACAAATACCTGCCATCGAACCTATGCAGGAAAATGATTCTATGAAGAAGAGTAATTAATTACAATCCGTTTGTTTATTTACGGTCAGGAGCTAATTGGGAGAACCTAACAAAAGCTGCTAATAAGTGAGGGAAATATTACTCAATTCACGTTTGTTACCCCGACTTTTGTTATTCAAGATACGTTTAATAAGGATTTCTGTAAAATGTAAATGGGGCAATTTCATGCGCACTTAGCAGAGGCAGTATAGTTGCCTAGAATCATCGATGCGAATTAATTCGGTTTCTGTAAGATAAAATTTTAAGCATATAATTAAATAATTCCATGAAATTTTAGCTTAGTTAGTATAATATGATGGTACAAAGTAATACGTATAAGTCTTATTTAGTATACTAACACATTTAAATTTTCCTTTTCAGTTTTTTTTTTTTTTAATTTAGAACTTTCTAACAAGCTCTTTAAGATTTAATCGAAATATTTTTTTTGCTATATTGGCATAAGATTCTCTTAAAAAAACAATGATTAGTGGCCCACCGAAGAGATAAATTGCACAAGGAGACATTATTCTTATCGTAGAGATTTTTTAAACATATTTTTGTTTTTCATGAAACCGAATGAAATCTGAAAGTATCTTCAACGTATACAAGTTCTGAAATAGGTGAGAAATCTGAGTTTTTGTCTTTGACTTCATTATTCAACAGACCGTTAACCATAATACACTAATCTATAAGAAGGCTTGGTTTCGAGATCCCATTTTCGTTAGTTCGTCCGTCTATCCGTCCGACTGAACGATTATAAAAGAACTGGTTGTCCTAGTGACAAATAGTAATAGTAGTAAGTCTAAAAGTATAGCTGTGTAAAATACGGTAGTTTCTTGATAGGTTTTGCCATACAAAAATTTCATCTATTGGTTACTGGTTACGAATGCTATAAAATGGTCAAGACCTGGCAACTCCTTCGTAGAGTTTTCATATTTAAGTTTTTCATAAATTGGGTGTATTAGAATTCGGATGCTGTTTGAGAACGCACTGATTCAGAGACCTCGGGCTTATGGCTGTTGCAAATATATGTATTATCGTTTTAATGGCAAATGCAAATTTTTAATAAATTAGGCAAAACAGAGTACTAACTATTGCTACGGACTTAAACTTAACTTAAAACTTTGTTTAATTCAAAATCACACTCTAGACGAAATGATAATTTTAAAAGTTACAATTTAAGTAACATTTTATCGATTTCAGTTCGGAAGGAGGATATATGCTGACGTATTCATTATAATGTTGTTCTATGGTTCTGCCTTGCTGTAAACTTAATGGGGCTAGTATTAAGTTTACAGTCAGACGTGGATTTCTCATAGCGACATAATATCTCGGGGCCACTACAAATATTTATGATCGTAGACGAGAGTTTTTTTTCCCTTTTTGAGCAACTAATCGAAAGCTTTACTTCAGAGAATACATGCACAATTCAGGGTCAGCACTCCGTTCAGAAGAGTAGATTGTCTGCCTCGACCGCTGAACTCGCATTGCATTAAAATCTTCATATCAAATTGTCTCCTACTGTCCTTTTATTTTTATTATTGTTTTTATTTTTGTTTAATTTTGATTTTAGTTTTTATATTGGTCTTGATTTTAATTTTGATATTGATTCGCTCCATGCATTCAATAAGCGTAATATAATATATGTAAAGGGTTTTCCAATAAGAGGTGTTATTTTGATATTCAAAGAAAAATGCCATTTTTTGAGATAAATGATCGGATCTTTATTTCATTATAAAGAGTAAGGTATGCCGTTAGTAATGCAAAATAACATCAGCCAAATGACCACCACGACCACGCCTACAGGACCATATCCTTTTCATGAAATTTTCGATAACCAAATCGCAAAGTGGCTGCCCTATGTCCTCGATAGCCTCACGAATTCCATCTTTGAGGTCTTGAATCGACGCTGGGCTGTTGGCGTAGACCTTCTCTTTCACGTGGCCCCAAAGGAAGAAGACTCCTTGCGTTAAGTCACAAGATCTAGGTGGCCAATAGTGATCACCTCTTCGAGAGATAACACGGTCCGGAAACTTTTCCCATAAAAGATCAATGGTTTCGTTGCTTGTATGGCACGTAGCGCCGTCTTATTGAAAGTAAACGTTGTTCAGATCAATACCATCCAATACCGGCCATAAAAAATCATTAATCATCTGTCGATAGCGCAATCCATTCACCGTAACTGTTCCTCCAGCCTCATTTTCGAAAAAGTAAGGTCCAATGACCCCGCGGGACCATAAACTACACTAAACAGTCACACGTTGAGGATAGAGAGGCGTTTCAACAATAACTCTTTGGTTTTCCGAGCCCCAGATGCGACAATTTTGCTTGTTGACGAAGCCATCGAGGTGGAAATGGGCCTCATCACTCAAGATGAGCTTTCGATGGAATTCCGCATCATTTTCATACATTCAAGGACCCAATCAGCAAAGACTCGACGTTGTTGATGATCGGCCGGCTTGAGTTCTTGTGTTAACTGAACTTCATAAGCCTTAAGACCCAAATATTTATGCAAAATACGGTGTAATGTCGTTTGTGGAATGCCTAATTCCAAAGAACGACGAGGAATGGACAAACCTGGGTTTTCTTCAACACTTTCGGCTACAGCAGCAGAATTCTCGGGTGTTCTTGAGCGACGTGCACGGGTTTTATTCTTCACATCACTAATGTCGAATTCTTTTCAACGAGTTCTACACCGGTGCAGTGCAGGTTTACGTATTTTTTTTTGTTGCATTACAAAAACAAAAACACGTAAAGCTGCACTGCACCAGTGTAGAACTCGCTGAAAAGAATTCAACATAACTTGTCCCGACAGCTCGAATTTTTCTACCAATTTCTGTATTGCGGTACGACAAGGTGCTTCACGACGACCCAAAAATGTTCGAATTTTACGAACCGTATCTGACACATTTTCACCATTTTTATACCCTAGATGAAATCATGGGGGTATACTAAGTTTATCATTCCGTTTGTAACACCTCGAAATAATGATGGTAGAGCAAAATAAATTGGACACCCATTCATAATATTAAAAGTTATTTTGATTTTTGCATGTCCGTCCGTCCGTCCGTTCGTCTGTCTGTCTGTGCGCACGATAACTCGAGAACGCGTATACTTAGAGAGCTGAAATTTTGTACACGGACTTTAAAAAAAAAAGTAAAATTATGTTTGAAAATGAGACAAATCGGGCAACTCCTTCGTGGGGTTGCCATATAAATTTTTCGTTTTCCGCTATATATTTGGACACTGCCTGAGAACGCATCGACGTCGAGAGCTGAAATTTCGTACATAATGTTTTTACTACATTAGCAAATAAAATGTCAAAAATAGACTAAATCGGGCAACGCCTTCTTGGTGTTGCCATATAAAAATTTCGGTTTTTTACGTATACTTTGAAAATGATTAGTCCAAGACATTTTTATTGTACTAAAAACTTCTGCAGAATACGAAATTGTATAAAATTGGTTATAACCATTTTTTCTGTGCGACAAACTGTTCTAGAAATATATGTGAAAAACAACTTCAAAATCAATACTTGAATAGATCGGCGACCATACGAAATTTAATACGGGCATTCATCTAGGTATCATAAGAATTGGTCTTAGACCAATTCTAGCTTTTTTACTTTTTATAGTGAATTTTAATAATTTCAATGCGTTGTTGAATCGTGTATCGTTCCATTTTTATTAATGGCGTAGTTTCTACTTGTCAAATTTCAAAAAATGACAGCTCCAAAGGTGACATCTACCGAAATAGCGGGCTAATTAAAATAACACCTCTTATTGGAAAACCTTTTATATTGATGATTTCCTTTTCCTTTTGAAATTTTGAAATTTATTATTTTCTTTTTGTTTCGATCTACTTTCATGGGACTGAAACTTAATAGGACCAAAAAAACATAAAATCGAACTATTTTAAACTTTATATTAGTTCACAATATTTTATGTTTGAAAACTAATTTTATTTTATATGTTGTGCTCATTATAATAGATTGCTCTGCACCATTTTGGTCAGTATCACATCGAAGGGACATCTTCTTAACCTCGATATATATATAGGTCTTTTGAGCTGTGGAATGGTTTTAATGTTTCGCTACCCTTACTAGTAATTTTAGGTAGCCAAATAAAAAGTAATAACATGGAGATAATTCCAGCGATCGAATATAAGTGGCTTTGTACAAATTTTTGTGTAATAATTGCTGTTTAAGTTTTGCACCCGATTCTACAAAAAATGCTTCCAGTACTCTGTTATAGGTAATTCCCATAAATATCACTTTACCATGATGGTGGCTTTTCTTTCTCACGACTTATTTATTATATTATATTATCTCTTCTCCCATCGGCATTTGTAAAATGAAAACAAGCCTCACCAACTCTGCTATAGATTTTCCATTTGTCACATATTAGTAAACTATACAGGACCCAAGAGCGATAATATCTTTTTTGAAACGTTCTTTCAATAAGGTGATAGGACTCCGGTTTTTT
This sequence comes from Dioctria rufipes, assembly GCA_963924295.1. Taxonomy (NCBI): domain Eukaryota; kingdom Metazoa; phylum Arthropoda; class Insecta; order Diptera; family Asilidae; genus Dioctria; species Dioctria rufipes. Next base: position 128,244,235 of record OZ002743.1, read on the forward strand.
AAATTTCTGCAAGTTTAAAGTATTTTTAAATCGTAGCAAATAAAGTCTTTTGAAACATTGCTATTTCTAGGTGTATTGGTGGGATTTTCCTCAATTCCATTTACTTTAAAACCTTAATTAGCACATCGGCCAATTAACGCTTTCTTCTACCGCCACATCTACTTTCCTATTTCAATGCCAGAATCCTCTTATTTTTATATGTCGGTAGTGTAGATTTCGATACACAGATCTTTTGTGTTCACAGAAAATGCTCTGAAATGTACGTTTACTGCACCATTTGTAATACTATGTTTAAAAACAAATCACACACAATTCAAACAGGTGAATTTCCGGCCGCGCTCGATCGCAGCAACAAAATCTTTAAATTTTATTTTTTGGTGCCTGTGTTTATACAGGTACATCAACGGCCACTATCAAGGATTGCTGCTAATACGAAAAAGCTAAGCTAAAGACTAAAGCTTTTCTTCAGTTTTGTTTGCCTTGTTATGCTTTTTTTTTCCATTTCCTACATTCCAGTTTATATATGTGTTCTTTCTATTATATACTTACTTCTCTTTACTCGGATTGACGTATTTAATATTGTCATATCATTACCTCAGATTTGGTTTGCCGTATAGGCTATTTTAACGAATTTTAAGCTAATATTCAATACAAAGGTTTTCAGCAATGTTCTTTTCAAATATGTAATCCGTATATATGTATTTTGACGCATATCACCTAAAAGGATAATAATAACTATATTGTTTTGGCGTTTATGCCTTTTTTTGATTAATACGGCAATGAACATGCGAAAATATCAGATTTTTTTTTTACAATAATTTGTTTGCATTTTGTAACGTACATATATGTATATGCTTGAGACTTTAAAAACTGAAATATTAGTTGGTAAATAAGGGAAAATTTTTGATATGTTGATTAGGCTTGTTTTGTCGTATGATCGTTCCTTTTAATTACGAAATACGATTATATAAAAAAAAAATTGAACAATTAAAATTGATAGGCACTTGAAGATAGTCGAGCTACATAGTCTCCTTTCCTTAATAAGACAAGATATCACTTTCGAAAACAAACCAAATTAAGACTCAAGTGGGACCTAAGGATAATCTTGAATATTCGAACAAAGCTGATAGACTGATTTCCAAAATGTGTCTTTTAGTAAAATTAAATTTTTACAATATAATCCAGCTGATATTTTTACTGTAAGATATCAGAGACATTGAATATAAGACTGCATCCATAATTAGAAAAACATCCAAAAAATAATAGCAAATCCACAGAATTTATTTTCCCAATATGTGAATCGACGTTATAATGTGAAACAAAATAAAACAAAATAAAATTAGAAAGTGTTTTTTTGTATTATTATTTTTTTTGCAAGAGATGTGCAATATTATAAAACTGTGCTTAAAATCAAGTAAATATATTTTCAGCTGATCGAAAATTGTATAAAATTTTTGATTTTTTTTTTTTTTTTTGAAGAATTGATTATTTGGTCACCCGTTTTTAAATAAATATATTAACACCGATTAAAAAGCATATTTTATTTGAAATATCTAAAGAAGTTATTTAAGTAATTAGATACTTGTAATGTAGTGATACTCAAGTATACCAGGGAACTGGATTAGACCAGAAGAACTACAAATCTATATAGACGAAAGTAAAATGAAAAAAAAAAAAAAAAACTGATCGAAATCATACAGTAAAATAGTCAATAAGATGTAAACAGACGACTAACATATTTTCTGGATTTATCCTATTAGATGTCGTTGAATTTTATTACGCCTTTCTTTCCCCGATAGTCCTGATTATATACACATTTTTGTCGTATTTGTATAACTCTGATTCATTCGGTAAAAAATTAGTCGTAGACGACAAAATGCATACATTTTTAAACACCTATTACTAAGTAAAAACGTCATTGCCAAGATCTGGAAATTACATGGAAAATTTTTATCTCAATAATATTATGTTATAAGTTTTAAATAGCTTTATCGTACCATTTTTTACGAATAAGAATATAAACTTTTAACTCGTTTTATCAAAATTGATGTGACTGGCATATACACAAAATCAATTCTCAGGTGACGATATACTCTATACAAAAACCTTAATAAATGCATGTTCTACTATATTCTATATTATTGAATTATTCTGGAAAGTTAAAAGATCGCTAGTCAAATAGTTAGCTACGGTTTCCTTAAAAATATTTGCATCGAGACCAAGCAGCAAGCACACATCCAACAAACACATTCGTTCTAATTATAATAAATGGTACCTATATATTTCGAACAAATGTTTGTCTGCTAAATAATATGTATACCAAGCATTTCCTTAGCTACATGTTATATTTCGTTGAAGTCTACAGGATTGCGTTAGTCCCTGTAAACGAAAACAAACAACTGACAGGACCATCCACGCTTATTACATTCATTTTCCGTACAACAAACAAATATATTGCAAATTTCGGTTTAACACGGAACAAGAACACGGGTATAAAACTAATTTGTTTTTCTTTGTAATGCATGCACATTAACCGGAAACATGAGTTCAAATCCTTTTTTTTTTATCGGTGTCAACCCACCAAATGTATTTGAACAATTTTGACCTGGGAAAGAAGAAAAACCATTCCGAGCTGAATTTTGGTCACTTTTTCAACACAAACCATGAAAAACAATAGTTGTATAATTAATTTCTATAAATCTAATATACATATATCCACTGGAGACAAAAAAAACTTAGTTTTCCATTAAAAAAAAGGGATTTTATAAAATATCATGTGTCTTTTTTTACCATATACAATACTCAAAGTCTTCTAATCCCTCTTAAGTTTTACAAAGTCCTATCGCATGACCTCTCTTTTCCCATTCGATAGGTATTCCAATTGTTTATCAAGATGCTATCTACTTTAAAAGTGCTATCGAATGGAACTTCTTTCCCCTGTGTATGCGATAGCAATTACACATGTAATGTCAAGGAGTCGTATATTTCAAGTTTTATAATAAGCAGCTAAAAATATTCTTTTCTTATACAAATTATGGCCAAATTTCTCCAAAGGGCTAATTTCCCAGAATGAAATTTTATAAATAAATCGACCATCACGGAACACCAAATATTTTGCTAACTTGGATATCATCCTTCATGTCTTTAGCCTAGGGACTCATGTATAAATGATCTGCTTCGTTGTGCACGTAATATATCTTACCTGTAGGTATATCTAACAGTAAAACATTTCGAAAAAGGAAAGACTTTTTGATACTATCCCAAAAATAAATTATCTCCTTTGGGCGTAGGCCCTGATAAAAGTTTGAGGCATTCCTTAAGTCACTCCGATTTGAACTAACACATCTACCAACATTTTCGCACAACAAAGCCGAAGTGGAAATTATTCTTTCTCCCTTCGAATCAACTAAACGATATATCCTACATAGCATAAGTATTTTTCTATGCAATACTAAACCTAAAAAAGTATCCTTAGTTCGCCTTGCTTCGGAAACATTGTCTAAACTAACTACGATTAGTTCAATGGTCCCAGTTTAGCAACGTAAAAAGTAATGTGGTTGACGGGAGAGTTACGTGCTAACTCGACATATAGATAACACGGTGAAGGATAATTTATATCAAATAACGCAACGACGAGGACAACAGCAACAACAGCCGCAAAAACTCACTATCTTAATTTGATATCACGAGTCAAGGGGTGGAAATAACGAAGCTTTAACCGTTGATTAAAGAGAAGTTGAGCTCACAGAAAATAACGACCCTTGACCCTCTCCCCACCCACATTGGAATTGATGATTATGGGGTTGACAACTGAAGTATAAGTATAGAGGTGTTTGTCTTGTGTGTGCATTGGCAGTAATTTTAAAAGTATCTGCTATAGTTACTCCTGAAATTTTGTTGTGATCGTTAATTAATTAAAATCTGATAAATCTCGATAAAATATTACGTAAGCCCGGACGCAGCGTATTGATGATGATTGGTCACAGTGGGATATTGTTTAATTTAAAATTGTATTAGCCGAAAAATGGAGGTGTGTAATTATAAGATGTGATGGGATAATAATATAATATTTTATTGATGAATTACGTGCACAACAATTCACAATCTTGTTGTTTTTTTTTGTTTGTCTTCTCACAATATAGAAAAATGATAGATAGTGATAGGTTCTGCTGTAGAGACTAAAGACAACCTAGTAATTATAATTATAACCCTTTTTGGCCTACCTTAGATGAATACCGGTATGTATGTAGGAAATTGTAGTAGAGAATAGCGCAGAAATGCAGTCAGGTTAGGATGCAAAAAATTATTAATCAAAAGCACGACTAAGTTTCACAATTTATTATTCAAATGCAAATTCGACAATTCACTTTAATGTTGAACTTATTAATGTTTAAACTTAGAAAATATGAAGCATGTGGCACGTCTATCCTCGTCGTTAGTCTCGGCAAGAGAGAGATCGAATCTCTGATCTAATGTGCACATTATCGTTGATGCATAATACGCAAGGTGCCACTGAAGTTGTTATGGAGGCTTCTAGCCGAACACCTTCACAAGTAACGTCCAAATATACAGAGAAAATTGAGACGATCTGTTATGGATATACATATCTCGAAAACATGTGAATATTTTTCACCGAAATTTTGTATGTAAGATTCCTCTCATCATTACACATCCAACAAGTGATGTATGGCACCACTGCGAAAAAGTTGCCTGGGTTTAGCCACGTTACCCAAGAAAGAATTTATTTTATATAGTAGTAACCGTAAGGTTTCCATTGCCAAATTATATAACTTAGGTTATATAGACTAGTACTCGAAATCGAAACCTCTTGGTAACCACTATAAACCCCTTATAGAGCTTAAATGGAGGATTATATTAAGGTTACTGTGACTTGATTTAGGTAACGTTATATAACTAAAAGTTTTATAAAATGAGTAATAAAAATACTCTGGCTACCTTAATATAACTTCTTATATAACCTGGGGTACTCTCGATTAATTTACTTTGGTCACAGCAGTGGTTGCGGTAATGTTTCGGTTACCTTTATTAACTTGGAATTTTTTCAGACTGATTACTTTTAGTGATTGAAATGTTAGGGAAATTTCTTTTCGTTACCTTTATAAAACAATATAAGGCAAATATTTACCCAACCTATCTTGAAATAGAATTTCGATATTTTTTTGTACTGCATTTTTATAATGTAAGGTTTAATACTTTTACATCTTAGAATTACAATTTATCGGCATGTACGTGATAAAATTCAGCTGCAATTAAAATTTTACTGTGAATATCATTGTAGATATTTCTAAAAAATACAGACCGCTCCAGAAATAAGCAATATTTAGTTATTTTAATTAAATATGAAAAAAATTAAAATTTTCACTTAGGTGATATCAATTGATAAAAGTGTCATTACTTTAAGTTATATATAAAGTAATGACAAAATGTCTGTGTCAGGTTCATCTTATAATAATTTTTGTTGTACGCTCCTCGGTAGTGTAGTGAATAATTTTAGTTACTAAAAAAAATGTCGTATAAAATCGTGCAAATTAAAGGGGCAGGTTAAGAAGACCTACTTTGTGTATTGTCCCAACAGCTCGGAAAAATGCATATTGAAATGGCCAAATACAAAAAAATTGACGTTACTAAAAGTTTCCAATTTTTATAACAGTCATTTTCGTTAGATACTAGACCGCCATAAATAAATTAAAATAGTTTTATAATGGCTCCATTCGATACTAAAAATCATTTGCGTTTATAACGGTCACCGTAGTTACTAAAAAGCCACCAAAAAATGTTACGTGGGTATATGTATTACCGAAAGCTCCCAATTTTTATTAAAGTCACCTACATTACTGAACGTTGTCGAGTTATATAAGGGTAACTACGGATACCGCAATAAACACTTATTACCAATCAGTTATATAACGTGGTGATTAAAACAATTATAAAACTTTCTTATCTAGTAATGGTTACTCTAAGTTATATAGACCGGTGATTGAAACATTTCCATCCTTTAGTAACTTACTTCCATGAGAACCATTAGTAATATTAAAAACTCTAATATAACTATGTCACCAATTGGTAATATTATAAAACACTTATATAACTACTCAAATTCTTATATAACCGAGCAACCATTACTTATATACCCCTTATTAAAACTACCCATCACCTTCAGTCACCAAAAATTGAAAAACTTGTTACTTGGGTAGTATCTCGCTCTTAAGTATTAAAGTCTTAGTTATTTCCATCGCAATTCTCCTTTGAATGGGATGCTTGATGCTGGGAAACTGCAATAGGCTACTTCAAAATAGAGTTTCAAACAACGTATGATGGTGCCTTACACGGGGGATACACAAGATAGTGACGCTTGTATGCAATTTTCACTACCATACTTCTTGCATGCACGTGTAATCCCTACTGCCATGCAGACAGCTCAACTTTCAGCAAACTTGCATGATGAAAAATCATGACAGCTGAGATGATAGTAATTTGAACTTATACAGTTTTCAAGACGGCGGAAAAGAAATGTTTGAGAGAAATTGATAAATTTATACTGGGAAAATGAGATTTTCTGGGATCATTTATCAACAACTTTCTTGTATTTTTATTATTCTGATACTTCCTTTATTGCTATACTTTTCCGATATACACAAGACTTTACGTCTCAATGTCATTTTTTAAATAAACTTTCATGCAAGATGATAAGACATCAACCGAACTATCTTCTGCTGTCAAGTTTAAAATCGCATTGGAAAGCAGGCCTGCATCCATATACGAGATTATAGTTATTTTTAAATAATCATTTCCCTTTATGTACGAATAATATTGTGTCAGTTCTACAAGGATATTCATTGAGAGCCAAATTCCCTTAGACCCTGCTTAAGCTTCTTTGATTATGTTGTTAACAAAGTCAGAACATTTTTTTTCGCAGTTCATATAATACGAAGGTTACTGCCTACATTTTAAGAGCAGTTGATTTTAGCAAAATTTGATATGAATGGCTACTTTAACGTTAATACAAAAATTTGAAGCATTCTAGACCTTTAATGAAAATGGACTTTTGTTGAATTTAACACGAAGATAATGGCCACATACAAGAAGTTTGTAGATATGCTAAATATAATTAATGAATGTAATTATCGAATCAACGGTACGCCTCGTCGATAGGATGAAACAGCGCCACATGGTATCCAACTTTTTGAGACACTGAGCTCAAAAAGTTTGCATTCACTGTTCTATACATTCACTTGCTTATTTGTAACGCGAATTACATTACTGCGCATAATTTATATTTAAAAATAGCTGTACAAAATTTTATTGTCAATTATAAAACATAATCCGAATATGGTGAGAATAATTTGGAAAGTAATTTTGCTTGATATGCAAGTTAATTTATCGTTTTTTTCGAACTTGTAATTCGTATATTCCTTTTATTCATGAAAGTTTTTGAGTGGCGGGTTGTAACCTACCGGCGAAAAAGTGAATTGAGGAGTCGAACTTCCTTCATTTTTTTATTATGTTCTCCCAATCACATGAAATTGGTCATAACAAACACTTCCTTCTGTACATCTGAGAAAGTTCAAATTATTTTCAAGATTTATAAGATTCATAATGAAAAAATATAATCATAAAACCTTGAAAATTCATAACAATATTCATCAACAGCTACCAATATTTGCTGTGGCTCATAACATCCATCGCAGAATATACGGGAACAGTACGACCAGCAGATGATCAAATGGTGTTAAGAAAAGATGTGGTATGCCCTTATATCACAGGTAAATTCATGCACCCAGAATATGAAATGAGCTTTTGATACATGATCTGTATAATGTATCTGCGAATCGTTATCGTACCACCGACTCTAATAAGGCAATGAAACCAAAGCTGAAAACTTAGATCTCATAAGCTAGGAAAACCATATAATGAATACATTCAGTACTGGTTACTGATGATGTAATATTTGCGCTAGAATTTATAAAACCCGTCTCTGTTTGCCGATTTAATGGATTTAAAATAGAACATCCTCGCCTAGTAATTGTGCAAAAAACAACATATATGTATTAGTTTAACAAAAAACGAATTAGCACGAAGAACTAAAAACCTTTTCACCTACATTAATGCAAAGTTCGTCTATATAGAAAGACATCTGAAAACACAAATACCGATACTCTACACGTATCTAATACATAAATAGTGTGAGGTAGAATGAGGAATACTAAGAACTCAATTAACAATGGCTCATCTTAATAATGTCAAGAGACTAGATACTACTGTTGCCTCAATAATACAAAAACTACAATTAGGAAAACAGAACGCTGTTTCAATGAACCTCCAGTCAAATAAAACAATAAAAGTTATTGTATGACACCAATAACACATCTCCTACAAGAATACGACAGTGAGGTTACGTATTCTTCGACACTATCTTCAAGATATTACCTTAACGGATCATAATATGAATTCTAACCACGAAGCGATCGATTAGATTCTCTTGAGATCTTGAAACTTTCTAAAAATATACCACTGAGGTATGAAGACCCCAAGTCAAGTCAGATACGCCGACAAATTATGTATCCTGCTGAACGACCCGCCATTGAGAATGTACTTGCAAATTCGCTTATTGGTCATAATACCGATCAGCAAAATATTGATATACTACGCTTGTTTTCCTCGGACTATTTAAATGAATTTATAAATCGCTTTCAATCTGCCTGGTCATTTGTAATAGGATTCGGTAATATCAATGCAGGTATTATTGGCATCTGGGTTATTCACGCATTGTTAAGCACATTATTGGCACAATACTAATACTATGAGGATTTCGTCTACTTTCTAATGTTATAATTTGTGGTTATTAGTAGCTACATATTATATCCTCACCACTTATCCCATTCACAAGGAAACTACATGAAATTAAGCCAAAAACCACATTCATTTGACTTCAGATACCACGGATAGGTACACTGAAGAGCAAGTCCAAGAACAAAATCTACCAGAGGTTCCTAGCTTGCATGCCCAGAGCCAGTAACGCACCCAGGATTTGGGGGGGGGGGGGGGGGGGGGAATAGGTGTCCCAAGTCCTAACAAGTCAGAAAAACAGGGCTTTAAAGTCGCCTCCTGCACCCATCTGAGCACTTAAGGACTGCTATTGTAGATTAAAAGGTTTTAAGGTTTTATTTTATTTTATCGGACTTTGTAATAATATACAGACCACATTTTATACGTAATTTGTAAATGATGTTAAGAAAACTGACATTCTGAAGGTGGACCGATCCCGTTCGTCGTTCCCCCCTCTCGGTGCGCCCCTGCCCAGAGCATTACATTGGACGCGGTTAATCACCCATCTGAGCACTTAAGGACTGCTATTGTAGATTAAAAGGTTTTAAGGTTTTATTTTATTTTATCGGACTTTGTAATAATATACAGACCACATTTTATACGTAATTTGTAAATGATGTTAAGAAAACTGACATTCTGAAGGTGGACCGATCCCGTTCGTCGTTCCCCCCTCTCGGTGCGCCCCTGCCCAGAGCATTACATTGGACGCGGTTAATCAGTATACTGAAGTTTATCCTGCAATCTTAGCTAAATAACTATAAATTACTTAATTTTACAACGCACTCTTATCCCTTTTTTCATCCACAAAATATCTTACTATTTGTTTTTCGTCCTTTCTTCCTCCTCAAATATAATAAGACAGGGCGAGTCGGAGCATCCTTTAAGTAACTCCTCGTTATTACGGTGCGCTCTTGCAAAGAAGAAATCTTTCAGGACTTGATCTCCCACAATTTCAAGGCCGCCCAAGATGTTCACAACAGAATGTCCTGTATGGAAATCACCAGCAAAGTTCACCAGTGCCCACTCACCCAAAAGCAGTTCACAATCCTCAGGATATTAAAAGTGCATGTTCGCACTTTTGAACGCACGATGATCGGCAAGACTCATAGAATGGTGTGCGCAAAAATGGGCAGTTGAAAAACAACAGTTTGATTAAAAGCCGCGGGCAAAGACAGGATTCCATTTTTATTTTTTTGAATTTGTACTGTAATTTGTTTTGAAATACATCAATACAGGTTTGAATCATTTAAAGGTGCGTTCTTTGCTCTAATTTTATTTAAAAAATCAAGAATAGTATTAGATGGGACTGCCATTATTTTCACTGGAACGTATTTAAATCAGAGCTGACTGATTAGACAGTTCTCTTATTCATAATGCAAGATTGCATTCGCTTTTGCAATTGCATAAAGCTTTATAATGGTACAAAATAAAAAACAACATAAGAATGCCGGAGTATTTCTTGGAGCGAGGATCAAATGAATCAATCCAGCATTTATGGCTTACCTATAATTCGGGAGCTAGCGCTGTTGGCAACAAAAATTATCAAAAATATTGAAATTATGTACTCAGAAGGTATTTATTTTGAAAATGGGCATTTATAATGAAACAATTCAACAGTCTCTTTAATTAGCTATAGGTTTACGTATGAACGTAGGTTGGTTTTATCTTTTATTACCTTACATACACTTCTGGTGGGTGAATAAATGGTTCTTTACTTTAAAAGAGAAGACTTGAATGGTTGCATAAAAATCACTGAATTTTTTTTAGAAGTCTTCATTTTTATATACAAGAAAAAATGCTAGTGCACCTCACATCATCGATTGGTGAAAAAATGACAATCAGAAAATTCAGCAATTTCATTTTATTATAATTAAATTGCTGGTCAAGTGACCTACAAAGAGGGGTTTGGTTGTTTGTTTATAGTCGTGTTATGGGAAAATGTAATAAAATAATTATTTTGTATAATTGAGTTACGCTGATGTTTTGGTCTGAATGTTTGTTCACTAAATTTGTTTTCATATCTTGATCCATGAACCCCAAAACTTTCTCAAATATTTATTAAATATTAAAATAATATTTTTTAAATTTGTCATAATATATATGTAGTAACATATCTAGTTCATTCCTCATTCACACCAGTCTTCCTGAGGTGGATTACATCACAAAAAAAGTCGAGCATTTCATTTCCTTTGTCAAATATGTAATTTGGCATTTAAGACAAAAGATCAGAATCATACGCAGTGTTCTCACTGTAACAGAGAAGAAACTATTGTGTCTGACTTTACCAATTGAGGGATTCTAGTAATTAGATCTCCAACAAAAAAAAATATGTAAGGGATTACTGGCGCGATATCAAATAATCTTCTATTTGACAGATATAAATAAGCCAATAATCCTATTGCGCAACTGGCAACTTAACAAACTCAAGCGTAAAAAGTGCCTATATTGTTATGACAAATGTACGTTTAATGCCTGATAAATTAAACTGAATTAGCGTGGACTGCACAAAAACTAGACTCCACTCACAAAATTCCCAGAACGCAGACTTTGAAAAACAGATTGGAGAGTTTTTCGAAACATCGAAAATCCTGATTTATGAGCTTGATAGCTTACCACTGCAGGAATTCATATTAAAAAATGATGGAAATCAATATGGATGTAAGTATTTTAGAACAACAACAATTAATAAATTCCACGATTTTAAAAATGTCATACATCGTTTGAAAATTAATAAAATTAAATCGAAATTAAATAAATTGACCAATGGGAATTCTTTATTTCTGTAGAAAACACTCTCAAACATATCATAACATAACATAACATATCATAGTTTTAGTAGAATCAATTTTCGGGGAAAAAAAATTTGTATTGGAATAAAATAAAACTGTAATGCAAGCTATGATTTAATAGTTGGATATTAAAACAATGGATGCCGCACAATTTTCTTATTTGTAAATCGGTAGTTGGTACCTTTTTTTTCTTTTTTACAAAGAACAAGAGTAGAAATAACTGGTATGATTTATTATTTTTTTAAATAAAGAAACATAAATAATTGAACTCATCATAAGCATGATTGACTTTCATTACTAACATCCGGCAGGTGTCTAAATGTTTGCTTAAAGGTTGTACATCGCAAGGTCATTATTTCGGATGGAATTAGGTATATAATCAATACAAGGAAAATTTCTGAATCAATTGAAAATTTATTCTATGTGCCATAGGAAACTACACCTCATTAATAGGAATACAGAAAGTTTGGTATTAAATGCTTTAAGAAAGCATGAAATTCCGAGAAATTAATAAAACTTTTCAACGTGGATCACTTAATTTCACTGCCAAGTGCCGTAAAAACGAAAACTCTAAATGAAGACAAATGAAGCGTTTTTACTTGTTGGCAAATAAATGCTCCCTGCAGTCATATCAGCATTTTTTACAACCCCCATTCCCAATTCCCAGTACATTGACATACAAACGCAAATGAGTGCAGGGAATTTCGAAATAATTTAAGAAAATTTTATTTCATTTTCCAGTCAAAAGGGAGAGGATATGAAGGGAATATGTTCCATTAGTCCTTTTTCGCTGCACAAAACAATGCTTTCCATGCCAGCATTGAACCAATGCTTTAACCAAGTCAATTACAGTTATGCATAGATGTATACATTATATGTATATATACCTAGTTTTATGCGGGGGACTGCATACAATACTCACATGTGGGTAGATTCCAAGTATTTCACATGGAAGAAATCACCAGTTGAGGACGGGGGTGGTTCTCAAACCTAGTAAAATTGCATTTAAGTATGCAGTTTGCGTTCGTCTATTCATTTCAATTGTTGTAGTAAAGTAACCAGGAGCCGTTTGCATGAACAATAGCAGGATATGTTAGAGGAACGACAATCCTCATCCGAGATCAGACGGGAAGCTTGCGCTAGGAAACTCGCCCGCCAATAAAGTAAACTCAAGAGATTGTATCGCTGGATTCGTATCCTCCGTAGTGTTATTGCGTTGCATTCCAAACGGAGGAACGGGAAAAATCCACCAAACTAGCTCTTAGGATATAACAGGATGAGAGCCCGTGATCCTCGAATAAAGCGGGTATCGCTTAGTTTATCCCATTCATAATTTAGTCATATGCGCAAGAAAGAAAGCCAAAATGAGCACACTAATCCCATATCTCAACAAAACTCAAAACTAGTATGTACATATACTCAAAACTAGTATGTACATATATGTACGGACGTACATCGTTATACACAAAGAAATCGATTGTTTCTGAGTATATACTTAGTTTGGGGTGGGAAAAAAAGAATTTATTTTGGTTTAGCCTCGTTGTTGCGGCTAAATTGGTGGCGACAATCAAACACTGAGCCAAATAGGGGCGAGAAGATGTGCTGATGCGCTTAGTTCGGGGATGGTTGGCAACAATTCCTTGCACCGATAATAGTGATAAATGTGAATAATGGAGAAATTTGGGGTACTGACATTCACCATGACCAACGAAAAGTCAGATTTTGTTTATGTTCGATGAAATTAACAAGGGTAATAAATATCATGAGGGTTGAATCATATTTCCACTAAATAAATTATCTCATGACTTATGTACATAGGTAATGTGTATGCAAGCTATAATAAATATGCACTTTCACCGCCTTTAGAAGAAATGTGTAAGGTATACTAAGTTTGTCATTTCGTTTGTAACGTACAGAAATAATGATGGTAGAGCAAAATGAATACCCACGTTAAAAGATTTTTGCATGTCTGTCTGTCTGCCAGTGCGCACGATAATTCCTCGTATATTTAGAGAGCTGAAATTTTTTACGCGGATTTAAAAAAAAAAAGGAAAATTAAGTTCGAAAATGAGACAAATCGGGCAACTCTTTCGTGGGGTTGCCATAAAAAATTTCGTTTTCCACTGTATATTTGCCTGAGAATGCTTCGACATAGAGAACTAAAATTTCTTTTTATAGCATCAACAAATAATATTTAAAAAATGGACTAGATTAGGCAACCCCTTCCTGGTGTTGCCGTATAAAAATTTAGTTTTTTTGCGTATACTGGGAAAACGATCAGTCCTAGACATTTTTATTTTACTACTTCTTAAGCATACGAAATCCTATAAAATTAGTTATAATCATTTTTTCTGTCCGACGAACCGTTGTAGAAATATATGCGAAAAACCACTATAAAAATAAGAATTGCACATATGGCTGACATTGATCTAGGGTATCATAAAAAATGCTCTCAGACCAATTCTAGTTTTCTTTCTTGTTCTTATCTAAATTCACACAGTTAAATGATTTTTGTTATCTCAACATGTTTCTGATAATTTACTCAAAATCTGTTTCAAATGTCCTTCAGTATAGGAGGGAGAGAGGAGGGGTTGAGTATTTCGAGAACCGTATAATATACGAGTCTACAGGCAATTTTCAGCTTACTACGTACGAGCAGAGAATTTTTAAAAGGCAAGTACCGACGTATTGTGTTCGTTACTGGCTTTGGCCGAAAATCAAAATTTTATAACGAAATTTTGAGAGCATACTGTATGCTTTGATCAGCAGTATACGGTGGATAGTGCCTGTATAGACCGTACATAATACGAATCTCGAAATACTCTACCACCCCCCCCCCCCCCCCCAATTGTATACATGTTGACAGCGCAGCGATTTCACATCTGACGTACATCAATACAATAAGATGATCAGACTTCTCACTCAACTTAACGCTGTGATACGAGCAGCCGAAGGCTAAAACATGAAACCGCTACGCAACTTTTATCATAACCCCTGTTTACTCTGCACATTTTCCGGGTATAAATAAAGCAGGGGCTCGAGCTGAAAGTCACTGCAATTTGTGCAGTCTTTCAAGACGGCTCAGAAGCATCGAATCTTACTGTGTCTGGAAATTTTTGGGCGTATGAACCCACAGTATAAATTACTGTGTTTTTAACAATAATTTAACCGTTTCGGTGCTAAATAGTTTTAGAGATAAACTTTTGCAGTACTGCCGACAATGGAACTTTCTGAGCAATCTATCGAAGTTAAATGTATTGGATTTTTGAAGTGGAGCAATGCACCCAGCAGCAGCATCGGCGGAATTTACTACTCTATGTGGCACACCCCAGTGCTGAATACTATTAAGAACCCGACCATCTCCAATTTTGATGAAAGTTTCACATTTTGTATAGAATACCAAAATTGCTTCCCGTATTTTTTTGTTTCCCCTATTATGCCCCACACCCCCGTTAGGGGGTTAGAAATTTCGTGATTTTACGATGAAACGTCAATTTTAAAAAATCATATCTCGAGAACGTAGGAACCGATTTTTCTGATTCAAATGTCAAATAAAGCTTAATGCTTTATTTTCACAAAAGATATAACAAAAAAAATGTGTTATAATAGTATTTTTTTTTAAAAGGGGGGGTTATAAAAAAAAATTTTAAATAAAGGTATTTCTTTTGTTTAAAATAAATGGTATTATTTACAATTTAGGACTTCCAGCCGTTTTTTGTATTTTTATTTTGAAGCTAGAATCCTTGATTATTTGTGTAGTACAAAAACTTGCGATGATGTTCGGCATTATTGGAAAAAGTTGGAGTTCGGTCGAGATAAAAGGTAGTGGTTTTTCAGTAGCAACATAATTAGAAAGTAATTTAGCGACACATGAGTAGTATATGGACACTATAGACCTAAAATAACATTACGTCTGTAAGGGACAGGTAACCCCTGTCCCACTATAGAGCAAATCATATGAGATATGGGCGTATGCACGGGAAAGTAAAAGTTGATGAGACTAAAGTTGCTTTTTGTACCGCTTGTGTGTAAAGTAAATGGCGGAATTGGAAACAACTTCCAGAATATGGAGGTGTGTTTATACTGTGTGACACTATAGATCTGAAAAAATGAGAGTAGAGTTGATATGTTCGGACATATGTGAATTCATGCAGTGTACCTGCTCAAGAGGAGGGTTTATATTTTTTGCATTCGATTCGCGAATGGAACCTGTTCTTCATGGTATATTCGGACACATGTGAATTTATGCAGTGTACCTGCTCAAGAGGGCGGGTTATTTTACGCGTTTGGATCTCAAATCGAACTTGTTTTTCGCACGTGGCCGAGGTTTTTGTTTACACGTCTTCGCGGGGGGCTCATGGGGGGATGGGGGCCCATGGGGGGCAAAGTTTGTTGTTTATATTTTTGTGTGTTGAAAGCGAAAGTGGTGTATAAATGTTGGGTAAGGTAAGTTTTTGCGTCGTTTCGAATTAATGCGATGATCTGAAAAAAGGTCAGGCGAAGAAATAAAAGACGTGTTTAATAGCAGTCAAGTATTTTTATTACAGTCGATTAACATTTTTTCATAGCTTCTGTTTGAAGAAGTTGTAAAAATAATAAATTTCACAAAACAGCCCGAGAACAAGTATAGTACCCACTAAAAACTTCAAAGTGTTGAATGCATAAATTAAAGTCTTTGATGGAGCCGGCCTGGTGAGCGGTTTATTGTATAGTCCACAGACATCTCGACCATTGGCGTACGTGCAGCGTCACATCTTCAGCGGTTATCGCGCCTCTTTTTTTTTTATATTCCGTTCATTTTTTCTTCCACCCCAAACAAGCTTTGATCAATTAGTCACACTTCTTCAACGTCATTTTTCCATACGAGTTTTAAAACTTGAACTTGACCGCGATGCGGTCACGAGTTGTTGTTCTTTTTGCATAGAATTTTAAATCTACCTGAATTGAAACTGCGAGACAAATTAAAGTTTAACCCGGTAAAAAGTCCAAAAGAGTAATCTTTTTATTTATTAAAACTTACAGGTTAATTTTTAACCTCAAGATTTTTCTTTAAAGTTTTTAGATTTAAATATTTAATGCTGAGCTTTCTAATTCTAATCTGCAATAGAACGCAAATTAAAACTTGCAGGTTGGCTTTTAACCCCAAGATTTTTCTTTAAAGTTTTTAGATTTAAATATTTAATGCTGAGTTTTCTAATGCTAATCTGCAATAGAACGCAAATTAAAACTTGCAGGTTGGCTTTTAACCCCAAGATTTTTCTTTAAAGTTTTTAGATTTAAATGTTTAATGCTGAGCTTTCCAAAAAAATTCAAAAAATTCTTTCTTGAACAAAATTAAGTTTAACCCGGTAAAAAGTCCAAAAGAGTAATCTTTTTATTTATTAAAACTTACAGGTTAATTTTTAACCTCAAGATTTTTCTTTAAAGTTTTTAGATTTAAATGTTTAATGTTGAGCTTTCTAATTCTAATCTGCAATAGAACGCAAATTAAAACTTGCTGGTTGATTTTTAACCCCAAGACTGTTTTAATGTGTTTATATTTAAATATTTAATGCTGAGCCATGCAATTGCTAGTACATACATGCATATATAATTATAAGCGCCATAGCGCATTGTAATTGAATAAAAATTTAATTTGTGTTCTATTACAGATTAGAATTAGAAAGCTTGAGATTGAATATTTAAATCCAAACACACATTAAAGGATAATCTTGAGGTTAAAAGTCAACCGACAAGTTTTAATCTTTATAATGATCAACTAAAATGGGTTTGAATTTTGCTGCTTGGGTTTATTATTAGATGGCAAATCATTAGAAATTTTATGAATGTGAGTTTTCTTTTATCAGCTGCAAATTACATTTATCAGCCTGCAAGTTTTAATCTTTATAATGATCAACCCAAATGGGTTTGAATTTTGTTGCTTGGGTTTATAATCAGATGGCAAATCATTAGAAATTTTATGAATGCGAGTTTTCTTTTATCAGCTGCAAATTACATTTACCTATTTTTATAATTTTTACGCTTATCATTATCATATGCTGTACGTACCAACAATCGCATATGTAAAATACCAAATCTGAAAAATTTATATGACTTGAAAAATCAAACAACCCAACAACTGTCTACCAGGCGCTCATTTTATGTGTGGAGATATACATGGCAAAATCAAAGTGTACAACAAGCTTGGTTAATGCGCTTGCGAGCTCATGGACAAATCTCTTTTTTCTTTTAGGCCCCTTGTTTTCTTTTAGGCCCCTTGTTTAGTAATTGTTTTGGTCGAGTAACTTCAACTTACGTCCGATATCATCTACATTAATTATTTGCATTAAGCTCCCAACACATATCATATAATATGATATACTTAAAGCGTTGATTCATTCAATAAAATTAATATGACCCCCCCTTTCACTTTCAGCCCGCAGCGCAAGTTTATCAAACCGTTAAACTGTATACATACCGGAAAATTTTGTTTTTCCACAAACTTATTTTGTTTATACCCACACCTTCCTAGCTTTCCATACATATACTTAAAGATCATTGATCCCCCATTCCTATACACGCTAGCAATCCCATGATCGACGTGTATAAACAAATTTTCGATATGTGAAGAACAAGTTTGAGTCAAGGAATGGATTGATCATCAGCAAAATTTGATTGATAGCATGGCACTCAACATAAGTTATCACAAAGCCTTAAACTTTATCCAATGATCGGTTGTGGTTTTGTTTTAGCCAGATCAATGGTTTTTAACCTCAAGAGAATCTTTATAAAACGTGGGCAGTATGCGTTTATTTTTAGTTTTTACAATTAACATCATTTTTAATTTGCAAGATGCAAAAATAAAATATTTTGAATTAATATCGCCTATATTTCCTGTTTTTTTTTCAATTCAAGTTCGCCAAATCGTCCACATGTTTTTACTGGCACGTGCTTCTTGTTTACATGCCGGCAATGTGATTCAGCTTTTTTTTTTCACGTTTTTCATACAAACTGCTTTGTTTGCATTCACACCTTCCTACCATTATCATTGATCCGCCATTCCTAAACACGTTCGCAATACCAAAGCGGCCACAATTTTGTGATATTATGTAAATTTAATTGGGTGAAGCGGTAGTGGCAACGATGTGATTCTAAAAGTGCACTTCTGTACATTTTCTTTTATTCTTGTTTTGTTTGGCGGCATTGGTAATAATTAAAGCCGTAAAACAAGTTTTGTCTCACGCAAATTATGTCTGCAAGCGTTGTCTGTTAGTCTGTGAAGATTGTGATTCCACAGCCTATGGTGATATCCATCATCTGGTAAACTGGTAGTTTTGTTTTTGCTTTTAGCTTGGCCATCATAGAAGCTCGGTGAAAAAAAATTTTTGTATAATATCGTAAGTCAAAAATATTACTTTTAAAACTTTTTATGTCTATAAAATAATATGATTAACCAATTCAGGCAAACTCCACATCGGAATTGTTGACAACAATCGGAAACGAGCCATCGTATAAACTTTTGAGAGCTGCAGAGTTGGAAACTGATAAGGAATATAAAATCAACTATTTCAAGTATGTGAAAACGCAGTACGGCCAAAAATTAACGGTTTACCTGGATGGTAATTCATATATATACCTTCCAAAGCGATTCTCCGAAAAAATAAAAACGCAAAAACAGCTGGATGAAATCAACTCTATTCAAAATTATTTTATTGTTTTAACGAGTAGAGACGTGGAGAACAAGTTTCTTCAGTTTTCATTCATTCAAAAATGAAAAAATGTTAAACGATTGTAATAAAAATACTTGACTGCTATTAAACACGTCTTTTATTTCTTCGCCTGACCTTTTTTCAGATCATCGCATTAATTCGAAACGACGCAAAAACTTACCTTACCCAACATTTATACACCGCTTCTCTATAACCAACCACTTTCGCTTTCAACACAAAAAAAAATATAAACAACAAACTTTGCCCCCCATGGGCCCCCATCCCCCCATGAGCCCCCCGCGAAGACGTGTAAACAAAAACCTCGGCCACGTGCGAAAAACAAGTTCGATTTGAGATCCAAACGCGTAAAATAACCCGCCCTCTTGAGCAGGTACACTGCATAAATTCACATGTGTCCGAATATACCATGAAGAACAGGTTCCATTCGCGAATCGAATGCAAAAAATATAAACCCTCCTCTTGAGCAGGTACACTGCATGAATTCACATATGTCCGAACATATCAACTCTACTCTCATTTTTTCAGATCTATAGTGTCACACAGTATAAACACACCTCCATATTCTGGAAGTTGTTTCCAATTCCGCCATTTACTTTACACACAAGCGGTACAAAAAGCAACTTTAGTCTCATCAACTTTTACTTTCCCGTGCATACGCCCATATCTCATATGATTTGCTCTATAGTGGGACAGGGGTTACCTGTCCCTTACAGACGTAATGTTATTTTAGGTCTATAGTGTCCATATACTACTGTAGTAGTCTAATTTTATTGATTATTCCTAAACGACTGGGAATAATGAGTTGTGATTTTTTCTTAAATGAAAGATGACGGATTATAGATAATTGTAAGAGAAAAATGTGGCATAAAAGTTGCAAAATTTAGCAGAAATATGGTGTTGAAGGTAATATAATGGCCGATGAAACGTAGTATGTTACAGAAACCAGCTTAGATTCGGTAATTAGAGTTGGATCTAAGTTTAGTGAAAACTATTCTTTTTAGGACAAACAGAGGTTGTGAATAACTACCCCTAATTAGCCTTCCTAGGCAATTTCCAAACTAAAAAAACTGATTTGAAAAAAATTATTTATTAAAATATCCGAAAATTTTTGCAGTTCTAATCTCTATCCTTCACCCTGCTGGGCGCACCCTTAATTTTACACACCTAGTATTGCGGCATGTCTTAGCTATATGCTGAAGAAAGAGTTATTGGAATAATCCATCTAACATTTACGCAGAAATATCGATTTTGATGTATCAAGATACTTTGAGTTTAGCGGAAAAAAACTCAATTCGGTCGTCTTCCAGCACAGAATAGACTTTATAAAATTTTTAAGTATAAATGTTGGGGTGTGTTTGTAGCATGAAATCGCATCTATATTTTGCTCCGTAATCAAATATAGAAATAGTTTTTGAATCTGACAATTACTTTCGGAGATAACTCGAAAAGAATGACCAGTCCTTTTTATAGTGACAAATGGCCGTTTTTGGAGTGAAGTGTAAAGTGTTTGCGAAGTACCCAAACAAAAATTGTTCACAATATACCGCTAATGTATACGAAATAGAGAACGGACAAAATATATGCAAAATGAAGGAAGGGGATGTATATGACCCAAATGCAAAACAATCCGTAATTAACGGTAAAAAAGTCCGTATGAAGTTTACTGGATAAAAAAAAAAAAAATTCTCTTTAACTCGATTACAGTCTTTACCCTCTTCAATACCCCATTTTGGATAACCCCTATGGAGGTGGTACACCCCCACGCCTCGAACAACTCTAGAGAATACTTCACAAGCCATAAACCAGAATCCCTCACTACCACATGAGAGCCCCAAAGGAGTCCTAACATTCTATAATATTTGCAGTGTTCTTATGTAAAACTGACAAAAGTATAATTTGAATAGCTCCTCCGCGCGAAACTATTATTCATACAGAAAAATGGTGTTCTGATAATCTTAAGCTTGCTTTCTTATCTTCCGAACCGAAATAAAATATTGATACCTTTTCCAACAAAGTTATGACTACGATGACTACGATTCCTCAAAGAAAATCTCTCAGCTGAATAATCATTGAATATGGCGCTGTGCCGTCATTGCATGCCGTGGGCTGATGATATTGAATGAAGTTGCTCACAGTTTCGGACTACGACTGCACATACACATTCAATTATTACTCACCTGAGAGTTAGAGAGCGTAAAATAATAAGGTTACTTTGTAATCAAAACTATTTTCTTATTTTGTTAAGAAAGGTATACAGGGTGCCCCAGACTAATATGACTATAGCTTACCAAATGATTCCTCTCATCCAGACAAGTAAAAAATTGTTTGGAAGGGGGGGGGGGGGGGTTGTTATGCTCTTTTTTTCATTAGTCACACTATATCTTCAAAATTATGCCCTACACTGTCTATTTTAAGACGGCATTGTATGCAGAACTTCATGGCCTTTCCAGCGACTACTCAGCCACCCCCATACCCTGCCTACTACAGAGTTATCACGCTTCAAATTCAAAATTTCGTTTTATTTTTAATAGACTTATGTTCTATCTATGACGCTGACAGAGTTATTAGCTTATAGCCTATTCAGGTCACAGGTGATTTCTTATTAACTGAAAATACGTAATTTTAAAAAATATCGTCTAATTTCGGTAATACCTGAACAAGTTAAGAGCTAATAACTACTTAACCGTCATAGATAGAACATAAGTGTAATAGGTTGAGGTGAAGAGGACTCTGGGCTTTCGAAATTTTGTTAAAAAAAGTATATGTTAGTGGGGTATTTAAAAATAAACGGAAAAATAAAAAAAAAACGTGAAGCGTCTTAACTCTGGAGTGTGTAAGGGTACGGGGGCGGCTGAGTGTTCATAGGTAAGACCGTAATACAGTGTTGTAACACAGACCGTACAGGGCGTATTTTTGAAGATATAGGGCGTTTAATGAAATAAGAGCATATTTTACTAATTACCCTGTCACTCGACGAGGTGTCATTTTTCCCTGCCATTAAAGTTTTTACTTGTCATTGGACAAAATATAGTCATATTAGTCTGGGACACCGTATAGTAAGTGTAGCCTTTGAGAAGTAAGGAACCAAGCTATAAATTATTAGAAGACTATTTTCCTGTATGGGTAGTAGTTTAGGCTCTATAGCATATATAAAGTTGTTTGGCACCTTTCCGTAGGTATCAATATAGAACATTTTTAGAAAACGGACCTCCAACTCACACATATAGATTTCTGTTTTGTGGCTTGGGAAGTGTTCTCGAGGATTTTGATTAAGGGCAAAGAAAAAGCCACACAAAAAAATCGCAATAACAGGAGCTCCAAGTCAGGCAAGTTACTGTTCTGAATGCGGAAACTGGAATCGAAATTTTGCCTTAAAACTATAAAAGAATTCATCACAATTCGACAGTACCAAACGTCTTAGCAACCCAATAAATGTCAAGATTGGAGATGGTGACACAATTACAGCTGTGGAGTGGGAGAAGGTGATATAAGTATTTGTGTGCATGATGATACTAAATCGGATGAAAAACACTTAGTTAGCCAAGTTTCTTTATGTGCCAGAAATTTTAATGAATCTGCTTTCTCAAGCTCGCGCAAGGACTTAAAACTTATATTGACTAATGATAAGTCTAAATTTGTAAACGGTAAAGAAAAACTTACGGTTGCAGTGGGAATTTGTCGAAACCAACTCTTCAAAATAGTGTTTGATGTTATTTCAACTAAGCTACCTATTGTAAATATTGTATTAAAATAAACTCTGTATATACGGCTATAACATGAGTGACTAACACAGAAGAATCTATAATATGTATGTGCGTTTTTGAAAGAAAGAAATAAGTTTTACATATATTGATAACTTCTTCTGTGAAGACTGTGTGACGGATAAACTTCACTGTTTGCCATTCGAACCTAATAAACTTCAATCAGCATTTATCGGGAAGTTAGTGCACTCAGACATATGTGATCATATGGAAACATTATCGAACGGGAAATCGATGTATTTTTTTCATTCAAGATGATTTTTCTCATTTTAGAATAGTTTATTTTTATAAAGAAAAATCTGGAGTCCATAGTTTGACAAATAAGTACATAAAATTTATTGCAACATCTACCAATTTTAAAATCAAGGCTCTTCGAATGGATAATAGAAGCGAGTATATAAATAAAGCTATGAAGTTACTACTAGATTAATTTGTAATCCACCAGAAAACTGTTCCGTATACTCCAGAGCAGTACGGGTGTGCGGAAAAAGACATTCATACAATAGTAGAAGCTGCACGCACAATGACACATTCCAATGGTTTAAATTTGAAGTTGTCGGCAGAAGCAGTAATTGTCGCTGTGTGTATTCTAAACATTTCAGATATTAGTCCAATTAAAAATAAAAGTCCCTACGAACTGTGGTATAATAAAGTTACTGAACTTGAGTATCTTAGAACATTTGAAACAGATTGTTAGGCTCATGTACAATGAAGGCAAAAGTGGAATCCAAAGGCCAAGAAAGGAATTTTCATGGGATACGCTGGAGAGCTAAAAGGGTATCGCATATGGTTTTCAAACACAAATAAAATCGAAATTATTCGCAATATTCAGGAGGGGTGCCTCAAGGAATAACTTTTAAAATCGCCATAGATCCATCCTGCTTCCCATAGGAAACTAAGGATACATCTCAATACTTTGCTTTGCAGCTCCCTCTGACTTGAAAAGAAGATGCCACCTAATAGCCTACCTCTTTTATTTGAGACACTAAAAAAATACGTGTTGGACGGATTCGATTCCCTCCGAATTTTTACTGCTCATACAGAAATCGTTCGCCGCTATTCCTAGCCTCCGAGCATGGTCTCCTATGGCTCAATGTAATGAGTCCTATTGGATTCCTTATATATGTTTTGCTGCCAATAAGCATTTCCTTGTCCTCTTGCCGTCACATGCTGGTCACAATCCACATTCTTTTAGAGTTCGGATCGGGATCCTCACATAAGCTATCGCTGCGGAACTATTCATTTCCAGAGCCCAGGTACCCAGCACAGAGTCACTTTCTGCATGTAGGCAATTCCTTAATGATGGTATTACATAACTGCACCAATTTCGATTTAACCGGCACAGCAACCAGTGCGTTAACGATTGCCTGACTATCAGATATGCAGATGTGTCGGATTCTCTGCACATAGATTACACTATTACCGTTTGGCAAATCGCTACGAGCTTTGTATGAAAAACCCTACATTTCTGCGGCTGTCTATAAGACTCATGCCACTGGTGCTCCCTTGAGTATACTCCAGCCCCTGTGCCCGCACTGGTCTTTGATCCATCCGTAAAAAAGCAATCATCTTCTTCCCATCCCAATCAACCCTGGTGGGCATCAAGCATTGACAACCCTACCAAAATTTAGGAAAGGTATTAGCTGACCTATTTACAAAACCCATACCACAAAAAAAAAAATGCTTAAGGCATTTAATGGGAATTTAAAATTGTCTTTGACATAACTATGCATGTATAACATTCTTGTACCATTCAGTTTATTTTTTTTTTTATTTTATTTAATATTGAAATACAAGCAAATGGAGGTGTAGAGTATAATTTTATAGGTAAGTATATGTTTGCACTCATATGAACCATCAACACTCTAGTAGGGGAGTACAAACATACATATTTAATATAACGGAGTTATTGTAACAGAAACTGAACTTTATATGATTCATTAAATAGTCTGCATTGCATTTATGTCTCTTGAATTGCGGTTGATTTTTCTCGCAAATATGGCCTCAGCAGACTTAATTAGGGGAAAACTAGTAAGTATCTACTTTATATTTTATATTTACTGTATATCTACTTTTTAAAAACAATAATGCATTATAATTTAGATGATGTGGTGACACGACCCCACTCTTGTCACAGCGCTGTATTGACCTTAGTAATCAGGTAGTTTCCAAATCACAAAAACATACTTTTAGCAGCGTAAGAGTATTTTGATTATAAAGTAGGCATGCCTCGTTTAGATTTCCAAGTCGAGCAGATCAGCTCACACTAAATAACCAGAAGGCGAATTCTACCGTAATGATAAATTTTCTCTAGATTCATCAGAAGCTAGCAACCTCCATACAGAATGGTTGTATTGAAGATCCTCATTAACAGCCTTTTATTTCCAAAGTGTTGCTTTAATCTTTCCAACTTCCTTAGCTTTAAGAACCGCCTCAGAAGCCGTATCCAGTTATCAAGAACTGTCATCCTCAGGGATCGTCCTTCCCCAAGGATCGTCTGTGTAGACGCTCATGAAATTTCCGGATTCCCGAGGACTGTCCGTGCAGACACTCATTCAGTTCCTGGTTTGCCAAGGCCTGCCCTTGTAGACGCTCACCCTTAAGGATCGTGCTTGCTCAGGCCGTTCCTGAAGCCCCAAAAGGACTGGATGTTTTTCTACTAATATTTCCCAATTAGTTCATTTTAGAACTCACGCAAAGCTGGACAGATATTTTCGAATAATGAAATTAATTTCCCCTTTTCATAAAGACATAGATGTAGGAACTATGAGCTTTATAAAGTGCTTGGGCGCACAATGAAACCATTATTTCGTGAATTTAACATTTGCGATTAATTTTGGTTAGTTTCGAACTATTAGAATTAGTTACAATAAAAACGACGACTTTTAGTTTGCCTACTTGCCCAATTGCTTTGCATAAAAAAATAGCAGCAATTCTGAGCGCAAACACAAAGCTTTTGGAGTATCGAATAAGGATAATTTATTTCACTTTTTCCAAAGTAACAGGACAAAGGATATATTGCGAACAAAGGCATCTTTGAGGAGAGGTTGGAGCGTTTAATGGGATTCTTAACAGTGTACCAACTACAAAACTGAAAAAAATGGGAATTCGGAGTTTCATCGGAGATGGAAGATTTTTTGTGGAAACTGATTCCATCCTAGTCGTATGTCAAATATTGAAAAAATTGTTGCAATTAGTTATTGATTATTGACTAGTTCGGTTACCTTACCCTGATCATAGAGTTGGAATATTGCAGCATGTATGTAGACTTTGTTGACCAGTATGGGGTTGACTCGGAAAGATTGTATACTTTCGTGGTATCATAGTAGGAAGCTTTATACTAATCAAATATAATAATCCGCGGATATCATTTTATCAGTCACTGTTAGTTGAACCAACAGTCAATTGTTATACATAGTTTCATTTTACCACAGTCCGCGCTATCAAGTTTTGTTGAAAAAAGTGACTGAACCGACTAAATTTTTCCATGCATTTCCGACCAGATGCGGGACGGTCTTTCTTAAATTTGACCTTCTGCTGAAAAGTCTCTTGAAAACCGCACCTCAACAATACCTATTTTGTTTCATTAAGGAAAGAGAATTTTTTTATAAAACAGAACTGAACATCTCGCCGTGTGATCTGACTGATTGCTCATTACTCATTATGATAAAATAATCTACTTATCGTTTTGAATATACTTAAATTTTAATATGTATATGTAGGAAATACATTTCAGCTAATAAATATTCATTTGGTATATCCGCTCATATTCACAATCTTAGATGAAATCCCATTAGCCGCCCCAACAGCTATTTATTAAATAGAAAGAAAAGATATTTTTCAATCAAAATATTCACATACCTCTTCTCCTTTCTTTCCTTGTTCCCTTCTCCAACTAAATTCCATGCATTTATTACCCACCGTTCCGATAATACGACGACAAGACGAACCAAAGTATTCCAAATTCCGAGCACATCCCTTTAATAAAACGGCTTTCTGAAGATATATTCTTAGAAAGGGTTTTTTTTTATGATAATTTATATAAAGTAATAAATAATCATAAAGTGCATAAAAGGCCTCAGCCAGTCGGCCTCGTACAGTATTTCCCGAGCTCCCTTCCATATGTCTGAAAGTTTTCGAACGTTTCAAATGTAAAACGGAGTCTCTATAAGATGTGTGCAGTACTGGAAAACTACACACCAAAAATATGTTATGTCTCTTTTCACACTGTTTGGGTATTAGCAAGGCTCATTTTATGCCATTCACAACAAATGCTCCAGTCAAGGATTTGCCTTTTTATTTTCGTTCAACCTTGGGGAGCTGCAGAGTCTTTTTGAAAAGACGAGAAACCTGAAAAGGGATTCATCAATAAATTTACAGAAAATAAAGGAAATCTCTTTCCATAAGTCATCTTGAGAACATGAGATAGGGAAAATTAGGGCGAGTGCTCTTGAAGAAAAAAAAAAAAGAATAAGGGAGGGAACAGAGGGGAGCACTCATTTCTAAGAAATGATTCACGTAAATAAGCCCTTCCTCCCTGGGAAATGGATGGATGAATCCTTTCCTTGAATACCAAATTGAAACATTTCCAAAAGTGAAAATAAAATTGCTGGTCCTTTTGACGGGAAGTGTTTCCATTGATACTGGTTTAACCTTCCATTTCAGTGGCGAGCACAGAAAAGGGATACAAACAGCAGAAATTCTGGGGGACCCTTTATATCGAAATTGGCCACCGCGTTGGGCCATGCAGGGTTTCAACTTCCTGAAACAGATGCCTTGTTTGCATTTATTTGATTTGCGGGCTATGGTTGGGAGGATTATAGAATTTTGAAAGTTGGAGAAAAGTCACGAAGCCAGAGATATGGGAGGGAAAATATACAAATTTTCGGGACCCTTTTGTCTAATTTTTCATTTTTATGTTTCTTTTGGGAAACAAGTTATTATTCAAATTTGTTAAAGGATGTGTCTGCAGGACAAGCATTGCTGGACATTGATTATTTTTTGCTCTAATGTACCATTATCGATTACTTTTCACTTATTAAAAAGTATCCCGAAGAGAGAGCTTAACTAAGTATCATGCTTCAAGTAATTTTTTCTAAGAATTTTTTTTTTGAATTTTTTTAAATTCTTGTTTTCCATTAAAATTGTTACAAACCGTTTTTATTAAAAAAGTGTAGTATAACATATTGTAAGTGTTCTATGTTGGGCTAGTAAATAGTGTGATGTGGTGCTCTATGTGGTTTTATCGTCTATACAGTACAGTACACACCGTAAACACATTTAATATTTCAGTAGATGAATATACGCAAGTATGTCACTGGTAGTATTCTGAGCCAATTATTTTGCAGCTGTCTAATGATTTGCAAAATAGTAAATTGGCATATCATTCCAAGATACTTTCTATTTAGGACAATAATAGGCTTTTTTAGGAGTATTGTTTTTTTTTTAAATATGGTGATGTTATAAGATTTCAGTGAAATGATTAGCAACCGAAGATGGTGTAGTATATAGTATCTAATTTGCTTTGTCGCATTAAAAGCTACAAAAAAATCAGCTAATTCGAAAAAAATACAGATTAAACTGGGAATGAATAAATTCTCATCATATTAATATCTTTTATTTCCGTGAAGTACTGACATCAAAAATTAATAAAACAGTTAAGAAACTGATGTATATTAATAGCGCTGAATGCATTTATGTACTTATGTACTATTATTTTGTAGGATATTCTAGTACTACAACTCTTCAGATATAAGTTATATTACGTGATATATACAGTCTTGTTTTAGCCTTGAATACAGCCTGTTGTATTATTGAATTCTCCGACTATACTAGAAATACCACATAAAATGGCGACGAGGAAATTATATTAACGCAAAAAGTGCGATCGACGTGAGGTGAGCTGCATTGTCGGAGTTTTTTGTCTAGAGATACGAAGATATGACGAAAAAGAGGCCGAAAAAAGTGCTAATTGAAGAAATTAAAGAAATGTCTCTCATAAGGGAAAAAAATAAAAGAAAAATCAGCACGTACCTATACATGCAAGAATAATAAGTACTTTGGTGAGTGAGCAATAAAGTACGTGGAGCGTGGTATACAACAATTGCAACAGATGGCGCAAGCTATATATAAAGGTTGTTTTTGACAGATTCATTTGAGCTTTTAGACACAATTACAGCTCTTAGTAAATATGTCAAGGTGGCAAGCAACTTAATAAGAAACATTGAGAATTTTGTGATGGTCGAAAATTTTCAGTCGTACATAGAGCGACTTCAGCAATTATTTCAATTAAACTCAATCCCGGATAAGAAAAATGTGGCAGTTATCATCAGCTTAGTGGGAGCTGAACCTTATAAGATTCTTAAATTGCTAATAGCACTAAAAACCCCAAAATAGGCGCGTATCCAGACCTGCAGCCTGCGGGAGTGGGTAACAACTAAAATGTTCGAGGGGGGAAGAAAAAGTCTGAAGAAGTCGCTTTAAAATTTTTTTTTTTAATATTTAAGTTAGATATCGCAAAACCCAATATTTGTTTGATTTGGAAAACCTGCCGTTAATATTATCCACATCAATGTCGATCTTAGAGCGGACAGACATTAAGGACTCATTCAGATATTCTTTCTCGTGCAAAGATTGTAGAAATAGATGTGACGCAACCGATTCTGTCACGGGTGAAGTAAATGATTGAGAGTGAGAGCTTGCATCTTGATTCACATTGAAAGGAATAGGAGTAGAAGTGCATGATATGCCACTGACTACTTCTTTTCATGGGAACTTAACTGATCTTGCTTTCTTCTGAAAAAAGCTATCAATGGTTTCATCAGTCTTCTGCTTTCCACTTTCGCTACTATTTCATCGCTAACTAGTGTAGCTAGTTTATATTTCTCCTATAAATTAAAAATAAACGTGAAGTTAAATTAAACAACATTACTTGAATTAATACGAAAGTACAAGAAAAGCAACGGAAACTACCGCAGACAGAGGAAAGCGATTGGTTTTTATTTTTATAGTCTTGCCGAAAAAATTGTGAAGAAAAATTGTAGAATCAATTTTAGTTGCACCAATCCAACCGATCGTTTCCAGCAACTAATAGTGTATAAAAATTCGAAGGAGAAATGTTCAAGTAAATTTCTAAGAATAAAATATATGCTTGCCAACGCTCATAAATATCTTGGCGACCAAGATCAGGCACCTTAATTAATACAACTCTTTGGAACCATTGTCCACCGCCAATAGTGCATGAAAAATCTAAGGAAAAATTTTCAGATCTTTCTAAGAAAACTGAATGCTTCTGCCCCTGTCCGAAAGATTGAACCACCATCAGAATGAATGCACCAAATCGTTTGGACCGTTGTCAGTGAGTAGTTCTGCACTCAAATTCTTAGGAACAATTTGCAAGTGTATTTCTAAGAAAAACTTAATTCTTCCATATGAACGTAAAAATTTTTAACAACTCAGGCTTGAATCAGTGTCGCTATGAAAACTAAACAGGTAGCTAGACGTTAATTGCATGGAGCCAGGGCTCTACTGGAAGAACCGTAAAACAAAATTTGTTAAGTCAAGGCTTAAATACAATTCTGACGGGCAATGGCAAACGACGAAAAATGCCACTGTCAAACTTCTAAAAACACAGAGTCTTATGTGAGTTCCCAACTTACGACGGGTGACGGTCAGCGGTCGACGAAGTAGTTGCCGTCAATATTGATCACTTTCTAATTTTTCCGTTGTCGCTGCAGTACTACTAACAAAATCAAACGAATGGAATGGTCAGTTTATTTTAATAAAAATTATCAAGATCATAGGCCATGATTGCTGATTGCGACAATCGCCATTAAAACTGCCATTTATTTTTGTTCACCCCACACTGAATTAGCGACTTACTGAGTTATTACCACTGACATGTATATGAATGGACTGCTCGTTAAACCAAAAATTCATGAAAACAAATAATGAGAGCATTAATTATTAATTATATTTAAAATTTAACAATATTCCCAAATACTTTTGTGGTAAGTTCGGTAAATTCCACTGAAATGCATATAAGTAAATTCCCGAATAATTTAAAAATGGCGCCAGCGAGAGCATATACTTTCTGAAATCAAAACTGGTGCCACATGAAACAGGAGATCAGTCAGTACATTTATATACATGTCAGTGATTATTAGATGTATTACAATTACAATACTCATATGTCGTACCAGAAATTCCTTGAAACAACCTTATTTACGAACGGCGCTGGTATGTTAGAATTGAGCTTGCCCCTAGAAACAGCATCTAGCTGCGCGTTATTTTAACAGGATCTTCTTCCTATGGAACAATCGATGTTAAGCTGTTATATGATTTGTATTCTCAATTACAAAAGGAAAATAGTTCATATTTTGTATATAAACTTGTTTTTCTCTGTAATTATGAAATAAAGTCAAATGAATTTACACTAATATGACTTTTTGTAAAAGGCAACCCAACAAACATTGTCTGGTCAATAGTAGAGGAGGGGGTAGAAATATGAGATATGGTAGCAATTTGAGACACCGGGGTTTTGGTCTCCCTACGCTGCTGATATTTAAAGCGTAGCTGGGCTAGCATTGCTGTTAGTTCTGCGAAGGTTTTGAAACATCCGGTGGATATTTCTTTATTAGTCTTGACGCGTGTTGAACGTTCACTGTTAGGGCATAACTGAAAAGTTTTCTTTCACATGCTTTGCTTTCCAGTTTATATCTGTATATTGTCCTAGTTTCGAACAAACGAAAACGGTAAATTACATTATATTTACTTTAGTTTTATAATATAACTATATATTATAAACAAGCTTGAGTTTTTCTCACTAAATTACTAATTTTACTGGAAAAATCAATTAGTTGCAATATGAGACACTTGGTTGGTAATACTGTCAGACTATCTCATATTTCTACCAACTAATAAAGCAGTATTCTAGATGATGATGATGACCTTTGTAGGCCTATAATAGAGTTACACAGTATATTAAAAATGTTATATAATATTAACGAGTTAGTATCACTGATACTGCACATCTTTTGCCACAATTTTCCGTTTGTTTTTGATATTATAATACAGTCTCATATTACTACCCTAGTTTGGAAATTTATAATTTTGGTATTTTTCGTTTAAATAACTAAAATTTGAGCGTGTTGTAGTCTACATTATTTGTGTTAATATCACTGATATGTAAACATCTTTATCTTTATACCATTTATTTATTGGATATGTCTATTTTGGGGCCTTTTATCATTAAAACTATAATAGGTATCCCATATTTGTACCCCCTCCTCTACATATACTAGACCGTCCTTTGTACTGAAATTAAAAAGTGGTCACAATCAAAATTTGGTTAAATAGAACATCTTTTTAACGTCGAGCTGTTGACAATGTACCATCTAAAACACGTCTTCAGACGGAAATAAGGTCGTCATATTAGCCACCAATTATTAATACAAAATGACCTCTAGTTGGCGCATCAAAAGACAAAAACGCTTAATGAAAAAACTCATCTTTCCACCCTGGAACGACGAACATTTTCAATAGAACTTAAACTAAAAGGTAGATAAAATTCTTATGTTTTTATTATTCGGAAGAAATTATTAATGTTTTACGTTGTTTATCGAGAAAAGCATTTTTCAATGTTTTCGTTGAATTTTCGTTCACGAAAACATTGAAATAAAATGATGCATCCAAAATGCATAACTTCAAAAAAACTGAATATTATTTCGATTAAAATCACACAACTTCGTAAGTAGCGCATAGTATACTTTTGGAGATATGTACCTTTGACTAAACACCATAGAATTGTTACCCGTACAGCTGCTTGAACAAGACTAATGCAAGTTCCACGAAGCTATAAAAAATCGAGAAATGACTTGAAAATGACGACAAGCAGCGCCACTTTCAAATCCAGTCAAAAACTTATGAGAAATAGACAACGCGTGCCTATGCAATATCACAAACTGACGACAAAATGACAGCAAAGCGCTGTTATAACTAGGGTCTATTATCAGTCTTCAAATGACGTGAAATAGACAGCACGTGTCTATGCAACAGCAAAAATGACGACAAAAAGACGACAAAAGTAAGATATCAAAAAGAGTTTAAGAACAGTAGAAAGTTTTTTAATATTAGGCTCTAGAGGGTTAACTAAGATTACGTCTAAAAGACGGCAAAACGCTGTTAAATCTAGGGGCTATTTTGAGTCATCAAATGACGTTCTTACATGTATTTCTGTATAATATATGCATGGTCGGTCATTTTGTGATCAAATTCCGATTACATTATTTAAACTTATACCAACTTGAACTCCTGAAAGATGTCACATGTCGACTTAAAAAATGCCAGTCAAAACGGAGTCTATATTTGACGGAAACTAAACTCGATTGTCTTAAAATTTCAAATATTGACGTAAAAAGGACGTCACTGGAAAGGGGTCAATAATAAGTCAATACTAAACGAAAATTTGATCAACATGTCCTAGTTTCATAGAAAACTTACGTCTAAATAACGTCGAAATGAGCAAGGAATTCATAATCTATTTTCAGTTAAAAAATGACGTTCTATAAATCAGACAAGTCTTAAAATGTTTGTTGGGCAAATGTATCGGCCTTCTACAGAATTCTTTGTTTTCGTATGTGAAATAAACCCATATGCTATTATTTCAACTTTTGGTATGATTTTGTTCTCAACTGTAAAACGTAATGGAGGCATACATAAAATATGAGCTACATTTTACCTTCACAATTGGGATAAAAGTCATATGACTTTATTTCCTATGACATTATGTCACAGCACCATGTTAAGCTTCAAATACCGATTACATACATGAAAATATCGCTACTCTGACAATTTCATAATCGTCAGCTCTAATTATAAGGTCCATGGAATTTTCACAACTTTGATTTTCAGGAGATATAAAGTCATAATTTTTCTTTTCATGTATCAAAAATATATCCTTTTTATTATTGTCCTTGATTACAGATGTCACATCACAACTGCGAATGATTAAAGTTTGATAAAGGTAAATATGCTGAGCACATAAGTTTTGTGGGAAATGTTTTTTTTTAGAGAGTAGGCATTAACAAGTCTGGATAATCGAATCCATGTTTCATCGAGTTCACATTGGGTAAATCATCGAAAATTTCAGCTTATTAAGTATATTAGTATCATCTTCGTCGTTACAAATTAATGATTTAGTATTAATCAGTAACGATTTATGCTATTTTTAGGCATGTCTAAATCTGCCTATGTAATATTTAATAGTTCTATCGAAGATTTTGGGTTTATCTGAAGGAAAACTGTTGCAAGCACTACTTCGCAAAAAGAAGTTTTAAATTTATAAATTTAAAGTTAACTCAAGTGCCAATATGTGATTTTTAAATAGGTATGCGAATAGGTAATTCAAATTACAGTAAACAGACAGATTTTCTGTTGAGTTTTTTTTTCCATATATTCAAGCAATTAGTATAGAAATTACATGATAGAAATAAAACTAATACGAGCTGTATAAAATTGTAGAGTTTTTATTCATCATACGTAGGCTAATGGAAATAATCTGTTTTGGACAAACGTTGCTCGATTATTAGAACTGAGAAAAAATTGACTCTTATGATGATACATAAAAAATCTGATTGGCCCGTTTTAGTTAACTGTGAAAGTGTTATCAAATAGTCGTGTATGAATTCTCATCTCTCTAAATTAAGGCACTCTCAGTTATAATCAAATATTATTAAATATAGTGTAAAATGACCGACTTTTGTCAAGTTTCGAAATCAGATCTAAATATTTTATAAAAAGCGGTCTACGATATTTTGGTTTTCTGCTTGAATATTGAGGAACCAAAATGCCTCTTATTAATATTATGGTTGGTGTCAAATACATTTTGATTTGCGATTAGTATTTCTAGCTGTTACAAACGGAATGACAAACTTACCGATACTCGGTAAGGTATATATGTAATATAGATATATAAGGCATGAGCATGTATAATTTCATCTAGTGTATAAAAAGTTAGCCAAACAGCAAATAAATTAAACGAAATATTAGGGGTATTCACTCTTTAATGTATCAGTGTAACCGATGTAAATATACAACAAAAATTTACAACAAAGAGTGAACACACTCTTTAGCCTTTAGTTTACTTCGAAATGTAATTATGGGAACAGGCCGTAGGAGCTCTCCCCGGCCCCGGAAAAATTGAGAAAATCCTCAAAATTCTTAGGATTCATAGTTATCCTAGAAAGAAAAAATTGTGAAGATCCGGTTAAAAATAGCTGAGATAAAAACTAAAGTACCTCAACTATTTATGAAAAGAACGGCTTAAATTAAGGAAATGCCGGTTTTTCATAGAATTTTTAACCGTTTGGGTTGTTTCCCAAGTTGTTATTTCTACAATTACTACTTAATTATACACTATTTCAGTATAATGTCAGCGGATAAAATGAAGCCTGTTTTGTTGGGAACGGTTATTTCTAATTAGTTTTCAGCTCAGGTTAATAGTTTAGGAGAAATGTTAATAATAGTAGAACAACCTCCTTTTACGTCAATCTCTGCCGCTTTTTGCCGTGACAAAATGTAAAAATTTACAATTTACCTTTACGGAATAACAGTGGTTCGGAGGGATTTTTTTGTAAAGATGAAAAAGTTTCGTAATCGAACACTTATGCCTATGATTAAAAAAAAAATAGAAAAATAACTCATACATATGTAGTAATGGCGTACATATATGGGACCCAGATGGGGAAAAACAGTGAACTTCGGGAGTAAAAGCTCATTGTGGAAATATCTCGAATTGAAAATAAAGAGCTTCTAATAGATAGAAAATTTTATTACCTTTAATTTAATTGCAAAAGTTTTTCTCTAGGGGCATCCCTTATGATGCAAGGTCCGACAAAGTAAAAAAGTGGTTTTCAGTTAAAACGTAATCAAGTTTTAGAGGGTGGAAAAAATATACTATGGAGTATACCTGATTGAAATTTAAAAAACGCCATTCAATATAGCGCAGCGCGGGATTTAAATAGACGTCCCACATGTCATATTTGGGATTTGAAGAGGGTGGGGGTAACAACCCCGCACCCTAAAATAACCCCCCTCGAAACTTTTTTTTCGATAAATTTAATCGCCTTGTCGAACTAAAGACGAATATCTAGTTCGTTTTTTGAACGGTCTCCTCCTCATCCCGCAAGAAAGGTTCAAATTTTGAAAATAATTAAAGCTAATTTCTGAACTTCAAATACTATTATTAAGTAATTTAGGGCGGAAAAAGAAAATGGATTGGACCAATTTGTTTTTCGGTGATGTTTTATTAAGTTTTCCAGAAAGTTTCATGCTCTTTGATGCGCCATTACTGATGTTTTGGGCTCACAAATTTGCAATACCTTTTTTTGTGGGGGAAAATTGAATACCCTGCTAAATCAACTGAGTACCACCTAGAAAAAATACGAGTGCACCAGTCGATAGTCCTCAAAAGGATCTTTCATTTGGCACACTGGAAAATTTCCTAGGACACTCCCCTCGCCAGCTGCACCCGCTGACATTTGACGCTTCTTCTCTCCTAAGGACAACTATACAACCCGGTTTATACTGCCAATTTGTGAATGTAAAAATACA
This sequence comes from Dioctria rufipes, assembly GCA_963924295.1. Classification (NCBI taxonomy): domain Eukaryota; kingdom Metazoa; phylum Arthropoda; class Insecta; order Diptera; family Asilidae; genus Dioctria; species Dioctria rufipes. Next base: position 128,280,952 of record OZ002743.1, read on the forward strand.
AGACCCTTGTATTGCATTTTATATGCGTAAGCCTTGTATGATTTTATTGGGTTGTAATCAAATACATCTTTTACAACGATACACTCTTTGATACAACATTGCTTGAATACCCCTATTATGTTTTGTAATTAACATACGAGTATTTACTGAGAAAAACAATATAATTTTATAAAGATATTAACAAAGTTTTATTCCTGACAATATATGCACACCTAAAATACGTGGAGCATCTCCAACCATTTTCCCCACGCATGTATTCATATGTAAGCTTGGTTTTTTGTTTTTCTCAAAGGATTTACCCTATTGTAAACGTTTTATACTAATTTGAATATGCTTGAACCTTTACTTGAAAATTCCATTTTGAATCGCCTTGACATTATTAGCTATTTAGTTGAGAGTTGCGTCTGAGTGGTAGCGAAGTTGTCTTAAAACAAGTAAAAAAGCTAGAATTGGTCTAAGACCAATTCTTATGATACCCTAGATGAATGCCCGTATTAAATTTCGTATGGTCACCGATCTATTCAAGTTTGATTTTGAAGTTGTTTTTCGCATATAGTTCTAGAACGGTTTGTCGCACAGAAAAAATGGTCATAACCAATTTTATAGGATTTCATATTCTGCAGAAGTTTTTAGTACAATAAAAATGTCTTGGACTGATAAATTTTTATATGGCACCACCAAGAAGGAGTTGCCCGATTTAGTCCATTTTTGACATTTTATTTGCTAATATAGTAAAAACATCATGTACGAAATTTCAGCTCTCTACATCGATGCGTTCTCAAGCAGTGTCCAAATATATAGCGGAAAACGAAATTTTTATATGGCAACCCCAGGAAGGAGTTACCCGATTTGTCTCATTTTCGAACTTAATTTTGTTTTTTTTTTAAGTCCGTGTACAAAATTTCAGCTCTCTAGGTATACGCGTTCTCGAGTTATCATGCGCACAAACAGACAGACGGACGGACGGACGGACGGACATGCAAAAATCAAAATAACTTTTAATATTATGAATGGGTGTCCAATCCATTTTGCTCTACCATTATTATTACGAGGTGTTACAAACGGAATGACAAACTTAGTATACCCTTATGATTTCACCTAGGGTATAAAAATGATATACTAAAGCGCATTTATTTTATAGAGATATAACAAAAAATAAAATTTCTTAACAAAAACAAATAATGATATATTAGACATGTAATGATTAGAAATTAACTTGAAATAAATTAGTTTTAGTGTATTTTCTTCGAACTATAAGATAACCTTAGGTTTGTCACATTTTTAATACTAATTTGCATACATTGCAAAAGAACTCCTTCGCCATTGGCCTAACTAGGACTTTTTTCTGGGGTGGGCCTGGTCCCCGAACTTACGTACACAGGTTTTAACAAACATTTTGTTTGCGAAGTATACGAGATCATGAGTATTCCCAGCTTTTGACCGACATTTTTTATACATTGCTCTGAGAACTTACAAGATGTTGATATAATGACTAGAGCCACTGAAATTGCATACATTAAAAAATCATAAAGTTTCTAAAGTTACAAGAAGTATAGACAGTCTATAAGTTACAGAACCCACAAGAAACATAATCTAAATTTTAGAACATAATTTCCAGTAAAATAGTTCTGCACACCAAAAATAAAATAATTCTCATTTTTCAAGTCGCAGATATGGCGTCACTATTTTTGTAATATGTAGTTTTCCTACGTGAAACCTTAACTCCGCTCCCAAGAAAGCAAAAAAACTTTTAATGTGCACATTTAGGGCGCTTTTAATAAGAAATGCTTTTGAGATATGGCAATCTTTGTCGAGGTTGCGATGTTAAAGTCAGAAGAACAAAAGTAAGATATCAAAAAGAGTTTAAGAACAGTAGAAAGTTTTTTAATATTAGGCTCTAGAGGGTTAACTAAGATTACGTCTAAAAGACGGCAAAACGCTGTTAAATCTAGGGGCTATTTTGAGTCATCAAATGACGTTCTTACATGTATTTCTGTATAATATATGCATGGTCGGTCATTTTGTGATCAAATTCCGATTACATTATTTAAACTTATACCAACTTGAACTCCTGAAAGATGTCACATGTCGACTTAAAAAATGCCAGTCAAAACGGAGTCTATATTTGACGGAAACTAAACTCGATTGTCTTAAAATTTCAAATATTGACGTAAAAAGGACGTCACTGGAAAGGGGTCAATAATAAGTCAATACTAAACGAAAATTTGATCAACATGTCCTAGTTTCATAGAAAACTTACGTCTAAATAACGTCGAAATGAGCAAGGAATTCATAATCTATTTTCAGTTAAAAAATGACGTTCTATAAATCAGACAAGTCTTAAAATGTTTGTTGGGCAAATGTATCGGCCTTCTACAGAATTCTTTGTTTTCGTATGTGAAATAAACCCATATGCTATTATTTCAACTTTTGGTATGATTTTGTTCTCAACTGTAAAACGTAATGGAGGCATACATAAAATATGAGCTACATTTTACCTTCACAATTGGGATAAAAGTCATATGACTTTATTTCCTATGACATTATGTCACAGCACCATGTTAAGCTTCAAATACCGATTACATACATGAAAATATCGCTACTCTGACAATTTCATAATCGTCAGCTCTAATTATAAGGTCCATGGAATTTTCACAACTTTGATTTTCAGGAGATATAAAGTCATAATTTTTCTTTTCATGTATCAAAAATATATCCTTTTTATTATTGTCCTTGATTACAGATGTCACATCACAACTGCGAATGATTAAAGTTTGATAAAGGTAAATATGCTGAGCACATAAGTTTTGTGGGAAATGTTTTTTTTTAGAGAGTAGGCATTAACAAGTCTGGATAATCGAATCCATGTTTCATCGAGTTCACATTGGGTAAATCATCGAAAATTTCAGCTTATTAAGTATATTAGTATCATCTTCGTCGTTACAAATTAATGATTTAGTATTAATCAGTAACGATTTATGCTATTTTTAGGCATGTCTAAATCTGCCTATGTAATATTTAATAGTTCTATCGAAGATTTTGGGTTTATCTGAAGGAAAACTGTTGCAAGCACTACTTCGCAAAAAGAAGTTTTAAATTTATAAATTTAAAGTTAACTCAAGTGCCAATATGTGATTTTTAAATAGGTATGCGAATAGGTAATTCAAATTACAGTAAACAGACAGATTTTCTGTTGAGTTTTTTTTTCCATATATTCAAGCAATTAGTATAGAAATTACATGATAGAAATAAAACTAATACGAGCTGTATAAAATTGTAGAGTTTTTATTCATCATACGTAGGCTAATGGAAATAATCTGTTTTGGACAAACGTTGCTCGATTATTAGAACTGAGAAAAAATTGACTCTTATGATGATACATAAAAAATCTGATTGGCCCGTTTTAGTTAACTGTGAAAGTGTTATCAAATAGTCGTGTATGAATTCTCATCTCTCTAAATTAAGGCACTCTCAGTTATAATCAAATATTATTAAATATAGTGTAAAATGACCGACTTTTGTCAAGTTTCGAAATCAGATCTAAATATTTTATAAAAAGCGGTCTACGATATTTTGGTTTTCTGCTTGAATATTGAGGAACCAAAATGCCTCTTATTAATATTATGGTTGGTGTCAAATACATTTTGATTTGCGATTAGTATTTCTAGCTGTTACAAACGGAATGACAAACTTACCGATACTCGGTAAGGTATATATGTAATATAGATATATAAGGCATGAGCATGTATAATTTCATCTAGTGTATAAAAAGTTAGCCAAACAGCAAATAAATTAAACGAAATATTAGGGGTATTCACTCTTTAATGTATCAGTGTAACCGATGTAAATATACAACAAAAATTTACAACAAAGAGTGAACACACTCTTTAGCCTTTAGTTTACTTCGAAATGTAATTATGGGAACAGGCCGTAGGAGCTCTCCCCGGCCCCGGAAAAATTGAGAAAATCCTCAAAATTCTTAGGATTCATAGTTATCCTAGAAAGAAAAAATTGTGAAGATCCGGTTAAAAATAGCTGAGATAAAAACTAAAGTACCTCAACTATTTATGAAAAGAACGGCTTAAATTAAGGAAATGCCGGTTTTTCATAGAATTTTTAACCGTTTGGGTTGTTTCCCAAGTTGTTATTTCTACAATTACTACTTAATTATACACTATTTCAGTATAATGTCAGCGGATAAAATGAAGCCTGTTTTGTTGGGAACGGTTATTTCTAATTAGTTTTCAGCTCAGGTTAATAGTTTAGGAGAAATGTTAATAATAGTAGAACAACCTCCTTTTACGTCAATCTCTGCCGCTTTTTGCCGTGACAAAATGTAAAAATTTACAATTTACCTTTACGGAATAACAGTGGTTCGGAGGGATTTTTTTGTAAAGATGAAAAAGTTTCGTAATCGAACACTTATGCCTATGATTAAAAAAAAAATAGAAAAATAACTCATACATATGTAGTAATGGCGTACATATATGGGACCCAGATGGGGAAAAACAGTGAACTTCGGGAGTAAAAGCTCATTGTGGAAATATCTCGAATTGAAAATAAAGAGCTTCTAATAGATAGAAAATTTTATTACCTTTAATTTAATTGCAAAAGTTTTTCTCTAGGGGCATCCCTTATGATGCAAGGTCCGACAAAGTAAAAAAGTGGTTTTCAGTTAAAACGTAATCAAGTTTTAGAGGGTGGAAAAAATATACTATGGAGTATACCTGATTGAAATTTAAAAAACGCCATTCAATATAGCGCAGCGCGGGATTTAAATAGACGTCCCACATGTCATATTTGGGATTTGAAGAGGGTGGGGGTAACAACCCCGCACCCCAAAATAACCCCCCTCGAAACTTTTTTTTCGATAAATTTAATCGCCTTGTCGAACTAAAGACGAATATCTAGTTCGTTTTTTGAACGGTCTCCTCCTCATCCCGCAAGAAAGGTTCAAATTTTGAAAATAATTAAAGCTAATTTCTGAACTTCAAATACTATTATTAAGTAATTTAGGGCGGAAAAAGAAAATGGATTGGACCAATTTGTTTTTCGGTGATGTTTTATTAAGTTTTCCAGAAAGTTTCATGCTCTTTGATGCGCCATTACTGATGTTTTGGGCTCACAAATTTGCAATACCTTTTTTTGTGGGGGAAAATTGAATACCCTGCTAAATCAACTGAGTACCACCTAGAAAAAATACGAGTGCACCAGTCGATAGTCCTCAAAAGGATCTTTCATTTGGCACACTGGAAAATTTCCTAGGACACTCCCCTCGCCAGCTGCACCCGCTGACATTTGACGCTTCTTCTCTCCTAAGGACAACTATACAACCCGGTTTATACTGCCAATTTGTGAATGTAAAAATACAAGACCCTTGTATTGCATTTTATATGCGTAAGCCTTGTATGATTTTATTGGGTTGTAATCAAATACATCTTTTACAACGATACACTCTTTGATACAACATTGCTTGAATACCCCTATTATGTTTTGTAATTAACATACGAGTATTTACTGAGAAAAACAATATAATTTTATAAAGATATTAACAAAGTTTTATTCCTGACAATATATGCACACCTAAAATACGTGGAGCATCTCCAACCATTTTCCCCACGCATGTATTCATATGTAAGCTTGGTTTTTTGTTTTTCTCAAAGGATTTACCCTATTGTAAACGTTTTATACTAATTTGAATATGCTTGAACCTTTACTTGAAAATTCCATTTTGAATCGCCTTGACATTATTAGCTATTTAGTTGAGAGTTGCGTCTGAGTGGTAGCGAAGTTGTCTTAAAACAAGTAAAAAAGCTAGAATTGGTCTAAGACCAATTCTTATGATACCCTAGATGAATGCCCGTATTAAATTTCGTATGGTCACCGATCTATTCAAGTTTGATTTTGAAGTTGTTTTTCGCATATAGTTCTAGAACGGTTTGTCGCACAGAAAAAATGGTCATAACCAATTTTATAGGATTTCATATTCTGCAGAAGTTTTTAGTACAATAAAAATGTCTTGGACTGATAAATTTTTATATGGCACCACCAAGAAGGAGTTGCCCGATTTAGTCCATTTTTGACATTTTATTTGCTAATATAGTAAAAACATCATGTACGAAATTTCAGCTCTCTACATCGATGCGTTCTCAAGCAGTGTCCAAATATATAGCGGAAAACGAAATTTTTATATGGCAACCCCAGGAAGGAGTTACCCGATTTGTCTCATTTTCGAACTTAATTTTGTTTTTTTTTTTAAGTCCGTGTACAAAATTTCAGCTCTCTAGGTATACGCGTTCTCGAGTTATCATGCGCACAAACAGACAGACGGACGGACGGACGGACGGACATGCAAAAATCAAAATAACTTTTAATATTATGAATGGGTGTCCAATCCATTTTGCTCTACCATTATTATTACGAGGTGTTACAAACGGAATGACAAACTTAGTATACCCTTATGATTTCACCTAGGGTATAAAAATGATATACTAAAGCGCATTTATTTTATAGAGATATAACAAAAAATAAAATTTCTTAACAAAAACAAATAATGATATATTAGACATGTAATGATTAGAAATTAACTTGAAATAAATTAGTTTTAGTGTATTTTCTTCGAACTATAAGATAACCTTAGGTTTGTCACATTTTTAATACTAATTTGCATACATTGCAAAAGAACTCCTTCGCCATTGGCCTAACTAGGACTTTTTTCTGGGGTGGGCCTGGTCCCCGAACTTACGTACACAGGTTTTAACAAACATTTTGTTTGCGAAGTATACGAGATCATGAGTATTCCCAGCTTTTGACCGACATTTTTTATACATTGCTCTGAGAACTTACAAGATGTTGATATAATGACTAGAGCCACTGAAATTGCATACATTAAAAAATCATAAAGTTTCTAAAGTTACAAGAAGTATAGACAGTCTATAAGTTACAGAACCCACAAGAAACATAATCTAAATTTTAGAACATAATTTCCAGTAAAATAGTTCTGCACACCAAAAATAAAATAATTCTCATTTTTCAAGTCGCAGATATGGCGTCACTATTTTTGTAATATGTAGTTTTCCTACGTGAAACCTTAACTCCGCTCCCAAGAAAGCAAAAAAACTTTTAATGTGCACATTTAGGGCGCTTTTAATAAGAAATGCTTTTGAGATATGGCAATCTTTGTCGAGGTTGCGATGTTAAAGTCAGAAGAACAACGGACAGTTTTCAATTGTTTCCGATTCTGTATTACAATTCTCGTTGAATATTATTGAGCACCCGGAGTGAGAAAAGCATGGTACATCGCTTATCAGTTAGTATAAGTCGTCAGCATTCTATCAATTTTTGGAAAACTAAGTAGTCAGTCAACATTCGGCGATCGGGCGATATTTATTGCTTATCGGGACCAACTGCATCGAGTATTTACGAATAGTCTTAGTCTGACATTTAAATTATTGTGCAAATAGATTATACTGAAAGTGTATTCTTTTCTTTAATCCCAATGAACCCAAGCGACACTCATCAGTCCACTACAAACATCCAACGCGAATAAAATTTTTCTCGTATCATGAGAAGTTGTGTTTATTTGAAAAATAACATGAAATTTGCACGATTTAAAAAGGAAAATAAAAGAAAGTGGTGTCGTTTAATTAACAGAGACTTTTATTTTCCACATCCAATCATTTTCTTCTCTCACGTATTAAGGAAAATAAATCAGAATCCTCAAGTTCCATACACGAAACTGATATGATAGTGACGCCTAGCCTAATGCTCAGTATTTATTCCAAGTACCAATACTAGGATCTTTTAAGTACAAGTCCCTGTACTGGTACTTAAAGATTTTCAAGTACAAGTCCAGGTACTGGCACTGTTACTTTCGACAACTCAATTAAGAAATTTTGAAAAATCTATAGCTAGTTAAATAACTGGCTATAATGATTGCCTTCGTGTAGCATTTACAAGACCTGCAAATGAAAATCAACGCTCCACATGTGCGCAGGGAGTTAGCGGATTGTGGCACTTGAATGCCAGCATTCTCAACAAAGGATATCGATTCAGCATGTCAATTTCTGTCCTAATAATAAGAGAGGCTATCTGCATCTCAACAGTTCCTCAAGAAATATTACCGCCTTCAGGAAAAAAAGCAAGAAACTTAGCGCAATATTATGAGTAACTATATATTGAGCTAATTTTCTTTCTATTTTCCTGAAGGCGGTAAGATTTATGGGGGAATTGTCGAGATGTAGCTTACCTCTATTATTAGAAGGCGTATTTAAATAATTTACAAGAGCTGAAGTAATTCGCGTTATGGCGGTATTTGTAGTATGTGCGTTAATTACTAGTATCGGGACCTGTACTTGAGGATTTGCTGAGTACCAATAACGGGACTTGTAGTTGTACTTAAAAAACATTTAAGTCTAGGTCCTGGTACTGATACTAATAATTAAGTACCAATGTATGTACTTAAGTACTTTACAGGTCTGAAGTTAGATATGTATTTTAGATCAATTATTTACGCTTTTATTAAGCACTAATAAAGAACTAGTTCAAGTGTATACGCTTTAGTTTACGGTTTTTAGCAGCTGTTGCGCTGTTAGTTTGTTTTTAATTATCTCATTTTCAATGTTAATGAGTGCCATGTTCGAAAACCTCGGCTGAAGCAGTTGCTCTAAACTAAGTATTAACTCGATGGAAAAGCTCCGTTCACAGCCGTCCGAGCTGACAGAAAAACCTAGAGCTACATACTTGCAGCTACTTATATAAATTTGGGCAGAAGCCATTAATAATATCGGTTTTCAGTCTTTCAAAATTTACTACAACGCCTTGTTTTGGATCATATTATTTATTATTTTTGTTTCAGCCAGTACGGTGGAAATGAAAACATTTTTATAACTTTCTACAAATGTCTCTCCATTTTTCAGGTATAACTTTATAAATGAGTCAACTGACTGTGCCCAAGGTAGATATTCAAACCTATTTTTTATCAGAAGGTCTTTTGCTCTCTCCGCTTGCCTTCTCTTTTTCGAGACTCGAGCAGGTTCTGTGAATTTCTCGATTTCCCAAATTATTTACTATCTAAACTGCTTATATTGTTTTATTCCATAATGTAACGTAATAAGAATATTATTGAAGCTTTTAATTGCGCCGTAAATATTTCTTCCTTATAAAGATAATCATCCTAATTACTGGATCCGTTGCGATCAGAATCGAAAACGGTTTAAAAATGCTTTTTTCTGGAAAATTAATCAAAGTTTCACGACATTTTCAAAATTTCATTCATATCAAAGGTTATCAATAAAAATTTCCGCACAAACTGTCAAAATAGTTCTACATGATTTCTCCTATGGAACACGCCTTTGTCAAAATTCAGCACTCAGAATAGTTTTTAAAAATTTAAATAAATATTTTAATAAGTTTTCTTGAAGAAAAGTTTCGATTTTCGAATCCGAATGGATTCAATTTAATTAGGCCTAATATTGTGCCAATTAGAGAATGTGTTTTGGAATTTTCATAATTTCCTGGTGGGGTCAGTTCGCATTCTCAGAAGTTTGGGGGGGGGGGGCTCCCTCCACTATATAGTTACGCCAATGTTCATTGTCCTATTTTCTAATCGTCCGCATTCATTATGTGCCCGTTTAGAGCATGCAGTGCACTATATCCATCGTTTCACACCTGCTATAAAGGTCAGACGTAAATCCTAAGTTTGTCTTTCCATGTTTAGCGGATTCTCACTGGGATTTAGATCATTTTTTAAAACTTTACTCTTCCGCTCGTTGAGATATGAATTGCTCGTTAATATTTGAGAGCCTTCATGTTTTCTTTTGAGCTAACGTTACTGTGAGAAACAAAGAAGTGATGAAATCTCAGGCCTTACAAATCCTTCTAGAACGGTTAAAGTTTATATTCGCATTTCACTTGATGGTTAAATTAAAACATATCTCTGACTGAATATATCATGTAGTATGGATCACTAGGATAAAATTATATACTACGTTATTTTACCCTCAAGCAAGATACATTTTACCCTTAAATCTAGTTCGACAATTTTTATAATAAAAGAAGATTAACGAAGAGCAAATAACTAAAACTATTATTCACGAACATAAGTTATGTTCTTATCTTTATATTACAGAAACACGTTTTTCAGAAATGGTTTGGTTTTTTCTAAAAAAGAAGTTTTGCACTTTCACTTTTAAAAATCGTTTGTAACTTATACATTCTTTCAAGTGTAGCTCAAACTGACTAGATCTTTTGCTGCTTTACTGTTTGTTTGGTCTTTTTCTCAATGCAACTAATAGAAATCGTAATTTTTCATTTACCTTCGGACATCCCCAACCTGAATTATGGTGTGTACACATATACACTGTTAGAGAAGGCACCAGAAATTAAAATATTTTGCTTTGTACAGATTAATTTATACGGGTCGAGTATCTCAAACTCAAGTTTAGCTGTCTCGCTAAAATCATATTTTCTCACTTTTTTCACAGAGAACTTATCCCATTCAAATAGCAATGGCATCGAAATTTTAAATTAAGTTAGAAAGAAATATATTAGATATTGTCCGGTATCGACTTTCAATGCTGTAATAAACTCTCGTTAATCTTTATATGTGGGTAAGTTATGCTTTCCCTCCCTTACAGCTTTACCCTATTATTTTGTAATTGAACGAGGACTACTTAGTAGCCACACGTGTGATCAGTTCAATTAATTACAAAGTGTTCAACAAAAATTCTTTGGGGCTCCCATAATACTTACATTATTCCTCAACAAATAGCTGAGAGGGGAAAAAGTTCGTATTACTTGGCAAATGAATTTCGAAGTCTTCATTTTGGCTAATTCTCGAGCAACTTGTTTCGAAACTAAATTAGAAGCCATTGGATCTAAACTTTAATGGCACGATAAAGTTTTAAAATTAAAAAGTCTCCTGGCTAATCGAACCTAATCAGCACGTTTTTGGACAGAGTTCTAAATAGGTCGCAGTGTTGGATGAGCTTTAGTCATAAACTCTTAGATGCATAAAATATAGTCGATTGGTTTGAGTGTTTTTTGGTATAGTTTCAAATAATTTCGGCAATTAATTTACCAAGTCCAACTTTCTTTAATTTCAGAAAATTCTCCCATGATTTTCTTTTTGTTACCAAAGAAGGTTAGATGTAATGTAGGCGAACAACAAATGCACTCAGGACAGTCCGCTTCTGGCTCCGTGAATCCAAATTTCCAAACAGTCGTAGTCACCGGAGAACTTAAAGTTATATAGATTGTAGCGATGGTTATGTGTGATGGCTTAGATTGGGGAGTTTATCAAACAACCGTTGAAAGTCTCATTCAACCCATTACGGGGCATTCAGCTGAGTGTCCTAGAAATAAAGTGTTCTGCATGCAACCCATCCCGGAATTTGTTTCATTTAGGAAGGATCATGATAAAAACCCCTTTGCTAGGTGGTACAGTGGCACTTCATCAAAAAGCACTTTTCCGGCGAAGCGACGCCAAGCGCGTTGTGTAATTTTTAGGAGTGCAAGGAGTAGAGATGGTAGATTTATATATGAATGCCTGTGCATTGTGCAGTATGTATGGATTTCACATAGACTATATATGTACTAACTAAAGAGGGCCCAGTGTGATGGGTCCAAATCCCGGATGGGAGCTACAGCGGTTATAAAATTTGATACACATTCTCTGCTACCAACGAGTTCTGGGACCTTTATTAAGTTTATGAGTGCTTCATATGTGTTCGTTGGCGAATATATTTTTAACGTTGTGTATTGGATCCAAGTATACCACTGTGGTATTTACTATTTGTGCAGATAAACAATTTATATTATGGTGCTTTTGCTTTTCAAGTCAAGTGCTGCACTTGAATTTTTCCCCGTTGCATTGGAAAGAATATATTCAGCTGCGCTGCATTTATATAATGAACTTTGTGAATGCTATAGTATTGCAAGAGGTACAGTAGACAGGCATTTCAATATTAGAATTATATGAATATAGGACATTCAACTTAGCCACAGACGATGTGTATAGTGGCACTGAAATTGTATAGATGAATGTTTGTACTTCTTGAAAATTTTATATATCTACACCTATAATATATCACAACGAGTCGCTGATGCGCTTTTGATGTAAATAAACCCATTCAGATTTCGCTGCCGTATAAATATATATTTCTGTTATTTCTGAAAAGTAGCTAGTAGCTACTTAAAAACAGTAAATAAACTTTTTACTTGAAATTTAGTTTAGCGGCATATAATTTTGCAGAATCATTATATGGTACATTCCAGCGAAGTTCAGTAAATTGATTTTTATAAGTAATTTATTATTAATCAGTCACTATGAAAAGCAAACTGCCTCTATCATCACTGCAACCAATTAGATCTTCTTGTGTTATTGAGTCTACTCCAGGTTCTTGATAAAGCTCATAATTTTTTTGTGCCAACCCCTATATACAATACATCACGTAGACTTCAAAGTCGTGTCTACTCAATCTACGAAGACTTAACGATGACTGAATATGAAGTAAAATGAATAAAGCTAGAATTGAGGACCTTGAAAAATGTAGCTTATAGAAAAGATAAGGCAATGAGTTAAACTTTTCGGTGGTCCTTGTTAATCGGAAATAAAGCAGCACCTTTTATTATTTAATATTTTCGTAATTAACTTCTAGCACATTTATATCTATTTCGGTTCTTTTATTTATAATTATTATAATTGTCCAATTTTTCACAGCAAAATTATTATACGCTTCGGTAAACAACACTGTTATTAATTATTATTAAATTATTCGTAACGCAATGTTAACGAAAGAATTTTTAATGAAATAATTTAGATTGTGGAGTAGTGCCAGAGGAATCCGAGAAGCGTATGAAACTTAATTAAAGCGAGGGATATACGTAAGTCGCCATAAATCGATCTTTAAGAAAAAAACTAAGTTAGAGACGATGATGAGGAAAAAGAAAAAGCCGACTATCATCGAGGTGATGACAGTTCTATTGGAAGTCGGCCGCCATATGAAGTAGAAATACCATCGAGTAAAATTATAACCCGTAGATATCATTTTATTGTTAACGAGATGGCAATTATTTTGAAGAAGTATCATTGGTGCGCAATCTGAATTATTAAGAAATTGATAAAATTTCGAACGAATCTCATTACTAAAATAGCACATCTAGTCGCAACATCGTTCACAATGAGGACCTTGTAACGATTGTTAATACAAAATCTAACGGATTTTATATACCTATTTAACTGGAATGAAGGAAGTTTGTCTACTAATAAATATCTGGACTAGAGAGTTAAATTTTTCGTAATACCTATTTTGATTTGAAATGTATAACTCAATCCTTTTCCAGGATGGCTTTGTTAAAGTCGCAATTATTTTGCCTGAACGTTGAATTGTCAGAAAGGATATATATGTGATATCTTCGAGTTGGGATTGCTATATTTATGAAAAATGGTTTAAAAGTCAAAATTGTTTCCCAGTTTAATACCATACCTTAAACTACATGTAAATTATATTTCTAGAGGTATCAGTTGAAAATTATAAACTATTAGATGGCTGCACAAATCGACCACCCAGATGTTTCTGATAGATGAGGCTCTTATTTCAATGTTTTCCTTATTAGCAACTTTAGTATCAATATATGAAGAATAGAGTAGGTCTACATAGTTATTACTCAATTTTCTTAATCAGTTTGAGAGGATCGTGATGAACTAGGAGATTTCTAGGTTTTATGAGGCAGGATCCTTACTACTGGACCTATTAAAAGTTTTCCTAATACTGTTCTAAATCATATGTGCAAGGGTTTGTAGCTAGTTATGGTGAAGCAGCCTCAATGCAGTCGGTCATCGCTTTCTCATTACAAAAATAATATAATTTAACTAGAAAAATTTAATTCAATCTGTGAGTGGTACATGTATATAGGAACATCATCTAATGAAATCCAATGTTAAAATCCAGGTGTCAACTTTCTGATTGAGCATAATTATTGGCTTTTTGAAAACCATAAGATGCATCTACGCATGCACAAGATCTCCGTTACAATACTGAGAAGAGGACTTCAAGGGTGGCATTCCTTTTTCACCTATTCACATTTATCTTTTAGAGTATGAAAAGAAGACTCAATTTTTTTAACTTTAATATACAACCGTGGTAAAATTATATTAGGACATATTATTGTATTATTTGGTATTATTTGGGCCACTGGATTGATAACCGGCCAGAGTAGTCGTCCTACAGCTGAAAATTCTCAATTTGGAGTCTCACATGATACAAAGAACTTTTTCCTTTCGTATAAAGTTAGAATCATAGTTTGATCCAACCGAAAAATTGGTTCCATGTATATATGGTAGAAGGATAAAATCCCGTCTTGGCTCCGACTCAGCAAAACAATTCTTTTTCTTGAACCAATATACAATGTGTATTTTCTAAACATGATCAAACGAAATATGCGGATACTAGACACCTAGGCAAATAAAAAATTGTAGGGCAGTGGGGGTTCCACACCAACTGTTTGGAAGTTGCAGCGTGATTAAGAAAAAAGGATAGATTTTCACATAACACTCTATATTTTAAAAACTACAGGGCGTACGGTCACAGTTAAAAGCTCATTGTATGCAGAACTTCATGGCCTTTCCAACAACTGCGCAACAACCGGATAACCCTCTCCCATCAAGAATTATAGTTGTCTAAAATAAAAATTTCGGATTTTCATACCTTTTTTTTTTAATTTGACCTCTACTAGCTTTGCAAAAGGGTATTAACCCATGGGGTGTAATAGGTCGCATTAAAGAGGAAAGTCTACAGTTTTCACTTTTTATAAAAAAAAGTTATATTAACGAAAAAATAATATCAGTCACTAGATGTGTTCACGTACTTCTCGGATGAATTCGTTCTTGAGCTCTTTTGAGTAAAAATGTTACTGCAAAATTTCGAAATTAAATGAACACCTTTATGTGTTCTTGAAGAGAAAACGCAAATTACAAGTGCAAACTGTCAAGCTAACATAAATACACTTTAAATATAAAAGCTAGAATTGATCTGAAATCAATTCGTATCATACCCGAAATGACTGCCCGTATGTCACTTCGTATGGTCACCCATCTGTGCAAGCTTGATTTTTGGCACTGTTTTTCGCACAGAAAAAAATGATTTTCTCCAATTTCTGAGAATTTAATATTCTGAAAAATTTTTTAGTATATTAAAACCGTCTAGGACTGATCGTTTTCACCATCTACCAAATTTCTGCTCTCAACGTCGACGCGTTCTCAGGCAGTGTGCAAATATATACTGAAAAACGAAATATTTATATGGTGACCCCACGAAGAAGTTGCCCGATTCGACCCATTTGCGAACTTAAATTTACTTTTTTTTAAAGCCCGTCTGCAAAATTTTATCCCTCCAAGGGAACGCGTTCTCGAGTTATCGTGCGGACGGACGGACGGACATGCAAAAATCACAATAACTTTTAATATTATATGTGGGTGCCCTATCCATTTTGCTCTACAATCTTTATTTCGAGGTTTTACAAAGGGAATGACAAACTATAAATCTCATCTAGGGTATAAACGTGTTTTACCAAGTGATAAATGAAAATTCAATAAATTTCACTGTAGTAATACTAATGTTTTTTTAATTAGTAAAAATGGGGTCACAAATTGCAGTCCAAAATTAGTGCAAAAATTTGGTGTCAACATTTGGACAATACTAAAATTTAAATTTATATTTGATGACAGTCGTTACATAAGTTATCCCAAGTTTTCCCTTGGGTGGATTTAGTCTAAAACTTTATAAAAGGGGAAGTGTGACTGTCATCTGTACATATTTTCCCTTATTTTCTGAGTACATGAACAGAGTTTGGGTGTTTTTGCGTGAAAATGTTATAATGCATTCACCCAAATCTGAGTACGTGCACATATCTTATATTATGTGCTCACTCAAGAGTTTTTATACCGTAGATGAAATCATAGTTATAATAAGTTTGTCATTCCGTTTGTAATACATAGAAATAATGATTGTAGAGAAAAATGGACTGGACACCCAGGCATAATATTAAAAGTTATTTTGATTTTTCCTTGTCCAATCATCCGTCTGCCCGTCTGTCTGTCCGTCCGCACGATAAATCGAGAATGCGTTCACTTGGAGGGCTGAAATTTTGCACTCGAACTTCTTAAAAAAAAAAAGAAGTAAACTTAAGTGCGAAAAGGGGTCGAATCGGGTAACTCCTTCGGAAGGTTGCCATACAAAAATTTCGTTCTTTTTATATATATTTTCACAGCGCCTCACAACGGGTCAACGTGGAGAGCGGAAACCTTGTACCCAGATTTTTTAAGAATAATGCAAATTTCGACAATGGGACGAATCAGGCAACTCCTTCGTAGGGCTGCCATACAAAAATTTTGTTTTCACTATATATTTAAAGACTACCAGAGAACGCGTCGACGTAGAGAGCTGGAATTTTGTACACGCTATTTTCATAGTACCAGTGAGTCTTAAGAAGTGGACTAAATCGGGCAACTCCTTCTTGGTGTTACAATATTAAAATTTGGGTTTTTGGATATACTGTAAAAGTGATCAGTCCTAGACGTTTTTATTATAAAAATATTATTAAATAATATTATTCTAGAAATATATCCGAAAAACCACTTCAAAAATTAAACTTTTCCACATGGGTGACCATACTAAATTACATACGGATATTCATTTAGGGCATCATAAGAATTAGTTTTAGACCAATTCTGGCTTTTTTACTTATTTTTTGTTATTTTTACTATGAAGTTTCCACAAAAATTCACTAAATTTCATTAGCACAGTACTTGAGTTTAATAAAAACTTTGGAATAAGTTCCTTATTGCACCACTCGTTTACAACAGCTGTCTGTTGAAATTCACTCACAATTTCAAGACCAACAAATGTAATTAATTTATATACTATATAAGCAGACAAAGCATATAGAAAAAAATTTATCGTAATATATTGTTCGATTTTGATGCAAGAATGTAACGTTTTTTAATTTTAATTTACTTCTTGCAATAAATAATAGTTTGTTGTTGTGTATAACCGCATGCATTTATGTAAATCGAATACATTCCTATTTTCGCCAAGTGATATCGCTAGTCTCGGATGATTTTTTTTTTTTAAACAAACTAAAAGATCTATTTCATATACGTTATAATAGATAGAATTTTAGTCTAATTAAGAAATCCATATGTTCTAAGAATTACCAGGAATAATCCGTTCAATAATTCATACGTGTTAAATACAACCGGTCTCATTCATGTTATAATTTAGTCATATTAGCTCATCAATAATTCTGTATCGCACATTTATGGTAAAATGGGCTCACTGAACAAAAGATAAGTGGATATGGCCTTGTTAGGTATACACTCTTCCCATCGATCGAAGTTTTTATCTTCTGGTTACTAAAGACTTGCTTGGGAAAGAGATTCCAAGTCTTGTATGTCTGGAATGGAATGTAATTAAATCTCTCAAAATATACACACATATATGCATCGGGTTCATATATGCAAGAACTGTTTAAACATGAGAAACTGGCTAGTCTCCTCCCGCGTAAGCATGGTAGAACGATGTAATTCCCATCCCTTGAGCAAACTGTATAACGGTTGTAAAGGGTTTGATTAATTAATAAAGCAAAAGGGACAATGGACTTCCTTGCTCACTTGGATTGTCTATAACTGACCCTATTTCTTAGGCATCGTTAGTGAATAGTTCTATTCAGAGTAGCCGTAAACCTCTACTCCCACTCGAGTATTGCAAACATGCAAACATGAAATCTGAACCAAGGTGTGAGTTTGAGTATTCATTTTAATAATATACCAGCTACCAAGAAAGAGTATCGTCTCACATGGGGATAGAGGTATCCCTACCAATGGATTTAAATTAAATTTGCTTTTGATTTATGATCATGTTTTTTGATCTCTTGCCTCTTATACCTCTTACTGCGGGAGTTATTTTCTAGATGAACGGAGGTAGCTCAGTCCAGTCGCGTAAGTCCAGCGACCCTCTTAAATCTCAATATATGTAGTATGTCATCTACCCCTTAAATCCATTCCCCAGAGTACGGGTTAAAAACATTTCTATTCGAAGGGTTGATTCCATACCAGTCAAATATGTGACACAGCAAAGTTGCAAACTTTTCCCCTGAAACATGGAAAATTCACATACGCAGAAATGGCAGATTCCACAGCCCAATGAATCGTGTAAAGAGTGAATGACTTTGAGATTAACATCACAAACTTGCTATATGTCCTTGGGGACGATTTCAAAATTTTCTAGCTTGAATGAAGGCGCTCTGTTGATTTTCCCTGAGTACGCAATATCTGCTTCAGATAAGGATGACAAGTGATTCTGACAGATTTTTCAGTACACCCCAACGAGATATTATTAAATGAGATGTAAATGCGGGCGTGGCGATTGGTAGCATACTTTTGGCAGTGTCATGATTCTGTAGTGATTTTGATAAAATATGTTTGTGTGAGCACATGTAAGAAATAGCATATCTTATGTAGTTGCTGCTGTGAATAAATTTTGTTGCTACTTAGATTCATTTGTGCTCTGTTCGACTGTCACGTTTTTTTAGATTTGTTGTTTTTGAAAAGGTATTTCATTTTACTATAACTTGAGTCATTATATACCCAGTTTAGAAAAATTGTACCGTCAGTGCATGGGCAGATGTACCAAGCAATGAAGGACCTGTCTTTAAAATTCAATGCAATGCATTTATTTCCTGGGAATTGATACTACCAGATTGAAAACGTTATTTCAAGTACCGAAACAGTTATTAAAATATCGAAGATAAATATTTATATAACATAATATTAAACATGTTTCAAAAAGATATTTGTAAAAATAATATAATGATAGATTAAAAAAGAAAAACAGAAAAAGAAAAGACCTGCGCGTGCAAGTCACTGCGAGCAGTTGTCAACTATGCCAAGAAAAGACTTTAGGAGTCGTTTGAAGTTGCGAGTTATTTGTCTGAATAAGATAAGGCAGCTAGTTCCAAATTCGAGTTAGTTGAACAATGCAAGATCCGTCGAATATGGAAATTTAGAATCGTGGAAGTATCAGTTTGAGCCCCCTAGTTGAGTTTAATAGTTGAAAGAAGGCACTCAAATAGACCGGTTGGGAAGAACGAAGCAACTCAAAGAGGAATAATAAAGCTCTTTGCTTCAAATATGCATCAAGTGAGCAGTGCAGTAGGGTGAAATTAAGGTGGTATACATGATCGAACCTCCTCAATCCAAAGATTAATCTAGTACAGTCGTTGAAAGCGACATTCAATTTCCTTGAACAGTGCAAGTCGAGTTTGGGAAAGACAAGAGAGGCATGAGTGAAATGTTGCAGAATGATGGACCTAAATAGGTGACAATGGAGCTTAGGAGATAGTAAACTAGCAGACATCCAAAGACACCGGAGAGTGCTATATATTTTTATTATGTTTGAGTTGATGAGGGCACAACTTCTCATGTTAATTTAAAATCACGCCAAGATTTCGAACTCGATCCACATAAGGCAAGGGGCAACCGCCCAATGAAACGGTAGGAAGCGTTGTAGGGTCAATAGGTCCACAATGAAAAGCAATACACTACGACTTACTCAGATTCAACTTGAACTTCTTTTCTAGATGAAAATGTTTTGCAAGTCACTGTTAACACGAGCATCACAATCCTTGATCAAGCTTATAAGATGACTTAAATAAATTAGCACGCCATCGGCGTATATATGAATGTTGACGTCGCGAATACACTCGGTCAAATCATTGATGTAATTTCTGAACACTAAAGGGCCCAAAATGGAACCCTGTGGGACCCCACAAGATAGCGGAAGCAAGGTGGAGGAATTATTTTGCCTCAAGTTAACCCTCTGCGAGCGAGCGTGAAGGAATTTCTTTATTAAGAGGGTAGCTCAGTTCGAAAAATCGAAATTGCAGGCCATTTTTCTGTACAGGTTACTATGGGTGACACTATCAAAAGTCGAAAGCCTTCGAGAAGTCCAGAAGAGTCATAATAGATACTTCCCGCCTATCATGAGCTGAGCGGATGTCCGTTGTAACTTGTACGAGAGCACCTTCGCAACCATGTTTTGGTCAAAATCCAGACTGCCATCGACTAAGAAGATCATTTTGGAGCATGAATTGCTGATCCTGCCAATACTACAGCTTCTCGAGCACTTTAGAGAGGACACAAAGTAAACTGATAGGTCTGAAGTCGGCGGGAGTATCTGAAGTCGCTCTCTTTGAAATAGGGATACATGCGCAATTTTTCAGGTTTGGGAAACACTGAATTAGTGATGCAGGAATTAAAAATAGGCAAAAGAGGGCCAATAAACGAAGAAATTAACTTCACTAATCGTGGAGACATATTGTCAGAGCCAATGGCATGCGATTTAATAGATAATATGGCGTTTAATAATTCCCATGATTCACACCGCGAAAATTAAAGCCATCTAGCCTATGCGAGACATTTAAACTAACGGAAGCCCGCTCCCCCAGACAGTCAGTTCATTTTAACTCGCACCACTTTCACAGATTATTACTTATACTTACTAACTTTCATGAAATTTTCAAGAAACTAGAAATATATTATGACCAAATTGCACGATTGGTGAGGTTTTCATAATATTTGACTCCCCAATCCTGTTAAGATCTCAAGTTGAAATTTTGATATGTTTTAATGGATAATATAAGGTAGAAAATAAAATAATAAATTTTAAAATTGAAAGTACATCTTCCAGGATATTCAACGATACCGAATATAATCTCATAGCCGAACTGGATTACTTGTACCAGAATTCTAAACGACTACGCAGCAATTTCTCTAGAAACTTATTTAAGACTGCACGCAACAATTGCGTCAATACTGCTATTAGTAATGCCAAACGTCTATATTTCAATTTCAAATTTGATCCGAATTTATCCCATAAAATACTTTGGCGCAACTTTCGAAATGCTGGCATATATCGGAATAGTGAGCCCTATTGCAATCTCAACCCCCATAAACTAAATATTCATTTTAACTCTCCTAATCCAGATAAATAATGGCGTGGTCAATAGCTCCGGTAGTGATATAAACTCACGCAATCTTCATTTCAACTCCCCCTCTTTCCAGCACCAAGAAACCTGCTTCTCTTTTCGAGGTATTGATCACAGTGATCTGATTTCGGCAGTATCTATTACCTTACATTTCACCATGCATTCTTCATATTTTAAACTCCTGTCTAACTAACTCCTCGCTCCCTAAAGCTTGGAAAATAGCCAACATTATACCAGTAGCCAAGAAATCTTCCAGTGAATCAGTTGTTGATTTCTGGCGAATTAGAATTCTCTGCCACTTTTCTAAAGTACTTGAAAAAATTTTGTCGCCCCAGATTTCAGAATTTGTCCATACCACCAGCCTCCTAATACAATATCAGTCTGGCTTTCAATCACGACACAGTTGTGAAACTTTTATTCTAAAAGTCGTCAATAATCTTCGTCTTATTCTCAACGCCAAAAATACTTGTTTTACTAGATTTCTCAAAAGCTCTTCATAGCGTTAGCCACTCTTAGCTATTAGAAAACCTATTCAGTAGTTTTAAGTTCTCTTCCTCTGCGATCTCCTTAATTGATAGTTTCCTTACTGACAGGTTTCAAAAAGTAGGCCTATTGATCTTATGGATGATTGAGGTGCTCGCATTAATCAAGATCTTTCCCGTATCTACACTTGGTGGATCAACATCGGGCTTTCACTATATCCTAACAAATCCCCCTGTCTTGCTGTCTACAAGGGGCCAAGCTAAATGGGCAGTTAAGTTGTTGTGATCACGTCAAACTGATGCCCTCTAATATCTATGGGGGATTACGCAGACTATGGCTATCTGCAGGATTACTGTCAACAAATATACGGTTGCAACTCGATAAAGCTCTTCTATTATCCCATTTTACTTACGGAAGTTTGATATATACCAAACTGAAGTTGCTTTTAACGATTGCATTATATTTGCGTTTGGAATTAAACGATGGCAGCGTATAACTCCGTAGAGGGTCTCATTGGATTGCTGCTCAATCAACTCTTACATAAAGCGTAAAGCTTTAATATTCCTCTATAACTTTTTTCTCTCTGGTGAACCTGGATATCTGAATGACCTGATACAATTCCTGCAATCTTCTTGTTCCTCGTTTTCATTCCTCGACTGGTGAGGCCTCTTATTTTTTTCAGGTCGCTCGAATGTGGACCTCCCTTCCCGTTCGTGTCCAGAGGGCCAGCTCTACCTAAATCTTCAGTCGTCTAATTTGTGACTTAAACTTTTGTTAATTTGTTACTATATTTTTCTCCTTCTCTTCGGTGGTGACAAGTTAAGCTCATAAATGAAATCAATAAATGTTATTAATTAATTAATTATTTTTAGCTAGTTCCTTGTAGTTTTTCTCCCTCTCATATAATGTACTAGGTTAATTTCTCAGATCTTTTGTTCTTTACCCTAAAAAAATAATTGAATTCAATTGAATTGAATCCTTATCTTTGATATCCCTCGTGCATGTATTTTTGAGATGGCATTTTTCTTACATAGCTCGAAATCCTAACTTTCAAATGTCCTATATTTCTTTATTCCTTCATGAATAGCAAAGTTTGCATGAGTTTTTAAAGCAGACCAGGACAGCATTTTTTCAAAATTTTAAAATGCTATAACTTCCGAAATACTCAATGTATAGGGAATATTTTAATTTGTCTTTTTTTCACAAACCCTCCACGTATGTTAAATTTAAAAAAAAAATTTGTGATGGTCATGGCACATACGTCGCTCATATGGAATAATCCACAAACGTCCGCACGTCCATATTGCGTCCACTTTCAGACGCAGATTCCTACGACACCGCATCGGTGCCGAAATTTAAAGCTTTGAGTACTACAGACACAAGGATTATGTATAGTAGGTGGTAAACGAATTAGACGCACAAGCAAACTTTACAAAATATAACAAAATATATAATTTTTTTTATTAAAAACGTACTGTGTTAAAAAAATTATATTTAACTGTAATAAAACATTAGTTCTTAACGATATGTATAACATAAATATTTCTTAATATTTTGTTATTCCCTCTTTTTCTTTAATTACTTTATTAATGCATCCTGGCATCCTCGAAATGAGCGAAATATATTTTCAATACTTTCAATATTTTTATTTAAAGATTTTATCTTGTAGTATTCTATTTTTATTTGGATTTTAAATAGGCCCAGCAATTTCCTATTGGACTTAAATCGGGAGAATTACCGGGCCAAGGCAAGATACTGAGTTGTTCATAATTAAAGAACTTCATTATAGGTTTCGAAGTGCGGCAAGTTGCGTGATTTAGCATGAAAGTGTAGTAAGATCGGTGATAGTGTTTTGAATTTATATAGGGAATAAGAATGTCGGATATGACGACTTTGTATTAATCCTGCCCCATTGTTCCCTCCACGATATATGTTGGACCAGGGCCGTCTCGGCTTATGCAACTCCAGATCATTATAGTCGGCGGATGTTTCATAGTTTTGATGATGCTGTCCTCTTTATACCAATCTCTCGGTTTCCTCCTGACATATTGAAATATATCTGTAAAGGCCTCCAAGCGGCATTCGTCACTGAATTTAACCGTAGCAACCGTGTCAGCTTTCCAATGAATGTCCAATCAGCCTTCTTGTCACCTTCCGTCGGAAGTTGTAGGACATCAAAATCAAAAAATTGGAAGAAAAAAATTCCTAAATTTTTGAACACAAGTTTCCCGCCAAAATGCATGATAACAATACAGTTTTTTTTACAAGATTTAAGGACCCCAGAATGTTGGCTTTAATTTAACTATGGACATATACCTACCTAAATACAACCGTTTTTGATATATTCCCGATTCTATGATTCTTAATTTCATTAATTTTGCTACTGACATATCTACTTTTATGCAATTCCACGCATCTTAAGTCTGATACTTCCTTCCAATCACTGTAATTTTCTATGATAAGATGAAAATATGGTGTTTTCTCAATCAAGTTCAAATCAAATAAAGATTGACCAGCAGGTCATTGTTAGAATTGCCACATAAAATTTGTTTCGTATATACTGAGGACATAAAATCTGTCATATTCACATTCTTCAATTTAGCAACTCAAATCGAAAGGAATTGAATAGCATTTACTATTTTTTTTTTTATCAAAACAAGAAGTTATAAAGGAGGGATATAAGTTCTCGTTTGAGGCTAAAGATTTTTCTTTTTTCTTTATGAATCATCCTGTAAGTTCTGTTGATTTAGAAATTTTTAAATAGATTACATAATCCTTGAACTATCTAAGGGCTCATAATCTTTTCGCTTCTTCTAGCCGTTTCTAAGTCATATGTCAAAATTTTAGAATTTGTATGCAGTCCTTTTCTTTTAACTACTGCTCTTATAAAAAATATGATAGCTAACACTAGTTGTTTTATATCGAATTTATGATTCGGAAAAGCTTTTGGCTTAAAAGGACTTTGCAAAATAATGCCTAATCTGCAATGCATGGCAAAACCACGTCGTCAAAACGATATCGTTTGCTGAAGAATACATATAAATACACGTAACATGTAAGTAGTGGTAAGCTGCCAAATTAAATAGCTGTTGATCTGTCAATTATCATAAATGTAATTGGTTTCTCGATTTCATTACAGAATTATATCAAAGAAAGTATTTGGTATCAATAATTTATACTATAAGATTATAGCAAACTAAAAAGTTATGTAAGTGGTACCAGACAATTAATATAAAACTTCGTTTTTTAAGACTGAAAGTGCAAGTTCCAGTTTACAACTGTTTTGTTCCCCTACATGATTCTAAATTATGCTGAATACAACTGAGGTATTACTACATCGTTTTTGCTGATTATCTACTGCACATAAGCTCGTGCTTATGTCGTCAAATGAATGAAAGAGAAGAAACATTTGTGCAAGCATGAATTTTCAAATGCAAGAGTGGGAAGCAAACACAAAAATCCATGTCGTTTTAACGACGTGGTTTTACCACGCATAATAATGACGATTTTTTTCACCAAAACGGAGAGCAGAATAGAGTAATAAATAACATATTGGAAATCATAAGGAATTCTATCTATCTCAGAAATTTTAAATCATCATTATCATCGTTCTTTAGTTTTTTTCCTTCATTCCTTAATTTTTTTTCTGTATAATTTTATTGATTTTCATTTAAATTTAACTAACTTATTAATTTCCATGGTTTTTCTTTCTCTCTTTTTTGCTTAACATAAGTTTTTATAGTGGTACTGCTAGAAAATTGTAATCTTACGTCCATTATCCCATAGAGCTAAATATATCATTATTCATATTATTATTATCGTTCAGAAGTTACAGGGTGACTCATGAAGTCTGTTGGAAATATTTTAGTGGCTGTTAACACACAAACGACGCACTCGCCCTAATGCAACATATTTATCACCGCACTCACTCACCTGCCTTCAATTAAACTTTTCATTTTTGTTTCGATACTCGCTATTCCTATCACACTGTATAGCAAAAAGTCACCATTCTTTTTTGGTGCTCAATATTGACGATCAGAAGCAGCGTGATTTTAATATACTTTTTAATATCTGCTCTTTTCACAACATAATTAGATTTTCTTCATCTATCTACCATTATCATTTTCTAAGGGGCTGCACAAATGTAAAAATTAACAGCATCCTCCCTGATGATAAATAAACGGTTAACAATATATTATTTTCAAAACAATCGGTTTTAGTACTAGTATATTAAACTAAACATAAACCAAACACCTTATAGAGGTAGATTTCTCAAATTGTGCCTACTACCACGAGAAGAGATTTTGTTAAGTAACAACAGAGAATCAAGATTCGCGTTTAAGAGTTGATGCACAAAAAGTTGAACAGACCCGATACAGTTGATCGTAAGTGATTGGTTGTTGATTCATATGGAAGTTCATAACCTCACAGTTGTCTATATTAAGTACCAATAGAAATTATGGCCTTTGCAGCAATTGTAAAATTTGTAAAGATCACGTTTTACCTGTTCACAATCTTTAACAGACTTAATCTGACCGAAAAGCTTATCGTCGTCAGTATAAATTAAGACTTTGCAGTACCTCACAAAAGACACAATATCGCCAAAAGATAAAATAAAGAGCAACTATCCCAAGTAACTCTACTTAAAGTGCGCCAGAAGCAGCCTTCAAGATACCAGAGATACATACATGGCTGAAATAGATACGGAATGTTTTGTTATCTAAATTAAAGACCGTCCACTTTAGAAACCCACACTTTTTCATTTTAAACAGTATCACTGCGTGTTAGTTTGAAGAGAGCAAATTCATGCAGGAAACTGACAGTTGAGAGTAAATGATAGATTCGAATAATTTGGGCATACGAGATAATTTTGCAATAGGTCTTTAGTTTGTGGGAATTTACTATGAAATTATAAAAGCACGTCCGATCTCTAGTAAGACTTTTTTTAGAAGAATTAACTAAAGGTCATTCGTTAGCACTGAGGACAGAATCGATCGATCGTTATCAGCGAACACGCACACATAAATTTCTCAATAATTATAGTATATCGGCTGACAAGAACCGGACGATTCGTTCCTTCACAACATTATTACAATATTATCAATAGTGTATTGTATTGAAGACAATAGAGAGAATTTTTATATATACCCAGAGCTAAAATTATACATATACATATACAAATATGAGTCTAAATACCATCGGTTGATATTAATTTACAATCTGATAAAATTGCATCGACTGCAACTCGACCCTTCTGACAATAAATCACCTCCGATTTCATAATACATGATAAAGATGTTAGTATTAGTTCTAATCCTTAAAATTCTCTAAAATTTTACAATTTACATCGATGGTGTATAAATAATTACACAGCTAATCGTTTCAGTTTTTGTTTTTTTTTTTTTTTATTCGCATATTCCAATATAAATCGAATATATTGATACATGCTATTCGAACTGCATGTATGGTTTCATATTTCCCGGGGATGACACCCCTTCATAAAGAGCTCGCGATATTTGTAAATTTTCAAGATCTCTTATTAAATATCTATCGTTAGGTAATATTTTTTAATTACTTCTTTGGGTCCTTTATATTATTGTAACAGCTTCTTATTAACTCCAGCTGTGGTTACAATATTTTTTATCATAACGTGGTCACCGGCGACATATTCGTGGGGCTTCTTATACCTCTTATTAAAATAAACTTTATTGACACCTTGATTGAAATCAATATTCTCGCCTGCTCCCTCCCTTATTCCTTCTAAATTTCTTGAATCGTCCCGCATTACGTGGTTTTCTAGATAAATGTGTTTTTTATCATTAATCATTCTTCCTTGCGCAACCGATCTAAATGATCTTCGATTAATGGAAGAGGATAGTTGTCTTTTTGCATGATTTTATTTAATTGCCGGAAGTTAACACATAATCTTAACTCTCCATTTTGTTAGTTAGGACAATTGGCGAAGCGTAAGGGAAGTTACTTTCACGAATTATTTTACGAGTAAGTAAATCGTCTAATATTTTTTCTAGTTTAAATTTATACGCGTACGGCAATCTCTTAGGAGTACAATTCAAAATAGAGTTCGAATTCGAAAGAGTAATCTTCATTTCACATACATCGTCTTCTTGACAATGTCATAATTTTCCTTCTCATTGTATGTTAAATTTTTATTTATATTTAAATCGAATATATCAAGTTCGCAGCTCGTATCATTGTTTAAGATTTCCCATGGAAAGTTGTCATCTAGAATATTATTGTTCATATCAGGGTTTTCATTTAAATAAATTAGTTTTACATTACATTTTTGTAAAAAGTTCCTGCCTGTAACTAGAGGGCATTTCATAGTATGAGTTTGGACGAAATACAAACATAAATCTACCTTATCATTACATATATTCACAACACATTGCACCTTGCCTAGAATAACTAGCCTACTACTGTTAATGCCAGCATATTCCGCACATTCAGATTCCATCGATCATATCACATAAGGGGCACAAAATTCTCTTGTATGAAGCTGATCGGGCTCCCAGTATCCAGCATTGCATTCGCCTTTATATCAATCAGAAATTCTCCTGACTATTCTCTGATAAGTGTGTAGCTAAAATTGTCATAAAACTCATTAGAAATATTTAATGATTTAATTGTTACTGTCTAATGATCCGGAATTCAATATAATATTATCAAAACACGTCCGATCTCTAGAAACACTTTATTTAGTAGAAATAACAAAAGGTCATTCGTTAGCACTGAGGACAGAATTGATCCATTATTATCAGTGATCACGCGCACATAAAGCTCTCAATAATTATAGTAGACCGGCAGACAAGAGAACTGTACGATTCGTTCATTCACAACAATATTACAATATTATCAATTGTGTGTAGTATTGAAGACAATAGAGAGAATTTTTATCGTATATACCCAGAGCTATAAATATACATACAACGAAAACGATCAAGAGTGATCGCACATTTAATACCATCGGTTGATATTAATTTACAAACTGATAAAATTGCATCGACTACATGTTAGAAATTTCATTTCTATTACCCTTTTTGTGGATAGGTATGATAAAGGAATTTTTCCACAGTTGCGGGAAACAATCACTATCGAACGATTTTTGGATAATAATTATCAGCGGCCAAGGAGAGGCGTCAAGACTTGAAAAATGCTGGAGTGATCCCATTAGGAACCGTTATAAAGTCATTTGGAAGCCCATTGATATGATCAAATATATCCTTTTGTGCAATTTGGCGCGTGAGCTCTTAACTGTTCAACGGACCATTTTTTGGAATTTTTATGTTTCCTTCACCTCCTGGTATCAAATTTGTTCTATCGTCTTTAGATCTATAGATATAGCGTGCCTAGTTTTTTCAAAGTATCACTTTTTCTGCTACGTTTTCATAATTTATTGTTCATCTTAACATATTTTGCTCTCCTTGAGCAGTCTTCAAATGAAAACTTATCTTACCGCTATTTTATTCTTCAGTGTTCAAACTCCAACTTTCAGTGCATTTAGAACATTTCTGCAGTCCTCTGAGTGCTGTTCTTAAATGTAGTACAAGTATTTTTTTTTTTGTCTAGAGTGTTCAATCGCAAGCAATAGTTCTGCGACTTAAAAGCTATATACCGTCTGGAAATGTTGTCAGTGTCATGTGAAAATGGATCATACAGAAAGATTAGTGAGCTGTTTGTATACTCGATGCGTATAATTATATTATTTTGTTTGTTTTTTATTTTCACTTCATAACAGACGAGTATGAAGAGGACTCACCAGTACCTGATCTTTGTCCGGCTCTCGGGGATTAAGTTTCCCCTAAATTATTTTGCATGACATTTTACGGACATAATATTAGCTGTATTCTTTTAAGCTGTTCTAGATTGTCGATTATTTCAAATTTTTATGTAAAATGTGAAACACAGTGATTTTTCAGTATAAGCTACTAATATTACATTCCCGTAACTTTGCACAGTAGAAAATCATTTAAATTTTGGAAATTCTTACATTCAAAAATTTTGAAATCATGAAATTAACGTTTTTTTATTAAAAACAATTCTTTCATTACGCCTTTCCAATATGAATTATTTTTTGGGTGTAGACTAGCTCAAAAGAAATCTAGTTAATCTAATATTACAATTAATACACTTGAGTTACACAAGCTTTATCTGATACGCCTTGCGTTCAATTAGATTCTATCAAGACATTTAAGTAAAATGTTTCCTGAAACGTTGAACATTATTCAATGCATTATTCCAAAGTCTCAACTCCAAAAGAGCTTAATATGTATACTTCATCAGGTCGCTGCCAGTAATGGACACAGATGTGAGTGATTCTCAATCTGAGCCGTTGATTTTTAAATGAAACTCTGAAGATAATTCGAGTTTTACATTGAGCGATCAAGAAAATCCCTGTACTCCTTTTTCCTCTACATCCGCTTCAGATGTTCAAGGTAAGTTCAATTAATATATTTTTCGAAGCTAAAGAAATTATGCATTTTTTATATCAACTTTTACGTCCGAGAAATGTGTGTGAATCTAGAAAACGTCGTAAAAACAACTGGTAAGCTTTCTGGATGTAAAAAATGCATAAAAAAATACTGCGTGACCAAGGAAAGGAGTATAGAAACGAAACCGGGAAAAATATGCCGGTCCGACTATTAAAAACAGCTTTTTGTGGTGCTACCTCTCCATATAGCTGTACTGCCACTTCCGAAAATAAAAGAAGATATATTCACGAGGAATTCTGGGCGCTGTCTGATGATGAAAAGCGATTTCTCTACTCAAAGCTCATTGAAAAACTATCTACCCAAAGGAAATCAACGTTATCCAAGAATTTGCGAAGAGGGAATTCGTTTAAGTATTGTTTTGAAATTGAGGGACAGAATATCCAGGTGTGCAAAAGCTCGTTTTTTTTTGCAACGGTAGATGTAAGTCAAAGACGAATTTATTACTTTTTTGAAAATAATTATGATGGTTATCCCAAAACCATCTACTAAGAGACAGATTCCTGCTCATAAGGAAGGGGAACTCAAGAAGCATATTGAAACATTTCTTTGTATTGATGCTTATTCCGTTCGATCAGGTACTGAAAGAGGGTACTTGCAACCGGGATGAAATATTAAAACAAATGTACAAGCTTTATGAATCCGAAACACCAAACCCGGTAAAGTGTGCCATATACCGCAAAGCATTTAATACACAATATAATGTGGCATTTTATATACCGAATAGGATCAGTGCGGTATTTGTACAAAACATCAAAATAAGACGTAATTAAGACAGAACTAATACAGACACAAACACTGCAATAGTATGGTATGACTTGCAAAACGTTCTTTCCTTACCAAATGCAAATGATAGCCATTTTATTTTATAAAAGGAAATTCAATATGTAAACATTTGCAATTTGAACAAAATTACTTATTGCAACATCTGGAATGAAATGCAAACGGGTAGAAAAGGAAATGATATTGCAAGTACCTTCATAAAAATATTAAATAATATATTGGCACATAGTCCTCAAATAAATTCTATTATCCTATGGTCAGACCCGTGCATTCCCCGAAACAGGAATAGGATAACACTTACGATATTCTTAAATTCATTGAAAAGAATAAATTAAAAAGGTACTCCAATGATTTTCTGAATCTGGTCACTCCAGAATACAGGTACTGGATGCAGTTCATAGCGTTATAAAGCGTCATTTACGAAATGTATCTGATCACAGCCCACTGTCACTTTTAAGAGATAATTGCCAAGTATGAGTCATACAAAGGTAAGACCGACAATTTCGAAAAACATGTTGAAGGATCTACGATGTTAAAATTCATGCCACCAGAAGATGCTAATTATTTTAAAGTAGGTTTAAAAATTAAAAACTAAAGTGAAATTTATATTTAGTAGCTAAAAAAGGCATATTTTTGTTTTCTTGTTAACTATGACGAAAATAAATTGTTTCAGCTTTATATAAAATTAATGGTTTTATTGATATATCTCCATAACGAATACTGCTGGCATTGAGAGTTTTATATTTATTTGTAGCTCTTAAGGCTGAAGCGTTGTCCTAAATTGCACAGATTGGTGCACAATTCGCAAAATGAGTCGGGGCGTTAAGATTTTTGCATTAATCGCAAATTAATTAATGGAATATTTATTCAAACACCTAAGGTACAATATGACGTTTTCTAATATTTAAATTTGTCTCCCAATTTTTATTGAAAATGAATTAAAAATAAAAATTAAGTTTTTTTTTTGTAATTTCTCTGGTTTTCGGATTGAGGCTGCCGCAAATTTGAACTCAAAAATACATTTTTAACATAACCTTTTCGAAGTTAATAAGCAGAACATAACGTTTTCCGATTTTTAAAATTCTTCTTATTTTTATGAAAATTTGTTGCAATAGATTGCTTTCTTAATGGGTAAAATACATTTAACGCAATCTATTGCGTCAAATTGTCGTTATTTTCTGCAATTTACATTTTTAAATCATTTTCAATAAAAATTGGGAGACAAATTTAAATATTAGAAAACGTCATTTTGTTGCCTTAGGTGTTTAAATAAATATTCCATTAATCAATTTGCGATTTATTCAAAAATCTTAATGCCCCGCCCAAATTGCGAATTGTGCACCGAACTGTCCTATTTATGACAGCAATCCAGCCTTAACTGTTCAACATCTTAATTTTGTTCAATGTCCACAATATTCAAATGTGGATGTTACAAATGTACGGACTTGTGTCTAGTCTCCTTTTTGTAACATTTTCGAAAAATGCATAATTATCTAATGTAGAGTAACCCTTACCCACTTTTTTTCTCCAGAATGCTACGAAGCTCACAAAATCTAAAAACGTTAATTTTTTAATTATATATCATTAACAAAACTACTTATTTTTCTTTTAAACTTTAAAAGTCGTCTACTCTAAAATTTAAAGTTTAGCCGGTTGAACACTTAAGAATTTATGTGATGAATTGAGGGGATAGTGAATGAAACGTTATGGAAATTAGACCCGGTAAGCACATTGCTAAAAAATTAAGCAAACATATTACAAATTGGGGTAGTTGTCCGTTTTTTCTTCAGATGAATAAACTTCAAAAAGATGCGTGGGTCACGAAATAATTTCGCGCACATGTTTTGAATATATGTAGTCATCATAAAGGAAAGTTCTTTGAACTGTACATCTTTGTGTTATATTCTCTTTTATTTCTATAAAATGGATGCATGGAGAAGATTTAATTGATCACAAGATATTTCCATTGTGGATGTAAATAGTTTATGATCAAATTACCAGTTTGTTTTTTTTCCTGTTTTTTGAGAGCCATAATATACTCATTGTATTATCAACTGTATTACTACTTGCATTACAAGGAAAGTAATAGCTTCAGACAAAATTATAAGATGATATTGAACTAAATAATTCACAGTATGATCATTTCGCACCTTTTCTACAAGGTCATATTAATTACCTGTGCGATTCATAAGTCATCATACCTTTGTACGCTTGTGATTTACATGTGAAAAGAGAACAGCACGACAGTTATTATAATAATTGATGAATTTAATTATTATTTTCTGTTCTGTTAAACTATGAAGACATAAATTACCATTTACTATTTTATTCCAACAAAACAATCTTATCTTGCGACCGGCTCTCAAAATATAAGACAATTTATCAATTAATAATGTTGTTATTGAACATTATACTATTTGATTTGTATTATGTATATTAATGAAGTTGTTTTGTTTCTACATTTACAGGTAAGCGCAGAACAAATTGAAAAACTATAAAACTATGAAAAGATGTCTTGTAAGTATGTAAAACTAATAGAAAACTAAATTTTATTATAGTTTTTACTACATTATTTTCAAAGCTTTCTATATCTCCAATATAACACGAACACATATATGCAACGATATCAAATTGATTCAAAAGAATTTCCCAGTCTTTCTCTTTGACTTAATTGATGGCTTGGCAACATAGGCACTAGATGTTTAGCTTATTAATTGATCTTATATCTTAACAAAAGAAAAAGTAATAATGAGTTTAAGACCAATAATAATATACCCAAGATAAAAATAAAGGTGAAATGAATTGAAAAGCCAAACTAGAAAAGAGAAAATTTTTGTGTGGCAATCCTATGTCCCATTTTCAATCCTAAATATGCAAATTTTTAAACCCAGCCGTGTGCAAAATTTCAGCTCTCTTACGACGAATGGAAAGACGAACCGGGATAAACAGACAGACGAACACGCAGCAAAAATAAAAATAACTTTTTATATTATGCATGCGTTCCCAATCCATTTTTCTCTACTAGTGTGCAAATAGATTTGGCAACCACGTATAATATTAAAAGTTATTTTGATTTTTGCATGTCCGTCCGTCCGTCCGTCTCTCCATCTGTACGATAACTCGACTACGTAAACTTAAGTTCGAAAATGGGACAAATTGGGTAACTCTTTCGTAAGGTTGCCATATAAAAGTATCGGATTTCACTACATATTTGCACAATGCCTGAGTGCCCGTCAACGTAGAGAGCTGACATTTTTTACACAGTATTTCATAACAATCGGCTAAATCCAGCAACTCCTTCTTGGTGTTGCCATATATAAATTTAATATTTTTGTGTAAAGTTCTTCAGAATATAAAATCCTATGAAATTGGTTATAATCAATTTTACAGTCCTAAGAACCATTCTAGAAATATATGCAAAAAACCACTTCAACGATCAAACTTACACTGGTTACATACGGATATCATAAGAATTATCCTAGACCAATTCTAGGTTTATTACTTATTTTTTTATAAGTTTCCGATTACTCAACTGAATTGATTTTAACGGTCTTACTAGGAAACTGCGCTCACATACTTGTGGATTGTTTGCGGTTCTATGCAAGTATGATATCCATGTGCATGTATCAATTTCCAAATGATACTGTTTAATGAATTCAACAAACCCATCTGTTTTAGTCCTAGTGATACATTCTAAACGCAGTTCTTTTTCCATTTATGTTATTTTTTATAGTGTTAATCATATTCTGTTTTCGCCACAATATAATAGGTATTCAATATCTACATTGTTTTGAATCTTTGTTAGTTATCTAGTGGTCTATAAAAACTGAAACTGTATACGAATAATAAATTGTGTATACATATATGTATTTATGTAGGAATTTTCTATATTAGCAATTCAAAGCATCTCGAATTTATTCAGTGGTCCCAATCTCACTCAAAGCTGACCAAAATTTATTTGAATGGCTTGCAAAAATAAATAGGCGATCACGTAAAATACGTTTTGTTTTTAAAGTACATAGTTATATCCTGTTTGTTTAGTTCTATTTAGCTAAATTCCGTTTAATAAAATTTAGTTTCATTTAAAGCATACAATATTTACGAAATATTTATGTATATATAGCATAAAACAAGACAAGTAATACTTTTTATTTATTATATTATGGGATATCCTCATAGTTCCTAAACTAGCAAACGAGTAAAACATTATCAAGAAAAAAAATCTAAGAAATAAAACATTGGTCGTTGTACTTTTTACCCATTATATTATTATACAAGGCTCTGTTAATCTGAACTACAAATACTTTGGCACTATCCCATTACATAACAAGTGTATCATTTTGATAATCCATACTTAAAGACAAAGTGGGCTAAAAAGTCAAAGAGGTGTCGTCAAAGAACTTTCAATGGTTATCAAGTTACCAAAACACATCACTCTTTGATGGATGTTTCTTAACCTTAAAAATAAGTTTTCTCATTGTTTCTGGCGATGCTATAAGAGTGCTTGACCTCAATGGTACTTAAAGAGCAACGATTTTTATGCAATATAGGAAAGCTCTGAATTGAAAGGTTTGAATGTGTTCAGTACTTTACTTAACATGAATGAGATTGTTAGAACTTACACATATAAGATACCAATTGGAATTTTTATCAATCAAGTTTTTTAGCTTGCTATTCAGTATTAACTCAGTAAACAATATTATTATGGAGATTTTCGTTACGTTTGATGTGCTGTCGTCTTTATATTTTAAAATTTTTCAAACGTCTTTCTAGAATATTATGCAAAAACGCAATGAATGATATGATTAAGCCAAATTTTTTAATGTCTAAGAGCAATCTGGGCTTCAACGAATATCTAAGCTTTGATTTTGTTTTCCAATCAGTTAATTTAAGTACTTTAACCTACACCTTAGGCTAAAAGCCATTAATTTTATTATCATAAGAACAGCCATCAACGGTCAATCTTACTGAATGCATCGGTGTTGCATTCAATTGACTAACTTGTTAATTCATTTAGAAAATGGTGTCGTATAATACCAATTAATTAATTAAATATTGTTAATCAATCGAAGCTAGTTTTCAAATTTAAAAATACTTTTAAAGTGCAAATCATTGAACACAATCTTCTTAGCATATTATTGTCGCTAAAAATGAATATGTAGGTTTTAGTGGCTTTTATTAATCAAAGCATATCTTGTTACTGCAATAGCATGTTTAATGAAGAAAAGGCTTCACAATATAGTCCAGCTCACTATTTTGGTTCTAGCTATGAGATAAGTGAAGAGAATAATAAAACTCTTGCGGTTTATTGTAGAACGCCTTCAAGCTTTGACGATCACTGTAATTTTCTAAAGAAATTTCCAGTAGCCTTGCGGAGAAAGTAATCGTAAATCAAATACTAACATTTCTCGTTTTCACAAATCTTTTATATAGGTTTCTTATCCTTTTCCCCAAAGTTATCATAACGTGCGATCTGCCGCTTCTTTTGAGGGCTCATAAAGGCTCAGGATTTAAATTAGTTTTCCCTATTCAAATTATTCTCCTTTTGCATGGCGTA
Source organism: Dioctria rufipes (assembly GCA_963924295.1). Taxonomy (NCBI): domain Eukaryota; kingdom Metazoa; phylum Arthropoda; class Insecta; order Diptera; family Asilidae; genus Dioctria; species Dioctria rufipes. The sequence continues at coordinate 128,317,327 of OZ002743.1, forward strand.
GCTCTCTTTTCAAAATCTTAAAGTTTCTCCTATTCTGATTTATTTTGCTTAACTAAGCTATAATTTTTTAATTCTAGTCTCCTTTTCTTTTATTTAATACTTTAATTTTCTGTAAGTGTCTTTTCCATTTTTTTGTTGTTTCTGTATTACTTTATGAATTAACATGAGATAGGTCTCCATCTGGCTTTATGTTTTTGATCGGGCCACTTAAATGAAGGATTTTTATTAATTTTTTTTTATTTTTTGAAGATTATTGTGAGGAATACACCGATCGAAAAATATTTAACTTTTTATTTTAGTGCAACGTTTCGGGTCTAAGTGCGGCCTTTTTTCAGGACCGCTTTTCTGTCTGCTGCGCGTAAAAATTTTATTTATTTATTATTATCTTTAAAAAAAAAAATTTATACGCATGGCAGAAGGAAAAAGAGCACCTAAATAAGGGCCGCACTTGTACCCGAATCGTGCAGCAATGAAATAAAAAATTAAATATTTTTCAACAAAACGATCGGTGTATTCATCAAAATAATCTTCCAAAACATCCGTGCATTACTTTGGAAATACAAATATTTTTCTTCTTCTTTTGGTTTAAACTGTTATTAACAGTAGGAATTATTTCCCATTTTTATACCCTACATGAAATCTATAGGGTATACTACTAAGTTTGTCTTTCCGTTTGTAACACCTCGAAATAAAGATCGTAGAGCAAAATGGATTGGACACGCAAGCATAATATTAAAAGTTATTTTGATTTTTGCATGTCCGTCTATCTGTCCGTCAGTCTGTCCGTCTATCCGTCTGAGCTGAAATTTTGTACATGGTGTTTTCATAGTAATAGAAAATAAAGTTTCATAAATAGACTAAATCGGGTAACCCCTTCTTGATGTTGCCATATAAAAATTTTGGTTTTTTACGTATACGTTTCATAAATAGACTAAATCGGGTAACCCCTTCTTGATGTTGCCATATAAAAATTTTGGTTTTTTACGTATACTGTGAAAACGATCAGTCCAAGATATTTTTATTGTACCAAAAACTTCTTCAGAATACGAAATCCTATAAAAATGGTTATAATCATTTTTTCTGCCCGACAAACGGTTCAATATATGCGAAAAACAACTTCAAAAATTAAACTTGCACATAATGGTGACAATACGAAATTTCATACGGGCATTCATCTAGGGTATCATAAGAATTGGTCTTAGACCAATTCTAGCTTTTTTACTCGTTAATATAATAATTTATACGATGGGCTGCCAGGTGGCAGTTTATTTTAAGATCTATTCTACGGTGATTTAATTCTACTTAAGTTTACACAATTGTCTTAATTTCAAGTTAAATTTTTGCTTTGATATTCATATTACAAGTTCAACATATTCAACCTGATATGCAACCCTCATGATAGTGGGGAGAGGGCTACAGGAGGAGAAGTAATAAAAAGGACTTAATGCTCCAATGATTTTATAAAAATGTTCATTAAAGCGGTATTTTAGACTACAGCTACAGTCTGTACAAAGATAAATAAAGCAAGGAGAAAGTCCGAGTAATCTACAATACCCAAGGCGTCTATCACATTTTAAAGTATGCATGCATTCTAAATAAAGCTCTACCTATATGTCCACGTTCTCATTTTACCCTTTTTGGTTATGAAAAAAAAAATGTTTACTAGCTATTTAATGATAACTATACAAAACTGATTAAAAATTGCAAAAAGAACTTCATAACGAATCTACAATGCTCCAAACACTTAATTTTTACTATATTAAAAAAATATATATACAAGTATTTTAATATATCTCTCTTAAATAGATATTATATCAAAGAATTAAGAAAAGAATTTATAGAACAATGAAAATGTTTTGATATGTTGGGTTCCACCGCAGAGGCGCCTCCGTGGATGTTTTGTCTACCACTGTACACATATAATATGGCCTCAAGGCTCACAAGACAGATCACCTGAGACTTTTCGACTAGCGCTATTAGTGGACCAACACTGGATGCCTTATTTTCCAAAGTTGACGCGATGTCACTGATGAACGTATTTTAGTTATAGAAATGTAAGCTATGTGACCGGACCAGGACTGTATGTCACAAATGCGCTACTGGAGCTTTCAGTTGTCATGCAGAGTGACTGAACATCACTGATAAAATGCATATTTTGTTATCCCAGTATAAAAATTGAGGACTGATTTATTTTTCAAAAAGTGACTCAATGTCAATGATGAAACTTGATTTATCTTGACCCAGAAATATGAAAGAGTAGACACTCCTGATAAAATAATTCTTCCGCAAAAATGCTCATCCGACACTTTTCTGAGCTCAGAAGAAACGCTAAACAAATGTCTTGTACAGCCATTTCGAAAGTCAAATGTATTTTTATCACATGTTTTAGAAAAAAAGCAAGACAAAAAAATAGCTCCCTCCTCTATTTCCGGCATTTTGACCTTCAGTCCACTTTCGTTATTCTACTTCTAGGTATGGACAATTTCTCGTTTCTATAGACTGAAATTCACTGAAAATAATTGCAATGAATTCCTATAATGCATTGAAAATGCAAAAAAAAAAACTAAATGTAAATTGTGTATGATCTCTAGTGAAGTACGAAAATTTTCAAAAAAGTTAATAAGTGATACAATCATGCGGTTTCTAGTTCCTGAAGAAATTTTGTAGCTGCAATACATTATCAACTGGACTATTAAAGTTTTACGTCAGTTGAAATACGTATTTTGCATCTGTTTTGAGAATGCTGTATGTCTCTTATCCCTATTCTGTGTTATTTATTTAATTTATCTCCTCTTAGTGATGCATTTCCTAGATTATGGAAACTTTCCATTATCAATCCCCTACACACGAAAGAAAAGAGGAACGATGTTTCTAATTATCTGCCAGTCCCCAATATATCTTGTATTGCATTGCATATCATTTTCATTGTGAGCTGTTAATAGGCTTCTTTCAGCATGGATTTACAAAAGGTAAATTTACTATTATCAACTTAGCAGAATTCTCCAATTTATGCTTTTCTGCCATTGAGGACTGCAAGCAGGTTGACTGTGTCTACACCGATTTAAGTAAGACATTTGACAAAATTAATGGTAGTTAACTGTATTCTGAATATCAAGCTCACCAATCCTGGGTTTTCTCCTTTCTTCGTTACATAGTTATGGTCATACTGGTCTGACCGTATGCATTGTAATCTTTTTCGGAGAATTTTGTTCACTTCATTTTCAAACATCTGTAGTGTTTCGCAAGGTACCAATCTCAGTGTGCTCCTCCATACTATTTATATTAATAATGTGTGCTCAATTCTGACTAATTCTAACGATGCTAATGATATGAATTTTAATATTACTAAGTGTACTACCATATCCTTTTCTAGAAAAAAGTGTCCCCTGATTATTCTTTAGACGGAAGTTTATTGATTAGACTCGTTTTTAACTCTCCTTTCTCTTTCGAGGATCATATTGATTCCATCGAAAACTACTTTAGATTTTGTAAGAAGATGGTCTAGGGAATCCTTATATTGCAAAAAAAAACAAAAAAAAATTTGGAGGTTCTTTGACATATTTTCATGTTAAGTCTTTGAAATTTTTCTTACTGCATTAAAAAAAAATTATTCAATTTCATGTTCTTTACTATATTTTCCTTTATGTCAAGATAGTGAGTGCCAAAGAGAATATTCTCTTAATGCTACGATATTGATTCCTTTGTAAACAGTCTCCTTTCTTGTAAACTCACTATAAAAACAAGATTTTCCTGTACAGTCCAGGATTGTTTGCTTAACGTTTTACCACAAAACGGAAAGGCAAAAATGTCAATTGCAGACTACTTCAGAGTTGATGTCGTTCGACATTGTAATGCTGCTTGGGCATATTTGCTTAAAGACGACGTGCGAGCTAAAGGAAGGAATTTATAAATAAATATAAATACAAGGGAAAAGAAAATCCTGACTATAGGATATACACGTGCATACTTTCTTACCTGTTCTTGAAATATGTATGTATATTTAGTGAAATATAAATTGAATTAAGTATTTCGGATTACCTGCTTTAGGTTGTTGATTTTCAATAATTTAATTTGCTTTCTCTTATCGTATTATTATCATGGATATTTTCGGCTAACACTGACAAAAATGATGAGGATTGGTTAAATATATTTCTCTAGCAATAGCGCAGTCAAAACATTTCGCGCATATTCGACCATTTTTTCCACTCATACTATTGTATGAAAAACCTCCGTGAAACTTATAGAAATTCTGAAACAACCAGTTCTTAAATTGATAACATTTAAACATTGCATACGTGGATCTAAACATGGTGAGTTTTAATGTAGCAACCTCTGGGGTATTTTCGAATCGATTTATATATATATCGCCATGTTCAAATGAGAAGCTGCTAATATCTAGGTCATTGGATTCACCGAAAATGGCAGCCTGTTGACCGCTTTGAATATAGTTATACGGAGCTGTAATAGTAAGTTGTCGTTCACATGTATTCTTCATGACCACTTTCTGCATTCAAATCATTATACCCTAGATTCTAAGCAGATGAATAGCAATAATGATGGTAGAAGAACAAAATGGATTGGACACACAAGCATACATAGTATTAAAAGTTATTCTGATTTTTGCATGTCCGTCTCCGTCCGTCTGTTCGTCCGTCCGTCCATTTGTCCATCCGTCTGTCCGTCCGTATGTCCGTCCGTCTGTCCGTCCGTCTGTCTGTCCGTACGATAAATGAAGAATGCGTCAGAGAGTTGAAATTTTCCACACGGTCTTTTTTAAAAAAAAAGTAAATTTAAATTCGAGAATGGGCCAAATCGGGTAACTCCTTCGTTTTTCATTTGGAAACTGCCTGAGAACGCGTCGATGTACAGAACTAAAATTATGTACACGATATTTTCGTGAAAATAGTAAATATAATTTAAAAAACTAGCTAAATCGGGTAACTCCTTCTTGGTATTGCCTTATAAAATTTTCGGTGTCTACTATACCTTCTGTGAAAACCATCAGTCCTAGACGTTTTTATTGTACCGTACCGAACAGTTCTAGAATATATATATACGCAAAATACCACCTCAAAAGCAAACCTGCTCACAGATGGGTGACCAACCATATCAAATTACATACAGGCATTCATCTAGGAGGGTATCATAAGAATTGTCTTACCAATTCTAGCTTTTTTACTTGTTTATATTAATTTTGATGTCATATAAAAAATACTGTTCTAGATTTCTTCTAGGTTTTCAAATAAGGATTTACACGGCCCTTCTCTGAGAACATGCAGGTTAATGGATATACCAGATAAACTTTCATTAGCTTTTATACTATAAGTGGCAGCAGTCGAATATTAAATAGAATAGAGCAGTATCTAAATTAGATAAAATGGGTCCCCAGTGGGGAATTATTGAAAACAACAACAAGCCTCATGTGAGAACACTCAAAAAAATTGTGCACACAAAAGTGGTCCACGCGGCCAAAAGACTGCATTTGCAACTACTAGCATATCTGGCTGATATAAAAAATATGACATTAAAAACTGTCAATACAAAATAAATTTTGGAGTTTTTTTAAATATAAATAAAATGTACGCATATTTAACTGCATATTTTAAGTTCTTCATTGATATAATTTTGGTGACCAGACTTTACATATGTTTATTACATATCCTCTGAGAAACTGTGTAATGTCCTCAATAATGACTGAATTTCCGAAATATTCCCTAAATAATCCCCAATTCCACCTAATTCTTTATTCCAATATTTCCTTGTACATACATATATATGTATGTTACTCGTAGAACAAGTATTCCCTTCTGATTACAAATTAGGTTTGTATGGGATGGATGAATGGATTTCATTTTGAGCTTATGTTCATCAAAAAAGTTTGAGAAAACTACATAAGTCTAAATTTAAGACGGAAAAAGTCTCGTAATTAGGTTACTTGTCATTGGTTAGCTCTACTCAATAGATTCATTCACCCATTCAATCGGAATGAGAGGAAAGGCGCAAGTAGTCAGAAGATGATAATTGCTTGAAATTGAATGGGTAATTGATTGGACGATTAGACAACTTTTTCCGCCATTTAACGAGAAAAACGGAAGGTCAGTGCAAGGAATTAAGCGACTGGTCGAACTTGTCTCATTTCCAATAGGGGAGTGGAGCTCCGTAAATTTAACTCCTCTTTATTTAATTTTCGGATTTGTTGTTGCGATTATTCAATAATTAAATATAAGATCTCGTTTATTAGATACGATATGAACATATGTAAATATGGATTGAATTTATATTGTACACAGTTAAAAATTGCCGGATTAACTTATTATTAAATCCGAAAAGCGTTATGGTGCTGTTTAGCACAATATTACACTGAAAATTTCGATAAAATCTTAAATTTATCCAATATTAGTGAATACTCAAATTTTTCATCCTTTTAGTGTTTAGTTATAAAGTTTTTTTATTAAATCCATTGTGTTTTTATCTTTCACTCGTAACTTTACACAAAATAGTGTAAATATTAGCACATTTTCTATTGAATTTACCCAGAATATTCTACATTTAAATGATGTTAAATTTTACACCAATCGGTGTTTACTTTGAAGCATAACTGAACATTTCAATGTTTTTCCCCGAAGTATAGTATAGTATAGTATAGTTATGAGATAAGTAAAGCACAGTCTAGTGTAATTCAAGATAGAATGTCCTCGAATTTGTCAGTAGTTATTGAAAGGTTTTGATCAAATTACATGCGAAATGTTATGTTCAGTGTAGTTTTTAATGAAATTAGAAAAGACGTGGTAGTGAAAACTAATGAAATTAAAGTGATTAATATTTTAGAAGATGGCAAGTGATTTAAATGTGCTGTGACAGTGAAATTTATGAAATATTATTTTAATTTTTTTGTTTTTATTTTTCGCCTTACAGTAATCCGTAAATATGATTTAACAATAGAAAAAAAATTTGTATCTTTCTGATGAAAGTGGAGCGGATATTGACGACGAAGTTTTACAAATAATTTTGAAGAACTCGAAGAACAGCTTTGAAAAAACATTTTTTATAAAAGAGTTCATAAATTATGGTAAGGATAAAATTTTAAATTTTCTGCTATTGCTTTTTTGTTGTCTCCTATTTTGATAGTCATTTACCTTAAATTTTTTTAAAAATTTTGATTGAGGCGATTATAGAAATTGTAGAGATGAGGTAGTCAAAATTTATTATTATGTTCTCAATCATTTTTAAATCAAACAAGTCCTAAAGTGGTGAATAACTAAATGTTGCTTTAATTTCAAAATCAAGGCGGAATCATAACGAACAGCTTTCAGAAATTACTCTTTTCCATAATTTTTTTTTTTCTTCAGATATATCAAAAAGAGAAGTGGTAATTATTTTGGGTTCCTTCGCGTTTTCATAAATTGATTTTGAACACATTTTCTGCCAGTATATTTTTGACCATTTAGCTGAAAAAAAAAAATGCTGAAGTTTAACTAGCTTTACCTTAAATAAAGTTTATAATTGACAATCCCAGACAGATTTTATGAACCCTTAAGATTACTACGACTTCGAAATTCGTTTTGGTCAAAAACATGGATTTGAGAAGAACTAGTAAGTGATAAGGTAAGAAGGAATCAATAAAATAAAAGACACAAGGAAAATTGAGATCTATGATTCACTCACATCAGATGACGTCATTTAACGAATTATGTACTTATATATTAGTTTTTTACAGAATTTGATCAAGGCGTGACATCGTTATTAATTCTTAGCAGAATAGCCAGCAAATACAAAACATCACTTTAGAAATAATACATACATTATACATATACTATATGAACGAAATGTGTAGAATTTTGATTGAAAATTGGAATGATTAAAAATATATTATCTTGAATTTATACAAAGAATCTTTTTTAAAGTATGATATTAAAAAAATCTTGATATTCTTATTGTTATGAAAATAATTTTGAAAACTGCAAATGTTTTATTTGATTCAAAAGTCGAGAAATCTATTGTCATCATATAATCACAAATAAAATTTTGGAATAATGCTGAATAGTTTTTTGTTATATTTTCTGGTTATATTTAAACAACTCGAGACTTCCTTTCCATGTTTCCAAGTTTATTTTACCTTCCGTTTCAGAGCCTAACATATAAATTATAGATACTTAACTCTTTCAGCTAAGTTAAGTGTCTCAAAATTATATTGCTACCAATATGCTAATTTTGACAAAAAAAAAATTAATATTTAGGAAATTTTTACTGAGTTAAGCTGAAATTTTCAATTTGTGGTGGACTCCCGTCTACAAAATTACGTCCAAATCTAACTTTAAAAATTTCCATTTGGATATTAAAATTTTAGTTTTCATATTAGTGTGTTTTTGACTTACACTCAATGGTAGGCCAAGAAACAGTACCCTGCAACAAAATTATCGCCTAATTTCTCTAACAGAAATCTATGGGAAAACCTACAGAAGGCTAGTATATACCTACGGGGAGAATTATTCTGTCTGTGATATGAATCCTGAATTATCAACTTCCATTTTCATCTTTGCTATAACTTCTTCTACATCTTTTGTGTCATAAACCGCTAGGTATAATCTGGAATGAGATATTAATGATTACTATAGAAATTTTATGTTGTGGGGAATATATCATACATAAGTATATGGCATCCATGTTCGGAAGTGTTAAAATATTTAGAGGAAAAGAGAAAAGTTGTGTGTTTAATCTGTGAGATTTCCTGTATGCATTAATTAGACTCCGCTATAAAGTATCTAAGTACTTACACATATTTAAGTTATTTGAAATCTGATTCTTTATTGCATAAAATTCATAAATTATATGAATTTATGTTATCGAAAATTATGACTTATTCTTCATTTAGTAGGTACTTACTATAGAAATTATATTTTATTTAAAATTTCCATTTCAAACTTTTGGTTATTTTTTAAAATTCTGCATTTGTTTTGTAATTCTTCAAAGCTAGTAAATATGTTCAGACCACACCAATATTACTATATCCCGCGATGAAAATTGTCCCCCAATATGTGATTCTGAAAAGCAAAACAAAACGAACACAAAGTATCAAATTCAAAATAAGGTTCAGAATGAAAACACTTATCTAAAAAGCAATCCGTAGCTGCAGCTTCCTTTCACCTTCACGACTGGAACAACTTTATCCTTATATAATCGAACCTTTAAAGGCTCAATCCGCACTTTTCTATCTAAAATATTATCAAAACATTAATAATAAATAAAAAAATGCATAATTAACAACAAACTTACCATTTCGCACGTAATTTTGGATATTTACAATATCAGTGTCATCTGGACTTCGACTTCGCAGAATCACCCATTCTCGTTTCAGAATTTAAACGGCTTCCTGTCTTTTGCAAAAAATCTAATTTTTGTGTCCATCTAAGTAGGAATTTACTCCTGCTGCAGAATTTTACTTTTGCTTCACCTTCATCCTTCAGCTTAGCAAGAATTTACTCCTGCTGCAGTAATCTAATTCTGCTGCATTTTTTTCTTCTATCTAAAGCCGAGTACGCTGATCAAGCGAAAATTTTGCTTGCATTCTGGGCACATAATTCCACACGGAAAAAAGTTGTGGAGAAAATGTTAAATCACAAATTAAATATCTGTGCCAAAGCACCAAACATCAAAGGGTATATCTGTCAACTTTTCCGTGCGAAATAAATATCTGGATGTATAAATCGTTGCGAAAAAATGTCTCCACTTCATATTAGCGCCATCTGCATTCCATGATCTAAACATTGATTTTTTCTTTCGAACAGCATACTACTTTAGGAAGTCTGAAACCGAAATTTTTATGGCACTTTTCGCCCACTTTTTTTTTTACATAGATTTTGTATAGGAAACAAAATTTTCGCATGAACAGCATACTAGGCTTAAGTAGGAATTTATTCCTGCTGGAGAAATCTAATTCCGCTACTACTACCGTATTCACACGGGCAGTATAGACAAAAATTCCATTTTTTTTATGCCTACACGTAGCAGTATACTTTAAAAAATTATATTCTGTTGAAATAATTCATGAATTTAATTGTGAATTCTCTTCTGTTTTACAGAATTAAAGGGAACAAAATCACAGTGGCGGCACTGGATCTATGATTGAAGTTTCTATTTTATTGAATTATTTTACATAGCTTTAAGATATTTTGGTATTTTTGTTAGAAAACTGAATTTATGTATGATATTAGTTTTAGCAGTATATTGAACAAAAGATTTTATATTTGGATTTTAAAGGTTGAGTTATCTTTTACAACTGGCACCCCCCTTCGCTTTAGCACAAATCTCACAAAATAATTATAATAGCAGCGAAGATTTTCCACACATACATACGTTTCTTAACTTCTTAATGTACAGGTAGGCATCCAAAAAATATAGGTATGTATGTAGTTTATGTATTAACATGTATTACGTTTCAAATAAAGAGAACAAAACAATCGCCTAAACTTCCCTCAACGTGCAACATAATTCGGAGGCGTGCAGAAAAACCTCCAGGTGAGCATTAGAAAGAAAACGTGTGCACTGAATACAGATGTCTGTATACTCGCATCTTGTTTATGGTAACCGCGCTTTATAGAACCTCTAATTAAATTAATACCCTCCATATGTATCCATACGTAATAGCATCTCCACGATTCCTTGCTTCTTCGAGCTCCAGCTCTCAAACGCTAATGGTAAAGAGGGTGGAATCTTGTCCTTGTAAGTGATGAAAATTTCAGAAGTGTCGTAGAGGCACAACACGTTTCTACTACGTACATTACATATAGTTACGTAGATCTGAATGTATAACATTATATAGTTTGTCCCTGGAAGAGATTCTGACGCAGATGTATACAGTTCACATCCCTGTTTTCGAGGTCGACTGTTCCCGAGATATGTCAGAGAGGCGCTTTTCATAACGCGTGAATGATATTACCATGGTAACCATTAAATTATTGCTCTCCAGACCCATAACCTGTATGCCCCTGTCTGTCTTAACAAGATGTTTAGCTACGTTGAACGAATGATTACTATTCGCTGGGAATTAACTCGTGTGGAAGACGTTTCATTGGAATTTCATTAAAGGGAAAAGTTCAAGATTTGACGGTACATTCATAAGATGGTGTAGGGAGAAAGATTTTGAAGCAGAGGGTATGTGGTCGCTGTCCCATTACTTTTAAGATGAAGTTTCTACCAGTTACTAAGGAAATATGAAAATTTTAGCTGGTTTGCTATAGTTTAATAATTTGTTAGACAAAACGGTAAATTTATGGGGATAACCTTAAAAATTTCATCAGGATGGTAAGCGAGAAGATGTGAAGTTGCAAAACTTTAAGGTTGAGGCATCTAAGTGAATTAAATTCAGATTTATGATCTGATGTTGATATGCAAGAGAACAGTAGAATCTTGGCATGTATTTCAGCAATCTTAATAAAATGCAGTTCGAATATCTGAATTTCATATTGGAGCAGATGAATTCAGTAAATTTTTTATAACATTATCGATCAACTTATAATATCTACTCACATTTGTTTAGGTATACAACAGAAAAAAAAACGCATAGTGCAACAGCGCGAGATTTAGTTCCGCATAATTATTAGGAGTATTTTTATACCCTAGATGAAATCATAGGGTATAATAAGTTTGTCATTTCGTTTGTAACGCACAGAAATAATGTTAGTAGAGAAATATGGGTTGGACACCCACGTATAATATTGGAAGTTATATGGATTTTTGCATGTCAGTCTGTCCGTCCGTCCGTCCTTCCTCATGATAACTTGATAACGCATTCACAGAAGCAGCTGAAATTTTGCACACGAGCTATTTTAAAAAAGAAGTAAATTTAAGATCAAAATGGGACAAGTCATATAAAAATTTGATTACGCTTGGGAAGATAAGAAAGTAAGCTTAAGATTATAAGAATACAATTTTTCGGTATGAATAGGAGTTAAGCGCAGGAGCTATTCAAATCAAACTTTTATCAATTTTGTTTTGAGTGATTCTGTTTCATCGGTTGGGTTTTGGTACTCCGCAATGCCATAAGTGTTAGAAGGCAGGCGCCAAATACTTTAACCATATATTATCAGAAAATATTTTTAAGAGGAATTAACGAAACTGCAATTAGTGATACTATTATTTAAATAAATGTGGATGATTTGGAGTCGCCTAATATTATGGTGGTTACATTCTGTTGATATAAAAACTACAAATAACTGAAAATGGTGAGTGCAAAATAATATACAGTACCTAATTAGTTAAGATCACACAAATCTTTATATATACGTATAGTGACGGAAGGAGTAAAATTACTCATTTACGAGGGGTTAAAGACTTTTCCCGTCCTCTAAATATAATTTCGATCGAAGAAAGATATAAATCTAGATTTTGATTTATTTTACTTCAATTCATTATTAACAGATTCTAACAATTTCTAAGCCACTCGGTTACATTTAATTCTGAACAACTATGATACTACCCGTCTAAGTAATTCATACCAGACTCGTTACTTCATAAAATTTAGGTATTGTTAGGCGTAGAGGAAAATCTAGCATTCTATTACACTATGCCAAGTAAATATTTAACATAGTTGTTTTGCTTTTACAATTGCAATGTTGACTTTTGTTCATTCATTAAGCTTTGAAATACGTCACCATGATGACTCACAATTTCTTATACACGAACCGTTTAGATTTTCCATGCTCGAAATTTATCTATCCCCCACCACCCCAAATTTCTAACAAATTCACAATTTTTTTATTTTAATTCAGTCTTTTTTCACTTAGAATTTACATATTTATCTATGCAACCATTTTTCGTTTCTCTACTTATTCTTATTCACAGAAGTAAATAACTTTCACGCATTTATTTATCTTTCTTTTAAAACTACAAAATTATGATTTTGTTGAGAAATATCTTCGAAGGGTTGGAAACTTTTATCTTTCTAAGTCCCCCGATACACCCTCGAGATTAGACACGATGTAAAACCGGTTTTTGTATCAAGTTTGTCTCAACCCGTGGTACACGTAGTTGATATACGATTGATAACGCTCTTGAGACAGTATGATCTATATGCAAACATAAAGTGTGTACACGCACCCATATGTAATAAAACACTCGTGTATTATCCGAGTTTCAAGCTCTGCTTTAAATCGGGTTATATTCGAAAGTGTTTTAAAATAATGTTATGAAAACCAGTTTTTAGTACGGTGTATCGAGTGTGGATCATCTGTGTACCATTGTGTATCAGGGCCTGTTAAATATCTTAGTTCCGACGCACGATCAGACTTGTACGATTTTAAGTACCAGTCAAGTAGCAGTACTCATAAAAAAAAAATTTAGTCTAAGGTCAATTTTGTTTTTACCTTTACTCGAAATATTACCAGTCACAGTAAAGATATTGGTAATGTCCAGTACCAATACTTTTCCAATACTTCCCAGTACTTTACTAGTACTTTACTGGTACTTACTTGTAATTAATGATTTTTATAAATAGGTACTGAATTTATAAAAACCAGTAATTACAAGTAAGTACTAGTAAATTTTCACCCTTTAAGTATTTTCTAGTTTACAATACACAAAAAATATTTATAAAGTCACTGAATTCCATTTGACATAATCATATTTAACCTACATAGTAGTGTATCTAATCCGTCTAATATATCATATTATTCTTTATTTTTTTCCATATACTCTAATAATAAATATTCCAACTTTCGCTTTAAGTTGAAAAATGTCCTAATAATAAGCATCAAGTCTTTTTCTCCCGCAATTAATTTTCACTACGCGCTATAAATGGAATAGATCACATGATCACCTGATACACGATGATACATACTCGAGACTAGACATGACGTAAAAACTGGTTTTTGTATCGAGTGTGTCTCAAACCATGGTACATGTAGTTTATGCTGATATATGTTCTTGAGACAGAAAAGAAAGGTCATCATATCATATAATCTATACACACACACACTGAGTACATGCGCTTATATGTATATTTAATAAAACACTCATGTATCATCCGAGTCTAATCCTCTTCTCTAAATTGGGCTACACACGAAAATATTCTAAAATAGTGCTAAAAAACAGTTTTTAGTACGGTGTATCTAGTGTGTTTCATCGTGTGTCCCTGGACTTAGGCTCTTGGAACAAGAAACCCTCAATCTGTGTGAATCTTGTGTTGTGTGTTGTTAAAGTTAACCTAATAAAAATTTAGGAAACATGCGAACAAAACTGGAAAAATTTCTGGTTTTGACCAAAGAAAAAAATATGTGCCATATACTTTTGCCTTTTATGTAAATGAATCAGTAAAAAGACGTACCTATGCATTCTCCTAGTGCGAGTTAAAAACAAAAAATTGAGAGAAAGTAGGATTACTTGAATGATATAATCTTCTTGAATATTTTCGAAATCAATAAATTCTATTTAAAATTTCATTTTCAGACTTTCGTAGGTCTTTTGTGGGTTTGCATGCTCTAGGCACAGTACCTACTGTGCCTAATAGTTAAGATAGCCCTGATCATTGGACTAATAAATCATCATTATGTGGGGTGATTCATAAAACATGAATGAACGACACGTCCGTCTTCCTAAACAATGTGTTTTACTTTTTACAGGTCTATCATATAGACAGGAGTTATGGTCTCAGAAAAAGCATTGATATATATGTGAAAATTCATTTCTAAGAATGAAATTTTGTCGGAAAAACAACAGAAGTTAGATGTGAATTAAATGTAACATTTCATGACGTCCAAATATGTTAGTCCAATGATCTTAACAAAATTACTGGCATCCACTTTTACCTTCCTCCGAAATTTTTTTCTATTCAACTTTTCAAAACTGTAACGAGGACTACATTTGATGATATTTGTTAAGTCAGTTAAAGTATTCCTGAATGCTTCAATGGTGTAAAGTATAATACAGAATAATTTTTCTCTGGCTCTGTATCTGACCGAAATTAGTATCCACAAATCCTTATTAAAAATCTATCTATGCTCCTCAATCAGGATTCCTATATACACTACAATTTGACAGTGCTTTATTTTCTTCCAAAATCACTCATAAAAGTATAAAGTGTTTTAGAATATTGTTTCAAATTAAATTTTTAAATGGGAATTATCAGTTATTTCCAGTCACTGAAAATTGGCTCACAGAGCTCTTTGTCAACTGTTGTTTGTTATTATTCTTTCTTAAATTTTATTGTTACTCTTAAGTGATATATTGTTTTATTGAATAAAAGTTTTAAATGAAATCCATTTATACGTACCATAGTTAGTTAGTTGTATAGGTAGCACAGCCTAGCTATCGTCGCAATCAATATAAAATCAATTACAAATAAATAATCTTATTTCCTTCCGACATATCTCAAATGCAAGTATTATACTTTCTTGTTTATTAAATGCGTTTATTAAATCATCAATTTTATCGTACTTTTGATGCTCAAAGGCAAGGGGGTACAAGTAACATTTTGTTAAAAATTGAGATAAGCATATAAATGCAAACTATAGATATAATCAAAATACATATTAGTGGCAAAGAGATATAACTAAATTCCTATCCCCTGCTGTTTTATAGCATTCGTTATTTTAAGGACTAACAAATGGGCGTTTTTGTTCTTAGACACTTCTTACAGGGAAGTGATTATAAGTGATTGCAAGGAATAAAATTGTTACCTTCTAACTAAACCAAAAACCACAGAACGTGTTTAAACTACATCAAAAAATTATTAAGATATGCGGATAATTTTTATTTAAAAATTAAGACTTTAAACAGAATTTAGGATATCCAAAACTTTAAAGTGTTATATCTCAAAAATGTGAAAAGTGTACTTTTACCTCATTGCTTTTGAGCCCCTCATTTTTGAAATTCCGTGATGCTTTTTTATTCGAACTCTGCGAATGTGGAACAGATTACCATCTTCTTTCCGGCATATAATTTGCGATAGCTTAAAGGGGGATATTCATCGGTAACTCCGCCACTCTACTCATAATCCCCAATCCTATCCCTATCGCCTTCCTGCCATTCTGTGATTTGCATCATAGGGTATCCCCTGAGCTTGGCTTAATAATATATATATGTATATATAAAAAAAAAACATTGGAAGAGACAAAAAATTGCTTTAATCAAGTTAACGCACTTTCACTTAAAAAGCGATAAATTCGATATGAACATGATTTTGATGAAACGATTTCAATGAAATCCACTTCAGTAAATTCACTGATGAGCAATTTAGATGAACACTCTAATTACGTAAACATAAAAGCCATCATGTAGCTTTAATGGAGTAGTTCTGTTTTGTCCTTAATCCCAGAATTTACGAAATTGCTTTAATTCTGCCATATCCAGTGAACTGTTCACGTGCTAAACTATTAAGCCTTAACAGAGCAGATCTATGTTGGTAAAATAACCGCTATGTTGAAATTATACCTTGTAGCCCGGATAGTGAAATGTTTCATATTATTATTATTAACTAAAATTCTGCTGGTTTTTTATGCGTATACTGAATTTCCCACATAATTTACTGCTTTTTTAGATTTATTGATTTGATACTGGTAAGCTATGAACAATTCCACGCTGTAGGTACAATAAACTACATTATATGTAGATAATCAGAAAAAATTAAGGTAAACTTCCGACTTCATGACAAATATTTCAATTTACTCACAAATTAACATACATAACACAATAGTAACATTTCTAAAAAAAGAAATGTAATCTAAAATATATGGCAAACGCGGCTATGTCGATTTAGATGATTTTTCATAAGTCACGTTGGTCGACAAGCAAATATCGACACCGATTACAAGTTGCAATTTATTTGTTTCCATTAAAATTAAATTTGAGGGGAAATATTTTTTAATTATTCAACTATTTTGTTGGAAATTATTGTCAAGTAAGCAAATAAATTTCTTCCAGCTGTTAAATTTTAAAAAGTGGGTAGTTTTAATCGAACTTTTGAATAAATCAGTTCTAATTCGAAGTGAGTCTTTTTTTTATCTCCTCAAGGAGAATTATCTTAACTTACATATAACTTTCAATGTAATTATAAACGAATCATACTAAGTGGTGAAAGATTAAGAAATCCTAGGGGAGGGGGGGGGGGGGGGGCACTGTGGTTTAAAAACAGTATAAAATGGGGAAACAGATCAAAAGTTTTAGGGCACTCGCCACCACTAGCAATTATCAAATGCACAAAATTTATCATTTAAAAGATTCGGGTTCAACAGAAAAGCGAATTTCTACCACTAGCAACGAAGAAGTTGCACCACGTTTAACTTTTGCAACCATGAAAGTCAAATCAGGTGTTAAATTATTAATTTTGTTTGGTAAATGGTGGAAGTGTAAAACCATCCATTTTAGTTAGTAAAAATAGGGAAATATATTTTGTTCAAATTTACGATTTCATTAAAAATTTTAGCTTTTCAAAACACAGGAACTAAACTGCTACGTACTTTACGTCTCTTTAAAATCTCAGTCACAGAACAGATGCAATACATACCTTGTACGTATATAATTTCATTGGCAAGTTAAGAATGTTCGACTTCTTTGTTGTTTTTTTTTTTTTATATTATTAAGCAAAGCTCTGGAGATACGCATTGATGTAAAGCACAGCATATCAGAAAGGAGATTGTGGAAGGAATTAGGAAAGGTGAGGGAGAGTGGCGGGGATGCTGATGTACATCACCCTTAAAGTTCGGGATAAAAAAGCATCACAGGATTTTACTGTATAGCCGAAAGTAATTTTAAAGTTAAAAGGATGTGCACGGTTGGCAGCACGAGTATTGCGTGTAGAAATCATTCTACGAAATATCAGACTAGATAAGTCATCAGACCATTGACCAATAAAGTAAGCGAAATGCATCCAACATTGCGGTGGTGCTCGTGCGAGTCGATATAACAAATAATTGCCAAATTGCTAATGAGCTTGAAGGCCCTCTTCTGGAAAATATCTAATGAAGCTAAGGCTGTGCGACCAGCTCCGGTCCATATATGGGAGATGTATTCCATTCTAGGTCTGGTGTAAGACTTATAGAGGGCCGTAGATTTGACGGGCTGAAATATGTTTAACACCTTTTCAGAATTCTACGACATTTCGATGCTTCTTTGGAAACTGAAGTGGTCTCTCGAATTTAACTTACTGGATATATTAATGACAAGAATTCTTCGTAACACAGGATTGGAAATTTATGCTCCATAAAAAGAAATTGAAGTGGTTAAGTGGTGATCTTGTTTCAAAACTTTGTGTCTTAGATACATTGAATTCGACGCGATGCGCTTTACCCTAAGTGAGGATATTATTAAAGTCGTTATTTAATTGTCTAATCATGCAAACTCGTTTGACAGATGTGGCATTCTATCTGAAGACCGTAAGAGTATAAAAGGAGTACTTTCATCATCAACAAAAGTGGATGTGATTGAAAGTAAGGAAAAGCAGATAGATCATTACTGAGTATTAAGAAGAGATATGGAGAGATAACTAAGCCCTGGGGTACACCGTAGTTTATAGGGTGAGTTTCTGATGAAAAGCCATCTTATACAACTAGTATTAAATGACAAGGAAAACAACTTTCAACCCATAATAAAACAGAGGGGAGAGATCAAAGATTTTAGGTTTGGCTAAAAGAGATGGATGCGAGACTCTATCAAAAACCTTTGAAATATCTAGGGCAATGATTTTGGAATTACCAAAATTGTGAAGACTATGGTTCCAACGTTCCGTAAGGAAAGTTAGCAAGTCTCCAGTTAAGTATCCAGTATGAAAGCCACATTAGCGATCGTTAATAAGTTGATTGGCTTCCAAATACTTCATTAATTTGAAGTTAATGATAGATTCATAAATCTTTGAAAGAATCGAAGTGATTGTAATTCGTCGATTATTTGAGGCTTCGCTACCCTCTCCTTTCTCGGTAATAGGCTGGACGTCAACTAGTTTCCAAGCATTTGGAAATTTTTTGTCGAATAAGGCAAAGAGAATAGCTTTCGCAGAGGTTTAACCGAGGGTGAGGTGCAGCTTTTAATTACCAGGGCGAAAAACTATCAAGACTTGCGGCCTTGAACTTCTTACGGACCTTGAACAAATCTCTCGTATGGATGTGTATTGGCTCTTGTACACATCCATACGCGAGTTTCAAAACAGGTGTCTCTGAAATGGGTGAAAAACGTGAATTTGAAGCGATTCTAGCAGCCAAAGTAATATTTTCTTTATCCAGTGAGTCAGAAACCACCTCACCAACTGCTGAAGTCGTTCCTGATAGTTTAGACCACGGACGCGACACCTTTGCTGTCTTTGCAGCTTGCCAAGTTTCTGGTCAAAAAGATTTTATTCTCTCTGGATAATAGAGTTGTAGCTGTACCATGTAGTCGTGTAGACTTGTTTCAGTTATGGACGTGGATGCAATGAATAGGTGCGAAAAACAGACTCTTTTGCTTTTATTTCTTGGTTCCACTTATCTTTAAACCAAGAGAGATTTTATTGTTGTTGAGATCTGTTGTAGGAATACGAAATGTATTCACGCATGACAAGGCTTAAAATGTTATTAAGCTCTAATGTGCATTCATCAACATCTCTTGAAGTAAAATAAATCGACTAATCAATTTCTCTAAGATATCGATTGAGACTTTCCCAATCGGCAGCTTTATAGTGCCATAGAAGCCTACTTGTAGGTGGAGAAATAGGGAAGCACAGGTTTGAGGTGGTAAGTTGAGCTGTGATTAAACAGTAGCCTGAATTACCAAGAGGGGAGCCGACTGAGGTTGAGTATTTGTCGGGGGCAATGTTAAAAAAAAATCGAGTGAATTAGCTCTATCTTATGTGCAAAAGAGACCAATCCATTTCTCTCAAATAGTAATGTTTTTGATCGGAGTTGATTAATATGAGGAACGATGTGGGCTTTTTAGGAAACTCCGATCAAAATTTGTATTTGTGGTTTATTCAATTTTCTCGACATTTCGACTCTGAGCTTTTGCTTCCTTTTCAAGAGGTCTGTGAAATTACATTTTTGAAGTCATCATAAGATAGTGATTGAGACTTTCCCAATCAGCAATCAGTTTTTGTTAGGAGAATTTAAGAAGATCTACTGCAATCTTTTTAGGGGCTTCGATCGGTGGGGCAAGCGCCCTAGCTGGATGCGCCCCTGATACCAAGTATTGCAATATCTTCATGTCATATAGTTTTTATCAACCGTACTCTAAGGAATTTTACTGTCAATTTTACTATCTAAATAAAAGAACTTTATAACTGTAATATGGGTGACTTCCGCAATTTATAATAAACCTCTATAGTTTAGAAGAAACTTCTCGTTGACTCCAAGATTAGATATACTACGTTTTTTACTAGAACTCAGTTGCCCATTATGTCTGTTGTAATAAAATTTATCATGGGTTTATGACCTATTTATTTCATTGACTTGGTCACTAATATATGCATTTTGTCTTCATTTTACAGATATTCCAATGTCTTAACGGTTTTTTCAAAATTGTTAATATATACTTACTTACAAAAAACAATAATATACTAAGTAAGTCTACCGCCAGTTGCCTTTTAATTTTTACGGACTTGGCCTAATTTTGTTGTAGCAAATCGTCCCAATTACTGCTACAAAATTATTACTACTCCGTACCGAAAATTTCCAGAAGCGTTGATTCGGACCAGGGCATCGATTTTCCAATACCTAGTTGCCCGTCGGTTTATTGTAAATATAAAACTGCGCTGTCTCTGAACAATGAAAACTTATCGGGGACTCAAAACATCAGTTCATGCAGATAATTTCCCTATGGGAGCAACTGTCATCACTTCGAAGAAAAAAATATGAATTTAGTTAGCTATTTTCACTATCTAAAAATAATTGTTGACGTATATCAAAATACTATTGTAAACTATCTTACATGCCTTCACCATATATATACTTACATATGTATTAATCAATCTCGTTCATTGAGTTACTTCGTTGAAGAACATTATTCAAATTTCATAGTAATATCGAGATTAATTTTAGTAAAATTTATTCAGATTTTCACCTCAATGTACGCATCATAAAATTCAATCTCTTAAGTTTACTGCCAATTTGTATAATGTTTTTTACTGTTCTAAAAAAATCAATAGGAGGCGAAGATTTCGCGGTAAGCGTTTAATCCTAAAATTGAAATGAAGCATTTTCTTAATTAACTTCAACTTGAATTGCAAATTGTGTTGTTCCGCAACCCTAACAAGTAATAATGAACTGAAAAATTCACCCCTCTACAGCGAAGTCAACTATAGACCTAACAAATATTCTATTTCTACGTGCCTGCGTTATCCTTTGTTAGTCTCATCAAACTGGCGACCGGCGATTTATCAATTTCACCTCCTAACCCCTGATTTGGTGCCATAATTCATTATAATAACTCGAACAGATGTCATAATCTGGTTATGTCCTGGTCGTGTATAGGTAGTATTATTATCCGTTCATAGGAATTGAACCCCAGGATTATATATAACAAATAAGCAAGCAAATATTCGGGCACATCTTTCTATCTCTGTCATCAACAGCTATGTTTTTTCCCCCTCGATTCCTTTTTTTTCGAATACTCATTTCGATTCATTTTCATCTCAAAAAGTTTACAACACCCAATTGGCTGGACCATACTGGTCGCTTCAATTTAGATTTTTGCCCTTAGGGAACTATCAAGTTGTGATAAAATGATGGAATGGATAATACGATCTAAGGGAATAAAAGTAATAAATGGAATACAGAATGAAATATTTCAGCTTATCAGTAGTCGGATATGTACTATCTGTGAAGCAAGAAGTACTACTAAATTAAATAAATTGATTGATAATAAAATAAGCAATTTGCGTCCAGACAGGATAAAGGAAGCTTTATAGTTTTCCGCATAATTCCGTTGGTCAACTACATACTAAAGTAACTCTAAGCTTATTTGGAAGGGTTATTAGCAAACTTGTGCCTGAGAGACTTTTGAAGCCGATAAATTCATTTCGATTTTGTAATTACCGTTAACTCATTATTGCCGTTCGATTACCTTAATTAAAAAGTTTCAACGTTCTTCTTACCAATAAAGTACCTACTTTAGATAGTATGAATGGATTTTAAAATTTTGGAAGACCGTTTTGCCTTTGATAACATATTCGCACACTTATTTGTGGTATCAATCTACATTGGTGGTTATTCAATGGACGAGACTCGTTTTGCAAGTATATCCAAATTTTTTTGTTATACATATACTGTTTAGTATAATAAGTTTTTACTGATTTTGATAATTCATCACAGCGATTTCACATAAGATGCGCTCTCATGTGTGATGCTAATGCTTACTGCCAATTCCTGCCACATCACGTTCCAATAAGTCAAAACTGATAATTTGAAAAATATGGATATCGTGAAAACGATTAAAAGTATGTATTTGGATTAGAAAAGTGTAATAAGATCAAAGTGAACAAATTATTTTAATAGAGCAGTGGAGGAAGACACTAAACGTCTGCGTGCACGAGGTTACCACCCGCTCTCATGATTTTTTTCGTTAGTCTCATAGTTGCTGAAAAGAATCGTTTTTTATGTTAATTTCTAAGACAACTTTTATAAGAATAAGATCACTCTTGCGTCTGAAATGCCTGTTTGAATACTATTGAAATTTGACAACACAGTAATGTTTGAAACATATGAAAGTTATAGCTAGCTAAATGGAGACACAATAATCGGTAACATATATAATGTTGCACAATTCATTCATTTTATAGTTAGCATAGACAAATTTAGATTTGATTTAAATATATTTAAATTCGGTTGTTTAAATTCCGTTGATGCAGAAACCTGATTGTGATAGCCCAACTCACTCTTTTCCGAATTATTTTAAACGTAAAGTGCATATTTCTTTGAGTGTATTTTAAATATAAATCTAATAATAATTTACTTACAAATGATGAAGAAAAATGATTTTTCACAAAGTAATCGCGGGCCTTCGACTTTTTTGGAATTGTTTCGAACTCTTAAGGAACTTTCACATCAAAACAATATAAACCGAAAAACTGAATCTATTCCATTTTAAAACAAGACTTTTGCTCCAAAATAAAATCACGGGAAATAGGATAAACTAATAATTTTTAATAATTGTCCTAGATTTAAAAAAAAACACAACTGTTATGTTTTATCGAACGAATTCTTCGACCGACAATGTTTTTTTACCAATAAAACATAAAAGTTGTTTTTTTTTTTAAAAAGCTGCAATAAATATATTTCTCAGTAAAATTCATAGTTTATCCTATTTCCCTGGATTTTGTTAATCATTGGAGCAAAGATCTTGTTTTAAAGAAAGTGGAGTAAATTGAGTTTTTCGGTTCTTGTTTTTGATGTGAAAGTGTCTTTAGTTGAAAATAAAACAAATAAAACCATTTTTTGAAGTTTCTGATATCTGCAGCAAGAATACATACCCGAATATCCACAAATGTTTGAAAATGAATGAGCATTAATTTACCACTTTGTGTTAGCTCAAAACCTATTAAAGGTCCACAATGAGAAAAGATCTGTTGGAAAGAATTAGCTTCTCTAAACATACATGCATCGGAACATAGTATAGAAGACGATGCAATTTTAATTAATTTTTTTCTGTACTTCAGTGCATCAATTTATTGAATGGTGTATATGTATTGAACATATTTCTTGTAAAAATTTGTTTGTAAGTGTTACCATCATATTAATTAAAATATCTAAATTAACTATATGTAATTAATAGAATTTTGTTTGGATTATTCTATCTCAAACTCTACAATATCAGAAGTATCCTACAACTCTTTTTTAAGCCAAGGGGACGAGAGATCCCAAGCACGGAGACCAAATCGGTCCATTGTGCTATCCTAGTAGAAACCCCATCACCAAAACCTTTCTGCCCTCTTAATGAAGCACATCAGATCTTAGTGAAGTAGAGTTTTCGGTTCATTTATGGATAACAAGGCACACCCTGGAGTATTCAACCTGCTCCGGGTGAAGTGCGGCCAAGCACACAGAAAATGTTCGGTTGTTTCAGGCTCTCCTTCCAGGCAGGCCAGACATTCAGATCTGTCAAGAACTCCCATCCTTGTTGGATGATCGTGAAGCAATCTGTGGCCGGTGATGATGCCAATCAGAGTTCCACATTGTTTCCTTCCGATCCCCATGAAAAAATTAGACATATTCTTATTGGGCCCATCACGAAAAAAATGTTTGCACCTGCAAGTAAACATATCAAGGGCTATCTTCGCTGTCATTGCGATGGCGCGGACTTCAGCCTGGAAGAGATCTTCCAAGTGAACACTCCATCCCAATGTCAGGTTCAGGAAAGTAAACGCTCGCCCTGGCTCTCACATTAGTGAGGGAGCCGTCGGTAAACATTTTTAGAGCAAACCCTCAGTCCACGTTCTGGTACCATCGTATCACATGGCATGCTGACTGGAGAGTTTTCTATGTCCAGTCCACGTGCCAAAGAGAAATGAGTAGAGCCAGTCCAGCCGTCATTTCAATATCCCTATGAGCGCAATCTGCACGCAGGCATTTTGGCATTGGCCTGAATGACAAGATCCAGGGGTGGCATATTAAGTAGGACTTAGAGAGCAGCAGTAGCCGTAGATCGCATGGAGCGCGTAATTCCTAGCCAGCCAATCCTTCGTAGGCCCGCCAGCTCCCGCTTCGAAGTCATCACAAGCATCCTCGACCACCATACACAGGACGCATATTTGAGCATGGGTCAAATGATCTAGGTGTACATCCAGTGTAGAACTCCTGCACCGATTCGGTGGTGGCCTTTTCAAAAGCCCCTCAATGTCGAGAAATACTCCTAAGATAAATAGGCCACGGCGTAGTCCCTGATCAATTACAGTAACTATTGAATGGAGAACCATCTCAGTACGTCGGCCCCTCTGGTGAGCGTGCTGTGAGGAGGTTAAGGGAGATGCCTTTAAGGCTACTACCTTGATATATTCATCCACAAGCCTCTCTAGGTATTTCAAAGAGAATGATGAGAGGTTTATAGTTCAAAAGTTGTTCAGGTCCACAGGGACATATCCAAAAGCGATACATGCCCTGTAATCTATATAAGGAAGCAGAACAACAGAATACTGTCTGGATCCGGGACCTGGAGATCAGAGAAAGCTGAAATTGACCATTTCACTTTCTCAACATCAACTGCCTTGGCAGCAGCAGACCAATTACCACCGATAGTTATTGTCTGAGCTGCCCCATACAATGTGATGAGCGTTGCCATCACAGTCAATCAAGACACCAAGCCGATTAGACCTCGCATAATCAACCGCTCGCCTTACTCCCTCAGTGGGCGAGGGAGAAGCGGTGTCATAAGGAAAGTATGCTGAGACATTAAGGAGTTCCCTATTAACTCTATCTCCTTTAAAAGAAACCTTGATCCATGTAGTGTCCCTGTTGCACAAACGGGGCAGCAAGGTAACGACAACGTTTTTTGCAACAACAACACCATACTAAATTTGACAGCCAAGGCTCCTGCACAAGCACCACATTTTGCTGTTGAGATTTTATACTCAAGTCAGCAAGGTAGCGTCGAATCAAAGCAGACGCCGCCTTGCTGTGCTACAGATTAATCTGGGTGGAAAAAAGTCCCGCCATAGATTGCTTCACCCCACCTTCCTCGCAGTGCTCAGTTTACCGGCGCCAGGAGAATTTTTACCACTACCTTCCTAGCCGGACAACCGAAAATTTGCGAAGAGATAGAGGGAGAAGGCCCAATGATAGTCATCACAGAGATTCCTACCTCGGGAGGTCCCACATCGTTCGCAACATTCAGCTCCTTTTGGCACTGTTGTCTAAACTACAGCTAGTCCACCGTTGCCGAAAGACCCGACTCATTAGCAGCACTTTCGATCTCCACAGGAAACACACCGCCCTCACCAGTCGAGCTTGAGATGTCGCAATCTCAGGGATTAAATCCCCTGATTCCTCAGACATCCGTGAAGCTTTTACACATATTGAAGTGGTGTTATTTCTTAAAGGTTCCATATATGGTCCGATGAGTTGCGCAAGTGAAACAGTCATCTGCAGCAGAGCTCCGCATTACTACAAGAAGGCTAATTAAAACTGCAGGTCACCTGGTATCCAGAATTCGCATACTATCGACTGAGCATGCCCTCAGCCACGCAGCAGTTGGCGTATGCTCTTCCACATTGGCTTCGGATGGGAGTAGGTTTTAGCAAACTAATCAATGTCAAGACCATCGAACAATGGCTTCCACCTCACACTTCGTGGATGTAGCTGAACCCAAGGTTAACACCTTCACTTCATCCCCTTCTAGGCTGACAGAATAGCAGGATCCGTTACTCACAGAGAAGATAGCTCTACCTGATGTCAACCGAAAGCAAGGCAGCAGTATATATGTATTGAGCATATTATTTGTACAAATTTGTCTATAAGTCGTACCAATTAAGTAAATTAAATAACTACATATATGTAAAACATTAGAAGTTCCTAAATATACAACAACTTAATTAATGATGGTACGAGATGTACCGGGAATCTTACAGGTAATTACAATGACAAAAATAAATTTCGTTATACATAGTAAACAATTATATACCAAAAGAGTGTAGTCTCTCAAGTAGACCCAATCGTAAAATTAAGAAATTCTGCAATTTGATAGATGAAGAACTTTCCTAATCCAAAAATCAAGGATCATAGCAAATATAAACCGGCAGTACGTCATTTTAGTTGGGTTACTTCAATATGTCTGAAAAAGAGGTAAATAATTGCAATGGAGGTAGGAAATCTGAATTTTATTGTGCGCGAATCTTTTATTTCATAGTTCGAGCGGTTGTATACATATCAATGTTCAAGGATGGATTTATTGATGTCGTTTCTCAATATCGAAATGGCATCGATTCTTCAAAATCCAGTTTTTTTTATAGTTTTATTATATATGTATATACAGGAGACAAATGAAAATTTATTTTAAGTATTTAAATAAAGAGAGAAAAATAATATTTTACAAAAGTCATTATTGGAAGTTTTTTATATATAATTTTTCTCTTGTCCTTTTTTAATTTATTTATTTTTTCCTTTAGTTTTTTGTTTTACATAGGTTTATTTTTTATCCGCAGTGTATTTTTTTTATGTTGCTTATAGTTGTAACGAAAAGAACAATTTTGAACAATTTCTACAACTTCTACTTATGCCCTTTGTGTATACTTTGATTCTAAATCCAATTCCGTATTTTATGATAATTCATTCTTACACAGTGGTTGTGAATGTTATTACATTTTTTATTTGTATTATCTACAATGTGTTTATTAATTATATCATTTTACATATAACTATTTAGTATATTACAATCTATCTATTACAGGCTATCACATTAAGGTATAATCATAACAAAATTATCATTTTCCACACGACATACGCATAATCTGCTTTTCTATACCCACAAGTAGCTTCGCATTGTCCCTTGCAGAATATGTGTTCGAATAATTCAGATGTCAATGGTTCAGCTGCCTTGGGTATTGGTTGTCATTTAGGACCTGTTCCGTCTCGGAACAATCTTTAAAAACTAAAAATAAACTTATATACTAAAACCCTAAAAACTAACACTCACAATAAATTCCCGCGATGTACAAACATAACCCACGAAGTGACCAGCAAAAGCTAAAAAGAAAAACAAATACTGGCATTTATAAAAAAATCAACAATCAAAATATAAACACTTACCGGTATCCATCAGCTGCCACCAAAACTTTGACATAATCAAAATGGCAGCAGATCAGAGAACAGAGAAAAATTATTCTAATTAGGCTACGATGACGTCACACCGTGGCGAAATTTGTGAAATCTCACAAACAACGCGGGCGTCATGGCAACGCCACCGGCAGACACAATGTCTATTGCGTTTCTGCCTATAAATAGCGAGCTACTGGAAGTAACAAATCACTTGCGATTTGACCAAGCCCCAAGGCAGATCGGTAGCTCTGAAACCATATTAAGTCTTACAAAAGTAATAATATTTCAGCACCCGATTCTGGGAGTCTTTGAACCCAGCTACAATTAGTCTGAGCAGATCTGTGACGCTCATTCTGTCATCCCAACCTCACTTTTTTACTATAATTAATAATTAGTTTTTCTTTCTTCTGATAGACAGATTAATGAATAAATATCGCCAGTGGAGGTCAAGAATTAAAAATAATTTGAAATAGGTATATTAGAGGTAATCATAGAATTTAGTAGAATTAGTGAATTTGAATGGATGAATTTGAATTAGTTATAAATTATAGTAAAATTGGATTGTTTCTGTACCTGAATTTATAATCTGTAAGATATATTATTGAATAAATAGTGAATTCTGTTATTTTGAAAAGGCTAACCTGTCTTGTCATTTTTTAAACCGGCACCTGCCCCTTTTTATGATTAAGCCCACATTGGGACTTAACAGGATCTGTTTCCCGCTAGCCGTATCTTTTGGATCCTTCTCAAATTGGAGTGAAGTTTGTAACTGACGATATGTACGCAAGCTATGTTGTCGGGCTGCGATTTTGGTTGGTATTTGTAAGGATAATTTACACCTTTTCTGATTTTACGTTTCTCTGGAATCGTAAAACATTGATCGATTTTTCTTTATTCTCACCTCTGCTCCTATGAGCGTCAAAGCTTTCGGCTCAAATCTTTCTCATTGAAAAACTTCCACCAATGATACTAAATATTTTTGGATGCTTTCAGAGAGTGTTTTGGTAATTTTGAAAAGAGTATAACATCGCCAGAAATTCAGGCAAACTGTGTTATCAAGTATATAGTTATTATGTTTAATACTGCCCTGAGTGATACTACTGTATGTATATCCTTTTACCGAGTTGTGTTTATTCTCTGGGTTTTTCTGATGAAGCAATTGATACTAGTCTTCCATTTTCCTATTTTTGTAGCAGGGATTGTGACACTCACTGAATCGATAGTATCTAGCATACACTCACGCTCGTCACTACATGCGTCGAGTCTGCACAGCTCCCGTTTTATCCACAAAAAACGTCTTCAAAAGTAAACAATCAACCATTTTCACAAAATATTTGTTCTGAAACACTACGCATCGTTCTGAAATGCTCGAAACGAACTGGCTGTAATAATGTTGTTTTACTGGTAACAACTGAAAGGTTTTTTTTATATCTGGCCCTGTTGCATTCTAATGATCGTACTACCAGAGCGTATGACTTACGTCTAAGCTGAGGAAAGTTAGCGCATCGCAAAGCCGCCACAAATCATCATTTCTATCGAAAAATAAAATATTAAAATTACCGGGTAGCACATATTTATAAGTTCTACAAATTTTATAATAAATATTTTTTTGATATACAGGGTGTTTCCTCCATGGTTGTCTATTGAGCGGGAGGTCAAAGTACTCTCCTAGACAAACAAAAAATTGTATGGCGGGTGGGGGCATATCAACCGTTTCGAAGTTACAGGCTGATTAAGAAATTATGCTAGGTTTTTACAAAACACCTTGTATCTTTAAAAATACAGGGCGTACAGACACCGTATAAAACCGGTAGTATTCAGTACTTCGTGGCCTTTCCAACGACTGCTCAATCAAACCTGTCCCAACGGAGTTATGGTTATATAATCTAAATTTCGGATTATCTTACCTTTTTTTCACTTTGATCTTTATTTTTGGTTTTTTTTTTCGAAAAGGTCATTATCGCAAAAAAGATAACTGTAAACTGTGGACTCTCCTCTTTAATTTGACCTTACACGCTGTGTGCTATCTGTAAAGGATTATTATAGCTCTTTACTATTCTTAAGGCCTTTCTTAAATTTATTCTCGAAGATAATTTGTCCACTTACAGGCTGCAGATAGCCATAGGGTGTAATAGGTCCTACAGTTTATAGTTTTTATAAAAGAAGTTATGTTAATGACGTTTTTGTAAAACATTAAGGTCAATTTATAAAAAATGAAGTTTTGAATACAATCAGCTTTATACGGTGACCGTGCACCTTGTACGTTTTAAGATACAGGCTGATTTGTGAAAACCTAGAATAATTTCTTAATCACCCTGTAACTCCGAAATGGTTGATACAGGGTGCCATATAATTTTTTCTTGGTTAGGTGAGTACTCCCTCACCTCCCGAAATAGTCCTATAAAATTATTAAATATAATTATTATAAATAATGAAATAAGTATTAAAGTTCTTCCATTTATAATTTTTGGTCCAATAAGGATTCTAAATTCTTTATGTAATATTATTATTGTATTATTTCATATAATATTATATCGTGGTTATCTTGGTTAGGTAAGTACTGCCTCAGCTACCACTCTATGGACCACCATGGAGGAAACACCCTGTATAATACAATCTATCACGAGCAACGAGAAAATAGTAAAAATCCTGTTCCGATCCATTGTTTTGTTTTTCCTTTTCTCGATAGTACCTACAAATGCATATTTATATGTATGATCATGAAAAAGTCAAGAAAATAACTCGAGGTATAGAAATTTTCAGATCACGACTGGGAGTTGGAAGTATTATTCAGATTAATTTCTATGGGTGTTCTGCCCGTACTTAGAGCGAACACGCAAAAAGTAATAGTAGTAATAATAAACTTAGTGGTTAATTTTCTTGGATTCACTACAAAACTTAAATTAACCACTATTGCACTAGATTTTCATGTTTTTCTATGGTGGAGAACGCAGATTGAGCTTAAGTTTTTCTGAATCTCGCCTACATAAAATAAACTCAGATTTCTTACTTAATTTACATTCCAAATGTACATAGTGACAGGAGTACTTTTGCAGTTACTTTAATTCTCGTAATAGTAAATTAACAAGAAGTCGTCATTACTTAATGACATTGGATCATCAGGTATGAGATTCATTCAATGCTCGAGTAAGACCATTATTCTTGAAACCAATTTCATAACTTTATAGTGTTCATTAATTCTATGGAAAAAATATAAAGAAAAGGATTATTTTGAATTATTTCCGGTTTAGTTATATAAAGTATGTCAACATTACTTTTCATTCATAAGGAATACGGCTCACAATATTTCTTCATTTTACGAGGCAGTGTAATATCGTATTATCGATAGCAGTATTTCATTTAAAAAGATACTTAATGAGGGTATTTTTGCTGATATTAAAATAGCAAGTGACTTTGTTTGTTTTCGTGGGAATCCCAATTTATTCTAAAATCTTTTCTTATTTAACTCCGAGAAAAGCTTACTTAGCATAATCTATTGAATTTGATTTATATAACTTTTTAAATACAAAACAATTAATACCAACTGCCTTAAGTTAGGTATTGCGACAGAAATCGGAACTATTTCTTAAACCATACCATACCAAAAAGACTGGTGAATTTCTGCTCACCCTTCATCTGAAAGTTTTATGTAAATACACAGTTATATACCGAACCTGTATTTTTTCGGTGAAAAAACTATAGAAGTCCTTTAAGACCTTTAATATTCAATCAAATTAATTTAAACATATAAATGAACATAATGTAAATAAATAAAGACAAGTGTCACTCATACTTAAATATTGTCTTTGAGATGTCAAAATTTTCTAAAAGTTGTGTTGTTACGGACAACTGAATTGTTATTTAACATTGTTTGGAACATTTTTTATATAAAAGAAAAAAACAACCTAGAAATGGTATAATACCAATTTTTACGATACCCTAGTAGTTGATGCCCATATTTAGTGCCGTATAGTACTCCTCTGCGCAAGTTTCATTGTTAAAATGGTTTATTGCATCTATTTGTAGAACGGTTCATCGGACAGTAAAAATGATAATGATTATTATATTCTGAAGTGCTTTTCAGAAACAAAAACGTCTAGGACTGATCATTTTCACAATATGCATAAAAAACCTAGATTTTTGCATGGCGACCAAGAAGGGGTTGCCCGACTTAGTCCATTTTGTTGTATTTGCAATTTTGATGAGAACGCCGTTTACAAAATTTGAATACTCTACGTCGACGGGTTTTCAGACAGTGCCCAAATATACGATTTTTTTTTTATGATACATACAAGTTACCCAATTTGACTACTATAAGACTATGTGGCACTAATCCAGTTAATTTTAGTGGGAGAAGCGTGAAAAATACACTATTAATACTATGAAGATCAAAGTGCTACTTCCGGTTAACGTTTAAAGTTCGAATTATAACTATGCCATCATTTAGTTTTAGTCAGGACTATAATATTTTAGCTTCAGTTACATAATATCTTACAGTAGTAAAGTACAATAAAATCTCCTGAATGTATTTCCAAACTTAACTATCCTCCTCAAAAGTATCTCCAAAATACGAAGGCCCGAATAACCCTCACGTACGTAATTGATTAGTGTCATCAGAAATTATACCTTTCATAGCCATCAGAATTTCTGAAAGTCTTCTCGTGTAATAAAACTCTTGTCTGTCATTTAAAGGGAAGTGCTACCGAAAACGATTTCATCCCCATACCATCATCCACCAAAGGAACAAAATTCTGAACCTGACTCTAAAACCATCATACCAAAAACAGTTCTACAACCCTCTTCCGTAAGTTTAACGACCTGATTGGGGTGTCGTAGATACTAACTTTATATATGTGTGTATGTACTATATATACATTATCTAGAACGATAGAAGGGCACCTTGAAAGCATCCCTCGAAATGAAATATGCAAATGAAATCCCCGAAAAAATTGATGTAGGTATAACGATCTATGTTATGCTTTATTCCCCAAACAGAACCCTTGCAATTGTTGCTTATTAAAAAATGATCTATATATGTAGTTGATAACAATCTCGAAGCACATAAGTACCAGCCCAGATATGGTGACACTATATGGATTAGAATGAGCAAACTATCTCAGGCTGCTAGTCTAACTGAAACTTATACCTGGTTATGTTTACCACGAACAGCTGTAAAACAAAATTTTGTACAATATCTTCGTTTTGTAGTACAAACACAACTATTACGAGCATTCTCTCACTTCGAGATATAGCCTCTGTTCTGTTCACTAAAAGTAGCCGACTTGCTTGATATATCCTTGAATTATTCATATGGAGCTCACTACTCACTTACTTTACTGAGAGTTCAATACGAGCATACGACGAAGATTCAGTTGTGATCTTATAACCAAACCCGATGGTGGTGCAACATCTTATTTGTTGCCTTCAAGGAACACTTCACCTACTCACAAATTCCATATGTAAATGAGCTTGATAACTATTTCACGTACATTCCAGTGGCTTATGGTGGTAGCACTGCTCTCCAGAATTCAGACGCTTATACATAGAGTAGAGGTTACCCATAGAATAAATTCCATGAATTTATCCAGTGATACCCTATTAAGTGATAAAAAGAAAATTTCTATGAATTTGGAAGATAGGGAGGCCCTTTAAAGGAAACCTTGGACTGCATGCAAATCAAGGGACTGCCCAATATGCCTCGACTATAGTTTTGTTGCATGAAAAAATTTTACCGCCACAAATGTATTTTCTCATGTGATGGGGAAAATATAGTTGCGAGTCGAAAACTAAACATCTGAATTTAAATAATTGAAATACGGGATCAATGGATTAGAAATAAGAACAACTGCAACAAATTTATATACATAAGTACCTACATGTAGGTACGGAATATATCTATACCGTGAAAGGTATATGCCATAGAAAGGAAGGGTTAATGTTTAAATGAAAATCGGTTTAGTAGTTTTTCAGGAAATTGTTTTCTGGGGAAGAATATCTTGGAGAGAAGTGTGCTATAGATATTCACTGCAGTAGGACAGATTTTGCAAGCTTAGTGTGAAAACCTAATAAGTCAGTCAGGCGTGTTTATTAGGACTAATTTGATATTTACACAAACTGGAAAACCTTTAATTTTAAGATTTATTTCTTCTGCTTACGTTTCGATCAGTAGGACAAAAATATAAACCTGAATACCGCTCATATCTTATTATTCCAAGCTTAACGGTAGTAAAAAACAGTAGGATGTATTTTGAAATTTAATTCATTAATTTTCAATTACAAACTGGACAGAATTGTTTGCTATAAATGTATGTAAAGAGATAAAAGAATGTTATTAATCATACTGTAAAAATTTATCGCTATCAGAGTTAAATAAACTTAAATGGTCCTTACTACCCTTCTATTGAGCTTCAAAGGAGCCGATGCTCATAAACCCATCACGAACAGAAAATAGTAAGATTTACTTTGCGAACTCCAATCTTCTGGTTTAAGATAAAACGTAACCCAAAGCAAAATCTTATCGTTTTTGACTGAGATCAAACAGAGTTATCTTCTCTGGAATTAAAGCAGTCTTGCTAGGAAAATCGTAATAAAAATCTTCAATTTTCGCTAAAAAAACCTTCTTTTGCCCAAAGAAATCTGCGTTAGAATAATTTTGAGGAAATAGAATGATAAGAAGAGTCTTAATTGTTCAAATTTTTTAGAGAATATAATTAACAAGTTCAATCAAAATTAACAAAAGCCACAAAACTTAACAAATAAATTCTTTTAAAGAAAAAAACATTTAATCTCTTAAGAGAAAATAAAATGTTACAATGTGGACAAAACTTATAATCTATAACTATATCCAAATTATAAAAGACATCGTATGATTTATGTATTTTCATTTTCGATATAAAATATTAATCACCATCAGTTCTCTTATTTTCTTCATATATACCGTTACTAAATTTTTTTAATCATAAAACTTGTTTTATTTAAATTAATTTGCGAAAATTTTCGCTCTACGTGCGGAAGTGCTACTTTGCCGCCATCTTGTTTTTATTTTAGGCAAATCTAGTCTAGACTAGTCAATAGCGACAATAATTAGCAATCTATTTTCAAGAATTCACATCCAAGTGGCATAGTTTTAACCTGACGTATGTAGCAAAAGTTGACCCTATACAAATGGCTGAATTAAAAAGTGGCGCTAAAACGTAAACTGTCACGATAAATTCACGATTATATAGATGAAGCTAGCACCAAATTTGGTGTTTTAATTGATGTATCCAGAAATGTTTGAAGATTTTCAGATTTCTGTTTATGTTTCATTGAAAAGTAATACTTTCAAAAGCTTGAAAATTTTTTTATTTTAATATAGAAAATCTTCAAATATTTTATTGTGTCTGAAATCTACCAAATGAATATAAATCCTCCTATCTGGCATCTAAAGGCAAGGTGGAATAGCATACGCCAATGGCTACATGGCTGTGGACGCTTAGCCGCCAGTATGAAAGCTCTGGATACCAGGGACCGGATTCACTAACTTGGAGAGTTGTGGAGTTGTGGAGATGAGAACTCTTTTGCCTCTTAGCTCTCCACTCGGAATTCTGTAACTTGTGGGATTTGTATTGAGTGGGATTTGCCAAACTCTCTATTGCACTCGGCGAAACTCTCGCCTGTGTTAGTTGTGGAGAAATAAGAAAAATATTTCTCAACTGACAGTATTGTCCTTTATGAAGGTACCAATGTACCTAGGATTTTAAAATTGAATTGTGGATTCACTGCATATCCTGGCTATGTTTACAAAAACAAATTATGGACATCTTTGCCATACTTACAGAGAAATAAGGATTTTGGTGTCGAAAGGTACCCACTAAAAATTGTAATTCACGCGAAAACGTTCGATTTGGTCGTCTTCCAGTACAGAAGAGATGATATAAAAATTTTAAATATGCACGTTAAAGTTTGTATGTAGGTGAAATCGCATCTACATTCTGTCCCCTAATTAGATATGTAATTAGTTTTTGAGTCCGGTAAATAGTTTTGGAGATAACTGCAAAAGAAATGAATCTTAAGAAGAAAAAATTGCCGTTTTTTTGGTACAAAAATGCACATATTTTCAACTCAAAATATTCAACAGAGTACTAATGGATGTGAAATAAAGAACGGAAGAAATATATTCGAAATATAGGAACTGGGGTGTATGTGACCCAAGTGCAAAAAATCCGTCTTTCGGATGTAAAAAGTCAGTTATGAAGTTAAAATGATAAAAAAAACTACACCACTCGATTACCGGATTCTCCTTCTTAAATTTGGTACCAGACATGACGTATTTTGGACAACCCCCAATTGGGGGTGATACGACCCATATCCCCAATAGACCCTACCCCAGAAATTGTCCACCTATATTTTTGTACTCTAGACTCTAAATCCACAGAAAAAAAAAACCAAATTCTCTACGACCCTCCAACACAGAGTTAGCCGTCTTTCAATATTTCGATACCTGTCACGTTTTCTTTAACTCCCCAAGTATGTTAGAGGATCTCGAATGGAGCCTAGGGAGTTTTAATCGGGAAAAACGAAAATTCTCATCTCCCAAACTCTCCTAGTTTCAGAATCCGGCTCCAGGCCACCTTTAATTCTAATCAGCCTTCCTGCAGTAATGCGGATCTCGGCTGCAGATAACATTATTTCTCAACTCGCAACTCGTAAGACTATTATATACTGTGTGAAAAAGTTGCAAGTCGGACTACGGCAGCTACACACGCTCAAGCAAATCTTGCGCGTTGTGCATGGCCCAGTCGTTTGATTTTTATGAGCGTATGTAGCGAATGTCGGAACTTGAGTGAAATCGGCCGAAATTATTGCGTACAAGCAAAACTTACGACTTTGCTATAGAATTGAACTAGACGAAATTCAAACCTAAATTCATTTCTATAGCATAATCGTCATGTCTTCAATCTCAACTCCAAATCCCACTTGCATGGGATAATTTCTTTGAACGTGTGTTGCGCCATAAGGGCAGCGACATACGGTTATGTCTTTTCCGCGTGGCTTTTTCGGGCCAAGTGAATCCAAAGTGATTAACTTGACACCGACATACGATCAGGTTTAAACCGGACCGATTTGAGGAACCTGAAAGCAACCCCGGCCTACCATAGCCTAACGACGTCTGATTCATACCATTTGCTGCTGAATGCAATGCAAACCTCTTTACTAGGGACCACAGGCTTCACTTTTCACGGGTCAGAGGCATTCGGGGGCAGGAAATATTTCGAAATGTCAAGTTTCGATCGGGAGGAGGGGCAGAATTCCAATACCAAAGATAACCTAATAAGTCATTAAGTTAACTTTGTCAATACTACTGAAAAAAAAATTGATTTGGCTATTTTAAAATTGTGATATTTACGTGCGATTTGAGGTGATAATATAATATTTCACTTATCATTATGTGCTGCGAATTTTTGTTATAGTTATTGTCTATATAAAAAACTGCAACTTATTTGAACACACACACAATTATTTTCACTAGTCATACAATGAACTACCGCGGAGCAACATTATTGTGCTGATACGTCTTAGCACAAGAGGAGGAAAATCTTCCCGCTTCGACCTGAAGTGTGTGGGTTGGCTTTTTGAGTACAATATGGTGAGGCAACATATGATTAGGTTTTTTCGAACTGTTTATTTAAATTTAGTGCAGTGCAGTAGTACAGAAGTAATGAAAGTTTTTGGACGATTCGGACGCGTATGTCATATGTACCTACATTTAATAAAATAATTTGATAGTTTTGTAGAGTACGCGTACAATATTTAAAATAACTTGAGCTTTTTTCTAGTATTCTAAAATACTTGATGCTGATGGCTTAATTTTGGAGGTCAAGAAAAGACCATGTATATGGTATGGAAAATACATGCAGAGATCTTCCTGGAATGCGAGAATGAAGAAAAATGATATTAGGGTAGGCATTTATTTTATTTTAAGTTCATAATTAGCTTGTCAGGTTATAATTCATGATTCAGTTAAATAGCAGTTATTAATTAATGAATCGATTCTGCGAAGGAACGTCACCTTCAGGTGAGTAATAAACGAATTTAGATCTTACGTCCCGCCCTTCTAAAGTGCTGCTGGTTCGTTCGATTGAAACATCATTGATATTATAAAGCAAGTTAACGGAAGCACTGACAAACTACATTGTAATTGTTTTTTTCCTTTCTTCTTCATCTTCAAGTAAAGGAAATATAATTACAAGTGCAATATCACTAACACTTGCCATAATTATAACACCTCTTAAAATTACTGAAACGACTTCACTGACTTGTATTCACAAAATATTCGAGAATAACCGTCTCGTATGTAGTATAATCACGGTGACAGGAAAAACCGAAGACGATTATCCGGACGGTGACACATCGCATTATAGTTTCATTTGACAGCTTTTAAGGTTTAGTAAGTTTTGCTGTTCAATAGATCGTTGGAAATATTTTTAATGTCAACTTGGAGCATGCCGTAAACTAGTGAATATCCCCGAAAATGCATACTTTAACAAAAAGTCATAAGCAACATAAATTTGTCCCTACTTGTAAGCGACTCTGAAATCATTAAAACGCTCTGTAAACCATGGAAAAAACCCAAGTATTTATACTAGCCTCATATCAGTTTGCTCAGCTTGTATTATGCTGGAATGCAACGATACACAGGTGGTTTATCCGTGTACTACAATATCTGTACTAGCTGTGTGTAAAAGGTATAAGGCAAAGTTAACTTACTGACAAGTTAGGACACAGAAGAGTTTTGCGATTGTTTTACATTCAAAATGTACACGGCAAGAAAAGGAAGAAAGAAGAAAAAAAATAAAAATAAAACTTAAAAAAATGTGAAAGCGCAGGGGTGCAGTTTTTAGGTTTAACTCTCGTAAAATGTTCCCGCGCTTTTGTAAAAATAGGGTTTTGCTGAAATAGTGAGAAAATCATTCAATATTTTTTTTCTCAACAAGACCAATTCCTATGATATTTGAACATCACGTGCTTCTGTTTACATTTGTTTTGCTCCGAAGAGATTAAGTGAGAGAAACTCTTGATAGATTCTCTGATATTTTCGGGAAAAATGAGAATTTTATTTGAGAGGAACTTTACATCTCCCTTCATCACCTTGACCAAAGCGAAATTTATCTTTTTCTTAAAAAATTGAGGTAGTGTGACCCAAAATAGATTATTGTGCATAGCTTGATAGGATTTTGGGGCATTCAATAAGATTTTGTCGTTCGGGTAGTCGTACACCGTAAAAAATTTCTATTGAAAATTCCGCTACTATAATAGGCAACAAATTGCCAACAATGGTAGCGGAAATTTACACAACTTTATGCGCACTACATACCCTTATGTAAAGCAATTTCGCACTGTATGTAATTTTACATTGTTTATGCATTTTTCAATTTTCGATGTAAAATGCGATATGTAAACTTACATCATGCTGTGGAATTAAGTTACATAAGTTTAATGTAATTTTACATTATTTATGAATTCTTCAATTCCGTATGTAAAGTACGCAATATGTAAATTTACCAATAGTTTTGTAATTTATTTCAATTGCCACTGTAATGTTTCGTACGGAAATTAATAAATTACATACATAAACAAGTAAAAAAGCTAGAATTTGTTTAAGACCAATTCTTATGATCATGCCACTAATAAGTATAGATTAACAGTCAACACGTAAAAGAAGTAATACTAGTTTCGATGCTAACAGCTACCTAAGAAATCATCATTTTAAAAATCAATAAATATTTGTAGGTATGCAGTATTTCCATGATTGAGTTTTTTTGAGCGAAATTCAATTATAAAAATACTGCGTACCTAAAAAAATTTTTTGATTTTTAAAACGGTTTTTAAGGTAATAGTTAGGATCGAAACTAGTAACATTTTTTTACATATTTTATGACTGCACTCCACAAAATCAAACTATACTATACACTGACCGGCGACCGCATTCTGATAAAATTTCCCGTATAATAATTTATAGCAACGCATCCTGATAAACGTATGAGCAGAGTACTGAACGAAAGAATAGAGATAAATACAAACGTCACTACTTATGTTGTATTGAATTGAAATTTCCTTTTTAAATGTGGGGAATTCAATGCAAATTACAGTATTTTGTGAAATTTCACGCATATTTACAGTACGATACAAAAGTTTTGTATGATTAAATGTAAAATCACAGTACTGTATGGAATTTTACGCAAATTTACAGTACGATACGAAAGTTTTGTATGATTAAATGTAAAATCACAGTACTGTATGTAACTTTACGCAAATTTACAGTACGATACAAAAGTTTTGTATGATTAAATGTAAAATCACAGTACTGTATGGAATTTTACACAAATTTACAGTACGATACAAAATGTCTATGTAATTAAATGTAAAATCACATAAATTATCTAAAAAATTACTTACTTTACTTCAGTGGCGGATCCAGGGGGGGGGGGGGGGGGTCATGACCCCCCCCCTAAATTTGAGAAAAAATATTTAATTCATTGAGTTGTTTGAAAAAATAATTTTTTTTTATTTTATACTTTTTTTATTTATATAATTCAACTTAAAAAAAAACTTTATTCCGAAACTTAAAAAAATAAAAATTTATTTCAATGAATGCTTGTATGCATGTGATGTATGTGTATAGGTTTTTCTCGGAATTTGGGTTTCGGACCTCAGAGAAACACTTCCCAAGCCACGAAACAGACTCCCTCGCTACCACCAGCCCTAACTTAACTTAGTCCTAACTCCTGTTATATTTCGGGGCTTAGCTTAGTCGAAGGCAATCACTCTACGCCGTTTCAGGAAGCTATGATTAAGACAACTCGCACACTTTTATTTTATTTATATATATTTTTTTTACTTTTGCTTTGTTCACAAACTTTTCCTTTCACAAACTTCCTCTTATGGTTATTTTTACAAAACTTTTATTTTATTTTTTCTTATCGCAACTTCTATTTTCTTTACCTGTTTACAATTAGTGTTCAGCCTACCGCGGCGGACGATGGTTGAAATGAAATTTGATATTTTCATAAATATCAAACCATCGTCTTGCTATCGTGCATACATTGTTGCACCCAGAATTATTCCGCTCGCGACAATTTGCTGAAAGGAGGCTTTTTGGTGAAGACTTGATCGTTTAAATCTTCACCGAGTAAATTTTATGCGCCCGATATGTATGTAGGTATATATGTACATTCATATCGTATTTTTATTTTCAACAAATCTTACTGAAGGTAAGATTTGTCGTGGGGCTTTTTTCTATTGAAACGACTTGGGTTGAAATTTAAAACTTTTATTTGTCCCAAGTCGTTCTATGGGAAATACTTTTTGTTTTTAACTGAGGAATTTGAATCAATTGCTGATGGCAATTTCACACACTCTAACACTCCTAACATTCTAAAATATTTGCAGCGTTCTTATGTAAAACCACTGACATTTAAAATATGGACTGACTACGTCCATAGAAATACACTGCAGAAAGTGGGCTCATTTCTATATAGCGTTCTCTTTCGATCTAAGCACCAACTACTAATTCGCACGTCACATAGAAATGTCAAAATTTGTCGTTTTTGAGTTAATTACATCATGAAATTGGCATATTTCTATCTGATTGTTTTTGCCGCTAGATAGAGATAGTATCACTTTTCTGTTACTTAAGAACAGAGATATTCTTCATAGAACAGTGTGTGAGTGTCACTTTTTGACTTGTGACGATCTTTATAACAAACGTAAATATGTTTTAGACATTTTAACAGTATTATTTTAAATTGTGTCACTTTTCCACAAAACAGCATTTATTTCTTACAAATTATATTATGAGTTATGACATTTTTCCACAAAGTTCAAAGTACGGAATTTAATTCTTAAAAATCGTATTTTGAGTTGCGCCACTTAAAAAAACTTGTAAAAATATTTATTTCGCAACAAAGAAAAGCGACACAACTTAAGAGGATACGGGATTAACAGCTAACCTCGCCAACTGCGGTAACAAAATCTTAAAATTTCTTTTATATATATCTTCAGAAATATATTTACTAACAAATTTAAGAGTTCGGACTATTTTTAGCAAACAATTCCTACGTTAAGCTAGAATTAATTCTATGTACAGCTTTTCGTTTTTTTGCTCTCCTGAAAAGTTGCATTTTTTGAGTTGGTCACTTTCCTATGTAACGTGCGAACTGAGAAAGGGCTGTAAACAATAAATAAATAAGTGGGTTTGTCGAAATAAATGTTTTTAAATTAATTATTTGGGTTAATAGAAATTCGAGAGGTTTCACTTTCCAACTTTCCGCCAATGGATTTTTCAATGTTGGAACCGACGTATGAACTATTTTTGACACAAAAAATTGTACCCCGCATGAAATAGCATATCGAGCAGTCCATATTATATATACCAGTGTGTAAAACTGAGAAAAGTTGGGCTTGAATGACTCCTGCAGTTTGCACCCTAAAGTATACTAAAAAAGACACATCATCCGCAATCGCTTAATGCGGATTTCCTAGTTCCAAGTACTGCAGTAGGTACTGTAGTGGCCTCGCGAACCGGCGTTGGACGTTTTTTTTTTTTTTTGCTCGATGATTTAATTTGTAAAATGACCCCCCCCCCCCCCTAATTTCAATGCTAGATCCGCGCCTGCTTTACTTATATTTGCAATTAAAAGTAGGAAGTTTGCAGATTACGTAAAAAGGATTTAATTTCTTAACGATTATGTGTATATACATACATTTTAAGCGGTAGTGACTATTTTAACCATAGTAATTTTCCACAAAGTTAGTTCATGATTTTTTACGGTGTACTTTCTCCCGATTTTTGTTTTTAATTCGTTGTCTTAATCGCACTACAATAGTGCATAGCCGAGCTCTTTTCCCCCACTCATCCAAAAGAAGTATATAACATTACTTGTTTCGGTCTAAAAAACACGAAAAATCTCACATTTTGTTTGGCTGCGTCCTACCTTTTTATTAGGTTATCTTTGCATATACCCTGAAGGGTATGTCGTGTGAGAAATCGTCAAATCTCCCACCAATTCCAAAGAGTGTGGTCCATGTGAAATATCCCACCTCCACAGTATTCTCCTCTAGTACTTCGTGTGGAATCTTGCCATATCACAAGTTTCAGTTTCAAGTGTCCGTGTGAAAATTCCCCTTACCAGTATATTTCAAATATGTAGTATGTAGTGTCGTACACAATTCCGACGTTTCGATTCGATTCGATCCAACCCTTTTCGATCTAACGGATGCATGAGCACAATTGTTCCGTTCGGTTTCAAGCGCTTGACTTTAAAATTTTGCCAGATTTTGTCTTTCTGCTTTACATCCATTCATGAAAACATCCTCTTTTTGTCATATAATTCATGTCTTTTCTTATTTCCTCAACAAAAGCATTTGCATTCATTTTTAGATGAAATCTAAAGGGTATACTAAGTTTGTTATTCCATTTGTAACACCTCGAAAAAATGATGATAAAATGTATTGGACACCCACGCATAATATTAAAAGTTATTTTGATTTTTGCATGTCCTTCCGTTCGTCCGTCTGCCGATCTGTCCGTCCATCTGTGCGCACGATTACTCGAGAACGCGTTCAATTAGAAAGCTGACATTTTCTACATGGACTATTACAAAAAAGTAAAATTAAGTTCGAAAATGAGGCAAATCGAGTAACTCCTTCGTGGGATTGCCATACAAAAATTTCGTTTTCCACAATATATTGGGACACTGCATGAGAACGCGACAATATAGAGAGCTGAAATTTGGTACAGGGTGTTTTTATAGTAACAGATAAAAAAAATAAAAAATGGACTAAATCGTGCGAGTGATGAGCAAAATTGGTCTTGGTTTTGCAGTCTTGGCCTTGGTCTTGCAGAATATGCAAGACCAATACCAAGACCAAGATTGTAAACATGCTCACAAGACCAACACCAAGACCATGTGTACGTTAACAAGACCAAGCCCAAGACCACATTATGCAAGACCAAGACTCATTATGCAAGACCACATTATGCACAAGTCATAGCACTATTGTACTTTATTTATATAAAGATTAAAAGGACACAAATAACACATCCCGTGTACAGACAAGATTTATTTAGACGGGGATAAGGTAGTTTTTAACTATTTATAAATTTAGGGCATGATACATCAATTATAGAATTGCGCAAAAAAACGAAATCCTAGATTAAAACTAAAACCAAAAGTTAACTGTGCAGCCCAAAGCTAAAACCTACTACAAGATCACAGACAATACCGAGACTGAATTGCAAGACCAAGAGCTAGAACAAGACCAAGACCAACACCAAGACTTGACTATGCAAGACCAAGACCAAGACCAATATTATACCAATCTTACCAAGACCAAAACCAAGACTAAGTTTGCAAGACCAAGACCAACACCAAGACCATTATAGCCTTGGTCTTGGTCTTGTATTTTCACATCACTACGTGCATCCCCTTCTTGGTGTTGCTATATACAAATTTAGGTTTTTTACGTATACTGTGAAAACGATCAGTTCTAGATATTTTTATTGTACCAAAAACTTGTTTAGAATATAAAATTCTATAAAATTGGTTATATTCATTTTTTCTGTCCGACGAACCGTTCCAGAAATATATGCGAAAAGCCACTTAAAAAATCAAAATTGCTCAAATGACGAAGTTTCATTTGGGTATTCATCTAGGG
Organism: Dioctria rufipes; assembly: GCA_963924295.1. Taxonomy (NCBI): domain Eukaryota; kingdom Metazoa; phylum Arthropoda; class Insecta; order Diptera; family Asilidae; genus Dioctria; species Dioctria rufipes. Next base: position 128,361,723 of record OZ002743.1, read on the forward strand.
TCTTTTAGATCTATTCTAGCTTTTTTACTTATTAAGTAGTATAATCAAATCTTTACAGATGATTTGTCCAGGTTATGTCATTCGTAAAAGTTGAAATTTGCTTAAGTACTCCGTTTCGATTCGATCCATTTCGGTGTAGTGTGTCCAATTGCACGTACGTCTCATATAAGTAAATTTAACATTTATACGAATACGATCGAAACGGTGCAATTGTGTTTCCCGCTTAAGTATTGGATTATACTAGGTTAGATTATTAGCATTGATTTAAAAAACATACATCTAGCAGTTCTTTACTTTGCTTTGTTAAACAAATGCAGTAATTGCTCCCCAACTAAACGTCATAATGGTGTATCTTGAAAAAGACTCTCATTAATATAAAATCGCTTAAAAATAAGATTGTATTACAAACTCAGGGAAAAGTTGAGAGTATGGATACTATTCAACAAGACGTTAGATATTTTAGGCGTAAAGTTAGAAAGCGTTAAGATAATGCTAACAAAAGTAGGTATCCCTTATTTGGGTTTTGCCGAATGTTTAAATTCTAAAAGTGTGGCAAACTAAGAAATTTCCGGGCCGTAGCAGATAAGCAGGGAATACATATGTATACCTTTCGAAATAACGTACCTATATATACGCCAACGTGCTAAACCTCTCTCACTTTTCGGGCGATAACTTGTGCCAAAAATTGTAACATACAAGAGAAAAAAGTTATAATTAATATAATATCAATAGTATTTTTTGTAGAGGGGCGTGTGCAAAATTTCAGTTTTCTAAATAATCGGCATTCTGCAGTTATCGTGAGGACAGACAGACAGACAGATTTGCAAAAACCAAATTAAGTTTAATAATATCCGCGGGTGCTTGCTTTACCTGTATTATTTCTATGTATTACAAAGGAATCACAAACGTAGTATATCCAATGAGATCACATGTACGATATAAAAATGGCGCACAATAACAAGTTAAGTAACATTCTTACGTAACTTTTGATAATCGTAGACCAGACTTTACATTAAGAAATATTACTAAAAAGTATTCTTAACTTGTAAGAAATGTCTCTACTTCGCCTACTAGGGGTAATTGGTATTCAACGTTGGACGATGTTTCAATTTATATTTCTTGTAATTTAATTTATGTTCTATAGAGTAAATATATATAAAATCCTAAAAGTTTTTATCGTTTTTACACAGCAGACATTACATGCATCAGATTTATTCTAGAAACAAATTCTTAATATAACTTCACCCAAAATTTAATATCTCTTACAATCTGTCTAATTAAATTTCAATTAAACCTCAAATCTGAATAAATTTAGAGAAAGTTTAATTGAGGTAAAGCAGGATGACACTTTTCTGTGAGCGATTCTCTTCATTTAAGTCCTTTTTGTAAAAGGGAATTCTTTGTTACACCATCATCGTCTGTGACATTCAAGAAAATAATTAGCTCTGCAGCCTGTGCAGCAGTAAAATAACACTGTGCAACCTAATTAACACAGCTAAAGCATAATTTATCTCAAGCCAAAAAGGTGCAATGTGGTGTTAGTGCCGGTGCTGCCCTCATTCAATTACGTAAATGATCTGCAAAATAATAGCTAAAAACAGGGTAGAAATTGCAAGGAAAAGTCAGAAATAGAACGCACTCAACCAGCTACTTACCTTACTGTGCTTGACTTGCTTATTATACTTTGCACCGGCAAATCTTTGTCGTCCTTAATAAATTTTGGCCTCATTCCCTTGCACTCTAATGGGAAAATACTCCATAACCGAAAAGTTTTTGCAAGGATTGAACAACGAATTGCATTCTGAGTTGGAGATGGAGAATACAAAACCACTGTGTCCATCCATGAGCATCCTTTCTTATTGGCCTTAAAAAGTAGCCCCACCAAATCCTTTAAATCCTTTAAAACTCTGTATTATGCTGCATCCCGTGAGATTTGATTCAAAACTGCAGAGCTTTGCTTTTCTATAGGTATATAAAAGTTTATACATGTTCATACCATGGAAAATTTTACACCAAAACCAGAGGTGCTTTGAAAGATCCTTTCTTAGTTAGCAAGGAAAACTTTCAAAAAGAGAGATATTTTTCGATTTCACTTCGACAAATAAAAAAATAGAAAGGTGCAAATCATATTTTTAAGGATCTCTTTGGTACCTTCGATTTTATGAACTATGAAAAACGTTTTTGATCTTGAACAGTACTTGTTTCTTCTCACTGGAACACACGCACTAATTGTTTACACAAAGCTTAGCTATTTTCCCTTAAAAAGGGAATATTTTCTAAAATTTATGGGAATATTCCTTACATTTTAGGGAATATTCCCTACATTTTAGGAAAAAATACCTAAGCTTTGTGGAACAATTGTGCAAATTTTTTACTGTGATGTAAGTGCTGTATGTAAAATAAAATTTTAACTTATATGGGTAAATGATTGCTCAAATTTTTATTGTTTCGTAAATTAAAGTTTTAAACATGTTTTTGATCGTCCAGTTAGTTTCGAGATATTTGATTGGTCTGGTTCCCTAATAGGAATAATTTTTCAAATGTTCTTTCAAAAAGTATCTTAAAACTCCCATTTGATACGAAGACATATCTTTAATAGTGAGGATCCCTTGATCGTATAAGGTTTCACGGTAAATAGCTTCCTTAAAACGTACCACTGAGCTTGTCTTTTGCTGAAAATTATAGAGGCACACATTTTTTTGTACCATTTTGATAAAAACATCTTTGCTTTGGTCTGTGATCCTATGCAAACAAGACGACTGATCGCTGAAAAGGTTATCAACGTTTATTAAGCAATTATTCTTGTCTTGGACTATAAATTTAGGTTGGATTTGTTGGCAAATGTATATGCTGGTATAATTAGTTGATTCGTATGAATCGCATTTCATTGCAAAATCTTGCTCTTAGAATTCCAAAGAGTTTCAATGCTTAGTATTATTAAAATGGTAATTTGTGCGGATATACAGAAAGTAAGACTGTGTATTTGAGATCATTATATAATGTAAGTAAACTTTATTTATTGTGTAAGTTGTAGATTCTGGGAGTGGATGTAAATTCGAATAAGGAATTGGTTCTTAATTTGGAAATAGTTTAAATTGATTACTTGGCTCTATATAGTCAAATTGTTTAAGAGTGGGTGTCCGTGATTTATTTTTATTATCTCTTGCTCTGAGAGGATATCCGGATGTAATTTTTTCTGGTGTAGTGCTGTAAAAAGTGTAGTGGAAATAAACTTTATGGAGTTTTAATAACATGAGAATGGTTATTTCATTAAAATGTGCTTTCATCTAAGCCTTTTTAATTTCAGCCATAACATATTGGAGGTGTACGGCTAATCTATCTGAAAAATGCATTATCCTTTGCTCCATATCTAATTGATGATGGATAAGATTCTGCAGAAAAGGATCGATTTTACCACTGTTATTTGCTTGACAATTAACGGTAGGTTTTCATTATCATGGGTTTCACGGCTCTCTAAATGGCTGTAATTATTTCTGGCATCCCATGGTATCGAATAAAAAGTTTAATAACCTACAAATACCATCGAGTACTTCTCTTTTTCCTCTAACTTTACTTCAACAAAATTCTATAATATCTAACTTATCTTTTATATTTTTAACAATTCGTGTGATTTGTTCATGCCAAGATATGCAAGAATTATTTAGATCTCTCCTTCTGCTCATAAAACATTACATATCTCTATTATAATCTTTTCACATTTTTTAATAAATCCGAGCACTTCTACTTTGTTTGAAAATGTCACTTGGGTAAATAGAGCCTACTTGCTCTGGTACACAAGAGCGTTTCCAATTCGTTCGAATAAAATGCGCATAAGGAGTAAAATTACCAATAGGGTTTTTCCTGAAAATAACCTGGATTAAAACAAAAAAGAAACCAATTTGACTAATTCTAAAAGATTTTGAGAAGATTATTGTGAACACGTCGGAATTTTTCCCCGATGTGGATAGTGCAATTTATGTAATTGTCTATTTTCTTAACAACATATGGCCCTGTCCATATAGGCGAAAGTTTGTGTTTCTTTTGGGCATTTCGCAGAAGAACTTGATCTTCGACATGAATTGTTATGATATTTGTATTACGGTCATAATATTTTTTAGTTATCTCCTCATTTCATATTAGATTTTCGCGAATCTTTTTGTGTATCTTTCTAATTTTGTATTTGACGTAATTACAATAGTCGTCATAGTTATAAATCGATTCTGGACTTTGTTTTAGATTCGTGGGGAGTGGGTTGTGGAAACCGTATATTGCTGCAATGTGTATTATTTTCATTCCAGTATGAACAGTATTGTTATTGACGTACTTAGGTAGCTTCTGCTAACGTCTCGTCCCATTTCTCAGGTCGCTCATCAGCGAAACTGCGCAAATAGTCGAGCAGGGGGCCATGTACTTTCTCTAAAACCCCATTTGATTGCGGACGATATACTGTTGTTTGTATATTTTTAACCCTTAGCAATTTACATACGTTCTTAAAGAGACCACTAGTAAAACTAGGGCCTCCATCTGTAATGACTTTTTTAGGGACGTGGTAACGGAAATTATTTGCAACTCTTACTGCTTCTGCATCAAGGATCGCAAAACAGTCGAACAGGCGGGTCAAAAACCTGGGTAAAGGACCCACAATGTTAAGGCAGACCTTCTCAAAAGGTTTTTGAGCTGTATCACTTATCATCATATACATTTTCGTTTGCTTCCCAGACTTTTTTTTCATTTAAGACATTTCTTTACATGCAGCGTAATATCTCTTACCATATTTTTACATTTGAATTTTCTGCTAATTCGTGTATACGTTTTGTATATCGCTTTGTGAAATTAGGCCTACTTCAGCACTATGTTTCGATGGCTCAACCAAACAAATCCTTACGCAATTGTGTATTGTATTTAATGCCATAATTAAATTCTGAAAGTTCGTTTATGACCGTGCATACAGTGAATTTTCGTCGTATAAGTAACAACGGAAAATTCGCGTAGCGCAAACTACTACAAGCAACTCTCATTCAATATTTGAATAGCTGCTTTATTAAGTGAACGTCTGGCATACGCAATTGGTTGGTCCGCTCCTATATTGCCTTCCGATAAGAAGGCCCCTAGTGCCTCTGCACTAGCGTCCGTTGTAAATATAAAAGGTCTAGAAAAATCTGGGTATATAAAAAGTGGTAAACTTACCAAACAATGTTTTAAAGATATAAAAGATTGTTGGCCAGGGTTTAAAACCACCAGGAAATTTCCATGTGCTTGCGCTATACTTGCTATGGTAACGCTGAAATTCATTTTGAACTGCTATGCTTGCTGCTGCTATTTGAAATTTCACTGCTGGGCTTGCTGTACTATTGGAATCTCAGTTTTCAATTGTTGTTGCTATAGAGTGCTGTGGAAAGCAGTGATTGCACTGCCGATTGCTATAATGCAACGAAACTCGAAATTTCGAACGACCAATAAGTTCTTATGTATATTCACTGGGCCGCTAGCAATTTTTATCACCGTAAACGCGTATATGCGCATTCATTTTTTTTAGAAATTTACAGAAAATTTTTCGGCAGAATTTTTATCACTTTGGTGGCCAACTGGAGTTATTTTGAGATAAATTCTAAAGATAAAATGTCCAGTAAATTTCTAGAATAAAATTGAGGCTTTCCCTACATCAGAACGAGGAATCGTTGATTTTATATTTCGTTGTATTACAGCAATCGACAGGGCTATCACTGCTTTCCACAGCACGATATAGCAACAGAAATTGCAAAATGAAATTAAAATAGCACAGCAAGCCCAGCAGTGAAATTTCAAATAGCAGCAGCAAGCACAGCTCTTCCAAAATGAATTTCTAAGATATCATAGCAAGTATAAGCATGATTTTTTGTGATGTGCTTGCTGTCTGATTGTACTTGTCTCTTGAATTGGAAAATTTTGAGCATACCTTGTTTTGGATGAGTCCGGAAGAGCCCCTAGCTCTATACATGTGTATCCGAGATATACCTCCTATTTTCTTAAAAATTGTCATTTACTCGGTTCGAGTTTTAAATTATATTCACGCAACTTATCAAAAACTGCTCTTAACTTTTGATTATGATCTTTTAGGTTCCGCCCGTATACAACGATATCGTCTAAATAGACGAAACACTTGAAACTATGCAACCCAGACCCAGCTATAATGTAATCCATCAGTCGTTGGAAAGTTTCTGGAGCTCCAGAGAGTCCGAAAGGCATTCGTTTAAATTACTAATGTCTCGAATTTGTACTAAACGTTGTTTTTGGTCGATCTTTTTCACTTACTAATAAACTACATTATACTTTGTACACCGTAAGATTATAATATAATATTTGTACGGTAAATAAACACATTGTTGTTGTTATTGTTAGTTCCTGAAGACATCCGCTAGCTAGGTTAAGTATTGTAAAATAACGAAAATGGTCCAGCTGATCGAGAATGTCTTCGATTCTTGGTAGGAGGAAAGCATCACTTATAGTGGTTGCATTTAATCTTCGGAAATCCACTATCACTCGAAACCTGTTTTGTACAAGAGGACCGTCCTTTTTGGAACGACGATGTCATTTTCTATCATTTCCTCAACTTACTCCTTTAGAATTAACTTCTGTTTTTCCGGCAGTCAATACTTCTTCTGAATTATTGGATGATCATCTCTTTTATTATAAATAGTGTGCTTAATTGCATTAGTGTAGGACAGCTTATTACTTGGTAGATAAAACATATCAAAGTACTCCTTGAAAATAGAAAATAGCAATTATTTATCTTCTAGGTTCAACTCATCATAAGGAACTCCATTTTTTAAAAAGCTTTTTGTTCCATTCGTTTTGTTAGACATATTAAATAACTTTATACCTACTGCTTGTTTGTTTGCTGTTATAATTTATATTTGTAACCTGTTATCAGGTGTATTCTGGGCCTCTTTAATTTCTAATTTAGTTAGTGGTAATAAATTGAGGTTGAATGATTCAAACTTATGATCAACTTCTGTTGAATTTAAAATACTGATCAGAACTTTTTTCCCCATATTGCGAACTAAACAGTTTGGAAGAAAAATGCCAGGTTTAATCTCCAGGAACAAACAAAGCATATGTTAAACTGCTTCAGAATGCACTTGAACCACTTTCTCCGCACGTTCTGAAATGCCTATTTCTCTTGGAATCTTTTCACATTCCTTTACAATTTTAAAACTGGACTTCGTGTTTTGTTTATTCACGATTTTGAAAACAGGTTATCTAATTTTGCTTGTTCGACTGCTTTTCTATTTTTAATTACATTTCTATCTTTAGAAGTTCTATTGGAGCTACATACGATGGTGTTATGTTGATTTACTCCAGATTCCTTCGTGAAAGTTTTGGGTTTTACTATGTTATACTTAACCGGCACTTCAGTTTTGGTGTCTAAAGGATTCTGAGATCGGACTGAATTCTTGAAGTTTTTCGGCAGTGCATGCGTGCAGTTAGTTTTGTTGAAAGGTAGTATAAACTTCTTTGTGTTAAATATGCCTGCGGGGAACTCATAGTATTTTGAAAATAAAATGCAATCCCCTGGTATATCTTTAATGATATATAATTCACAGGGTATAGTCAATTGCGTTTTTACTATGCTTTCGCACTTATCCAAGGCGGAAACTAGAACATTCTTCCAAAAAAGTATATACATATAGTACCTATCTACCCCTTATACAAGACTTCGTTACATTTTCTATACTACGTACGTACAGTGGAATTACAAACTGTCCCTGCACATCGACGTTTACAAGCAGAATGAATGGCAAGATGATCTAAATATTCTGAGCTTTCCTATAGACTTAGGACAGATACCGAATCGAGCTAAAGATGCTGTGGTAATAGCACGTCTGAAAGTAAGCTGAGAAATATCCGCTACGGATTGTCGGTTTAATCTGAATCGCGACATCCAACAATCATATAAATATTGGCCATCATAACTTTTTTTTCCTAACGGATATCCTGTAATAGATTATATTTTCGTCCATTCTATCAGTGCCTCCCATGTATTTATGGTACATTTTTAGCATATAAGGACGATAGATCTGCCTTTTTTATTATAGATCGTACGTATCATCCAACGTTACCCAAGCGAGCAATACCGATTGTTTTGAGGCAACAGTTACTACGTTATTATCGTTATCATTTCTTCTTCATTGCCTTCTTCAAAATCAGGCCACAGTTTTTCGGTATTCTATTTTCCCTCATAATACCTGTTCCATCATAGCCTGTGGTTTTTAAATGACAAAAGAGGGATAAGTCCGTGAAAATATTATCAAAATAAAAATTGTAGGGTAGATATTTTTTCCTCATCGGGGAAAGAATCAATCATCTGAGTTAGTGGAGCAGCAGCTTTTCTGAACTCCGCCTTATAGTCTTCATTGTCTTTTGGATCCTTGTCTTGATACACTTGAAATTTTACGAAATATCCGCTTTGAGTATTGAGTTACCAAACTTTATACCCAAACCGTATGGGCTTACCTCTGATAAATTGCTTGCAGCCATGACTATCATAATATGGAACCATTGACTCATCTTAGGACAAATTTTGTTCCGATTCAAAATTTTTAATGAAACTATACTGGAATTTATCAATATATGGACGTGATTTAGTGAACTTATCATTATTGTCAGAAAATTGTTATCAGCGCAGTGAATAAATCGTTTTATTCTTAAGAATCTGTCTTTACGCATTGCATTAGCCACCACAATATTTTTCATATCATCTTGGGAATCCCAATAATCTCGCTTTGGGTAAGCTTTAATATCCAGAAGCTATTATGATAGCTATTAAACATTTAAGTTCATATATGGATATCTGTAGGTCCGGACAATTAATAAATGAAGCATATTTGGTGCATTCCTCAGCCAAAAACCTTATAATATCGAACTGGAGACAAATCTCGATACTTTGGATAATCAGACTCAGGAAATCTTTGCTTTGCTCCTTTAACTTTTTATGAAGTGGCTCATTGCATACATCCTCTTCATGCTGATCTCCTGGTATTATTTATAATAAATTCGCCAGGTGCAGACAATTGCCTTCCATTCAAATTTTTTATAAAGGATTGCTGTCCATTTTCATCTATAGATTCTTCATTGTTAAATTCGCATACACCCGATGTCTCGATATAAATCGCCGCATCTTCCATGCGTTCTTCTTTTAAATAGTCAAGAAGATCTTTGATTGTCATCGGTCTATCAGATAAAAATAATATGATAGAAAAAAAACATAAGCAGTATACAAGTAAAATGACTTTGTTATGTGACCTTGTAATTTTTTACACTACACATCCGCTCATCGTTGCCATATGGCAACAGACAAATGAACCTACCAAAAAATTCACAAGAAATTTCCTAATAACTTGGAAATATTATGAACAATATTCTACAGATATTCTCTCATAAATACATATTAGTAAAGTGCGTGTTTAAGGGCAATTAAATCAGAAATCTTACTCACCTCTGGCGTAAGTCCATTTTTACACTAACTTTTTTTTTCTTAATTAAAAAAAACACTTAAAAATATTACAATCACTCACGCCTCAAAAAATAAACTGCATAGTTCGATACCCACACAGCTGAGGTCTGCGAGTATGTTTACTATGTAGTTGGCCTAAACTCGATAATGGCAACTGATCTCCTGAGAATTCAAAATTCCTAGATATGTCATCCAGTGTTGAAATATGGCAACCCAAGGCGGTAAAGGGTTAATAAAAGCTATCTGTTAATTTATATGAATCTACTTTTTAAAATCATATTTTAATTTATATCGTCATAAGATAATTTAATTAATTCATAAATTACTTTAAATGAGGGACAGAAAATAACTGAAATTTTGAAAATTTTAAACAAGCATGGTTGAGATAAATTTTGATCGTGCTATTTAGTGGAATATAGCAAAATATTTCTCATGCGATCTATTTCGATTCCTGTATTGACAACTTGAAGAAAATGTTTTCTAAAAATGTTATTTCTATAATAAAATAATTTAAAGTTAAAAAACTAAGCTGGCAAATATAAAAAACCAGCTTAGTTTTTATTCTTTTCGAGCCGAGTTGCATTTTTTGGCTAGAAAAAGTAAATATCTTTTACATTAAAAATAAATGAACTATGGAAACCTTATTCACTTTTCAAACATTTTGTCAGAACTATGACACGGCAGCCGCATAAGGTGAGTCATTAGATGATCAAATGGCCGCATTATTTCAACGTATATGTGCGTTGACATCGTGTGTCAACATCGGTGCCGATCTTTTTAAGTACTGGAAATCTCCAGAAGTATTCATTGCCTGTTCTACGAAATTTAGCCCATATTGTCCATGTCCCCCCCCCCCCCCCCCCCAACACAAGTCAGCGTTGCTAGGGCTTTTTCAGCCCAAAATAATCATTTTGAATGATCCCTGATTCAATTTTTCAGAAAAAAATTTGGGAAATATATTATTTGTTCGGCTATATTCTTTATCAAAAAAATAAATACAAAAATATTTGTGTGTGTGTAGACCAGAATGTTCTTAAATAAACTTCCTTAGGTCACCCTTGGATTGTAGCACGTGCAATTGAATTTTGGTAAATTTTTCCCTGCTTGATATCAGCTCGTATCAGGTTTGATGAACCTCACTATAGATGGTTATATGAATATGCTTCCTTAGCACGTTAAAGGGTTCAAAAATGAAAACTCAATGTGATTAACTACGTTATAATATTTATTGCCGATAGAGTCTTAACACCTTGACGTTCTGAACCAGAAGAGCAGGTAGGAACAGTTTTATCATTTTCATAAGAATTCTAAACAATGGTGACCTAACAATACAAAAAATATTTACAGATTTGTATGCATGAAAGAGTAATGCCAATTGCTAAGACAGATTTTATAGTAGCTATTACATTTATAATTAGAATTTTATAGGAAGATAATTAAAATTGATTTATTAATTAAATGATTTAATTAAGAAAAGAAATTAGGAAGGAATTTGTTGTAGAATTCATTACAAAGCTTGAACAATATTTTTCATACAGATTTTACGATACTCCTAAATTGGCAAAACATTTAAAAGAGTTCTTGCAACCAGTTACTAACCACTTCATAAAGTAAAAAGTTAAATTGACTTTTAATATTCACTCGCAAAAAATAGCCAGCCCTGAAACCTGCTATTTTCGGCTAGAAAAATTAAAAAACCGAGGTTATATTTTTATCGAAAAAGAGTTTTAAGTTCTTTTCTAGCTACAAAAATATTATCGGTCAGTAATAACAAGTAAATTAACCTTTTTTTTTCGTAAAAAGTCATAACTGATTCGGTTCCTGGGTCAAATCGTTTTTTGAATAATAATTATCAATTTAAATTTTAATTTAATTGTCTACTGTGTTTTACTGTGAACTATTTTCAAATTAACTCAACGTGACTTCCGTTATTTGATCCTTCACTTTTCATTCTTCTTTTTTTTTGATTTTTTACACACACTTGATTCGTACTACTCTACATAGAATTTGCTCAGATCAAGGTTTTTATATACCAAAGACGTTTCTCACTTTCTGTAAATATGATCTCTCAAAATAGCTTGATAATATATGTGTACGATCAGATCCCCCAAGATCATCTATTCTGTTTTCGAAGCTTTGAAATATGTGTTTATATTGAGGATTTCTACATTTGGAGGCTTTCAGTCTCATTTAGGTTTCTTCAGAAAAATGATATTATATATCAGCAATATTTTCAAATATATCCTTTATTTCTTAAGAGCATGCATCTTTAAAATTTTCTTTCGATATTTAAATCATTTTTCTTTATTGTAATAAAAATCACTAGGCCACTAGGACCTTGCGAACACCGCGACCAGAGTTGATCAATTGTGTCCTCACCTAAAATGGTTAGACAGAATTGAGACTTTTTATACAGAGTATACAGAGTATACAGAGTATACAGAGTATACAGAGTATACAGAGTATACAGAGTTTGTCATTCCGTTTGTAACACATAGAAATAATGATGGTAGAGCAAAATGGATTGGACACCCAGGCATAATATTAAAAGTGTTTTTTTTTCATGTCCGTCCGTCTGCAGGATAACTCGAGAGCGCGTATACCTAGAGAGCTAAAATTTTGCATATGGCCTTTAAAAAAAAAAGTAAAATTTAGTTCGAAAATGGGACAAATTGCGTAACTCCTTCGTAGGGTTTTCATACAAACAATTCGTTTTTCACTATATATTTGGACATTACCTGAGAACGCGTCAACGTGGACCAAATTTTTATGTATACTGTGAAAAGGATAACTCCTATACGGTTTTAATGTACTGAAATATTCTTCAGAATATGTAATCCTATAAAATTGGTTATAATCACTTTTTCTATCCGACGAACCGCTTTGGAAATATATGCGCAAAGCTTCTTCAATAAACAAACTTGCACCAGATGGGTGACCATACGAAATGACGTATTCTAGCTTTTTTACTTATTACGAGCTCGAAACCTTGCAATCTATATTTGGGAAGGTAAGCGTTTCTCCAGTGATTTGCAACCTTAATGCTGCAAGTGCTGGTTATTAAAATATAATATGCTTTGAGGTTTCCTCTTTCTCTTCACATGGTTTTGATTAACTTGTACTGGCAAGCGTGTGTCGATCGGGCTGTCGCAGCATAGAGAGCGACGAATCTTGTGGCAAATGATACAGCTTAAGTGCCACTTTTTGATCGATTTTTTTTATCTACCGGTCCTAATGAGGAACTTTTAGGATTATTACCACTGGAATGTCAAACATGTGGCCAGGATATTGCAAATGTTGTCATGGAATACATGAAGAAACATCATATCGGCTCGAGAAAATTGTTTCAATTTCAACCGATATGGGACAAAAACTATGACAGGAGTAAGAAAAGGTTTTATTTATTTTTTTTTAAGAATATAATAAATCACAGGATCCTTGTTAAGCTTTGCATCATTCATCAAGAAGTGTTTTGTTCGAAATCATTTTCAGAAGAAATTTGCAATGTTATGGAATTGGTCATTAAAATTGTCAACATAATTGAAGTTAGAGCTCTTTATCATTCAGGAATTCTCTATGTTCACGTTAGGCTTTGTTAAAAAACCACTCCTTGTTGACGTAACAGAATTGAATTTATCATTTTTATTACTATATTTGGTTGCATTTAATGCGGCCATTCATACTGTTCTACTAGAAACCCTATCACCAAAATATTCCTCTTCTCTGAATGAAGTGCATCAGGTTCTGGTGAGGAAGGTCCTTCAACTTCTCTGCAGATAGAATGGCAGATCCTAGAGTATCCAGCCTGTTCCGGGCGAAAGTCGGGCAAGCGGACAAAAAGTGTTGTTTTATCTGAGGCTCTATTTCGAGACAGGGCAGACATTCAGGGCTGTCAACAACTCCTATTCTTGTTAGCTGAGCGTTAAGCGTGCTGTATCCGCTGATGATGCCAACCATACGTCTACTTTTTTTCCTTCCGAATCCCAAAATAAAATCAAAGATCCTTTTATGAGAGACCCTATATACGAGGTGGCAACAACTACGGTGGGTTCCGGTCCAAAAAACGGCGAATCAGAGCCAGCCCTAGCTATAAGGTCAGCACTTTTATTCATCATGCTCCCCATGTGACCTGGAGCCCACTGAAGGTGTACCTTGTTGTAGATATACAACTTATCCACAGACAACTTGCAGTTCTCCAGTAACTTAGCTGTTATGCGAGGAAAACTTAGATCCATCAAGGCTGCCTGTTTATCCGAAAGGATAGCAATGTGCTTTCCCTTGATCTCCACGTCATGGGCTACGTTCGCTGCCATTGCGATGGCGAAGACTTCAGCTTGGTAGATAGTGGTGTATCTTCCAAGTGAATACTCCATCCCAATGTCAGGCTCAGAAAGGTAAGTACACGCCCCGGCTAACTCAGCCGTCTCTAAAAATTTTTAGAGCAGACCCGAGAAGGCTTAATAAAGCTTCCCTCAGTCCACGGTTCTCTTAAAGGAAATCTCACAGAGAAGCTACGCCTAAACCGAAGCTCTAATACCATCGCATCAAATGGCATGCCTTACCAGGCTTCAAAAGGAAGACAACCCTCACCATCTTCCATACCTCAGGGACATATCAAAAAGCGATACATGCTCTGAAAACGGAATCAATGTAATGAGCTAGCACAAAGCTCTCTGCCTTAGGAAGGACAGGTAGAATTCCATCTGGACCCGGGGACTTGAGAGCCGAGAAGCTTGAAATTCACAATTGCACCTTCTCCACATTAACTACCTTGGCAGCAGTGGACCAAACATCACCAGTGCAAAGAGGTAGGGGATATTCGCCATACAACTGCAAGTCTTCTTCAAGCCTACAGTCTGGAAAATGTGTCGAGAGAAGAATCCTACAGCTTTTTACTTCGATATATTAAAGGAGCCATCTGGTCTTCTTAGAGCACTCAGCCTGGTTGACGGATCACTCTTAATAGCCCTGAGCAGCCTAACCGGCTCACGATAGCCGTCAAGCTCCAAGCAGAAATCTACAAAAGTTTGTCTTTTTATTTTCTAACAATCCTCTTGTAGTTACTCTGAATCTCGCGGTAGATCTGTCAGTCCTCGTCCAAGGTAGTCCTCTTAGCCTTATTAAAAGACCTTCTGGATGCCTTACGAAGCTTGCTAAGACTGCCATTCAACCACGGCATAGACTTTCTTCGTAATGTTTAGAAGTAAGCTAAAACCGACTCCGAAAAACATGGTTGTTGAAAAGAAATGCCTCTCTAAAAAAAAAAAAAATTATTATCCTGCTGATAATTTTTGGGTCTTTTGACTAATGAGTTTACCAACCACTGATCTAGGGTATCATAAGTATTGGTCTTAGACCAATCCTACCTATTTTACTTTTGCTTATTTATTTTTCCCCTCTTTTAATGATCAAAATCTGGTAGCAAAATCTATTTTGTTACCAATTTATTTCGCTGCTATATTTTATTATTAATTTACAATTCTGTAGCCGATTTTAACGTTGGCTCCAAAAATGTATTTTGAGCACGCACGCATAATTTCAAAAGTTATTTAGATTTTCTCATGTCTCTCTGTTCGACCATCCGTCTATCCGCCTGTCCTTACGATATTTGGAGACCTCGTAACTACTTGAAAAGCCGAAATTTTGCACACTTTATAAAAGAAAAAGTAAAAGTGCGTTCGAAAATGGGACAAATCGGGGTTGTCATGCAAATATTTCGTTTTTCATTATATATTTTGACCCTGCCTGAGAGCGCGTCAACGTAGAGTGTTGCAATATTGTAAATCTTATTTCAAAAATGATCTAAATCGGGCAACCCCTTCTGGGGTTTTTTACGAATACTGTAAAAATGATCATTCTGTACGTTTTTATTGTTCTGAAAAGTTCTTCAGAATATAAAATCTTACGAAATGAAAGATTTTTTGCTCGGAAGGACTGCATCTCTATTTCGTGATAGATAATGATGATTCTGCGGGTACTATAACGGTAGATCACTGTAGTATTCTCGTGTGAAACAATCCATATGGTGCTCCGCTCGCAGGAGAACTTGAAGACAACAATATTGTGCAATCACTTTTCGTCGATATCGGATAACTACTCGTTTTTGTATACCTTCTACTTAGTACTAATACGATACTTTATTATGATTGATTTATTATTTAGTCCAGAAAATAGTATTCTCAGATGATGATTTGTACAAGATTTTAATTATGATTTGACTAATTATATACTCTTTCTATTACAGGTATGTACACCATTGCTTCTATCTACTATTTTGGAAATTGAAACAAAGTAAGCGCTTAGTCAAATGATTTATAAGATAAATTCATATTAATATGTAGTAAAAATCATAATTTTTTTTAGATATGTAGATACTATGTATGTATGCATATAATAGGTAATAAACCAACGGTGATATTGTTACCGGTATAAAGTATGTATCTCAAATAATGTGTTATTTCTTTGGGCATCTATTGTAAACAGTTTCTTAAGCTTCGTACATGTAGTACATTGAAGAATACATAGACGGCAGTTTCTGCAGGTAGGGTAAATTCTCAGAATGTCGACCAGTCAATAAAGATTTTAAAATATAAAATGGCGCTATTTCCACATAAATTATGTCCAAGTATTTTCGTGCAACGATTTTCAGGTTTTTAAATGAGACAACACAAGCCTAGCAGTTAGCCTCAAGGCCTAGCCGCAAGGCGCGCTTTGCTCAATGTTGGAAATTTTTCGCTCTCAGGCCTACTTCTGTCTAATGAGATATTTGGCGCAAATAAGAATCATTTAAAATTTATAAGCAACATTTTTGAGAACCGGTAGTAAATTATTTCTGTCCAGAATTACAATGACAGCAGCGAGCCCGGTGACTTGCCCCAGAGAATTGAAAATAAAATGACAGCACCGTGCTTGGTGGTGTCATTTTGTTTTTAATTGAGGTGAGCTGCAAGGTACCCTGAGAGAGGCCAGGCCTGAGTCTTGATTGGATGTGTTTCTGCCTTTAAGTCCTTCTGAATTTTCCAGTTTCATACGAATTTATAATATCTATTCCAATATCGGAGTACCTACTTGTAAACCACCTTTTAAGTCGTTGATAAAAAGTAGGTCTCTATTATAAGGTCGTCATTTATACTAGGTCACACAATGATCTTTTGACAGACTTGATAATGTCCTTCATTAACAACACAGGAATTCACTTTGGTCCACCACTTTGGTTCACGGCAACATGAAATTCTTGTTCTGTGAACAAAGCTCATATTCTAAAGTCAGAACTTTTTAAACTGATTCGCCGGCGCCATTCATAATATATCACTCGCTACCTAGTGTACATGTAGTCCCTTACTCTTCTTAATGAAATTTATGAACCTTGGACATATGATATAAATGGAATTGGAAATCTTTAAAGAATTTTTGAACTTCCTAGGACTGGCTAAGTTGTCGTACATATTCTCAAAGTTGGATCTTCTTAATAAGAAACTGGTGAGAGTTAATTCCATTTTCGTAGGTTCTCTATTCCAATTAAATCATCCTTTTCTATCACTTAAATGCAAAACCTATTCCATATTCGAAAGCTTAATTATCTTTAAGGCGTTAAGAGACTAGTTAATACATTTTGGCTCACATGAAAAGTGATCTCTTGGATATATCAAAATTTCCTTCATAGAAATGCTTCTTATTGTGAAAACTACATTTTTTTATTTTTAAATGCTTCTAATTTTGTAATGACGGTTAGACTAACTTATAGTATTTTTTTGTTTTTATTGAACATTAATTTCATAGGATTACAGGGTAATTCATTATTATATTGAAAAGTTTTAAAATACTCAATGTTTTACCATTCATAATTTTTGTACTAAAAACAGCAATAGCGAATCACTGAATTGTTGTGCCAGGGGCATTTTTGTAAAGAATCTTTATTTTGAGATAATTTCGACAATATTAAGATACCCTCAGATCAAATTGCACTTGACCGGCGATATGTAAGATCATCAATATCTAAGCTCTATAGATTATTAGATCCTCTATATCGCCCTCTAATTAATAAATGCTACGAATGTAATAAATTTATTTCAACTACACGCGGACGTTGCTATTGGACATGGTGGTAACTGATTGGTCTCATACTATAAGTACATTACATAATATTCTTGTGGTTGGAATAATTTCTATTTGTTCAGTTGTCAGATCTTAAAATCTCATAAAATATAATGCAATTAGTTATTTAGCGTTCCTATTATTTACCCCGTAATATACTCGAAAAGGGAAAATTTCCAGTCATGTTCAAAAAGGAGTTTTCATGTACATACCTGTAGCCAGGACCAAAAGCTAAATATAAATTCCATAGGTTGTGTGCTAACTCCATGTATAATAATGCTAACATGGCCCAAAGCTTCGACACCCTAGCAGATATAGTAAAATCACGCTTATGAACTGTGACTTCAACCTTCATACGTTATGCACCACCAATTTCCCTTCGGGAAGCTGTTTGCCTTTCGTCATGTTCGGTTATATATAATGCCGTCCGTATTTTTCCGCGTACCCTTTGGGCTTCTCTACAGAAATGCTTTTAAAATTTTTATGTGTTAATTCGTGGTATAAACGCTTATTCGGCTGGCGATACCGATGGACGGCCGAGACACTATTTGCCCTGAACGCCATAGTTGTGTCGGGGATAATTTTATAAGGGGTGGGTGCCATCCCAGGAATTGTTTGTTAGCTTTGGAGATTTTTCACTGAAAGGTGATTAAGTTGTTTAAAAATGCCCGAGGTAGCCTGGCGCGTTGAATGAGTGTTTGTTGTACAATTTACAGGGAGGTTAGAGTGTGATTAAGTCAATTAAATTTGAAACTCATGCAAGAAATCTTACCTCGTAAAGTTCTTATCATTTACACGCGAATTAAGTGGTTAGATTAAACCCATATCATCTAGTGGTACTACTTTCAGGCTAACTACCACGCAATTGTGGAATTTTAGGAAATCAAAAATGTCATCCAGACACCAAACACCACCCCAATATTATAATCTGCTGAAGAGAGCGAAACTTTTGACTTCCTCTAAGAAAATACATATGATGAGCATTATAATTCCATATAGGCGTATGCCCCTTGCTTGGAAATACTCGTAAATTATTTTCCTTTTATCGCTCAAGAGTAGAAAATCAGGACGAATAAATCTGGAGCCCCTTTTCCTTGTTATCCACGTCAATTCAAGGGATATTTCTTTATATCCCTGACACCTCTTTCTTCATTTTGTGATAGCTCAACATGATAGTATATCCTGACTGACGTACAGATGACATCCCGGTTGGATTATGTTTTCATTATTTTGTAAGAGAGAAAGCAACTTAAAAGCGAATTGATTTACGGATTAAGTTCCCAATTGAAGCATTCCCCCATTTCTGATCCTTGATATTTGGTAGGAGATTGAATATAATGATGATAACAGGAAGCTGAACGAATATCGGAGACATGTGCCGCTATATCAGATCTAGAATGTAAAGCGACTAATCTGACGGAACATGACGTTATTATGATAATGAGAAAAATCAATTTTATCTTGATGTTCTCAGAGCGCACGATAAGTTAACGTCACTTGTTGTTTAGAATCTTATTATTTGTTTTAAGCATGATATCAGTTAAAAAACGCACACTAACTTTCATTGATTGCTTGTGAAGTTAAGGTGTTTACAAGTCTTTGCATTCAAAAAAAAAAATTTTGCTAAAGATATACCAGCATTTCTGAGAATTTCTCAGGATGAGGAGAGCAAAGAACATATCCAGTTTTGAAAATAAACATATCTTTTATACCCAGGATTTGAACTAAACATTTAATGTTAATAATAATGTTAAGAGTAGGGGCGACTAGGTATCCAGGACCTTGCGGACACCGCGTCCATAGTTGGTCTATTGCGCCTTCTCCTAAAGTGGTTAGGCAAAATCGAGTCTTTTAACGAGTTCGATTATTTGGAGTTAGATTGGAGACATTATATGGAATACTTTACCTTTTATTGTCAGGGGGATCAGAGTGGCGGCAGCTTTCAAAAGGTTTCTCAAATTGCATTTAATTATTAATTAGATTTTCTTCTTGCTTTTAATTTAGTTTGAATTTTGTTTTTTCTTTTATTAAAATCTTTTTAATTTTTTTAATTGTTTCAATTAGTTATATTAATTTAGTCAACTGCGACAGTCTCTACCAGACTGCTGAGAGCGTCCTCGGTGGATTTTGCGGATTGATAGGCATATCGATTGGCATTGAGTGGACAGCTTTTGATGGACGTCGTCCAAATATAGCTGTCTATTATTTTCGCTAGAGTTTTCAGGAAAAATGATGTCAGACTGATAGTCCTGTATGATTTTGCCTCGCTGGGTGGTTTTTTACCCGATTTCGGAATAAAAACAATCTTGGTTAGTTTCCATGCCTTGGGGATATATCCCTTGCACAGACTGGCCAGCTATTCATGCAGTTGCCATCACCGCCAGGAGCTTTAAAAGGTTTGAAGGACTTGACAGCCCATCTCACCATTGCTTCGGTAACAATCTTCTTTGCTGATCGGAAATCCCTGTTTAGCATCACTAGTGCCACTGAGGTTCTGGCGTCTAACTCGGGCTCCTCGGTCCCAAAGTTGCAGAGTGGGAACTGCGTTTTGAGAAGAATCTCTAGCGTTCCCTTGGTATTACAGGAAAGGCTTCCATCATAATGTTTGAGGGAGCCAATACCGTTGTTATAATCCTTGGAGAAGGCTTTTTGAAGTCGCGTAGCTTTTGAGGTACTCATTTCTTCGTAAAAGTTTCTCCAGCTCTATCTTTTGGATCTTCTGAGCTCTTTGTTGTATTCCATTTGAGCTTTTTTATATACCTGTCATTGTTGAGTGGCCTTAGCTCTGTTGAACTGCTTTCTCAGGCTTTTCCTTAATTTACCTAGCTGACTGTTCCACCAAGGAAATTATTTTTTCCTTTCTTTCTCGAATAAATGTTGTTTGAAGTTGATCTGATTTGATCTTTTTTGGAAGACCTATTAGTTCCTCTTGGACCAGAGCCCTGTATGCTGCCCAATCTGTCCTTTTTGGAATTCTTATGTGTTCCTTCCTTGTTTGTAGAGCCTCAATATTGAATCTTATGTACCTATGACCCGATAGTGAGGCTTGATTTGAGACATTCCAGTTCGTGGCCAGTCCAACACCTTGTGTAGGTATTGGTGATTGTCAGGTCATGGACTTCCTATCTGATTGCATTCACAAAGGTGGGCTCTACCCCTCTGTTGGCTATTTGTAGGCCTTTTGAGAGTACATAGTATAGAGCCTCCTCCTAATCATTTAATTTTCTAAAGAAATAAAAAAAATCGTATTTCATAGCATAAATTCTTTATTTTAAACATAACTTATAACATTAAGATACAAAAAATACGATATTGAGAGCCAAAAAGCTAAACATGTTACTTGTTTGAAAAAAAGGACAACAACAACGTAAATTATTAGTATTCTTCCAATTCCGAACTTGATAAATACGTTACCCAACCTATGTTAATTATTAAGAAAAAACTAGTCCTGCTTTCGTTTTACATTATGTACATCGTACAGAGAATACAATTTATTCTAATTAAATTTTGACACATATTCTGTGACGTAATTTCGTGACTTACGTATAAACATTTCTATAGGAAAGACAGAGAGAGGACAGAGAGTATTGTTTTCTCTGTGTGATTTCTATATATATGCTCGATATTTCGTCACTAATGGTGGGACGTGTTTCGTAATGAGAATTCCTTGTATTTATGTAGGTATATTAGTACCTTGCCAGTCAAAGGTATACTGAGTTAAATCGAAACTAAAGAAGAACTATTATTATCAACTGTCCTTCCAAAAATATACATACCTAGCCAGTTTTGCAAATAAATACTTACAGCAAATTGTTATTATAAGGCACATAAACTATCGGAAATATAAACAGTTTAGAAACGAAAGCCGATGGTTACGTAACTACTTTAAAAATGATTTAATAATTTGATAGATATTTTAAGGAGACGGGTTTTCAAGGATGTTATATAAATGGGACAAAATTAATAAATCCCATAATTAGTTTAATTTTCCTTAGAAATAAAAATAGCTACTATTTCATACAAGAATAAAATTGATTTTGTCTTTAATATTCAAAACACCTTTTTAAGACTTATTTATTATAATAAACTTATTTCTTCTTGTATATATCTGAAGGTACCAGGGAGAGTTAGCAGGCAATTATTTGAATTTTTTTTTTTTTTTTTATCATTAAAAAAGAATTTTCGGATTGGTACACATATGTACAAATAATGACTGACGTACTTGCGATTATAGAGCAAAAGCTGAATAATAGGACACAATGCAAAAGTAACGATAGTAACGTTAAGATATTTTTTCTGATAAATAATAATTTCTGCTGGAGGGTAGTTAGCATAAATATTCGTAGTCTACACTCTGAAAAATTTTTGCTTGTATAATGTAGGAAAATAACCCTAGTAGAAATTGCTCACAGTTTTACCTTGTCTCCTGCCCCGCAAGGGGCAATTTTTATGTAAACCAATACTAATTTGACTAAAAAGTATCAAGGTGTTTGCAGTTCATAAAGAAACATTTAGAAAATTAAGTCCCGATGAGCCTCCTGATGAGCATTCATTAAATCTGATCGGAGGGCTCATTAGATAGCAGGAAATTGCTCCCTATATACTAAACCAGCAATAAATAAATATTTATTATTGTCATCACCTTGTCAGATGACATTTCTACTAGGAAAATTTGAATTGATTTTTGTGATTTATTTATTTAAGTTTTTAAATTATTTATTTTAAATTAATTTTTTGATTTGTTTTCAGCGGAAAGACTGTCGCCGGTATGCTGAACAAGACGTTATGCCCAAATCCTTACGCCTCAGCGTGTTATAGTTTGAATTCGGAAAAAAATCTGAAATCAATCGTAAATGCAGATTATCATCTATGAATTTATCATGACACTCATTGACATGCTTCTTAATAAACTCATCATGACACTCAGTGCTACGCTCATTAATAAGCTCATCGTGACAGTCATTGACATGATCATTAATAAGATCATCGTGACCCTCACTAACATACTCATTAATAAGCTCATCGTAACGCTCATTATGTACTCATCGAAGTGCTCATCTAATATTGTAAAATGCACAAAAGAGAAGCACAGCATACATTTCTAAATAAATTAAAGAGATGCAATTCGCATGCACACTATCTGTGAATAAGTAAATAAATGAGTTTTTTCCCGGATTTGAGTCAAACGCGAATAAATTTCATTAGTACGTTCATCTGATTGCTCATGAGGAGCTCATTGATGAGCTCATCATGATATGTCTACCAGGGAAGTTGACTTGTGTGTAAAGTAAAATTACATACTGACAAGTATTGTACTATACGAAAAGGAAATTTACAGAATGGAGTGGATTGAAGAAACTTGTGTTAAAGTAAAAGAACTTACCAATATTGAAACGGTTCACATTCAAAAATGTGTTATTACAATAATTAAATTAAAAGAACTTACAAATATTAAAATGCTTCACATTCAAAAATGTGTTATTACAATAAATATAGTAAAACTGCATCAACTTTTGTTCGCTTAATCTATTTAAAAGCAAAGTAGCTTTTCAGTATGGCAATATTTTATTTAGTAACATGAATTAATACTTTAATTCAAGTACCTAATAAAACATGAAATGAAAACATGAACCGCAGTTTTAATACCACGACTGGTATTATCAATGCATCGTAGAATTGCAAATTATCAACCTCTTCATTGCCATTGGGGACCCACACCGAAAATAGAGCTTAAAATATTCAATTTTAATTTGGCATATTCTAGAGAAGTGGATTATTTCCTTTACCATCTTCTGTAAGGTCATCGAAAAAGAATTAGCAAAGAGCTCTAGGTTTGGCCCTGGTAAGCTACAAGGCATTTGCAGAGAAAGTGACTCAGCTACGGCAATTGGTATTAAAAAAAGCTCCCCAAATATTTTATAGAAACATCTTCATAGATTTTTAAATGCATAAACAAAAACATAATATAAGTTAACTAGTTTTTCAATTATATATTCTTATTAAATCCAAGAAAATGGACCTTTTATTTTCAAATCCCCAATTATTTTACAGAAACATTTTTATAGATTTTTAAATGCATTTAGGGTTTTAAAGACTTACAGCACACATTCTTTTTAATTTTGACATTAAAGATATTACCTTATTGAGAGATAATAAATTTCTTTTTGAGCTTCTAGTGGCATTTGGACAAATTTTGCAAAAAAATCTTTGAATAAATTCTAAAGATAATGAAGCTTCTCGAGGATATTTAAAATAAAAAACATACAAATAATTTGCTGAATCGCTTCCAATAAATCAATTTCCTCTCCATCCATGAAGATGTAATAAATATATTTCCCGCTGTATTCAACGGCAGCAATCCACGGTGCTGATCCGGGAGATTTCAAATTTCACCTTAGTAAGTTTCCCTAAGAATAAAAATATTGTAATATACATTTTGGTCAATGTGCATTTAAACAAAGAATTTCCTGGAAAACTTCTAAAAGCTGCTTCCGATCCTCTCGAAAATAATGGAAAATGAAGTCGAAGACATTCAAGTCTTTAATTGGGCACTCACGAGTATCTTCTTTCGCATAAACGCCACTGTCTGGAGATTTTTAAGGCGTTTTCCGAGGCTTATTAAAGTATCTTTAGTTTGGTTGAAATTTACTCTTAGTTTTTCATGTGTTGTGTTCATTGATTTATCAAAGTGATTAAATGCACATTCATTACGAAGAAGAAACGGCCACTCGTTTTTTATATCTTTTGAGGATGGAGTTGTATTTAAAAACTCCCTTTGTACATCATATGTATGACCCATAAAGTCAACTATAATTTTCCAGTCCGCTCTAAATAGTCGATTTCTCTCAGAAAGTGCTACAAGTTGGACTCTCTTCTCCTCGATAGTTTCTCAATCTAATATATCAGGCTATTCACTTGATTTCCAGTTGACGCAAGTTTCATTAATTGTCCTCAACTTTTTTTCTTTTGTTGGAAGGAACACTTTTCAATAATTCATCTGTTCCACAACGGTTTAAATAGCTGTTATGATTAATAAGTTTTGTTAGTATCATTGAACATTTGAAACTCATGTCATTTCCATCTTGATCTTTTTCGATGAAAGAGTCCAGATATGCACTCACAAGCTGCTGACAAACTTGGCGCAATACAGCTACGGGAATATAAAACGACTTAGCTCTTAGTTCTAATATAATAGTATGAACCAAATCTTTTAAGTAGAATTACATATAAAGAAGTATTTTCTTCTATCACACACACTATTATATGTACCATCATATTGAAAATTATGGAGAGCCTTTAATATTTTCATGTAAATTTGATGAGTTGCTAGTAAGCAGTAAACCATTGTACATAAAACATTTAAAATTACTTCATGTAATGTAATTCATGATGCAATTTTCAATATTTTTATTGAAAATTACAGTGTCATATGCAATTATGCTATTTTAACTGCAATATTCTTCCATGATAGGCAATTTTCTTAGGTTTTTAAGTAATCTTAATAAAATTTAAGCAAATTGTCAGTTTTACTTTAAATGATATGAGAAAGACATTTTAATATGTAAAATTTTACTATACTATTCAAGCATTATTCAAGAAATTTTTAAGAGTGTATCTAAGCACTTTGAAAAATTAACAATTCTACTCAATAATCTGCAAACAAATTTCGATTTCATAGTTTGAACCGAGACCTGGCTTGGTGATACTGATTGTTACTTGCTAGATGGTTTCCTGAAATTTGAAAAGCCCAATTGCTTTAATAGGTGTGATAGCGTTATGGTATATTTACGGGATACCTTTTCAGCTAAGGTATTATAATGTGTACTAAATGAGGTCAATGCAATTGTATTGAGAAGCTTATTTACCATGCGATAGAAATCTTAATATTACTTGTACATATTGATCTTCTAGCTTAAACTCTTTTCATTTTATAAAGACGCTTGAAGAGTATTTAAAAAGTAAAAGAAATATCTTAAGCCACTTATTAATAGGTGATATAAATATAAATATACAGGATAATAGAGCTTCGGCCATATCGCATGAATATAAAGACACACTGTTAAATTTCGGTTATAATGAATACTTACCTGGAAAAACGAGAGTGTGGTCACAAAATTCGTCATGTATAGATCATGCATTCTTGAAGCAAGCTCACCTATTTTTCACGAATATTACATGACACACCATGATACTGTACTATGGCCAAATAGGTATTCATGAACACCATTAAAACAAAATACAGATCTATCTGGCATGTTAATATACGTGCCTTGTCCAGTAAATTACAGAATGAAATAAATAAAAAATAACTACATACCCATTTCGCTGATAATTGTAAGATCTATAAAAAATGTATGAAGCAAAGAATATCTAAACGCAACTAATATTCTAGCATAACACCAATATGGATTTAAAGAGAGCACTAGTATTTCTGAGTCTCTTTATGGCATTACATACTATATAATCCATGCCACTGATAACAGTGAATGTACTGTTGCGATATTCTTAGATTTGAAGACAGCATTTGACACCATAAGGCATATATTTCAGGTTCAGAAGTTATGGAAATTTGGTTTTCGTAGTAAAACCCTGAATCTATTATTATTTTTTTTTTTTAGAACAAAACATAGCGCATTAAAGCAGATAACACTATTAGTGAACCAATTATAGTTAAATACGGTATACCACAAGGCACTATATTGGGTCCACTGCTATAAAATATTTCAGTAAACTTTTAGCGTAAGCTAAAAAATTTTGAGCTTACTGATAACTTGGTGTACAATTTTTCAAAACAAAAAGTTGGATACATGTAATGTTTTTAGCAAACAAGGGGCTCAAAAGTATTTACAATTGTCTGTGGAATAATAAGCCGGTTTTAATCCTAAACAAAGCATGTTATATGACTTTCGGTAACAAACGAAATTATAACATACGGATACATAGCGTCTTACTAAATAATATCCAAATAAATAATAATAATAATAATAATGAATAAAATGATCTAAAATATAAAAAAAAAACACACATTTTACACATATGCAATAGAATACGGAAAAAGACTTATAAAATTCTTATGTTGTGCAACATTCTAGATAGGGAGACTTTGAAATTAGTTTATTACGCTATTATCCAGTCACTCATGCAGTATGGTGTAATAGCATGTAGAACTACATATACAAGTACTTTAGCTCTTTTAAACAACTAGCAAAGTAAAGTAATCAAGATTTGTAATAAACATTCACCAAATCCATATGGTGACGTTACATAAATTTATACATATTCCTAGTCCGTACTTCTAATTACATTTTTCGAAACCCCTTAAATGTAACTGTGTAACAAATCACTTACACAAAACCATGTAAGTGTACTAGGCCCAAAAGTGTTTAATAAAATACTAACACAGGTTAAGTTAAATTTGAATATTGCTAAATATAAACTAACTATTAAACATTTCGTTCGCGAAACTTCTAATTTATTGAATTGAGTTCTGAACGATCTATACGTATTAAAATATATTTATTGAAATATTACGTAATATATTGTACTCATAATTAAAGAATTTCACTGAAGTAAAGTATGATATATGTAGATAACACGTTATAATAAATTATTTACATACTGGGTGTCCCAGGCTAATATGACTATATTTTTCCAAATGATTCCGCACGTCCAGACAAGTAAAAAATGGTATTGGGGGGGTTGGGTAAAATGTCACCCTGTCGAGTTGCAGGGTGATTAATAAAATAAGCGCTTTTTTTCATTTAACACTCTATATCTTCAAAAGTACACCCTATATAGTCTATTTTAAGACGACATTGTATGCAAAATTTCATGGCCTTTCCAACGACTGCTCAACCACTCCAATAACCCACCCCACTCCAGAGTTAGGCGCGTCAAATTTAAAATGTCGGTTTTTTATTCTTTTTTATTTTTCGGGTTTTGTTTTTACCCCCCTCAACATACACTTTTTTACGAGAGGCTCCTCGTTAATATAACCTCTTATACCCATATTCTATCTGTGACGGTTAATGAGTTATTTGCTTATATCCTATTCAGGTCACAGATAATTTGTACCCCTAGTAACTGAAAACGCGTCATTTTAAAAAAATATCGTCTAACTGTGGTATGACCTGAATAGGTTATGAGCTAATAACTCTATAATGGCTACAAATAGCACATAAGGTGTTTGAATTGGAAGCATCTTAACTGAGGGTTGGAGAGGGGTGCGGGTGAGGCTTAACCAGTCGTTGGAGAGGCCATGAAGTTCTGCATACAATGTCGTCTTACAGTAGACTGTAAACGGTGTACTTTTGAAGATCTAGGGTATTTAATAAAGAAGAGCGCATATTTTACTAATCACCCTGTAACTTGATAGGGTGACATTTTGCCCCCCCCCCCTGCCTTACAATTTTTTACTTGTCGCGACGAGAGGAAAGATATGTCCCAACGTCTCTTATTATCTCTTCTTATTCGTCCAGAAAATATCTAAAAACCTTTGCAAGATTATTATTTATAATTGTTGTATAGGTTAGTTTAAGATTATGCTGGATGTCTTGCCATATTGCAACAAAAACGAATCTTTAGAGCTAAGTTTTTATATGCGTGTCATTTGAATTGAACTCTGTCTCGTCCCGGCCTTACCAAGACTTTTTATTCTATTTTGAGTTGCCCTTTACCTTTATATAAATGAAAATTGCGCGCCTTAGGAAAAAGGGGGCGCCTCACACAATGACATCCGCACATCATCATCATATCCAGAACGATGAAAATTGATGAAAGGGGGAGCAAAAATGGGTTATATATTTTCTGGGACGAATTGGATAGGTGGCCTATAAAAATGACGACTGCCAAAGACGAACTGAATTGAAAGGAATAAAAATTGAATTTTTTCGTCTTGTTACCTTTCGCTTATCAATTTGATGAGTATATATGATGGAGAAGGGGCTGGAGGCATATGGAGTGCTGTATTATATAGCTCGTCTAAAGATAGAATCATTGTCGGCAATGAAAGGATACCCTGATATAATCCTTTTCAATATCAACAGCAATATTATTGGGTGATGGCTTTGACTGCAAATTGAAGGATATTCAGCATCAAGTGTTGGAGTATGCGATGAACTTAGTTACTCCAAGCACATAACATCCTACCATACCACTCATTTTTTGTCGATGCGTAATTGAATTGCCAGCTAAATAAATTTACCTGAAAATTTCAACGCAAATTGGATTTTGCATCATTTTTCCCGCTTACAAAGTACCACCATAACTCCTCTCCAAATCTGACAGGAACGTAGCTTGTAAATTATATATAAATTCGCTCTCTACCTTCCTTAAAGGAGCAGTATAATAATAAAAAAAGTAAGATCTTCGATACCAAAAGAAATAGGTATCCATATTTGCTGGACACTAGGTTACTATATACCTAACTGCTCTGCATTTTTACTTAACTAATTTTTTCTCTTCTTGTTTTCTTCATTTATAACAGCATTTATATGCACTACCACCCAAAAGTAATGCTAAATTATCATTCTCAAAATTCTCCTATGTATTTCCATCTATCACCGATTCTAAACCGTATGGGATAAGATAAAAATAAATACAATTTCAGAAATTAACAATTCATTATTATGCGCGAGGCGGGTTTTTTGTTTTTTAAACAAAGGAGTCCTCAATATTCTTTTCTTTCTATTTATATGAAAATTAAGTATTTCTCTCAAAATATAAAACAAATCATGTTGGAAACAATTGAATATTACATTGTCATAAGAAGTAGTGATGGGTCGGTGAGTCACCGTGTCAAAATCATATCGGTCACTTAAACTCAAGGAGAAAAGAAACTGATTTTCGTGACTTTTTTTGTTGAATCCATATTTTCAATCGATCTTTAACTTTGTGTTAACAGGGCTATGCATGCAGCCATCGGGTGATTCAGTTAGAGGCACATTTTTCAAAAATTAAATAAGTTATCTTTATTATCATACAAAACAACAATTCTTTACATTTATCTTTAAAAGATTATTTCTTTCAAATGGTGGCCGTAACTGCGGCTAACATGGTCCATTCTGATGCTCCAATTTTGGATGACACGTTCGAGCATTTCGAGTGGTATATGGCGAATAGCGCGACTACTGTTGGCTTCCAATTAATCAATCATTGCCGGCTTATCTATGTATACTTTGCTCTTTACATAGCCCCAAAGGAAAAAGTCTAGCGGTGTAATATTCCATAATCTAGGTGGCCAACTCATCGGTCGAAAGCGTGAAATTCACTTTTCACCGAATTGTTTTTGCAATAAAGCCTTGGTTTCATGAGCTGTGTGGCAACTAACTAACTAACCACAACAATCCGTTATTTTGTCTGCTATTTAGAGGCGTATTATCAAGTAATGAAAATTGAGTTAAATTTTTCGATGAAATAGCGGATTGTGCGTTCCATAGGCCGATTATGTGGGCCATAAGTTTTTGTAAGCGCGCGAAACACATTTTTCGTAGAAAACTAATTTTTGTAATCCAGCTGAATAATTTGTAGACGCTGTGTCGGGCTAAATCATTCCATGATGAAATGTCAAACAATACTGACCAATAATATCATGACAGATTGACACGACTCACGTGACCTGCCATAAAATCCCTACTGAAAAAAGTACCTCTAAATGAATCACCCATTATATCTTTACCTAACATTTTTTTCACATTGTAATAAAACTTTTGCATCTAGTTCACGTTGTATATATTCCACTAATAACTCTGTTTCGGCAGTGTAAGATACAAAAAAAAGTTGCTATTAGGCATCCTTTCTGAATTAGTTTTTATTACTACTAGTCCCTCAACTGCCAACTCTGTCCCTAATGCCAAGCCAATGCTACTATTTAAGAAACATGATGGATAATCTTTATAGCTGACAATATTATTATATATTTTCTTCCTCTACCAGCAACGATCGACTTGGTACTTTAAATTCTGTCATGCACGCACACAAACTTAAAGCCAACTAATTTGGATTTGTGTTATAGATTTGTAATTTTCATTTCCTTAGAAATGTTTTGCTTACGGAAAAGTTATTTTTATAACTAAAGAATGAAATAAATTGCAAAAAATACAAATTTCTGCAGCACTGAAGACTGATTTAATCATTCAGAGAATGCATCAGTTTTTCATTTAATAAATGCTTGATTTGAGGCCAACCGGATTGCCTTTCCATTTCACAAACTGATTACTACAAAAAGTACATAAGGAACATGCTTAGAGATACTTCTACTAAACTAAACAGACAGGAATCATATGCACCCAAAATATGGAATTAAGATAAAGTAACAAAAATCCACGTCCTGAACTTACATAAGAATACTCTCGCTTGGACGAACGTTTAATTCTTATCTCTAACATATATTACTTATATATTTGTTAAAACTATTTCTATCATGTAGGAGGACCATACCTTATACCCTAGGCAGATGGATAAAATCAATGATCATTCAGTTGTAATTGATTTTTTCAAAAATCAACTTACCCAAGATTATGTGAATTAAAACGAAAGTCTTGTCAATTTTTATATGTAATTGACAGAACATTTTTAATAATTAAAATTAAAATTCAAAGGTAAAGCGATTTTTGAAAAATTCAATTACGAATGAATGATCATTGATTTCGCCCGTCTGCGTAGGGTATTACTCACTTTATTCAATATTATACTTCTCAATTTTGTATTTAGTGGGTGCTCAGCCTATCCCCATATTGCATAAATAAATATATACAACATGGTGCACTACTTTCCACCATCGCGGGTGCATTTTATACTGGGCAGTTTCGTTGCTCGACCCATTCGGGGTGACATACATACATCCAGTTTAGATCTAACTTTCAAGTAAAAATGGGGGCCGTGCAGGCATTTATTTGGCCATTCCGAAACATATTCGCTCCCGCCACGGAGCTCATCAGCGGTATTCCTGATACAAAATGAGATTTTTTTACCTACTCGGTGCATCTAATTACTTAATTAGTTAAACTTTCTAACTATCCATATATACATGCTTTATATGTACATTTAATAAACTTTTATTTTACAATTTGGATCTTGAACATATACGCCAAGCTGTTTTCCCCGACCAACGAATGTACAACAGTAGGTGATGGTTCGAACTAGCGGATATTGTTTTAGTTCCAGGACATTTGTGTGGGATATGGTTTATGCGGGCACCACCGTTTAATCCTTGCAAAAACTTCTATCCGTATCACGCATCAGATCTAAATCGTCGTCTTCTTATTAGGAACCTTAATCTTATCGAATTTATGTTTAGTGGGTGCTCAGCCTATCCAAGTATTGCATATATACTTATATACAACATGATAAACGCCATGCGAGCGGGTGGTGCACTACTTTCCATCATCGCGGGTGCGTTTTATACTGGGCAGTTTCGTTGCTCGACCCATTGGGGGTGACATACATACATTGATATAATTTTTGCGAGAAACCGAATAGATCTAACTTTCAAGTAAAAATGGGGGCTATGCAGGCATCTTTTTGACTATTCCGAAACGTTTCCGCTCCTGCCACGGGGCTCATCAGCGGTACTCCTAATACACAATGAGATTTTTTTACCTACTCGGTACATCTAAATACACAAATCTGTTAAATGCCTGCCATGCATTTTATTTCGATTCTCCCTCAGTTCCTTAAAAAAAACCCCGATAATACCAACTGATTATCAGTATAGCTATAGCTAGTCATAATTAGGGTGATTTATAATAAGATGTCTGAGAATATATAATCAAAACTATTTCACATACATTCCCCTCCATCATGACATAGTAACGCAAAAGATTTGACGACCTAGAATCTAAAACTGATGGCTGCCTCTCAATTTTTTCCTTAAAACAATCTCAAGGAAGCAAATTGTATACAAATTATTCAGTATTATCTTAATAATTAGTTTGAGCATGTCTACTTGGTTGTTATTGCATTAATACCATATGAAAGTAAATAAATTCAATAAATCTCTTAATACTGAATAAGTGTAAACAGATTTAGAAAACAACTTATTCCTTACTAGTTTCATTAATGGACGCTTTTGCCTCTACTACTGTCCTTTCCTGTTTTTTTAAAGTAACTTAAATATTACAGCATGATGGCTGAATTGGGGCTTAGAAACAACTCAAGGGTGCTGCGATTCACGTTTTTCGATAAACGATAAAAAACGTGAACCTTAAAATTAAAGAAATTCCTGAAATTTAATTGGAACGATTCTAAGAGAATTCCATTGAGATTTTTCCACAAACAATTCGCTATTTTTTAGGGGAATTTCTTCTCAGTATTTTTCATGGAGCAGGGGTCACAATTCCATTACAAATAAAAAATGAAACAAGATCGATGAAGTTTTTTTAATCTTATGGGAACTGAAGATAAATAAGAGATGATTTAAAAAATCACATTGATGCAAGTAAAAGCTTAAATCTTACGGTGACCGGACCTAATTCTTATCCCATCATCTTTAATATTATATATTTGATTAAAAAAACGTCATCGATAACATTTAATTAATTAGTAATTATTAATAGTAACATACAAAGTAATTTGGGCTTAAATTGAAGTAATTCCAGTTTATAAAAACTGGAAAATAAATAAAACTCTGGTTATTTTTAATTATTTTAAACAATATTGAATAAAAATAAAATTATAATCAAAGGACAATGAAAAAAGGATAGGGAAAAGAAATGCTCTGTAATAAACTATTTAAAAATATTAGCATACAGAAAAGCTCTTGTAAATTTTTTCTTGGATCGGACCCGGATGAAAAACCCGTTTGCGGAACATTGGGCTTTATAAGTTACACCAAAGTGTAAGGAGACATGAAATTAAAAATGCAGTAAAATCTCTAAATATATGTATGTAAAAAGCTCTGTGTAGTTTTTCCATATAAAACACAAAGTTTTTAATATTATTCACAAGTTCTTTTATTTCACTCTACTCTTTATTTTTATAAACTCAGAAATAATTGCTAACCAGTTCTATTTTAAATATCACAAGGAATGTACTTCAAATTATCGCAATTCAATTAGAATATTTTCGCTTACTTATGCACTTTCACTTCACGGTGTAAGGCAAGACTCGCACCTAGCGCTGACAAGTGCTATATTTATACTCTACAAGTTCTCCAGAACCTTTTTGTAGATTCCGCTCCAGACTTATTTTACGCGAAGTTTCCATTTCCAATGCTCTTTTTATTTTTAACACTTGATGGATAAGTGCATAACGAGGCGAGGCGAGGCTATATCCAGAGTTGAAGAAATAAAATGATTGTATGCTGTACTATAAGAGTGTTCATAACAACGCTGTTTCAACGTGCGATGTGGCGAGATACATCGACGTATCTCGCTCGAGAATAAAAGGTTTAATGATTATTTATTTTTCCCGCGGACGGGCTTAGTAGGCTAGTGACAAAAATAACAAATTGATGAATGCAAGAGCGAAAATCATCTGTCTCGTTAGCTCAGTGGTAAGAGCAGTCGCCCGGCAAGCGGAAGGTCCCGGTTTCAAACCCGGCGGTTGTTTTTTCTTCTTGCATTTATAAATTTGTTTTAGAATCATTAAAAATAAAAGTTCTTAAAGTTCTTCTTTCTCCATCGTTTAATGATTAATTTTATATCCTTAGAATTGAAATTTTGGTAGTTTTTTTTTTTGAATTCATATTAAAATTTTTCCTTAATTGGAACAATCTTTCAGAATCAGTCCGTAAATCTTAATAGAGATGATGAAATTCCAGACGTTTTGTATTTATCGGGCGGCATGTAAAACTGCGAAAAGTACATTTATGTGAAAATGCAATATAGTAGCACTTGACAAACACAAAATTTCTTCTTCAGAGTCTGATAACATAATTTATGCTCTCACTTCGCGATTTACCAAGAAACTGAACGCCTTGTTGTGAACACTATACATCGAGATATATCTTTACCTCGCATTGCTAGCCTCATTGTGCACATACCCTAACAATAATATTGCTAAAAAGCTAAATATTTTATTGATGTTCTGTTATCGATCAACGAATATAATAAAAACAGTGACAAGTAAAATAAATATTTTACCCCCATTTTGCAAACTGCTCTGTCCAGGGAATTTTTCTTTAAGAGCACATCTCCTACAAACTCATTTAACAAGTATAAGGCTCAATTTATATATTTGGACACTTATGTTGTATTTGAAAAATGTCTTTAAATATATTTTCGGTCTAAAGGTAAGCTTCATTCACTAAAATTTTTGTTGCAGAGATAAGGTCGTATAAGGCCTTAGCTGCTACACTGTTTTCCTGGCTTACTTCCATTTCTACAGCCTACTCACTAAAATCTAAATCAGATCAAGCACCATACTTTTTATATACCATACGCGTAAGTTCTCACTAGATAGTTTTTGTACGAGAAATATACAAACAGACCAATTAATGAAAGAAACATTTAAATCGATTCTTTCAAAATATACTAAAATGAAAGAAAAAAAAATCGTAGGTAATTGTAGCAAGTTCATTATATTATTATTATTTTATTATTTTTATTCTGGTTATAGAAGGAGGTGCCCAGCCGCTTCCCCCCCCCCCCCCCCCCTGCTGACATAATTGTGCCGAGGATAGTTGGAATTCATCACAATTGAAACGTGGAACTTACATTCTTAGATGTATGTATATATATGTACATACATTTAACTTGTTTTAAGTACTTCAAATATATAAAAATGTGGCTAGTAATATTCTTATTCCTATTTGAAACTAAATTCAGACAAAATTCTTCCTCTGAAAAAATAGACGCATCTATAAAACTATCATTATTTTTTATTCTTTTACGACTATCCGCAGCCTTAAGGGCACATTTAATCGGTCCACTACTTTTAGTGTTTTGAGTGTTCTATAGATCATTTTTGGCGTTTTGGAGTTAACACTATTTCTTACTAAATTAAGAGCGCTGTTTTCATTTTTGCTCTAAGATTTATTCTATCTCTTATAGTTTCAGGGATAATCATATATAGCTTTATTCAATATTCCAGTTTTGTTCCTTTCTCTTAATGCTGATATATTCTTTTTTTAAATATTTATTTAACATGTTTTACAAGGAAGAAATTTATTTCGGCAGAACTGTTTTCGATGCAAGAAATAGATGCAGTCCATAGGGCAATTGAAAAGAGTCATAACGGATTTAGAAATTTGCTGTCTCTTCTCCCTAATACGAATATTAAAATCAATGGATAATTTATTTATTTATGATTTTATAACGATAGCTTACAGACTTAAGTCTCAATTAAAAATTACCGGTTATTTGCAAAAAAAGAAAATAAAATAAGAAAATATTAAAAAAAAGGATCGGAAGAACAGACGGGAAAAAATTGAATGAGTAGTGCTGTAGATATTCAGAGAGGGAATTCTGAATAACATGATTTCTTTAAATGTGAAGACACTCGACAATCAATTTAGTTAAAAAACGTCGTTATGATTTTATTCTATTCTGTAAGAAGGGGATATATACCGTAAATTGGTCCTACGATTTTGTATAAAATAGCTGTGTATACATATTTGTACATACTCACTCTCATACATTAATCACAATACCAATTTTATAATTTTGAAACAATAAGTACACAAATGAAGGAATTATACAAAAAAATCAAAGATACCTCTTGTAGGATATAGGAGTCTACTCTTATGCCTCATTTTCATCATTCATTTCATTCATTTTCCTGTTAATTTTGTCGTTCTAAATACTAATTCGGATTTCTATGTAAGAAAAGGTGGGTTATAAAATAAATATTTTTAAATTGTGACTTTTAGCAAAATTATTGTAAAATTCCTTTATCCTAGTCACTTTAAGAAGATGAATAAATATATATTTTCACGTGCGGCGAAAATATATATTTATTCATCTTCTTAAAATGACTAGGATAAAGGAATTTGATGTTCTGTGTTAATTTTAGATGAAAAGTTTGGCTTTATAAGTGCGGTATTCTTGTGGTTCAAGTGAACAAAATTCAAGATGTGCTAGGGAGAAAAGATTATAGGAACTGTTGCAAGAATTGGATAAAGCTGGAGATATTTTTCAATTAGTCAAATGAATTAACTTAACGATGAAAATGGGGCATTATTCCTAAAAAATTATATTATGTGAAATATTTCTAGGACACTTTAATTTATCTCCTTTAAAAATTATACCCAAGTCATTAAATTCGGTTAGTTACTTCTGGAGTAATAGACCTTTAAAGGTAACTCTACAATCAAGTTTCATGAAACTTTTAATCGTCTATCCCCCGAATTCCGGAGGCGGGGACACTGAAAATCAGGATATATCATATTCTATTAGACCTCTTCAAAGAAGTCAATAGTGGTCAAATCGAAATTTGTGGACGATTTTGCATCGAATGACCCAATTACGTTATGATGAATATATGTAAGTAGGTAACACCTTCGACACTGACATTTAATTCTTTTTGCAGTAATTAAATATTTTGTAGATAATTTGTGTAGCTCTTATTATATCTAGTTATTAATCACTAAATTGTATTTAATTTTGCAAAATAACCGTTGGGAAACAAAAATATATTTCCACCTTGACCAAGTACATCGGCTAATATTCTTAAAACTTTTTTATGCGAAATTGAAGACAAATCGGCCCACTATTGAGAATTGGTTAAGGTTCGTATGATAAAGTTTGAAAACCCTTCATAACAATTATGTTCAGGAATACTTCAGTAAGTAACAGTATTATGACTCATATTTTAAAAAATTTGATCAATTGAAAGAGGTAATGAGAAAATTTATTCTTTCTTGCAGTTTGGGAGGTAACTCTAAAATTGCCACACGAAGGTGTCTGTTCCGTTTAATGAGCTTAATTAAAAAATATATAAGTTTTTATTGTTGCGACAATAACTTCGATATGTTATAATATATTTCCTGCAAAAACCAAACACACTTCCAAAGCTTACTTTTTCATTAAGAAAATCACTTTACGAAGAGTGATAACCCAAGCAATTTTACAAATTTGAAGTGAGTAACTGAAATAATTATTTTTATTATTCAATTTAATATTGCATTCTTACGAAGAAAGTCTCCTCTACTTGTTTTGTTAATATTTTTATACCCTATATGAAATCTATAGGGTATACTAAGTTTGTCATGCCGTTTGTAACGCACAGAAATAATGATGGTAGAGCAAAATGGATTGGACACCCACGCATAATATTAAAAGTTATTTTGATTTTTGCGTATCCGTACGTCTGTCTGTCAGTCCGTCTGTCTGGCCGTCCGTCTGTCCGTCTGTGCGCATGTACACTCGAGAACGCATATACTTAGAGAGCTGTCATTTTGTACACGGACTTTAAAAAAAAAGTAAAATTAAGTTCGAAAATGAGACAAATCGGGTAACTCCTTCGTGGGGTTGCTATACAAAAATGTCGGTTTCCACTATATACACTGCCTAAGAACGCGTCGACATATACAGCTGAAATTAAATACATGGTGTTTTTATAGTAAGAAAAAATAAAATTTCAAAAATGGAATAAATCGGACAACCCGTTCTTGGTATTGCCATATAAAAATTTAGGATTTTTACATATACTGTGAAAACGACATTCCTAAACATTTTTATTGTACTAAAAACTTCTTCAGAATACGAAATACTATAAAACTGGTTATTATCATTTTTTCTGTTCGACGAACCGTTCTAGAAATATATGCGAAAAACCATTTCAAAAATCAAACTTGCATAGATCGGAGACCATACGAAATTTTATGCAGGGTATCATAAGAACTGGTCTTAGACCAATTCTGACTTTTTTACTTGTTATTATATAAATAAATTTCTAACAAAGTTATGTAGCCACGGTAAGCTCCGCACTATTCGCACTCGTAAATTCTTACATTTATTCAGATCAAAGTGCACAGTTTTGCATACAGACCTTCTTATATCTATGAACAAGTTGTATGGACATAATCACTTGTACGATTTTTCCCCACAGGGTAAATAATCCTAGCTATGCATGTGGAGTGAATTGAAGATATATGGAGGGACAGACCATAGTACAGCTACTGCAGACGGTATCACAGTATTCGGGACCATATAAATGCGTTGTCACAATAACAGCCCTAGATACAATGACCGCCACGCGTTTTTTACGCGACGCAAAATGAGTTTGAATCAATGATTTTAATATGTAGCTAGAGCCAATGTAAGCCACGCCACTATGGGGTGCTATAAAGTTTGATAAAACTTTAAAATTTGCGGCGCGTTGTTTTTTCTACGTTTATTTCTTGTTTCATTTTAAGAGAATAAATGAAATTATTGACAAGTTTGAAATAAAAAGTTTCACTTTTTTGGTTATTGTTTTTTTTTTTCATAAACATTTAGGGTAAGAAAACTTGTTTTAATTATATAGGTATTTTTTTTTATTCATTTTTATACACTTTTCACAATTTCGCAGAAATAATAAACACAGCTCAGATAGTTCGAACTGTCAAGTGTAAAAAACTCGTGGCTCTCATTGTATCATAAATGCCATAAATCGGCGACCTATACTTGTTTTTTGCTTGATCCGACGTTGCACACCTTCCTTCAGTGTTAACGCTATGTCGTATTCTCGCCGTTTTCATGGAGCAAGGTACAAATCCCGATCCCCAACATTAATATATAGGTACAATACATCAAGTGAGCTGAGCTGTAGTATGTGCGTATACGAATAATATCAGGTCTTGTATAGTTAATAAGTTCATAAATTCAATAGGGCCACTCTTGTATAACAAGATAAGGAATAGATCTGAAAATTGTATCATAGTTTGCTAATATCCGCATACCCGGATCTGTAAACTATCGGATTCCTGAAACTCGTTCGATCTCTTCTATTCATTTCTTATCCAACATAAAATTTTCAAGTGGTTTCCTTTTTTTATATTTCACTTTGAATTCATTTGGTTGTGTCAAAATAAAAATCTATCTTATATTAATTTTTCATAAAATAGAAGGGTTTTAAAAACCTTATATCTGAATCTCCTAAGATACGAATGATCGTAAAGTTGAAAAGATATTAAAATAAGGTTCATTTGAATATTCGCTATTATGAAATAAATTGCTTTTTATTCAAAATAATTCCAAAAGACCGGATTATCTGTGAACATATATAGAATTATCACAATAATTTCTGCAAGATATTCA
This sequence comes from Dioctria rufipes, assembly GCA_963924295.1. Taxonomy (NCBI): domain Eukaryota; kingdom Metazoa; phylum Arthropoda; class Insecta; order Diptera; family Asilidae; genus Dioctria; species Dioctria rufipes. Next base: position 128,401,488 of record OZ002743.1, read on the forward strand.
AAGAACTGAATTGAGTTCTCTGAATACCTGGATCTAGAATTACATACATTAAAGTAAATTAAGGAAATTGAATTATTATTAAGACTTAAAATGGTAGCATTAAAGCACAAAAAAATAACAATAACCGGCCAAGTGCGAGTCGGACTCGCGCAGGAAGAGTTCCGTACCATCATACAAAATTTAACACTATGTAGTTTTTATTAATTTTTTCAAATGAGAATAGGCCTCATATGAAAAAGTAATGCTGTCATTTAAAAAAATAATAATAATGCTGTCATTTGTTATAATAATAATGAATGAGAATAAAACGAGGAAAAAAACACCGAAAAAATTACGTTTCTTGTATGGGGGCCCCCTTTAATTTTTAATTTAATTTTATTTTTATTATTTGTTGTTCTATCGCCAATTGAAATACACAGTACGTGAAAATTTCAACTGTCTACCTGTTACGGTTCATGAGATACAACCTGGTGACGGAAGTCTTAGTAATAGGGTTCCCGTTGTTACCCTTTGGATACGGAACCCTAAAAAGGAGAAAGTAAAAGCAAACTAAATAATAAATTGTACAGATTAACAAAAAACTGAATGTAAATATGTATATAAGTATTTATCAATTATAAATAATTGGTGGGAATAAAGAAAATAAAAAAGACTAAATTGAAAATAAAATAAAAAATAAAAAAGTGATAAGTGGTAGTAAAAGTTAAACACTAGTACTAAGATGAATGAAAATACTACGTTAATCAGCAAAGAGGATGGGTTGCCTGCGTTGTTTCAGTTAAGTTATTTTTGTATAGATACAGGGTTCTTTCAATGTATGCAAAACTTAGTATATCTGATATCAAACGAAAGCATATTCCACTGCGAACTTTGAGTTAATAATATCTGCCTTTAACAGGCGCCATATAGTCTAAAAAACTTTTTCTGTCAGATATAATATATCATATCAGTCCTATATTTCTACCTACTCTAATAACTTACCAAAATATACGAGAAGTAGTCATCCTTGAAACTATTTTTTTATACATCCGCTTATCAGCAAAGTATGAATGCAAACTGGCAAAAACTATAGTAGGTACAATGCTTATCGAAAAATGTATCTGATTTTGTGTACTGAATACAAATTAAAGATTGTAGGAGGATGGATAAATGGATCTACCTCTCAATACTTATTTTAGTAATATTATATCCAATCATATAACTACAATTCATCCGCAATAATTATTATTGATACAATTTTAAGCTTTAAAAGTACAAGCCTTTCTCCTCATGTCCCGTAATCCTTTCTCTATTTTCTTCCTGCCATGCTTTGCTGTACGTCATATAATTGATTAATGATATTTTAAAAACATTCATTTTTTATATTAAAATAATTTTAAAGCTCAAAATGGGACTAAGTAATCTCACTAAAAGAGTTTTAATAAAAGACCAGTTGATTGAATAATTTGTAGAAAGCTATGCGTCCTTTAAAATTAGAAAGCATGACGATACATGCTGAATATAATTTTAGTGCGTAAATCATAAACTTAGCACAGAAACAACATTTTCTCAATTAGCATTATTATATTGTCATGTTTTTCTCATATTGTAAAAAGTGTTGTTGCTCATATCTATCCTACGTAAATACAAATTTTCTCCAATGTAGTTTGAGTTCAATTAAATACTCGCTATGCAACCGTAGATAATTTCTTATTGGTGTTCTATGTAACTCAAAGGCTCGATTTGTTTCCGAATTCCCATCAACATATTGAACTCAAGACCACTTGCATGATGGTCTTTACATATGTATAATCTGTATATGCCTACCCCTATTTAAGTTATTATTTACATAGGATTTTCCGCTCGGTCCTTTTTTAAAGCATTTGATAAATGCTGGCTTCAACGCTTTTTTAATACATTCTTTTCTGAAAATAGGGAAAGGTTTTGTTATATCGATATCAAGTAAAGATTTTAGCAGCCAGACATGAGTGCTTTCATTTATGTATGTTAGTAAATGCAAGAATGCAAGCATTTTTTGTAGTTTGTTTACGCTAATATGCATCAATTGCTTCATCATCCTCAAAGAAAAGGACAACACTTCAAGGTATAGAGAGATTGTATTTTAAACGTGGTGTGCAAGTGCGATGTGTAATCAGAACACTGCTGATAAATTAAAAGGAATGTACCGCATTTAGAAAATCATCAGATCTTATACATATAGTCAAAGGGGGAATGCCTACTTTTCATACAACTTAGAGCCCGACATCAACAAACATTACAAATATCTTGAACGATGCATTATGATACTCTGAACATATTTGATTAACAATGTTCATTACAATTAAGCGAGTGAAAGCTTTTGCGATCTAGATCTACTATCTTGGCTGAAAAGTGCACTTTTCCACATTTCCTTCTCGTGATTGCGCGGAATTACATTTTCTACAATTTGAATCTCTATGACATGTTTCCAATATTTAAGGTTCTACGCCTATGAGAGTTGGGCACTGAACAAAACTGAGCCTGCAGCGTCCCTTCGACCTGATAAGGTTCAGTTTGTCGACCGATTCTCTACGGAGTAGAGATATTCCAAGCAAAATGGAGAATCGGTTTGTTTATGGAGAAGCTACAAGCGAAAATAATACAGTGAAAAGGATAGTGAAAAAATTTGGTGTTCTTTCACTTTTATCAGCAAGCATTATTCCTGGTGATGAAGAGCACTAGCGTATGCTCGAAACTGTTGGCAGCGTTGTCATGAACTCAGCGTGCCAAAAGAGTTACTACAACAAAAGGCATAGAAGAAACCCCGACGTATCTCGCTTATCATCATCATCATCAACAGCGCCATCACCAGTTGAAATTCACGTATTACATACTCAATTTCAAAAACTGTTGCTTCATATGTAAAGAAAACGTCGACTCAGTGATGCAAAAAAGGTGTTGGCGTGTGGCGACACACTTCGGTGCTTTGAAACCATGAATTCCGCGATGCAGTTTTGAACTACTTGAACAAACACAGGGACGAATTGGGACGAGAAATAATAGCACGCATCGAGAACATTGTACTAACAATTTCTGAAGCGCAGTATCATCGTACCTGCTGGAAAAACTTACATTATTGCGTCGCGTGAGACATCAAGAAGACCGGTTTCTTGTGAACTAGACCGTGTTATGGAGTACATTTTCGATTATATTTATATCATTTATATCAATGATGACGAACGTCAATTTAACCTGAAAGAGCTGGAAGAAAAGATCGAAGGAGACTTTACTCCGGATCGAAGGACAATAACAAAACGTTTACAAGAGGAGTACGGCCGCGAAATTGTAATGTTTGTAATGTTCCTGTACATTTATATTCTACAGTTGATAATAAACATGATAATATGATAATTATACTTTACCACATTTTTCCCGCTAAATTCGAGAAATATCGATCGCATGATAAAAATTTTAAGGACTAAAGTTGTAGAGAACCAAATTTAAAACAACTTAAGCACTCACAATTTTGTTAAAAAATTGAAAATGGCCGAGAAATTGCTGACGGGAATTTTTGCTTTTTTTTAGCAATCCGATTGGTGTAATGGTGAAATTCTTATTATACTGTGTTATTCGTAATTCATGTTTATAAATGAAACAGATGATAGGTTGAAGTTTAGAAACAAAAACTGAATCATATAAAGGAGAAATCTTAAGGGTGTACGTCATGCTGAAAAATTGCAAGTTGCAACGAAAATGTATAGATTCTGCGAATATGCAAGACTTTCGCAGCTCAATTGTCGAAGTGAGAAAGCTATTCCAATTATCTAAAAACAAGTGCTCGCTTACATCACAGCAAGGTCGGGTGCAGCGGGGTGATCGGCCTCCCTAACGCTTCAACAAATCATAATTTATACTCTAATCAAATAAAATATAAATAATTTTTTTTTTAAAAATATTGCTTCTAAATCCTCACTTAAAATGTAGAAAATAATTTCTCCACTACATAAAAAAAGTTCTCTAGAGTTCCCCTTCATTTTGCATTTAATTAAATTTTTAAATTATATTATACATTTTAAAATTTGCAAAGCCTGAGTAGTGAAAATTTCAATACTACAGTGAACAACAATTTCCGAAATTGAAATTTGGAAAATTTCAAAATAATTTTATATAATTTCAAAATTTAATTAAATGTAAAATGAAGGGAAACTCTAAATATCTTTTGTGATATAGGTACTCATTAAATGAAGGGAGAAATTCAATTTTTAGTGAGTATTTTGAAGCAGTGTTTTTTTTTTTTTTTTAATTATATCAATAAAGAATTTTCAGTGCAAGAAAAACACCAGCAGTAAGACAAATCAAGAAGTGTATAGTGTCTATTTTATGTGCTAGTAAATCTTATTATACTTACTAGATCAAAAAATATTATATAAAATAAAAGAACTCCGGCGATATCTAAATGCTAATGAAATTTTCATGCTGATACGGTAACAGAAAGCTATACAGGGCGGTCCACAACTGATGATTCAAACTTGAGGAGCTGAGAGAGGACGTTGAGTTTTGAAAAATCAAAATGCATCTTTTATGAAGGAGAGGGTGTTTGTGATTTAGATATAGTTCCCCTTAACATCCTGTAACACTCTTTCTGTACATTAGAGAATGATGGGCAATGATGACTTATGCCTAATCTACAATACATGGTAAAACCACGTCGTCAAAACGATATAGTTTGCTGAAGAATACATATAAATACACGAAATATGCAAGTAGTGGTAAGCTGCTAAATTAAACAGCTGTTTAACTGTCAATTATCATAAATGTACTTGCTTTCTCGATATCATTACATAATTATATCAAAGGAAGTATTTGGTCTCAATAATTTATACCATAAGATTATAACAAACTAAAAAATTATGTAAGTGGTACCAGACATTAATATAAAACTTCGTTTTTTAAGACTGAAAGTGCAAGTTCCAGTTTACATCTGTTTTGTTCTAAATTCCCCTACATAGTTCTAAATTAGCTGAATACAGCTGAGGTATTACTATATCTACTATATATACTCGTCCTCATGCCGTCAAATTAGTGAAAGTGAAGAGACATTTTTCCACGCATGAATTTTCAAAGGAAAGAGTATGAAGCAAACACAAAAATCCATGTCGTTTTGACGACGTGGTTTTACCATACATTGTAGATTAGGCATAACTGTCTAAGCTATCCATGAAATACTCTACTCCTTTACCCCGACTTCCGCCAAAACAGTTTTGATATTTAGCGGCGCTGATGACCGCCGAATTGTATTTCCCGCTTAATGCTCCAAGTGACCATACAACACCACATAAAGTAGCTATTTTTCTTGCCGCTCATTATTTAATGTAAATACATCTCGTAACAATATCCATACACATATGTATTCTTTTATTACTACCTGCTAAAGAGGCCTTCATTTGTAAGGAATAAGGATAGCTTGTGTCAGAAATTCGTTTGAAAAAGTACATTGTTTTATAATATTTCGTCCCTCCCATCCACCGAAATTGAGTAAAATTAACAACAAAACACTGAACTTTTTATTCCACTGAAAAAGACATAAAAAATTTCCCCGGGACCAAAGTTCCAACTTTCTCCACCCTCTAAATTGTTTTTTTTTTATATATATATATTTTTTATCTGTCGCAATTTAAATTTGTTCCTTTTAATAGTTAAATTTAATAAAGCAAAATAACAAAAAATTTTCTAAATTTAATGACGTGGTCATAGATTACAAGAATAGCAGTAGCTAACACTATTTTCCTGTGTATTCCATAGTTTCCCTAACTACCTAATATTTTAACAAAAAATTAACTTGAAGTAATATTATTGTTTCCCTCATTAGAAATGTTTAAATATAATGAAGTATTTTGTGGGGTAAATTCTATTAAAACTTACATAAATAGTGAAAATTTAATTTCCATGGCCGGGCTAAAAATTTTTGCTCCGAAGCTTAAGCTATTTGTGCAGGCTGTATAATATAAGCAATATAAGCTAATATGTGTACGAAATAATCTTGAACGACAAAATTAGTTCCCGCAATATTTTAACAAATTCGTAAACAATAAATTTAATTGTGAAGAAAAGGTAAATTATGCTCTCGAAGACTAACAAAAAATAGCTCTGACTTTGCAGAAAATAGCTTATTTGAGTAATCTTGAACGCCAGAGAGCTTAAATAAACTCAGAATAAATTTAACTTGAATAAAAGCAATTGATTTCTTTCTTAATGTTGTTGTCAAAAAGTAGAGAAAATTTCTAAAATTGTTGTTGCGCAAGGCGATATTTGAGCTTGACAGTTCATGTGTTGATACATTTCACGGACTTCTCTTTTAAATCTGGCATAACTGCGTATTAATACAACTTATTCTTAAAAAATGTAAAAAAAAACAAATCACATAAAAGCAAAACTAAACTCAACTATCTTGAAATGACGACGACAATGTCGCAGTCATTGTATTACGTCTGCGACAAATGACAACGCCAATTGGCATCGAGAATTTCGTGTCGCATTCATTGTATTTCAGGGAATATTTTCAATTCTGATTCCCCCTCCCCTCCCCCCACCCCCACATCCGCCCACCCATAAAGTTTCTGAGTCCACCATTGCATCACAAAAAGCTTACTGAAGAGACCTATTTTACTTAGAAATCTAAACCCGCTATATCAGAGTTCTTTTAACAAATAACTGAAATAATACTAAAACGAATATAAATAATAGTTATTATTTTGAAAATGATTCCACAAATTAAGCTATGGAAAATTTAATTTTAAGTCATTGCCGGTTCAGTTCAGAGATGGGCATTTTTTATTTGAATAAAAATAAAAGATAAAAAACCGAATAAAATGAAAAATCGAATAAAAATTTATTTGATTACAAATATTATTCGTTATTTGGTGAATTATTCGCAAATAATTATTTGTTATTTGGTGCAAATTATTTGAGTTTCGAATAATTATTTTTTATTCGATCGTGCGTTATTTGATGAATTATTTGTGATTTCTTATTATTGTGATGGTCATTATTTGAATTTCAAACAATTATTTGTCATTCACTTATTTTACGCCTATATCCTAATGACCCTTGAGTAGACATAGATTTCAGTTCATATTTAGGAATTTTGAAAAAGAAACCTCTTCAGACGATGATAATTTTTTTTATTTTTGATTATAATACATTTTAACTAAATTTTGATATGCACTAATAATATGCGTTTGCTTTTAATAAAATCCGCTCTTCAAAATGCACATCAGTTAAAGAGCCACATTTAGACCCGCTTAATATTATGGCTTGCGAAAAGAGCATTTAGCTACCAGATCATCATAAATTTTCAAAAATATTGATAGTTTTTACTATAATGTTATCTATTGTAATTTGCCAAAACTGTTACCAAATAATTTTTCTGAATTCTTCATATGGGTTGTGATATCGTGACGTCACAACTCAAGTATTAAATAATTAGTAGGCATACTTTCTTACTCTGGCTTGAAGTAAAGTTTTCATTTCAATCGTATTGTCTTAAGCACAAACTCACTTGTTTTTTACAAATACTTAATTGAACAAAATTATTAAATTCCTCTTAAACCTTAAATTAAATTAAGTAACGAAACACCTTGCGAAAACAAATGCGTGTACCAAGACTTAATTATTTGAAATTGGAACTAATGGACACCAGAAAACATATATCCATAATCGAATGACAAATAATTGTTTGAAATTCAAATAATGACCATCACAATAATAAGAAATCACAAATAATTCATCAAATAATGAAATTATTTCATTATCAAATAACGCACGATCGAATAAAATATAATTATTTGAAACTCAAATAATTTGCACCAAATAACAAATAATTATTTGCGAATAACTTAAAATAAATTGATACTCAAATAAAAATTTATCCGAATAATTTTTTATTTGATTTTTTAAAATAATCGTTATTTGATTGAAAATTTGATCGAATAATGCCCAGCACTGTTTCAGTTTTCCTGTGTTAATATTGTTTTCAAGTTAGTACAATTCCACTCTTAGATATTCTCTTGTCTAACTTCATATTATGAGCCGCTCACTGCACAAATAGATTAACTCCATAAAAGAAAAGGCAGGAAACAGTGATACATTTTTATAAATTTCTTGTGAGAAAAAAAAATATTTTTTATTCAATAGGCATAAAAATGTTGCCATGTAGTCTCTCATGACAACAGTTTTTATGGTCGTTGAATAATAAATTTGTTTTTTTTTTTTTTAGAATAAATGTCTAAAAATGAGTCAATGTTTCTTACCTTTTATTTTATTGAGTTAATCGATTTATGCAGGGCTCAGCTAGCACCTAGTAAGCGAAGATATCTTTGATTTTGTATCTGTAAAATCCTTGTCTCATATACAAAAAAAAAAAAAACTCTTTCATCATCCCACTTATTTCTCATAATGTCATCCCGTATGTATATTAGCTTGAGACTTTGTACAAGTTAGTGAAGCCGCACACAAAATAAAAATAAAAAAAATAAAACGCAAAGAAACGTAATTACAGGCCTCAGACGAACAGCTTGAACAAACAATGGACCAGAATTGTAGAGAGAGGAGAAATAATGGTGTGCACATATTTCAAGGCCTGTTTCCACTTTCCTGCATATAATAAACTGCGTAGGGGTGGTCCCCAGCGCATTTGCAGCCTTCATAATCTGTTTTCTCGTGGCTGTTTTAATCGATTCTTATCCCAAGCACGTCTCTGCTGCAGCGGCCCATTCAGTCGGTAGAGGAGTGGGTGCGTGTTTTACGTGCCTCCTCTTGAAAATTTATGAAAATTGAAATTTATTGAAAGGAAAATTCCTCAGTTGATAGAAAAATGACGTATTTAATGATTTAGGTGGAGCCTGATGCAGCGCAGCAATATAGTTATTTCGAATCATCGCGAGATCAATCGATTGCTAGTGTGCTATGTACTGAACATACGTAGAGAGTTGGGTATCGTTTATAAAGGCAAAGCAAAATGGTAACTTAGGTACCAGGTATACAGTAAATAATATCGTGAAATACTTCTATATATATATACCGAAATATAATTTCTATTTGATGAACAATGATGAAAAACTATAAAAATAATAAATTATCATTTGATTTTGCTAATATGCTAATAACTATTATAATTCACTGTAAAATATAAAAGTCCCGAGCAGACTGTAATCGATAAATTTATGAGACTTTTATCACAGGACTTAAATGAATAAACCGAGAAACAGAGTGCTAACTTTTCCAACCTCAACCTCAGTATAACTTGAAGATCCTCAACCTGATGAGCCTTGCAAACTTTTACGGCTCACAAACTTTGACAACTTCTGTATGATAGCAGTTCATTGGGCAGTTGGCTTGAAAATTCAAATTATTTTGTAAGAATTTACTACAGTAGGAACAACTTTTCACGTTAAATATGTTTCTCAAATTTTTTTCAAACAATTTCACTTACACTTTTTGTCGTAAGCAATGCTGGCATCAAATTATAATAAAAATTATTTGTGAAAGCTGACGAAGTTACAGCAGAGTAGAAAATAGGCCTACTCGAGTTCTACTTCAAACTGGCCGTCCTCACCATTGAGACCTAGATAACCTGATGTCATATATTTTACAGAACTATCAAAGTTGGTGAGGCAAGCCAGGTTGAAAACGCCAGCACTTTGTTTCACGCTTTAAAGTCTTCGGACACATGACTGTAAAAAAAAAACACATTTAATAAATAACTCTTATCTTATGATCTAAAATTTTAAAAGTCTTATAACAGTTACATAGAACTAGAAATAAACTTAACTTTTAACTATTATTATTTCAAGATTTTTTCAAAAAGTACTATATTAGGGACCGTAACCTAATAATAATAATAAAAAGTTGTCATTGGTATTACTGGTGTTGGTACAAATAAAAAAAAAACAATTTTCACGTTGTATAAATATGGTCATTAAATTTCTACGCAATACAATTTCGACCTGGTACATACATTGAGGTTCTAGTTTCACCTGAAATTAGTGACAGGTAACACAAGCACAGCCACTTCGCTGGTATTAAAAATTGGAGGATTCCCACAAACTTATCGCTTATTGCTGATTCCATTTTAATATATCTTCACTTGTGGACATTTCATTAGGCGCATACATATTTTTTGAACTATAAGGCTGTCCTCATACAAAACTTCAAAGATCGATATTTAGCTAGGTTTGTTTTTGTAGCTACTGTTAATACTTTTGTTTGTCACTGGAAAGTGACAGCTCTCTACTTGTATTCTATATACCTTGGTTCTTAGCTCATGTCATACAATAGCTTAGATCGTGTATTAATGCAGTAACTGGATATTGGCCTGTCCCTTATTTTTTAAAGAAAGACAAGTTCAATGGCGAGCTGTGTCGACCATGCTAACAGGAATACGAAATATCCAAGTAGTGTCCCGCACTTGAAGTTTTAAGTTATGCCACGCGGCAAAATAGAATGTGAAAAAGGAGGATCGATTCTACGAATACTTAATGCCAAAAGCCGAATTTAACAAGTTGGACAGACTTATTGCGTATGATTAAGAAATCTTGTCGTCAGCGGAAAAACTGTTTTTCTTTTTTTAATAATCTTCAAAATCGCCCTGCCACAACTATTTTGCCGCGCCGCTCCTGGTATGACACTCACTTTAAACTTGCAAATCTTGGAAAAGGACTTATCACTCCAAATAAGGTTAACCCCCAAGGAAATAATCGAGTTCGTAAAGAGGCTAGATTTTGCCTAACCATTTCAGGGGAGGATACAATACATCAACTCTGGTTGCGGTAGCCCCAAAGACTAGTGACTCAGTCGCCCTTACTTTTAACCTTAACCTTACATATCCAACCTCATATCTGCGTATTGAAGCCAGATAGCAGACACATGTAAAGTCATCTCTGGTTTTTCGTTAAGAGGAGTCAGTACTCAGCAAAAGTTTCAATTTAGATACCAGCCAGCCTACAGGCAATAAAATTTACTATACGTAGGTTTGTGTCCTGAAAATGAGAAAATTCATATAAAATTATCCTGGACTGAGACTACAAGTCACATTAGAGACATCTAGCGTAAAAGACAGAAACCCAGCAAGCGATAATTTAAGACGAAAAATAAAAATTTGCAGTTCAAAAAATTGAAAATTTTTAACGAGATATAACTCTCCGAAATTTTTTTTGCACAAAATTTGTTAAATATGGTATTTTTCTTTGTATTTAAATAACTTTCAAATAAATATTGCAATTTCTCGTCGGTGAAATGTTGGGAGAAAAAACAAGTACTATTAGAGTCAAGTAATTATATAAAGCGCCACTAAAAATGAAAAAAAAACTCGACGTTATTTGCTAGATCTATGTCTTATCTTTATAAAACAGTCACAATTTAAAGAAAGGAGAATTCCTACCCACAGGAATTTGATTTAAAAGACTTCAATTTTTACCATTTTTTACAAGTTTCCCAGCTAATATCTCCATTCCAATACCCTGTTTTTAATTTTTGCAAAGTTATTTACTAGACTTCTTCATTATCTTTAATTTAAGATATAAATCACTATCCTGCTAAATAGTTTGCCAGAAATTTGCATTGAAAAATGTATGAAACTTGCAAATATTGGTACTGACTCCTCTTAAATGATATTTTCATAGTCGGTACTCTCATAAGATCTATTATACTTCTTCTTCGTTTCAATAGACATAAGGATACCATCACTGCTGAAATTAGTAAAATATATCGTAAGGTTGAGTTCCAGGCTCCTGATATAGTACGACATAGCTCACTATCTAAGCATTTTCAGATATCTAGTTTAGTTTCATACTGTCTTAGAAGACTTTGACAATGATGATATGTTGACTGAAGACTGACCAAGAAAGGATACATTTATCAACTATCGCACGTCTATTAGATTCATCGCGATTACTAGATATCGCATCATTATAAGAGACTAATATTTATGAAGCGCCTTTGGAGTTTAAAAATAGATTTAGATATGTCCTTTACTACAGGATCTGTATGCTGAGAGGAACAATTTTCGCATGCAAATTACAGTGACAGTTTACCCATACCTAGATTTCGTAATACTCGTATTAAGTTACATAAGAAAGCTCTTTATTTGTCACAATACTCTTTGCAGAAAAATGTCTCCAGTCAAGCCAATTTCTATTCGTAATATGCGCTCCTTTCAGCTAATTCTTGACGAAAACGTGTAAAATTTTGGACATATTCAAGTACTAACTTAAATGTGAAATTTTGTAGCGTGAACAAATAAAGCATCGCGCGACTAAATTTGTGGATACCAGAGTTAAAGATTAGATCAAGTCATTGCTTTGTAGTTTCGGTGCAAGAGTTATATCGAACAAATGGTTTAGAATGGTTTACATGATATATCTAACAGGCCTTGATCTGGGTTGTTGCACTCTTGAAGAAATGCAGAGCTTGACTCTACAGTTCTGGTCCCGATTGAGCACTGACTGTTCACGAATTACTTTCTTATGTACTAAACATCCAAATATCGAGATCGGCACCATCCTCATCCGAAATTACCTTTATCACATCGCAACCTATGAGATTCTTTAAAAATCGAAGACGTTTTCGGCAATGCCCCGTGAAATAAGTTACACTATATAAAATTGTGAATGTGGTAATAAAAAATATTTGCAAATAAGCAAATAGCAATTTGAAATATTTTAAAATAAGGAATCAACTATTTTCCACAAACAACCTACTTATGTACTTTTGATGCAGATTATGTTCTGCACCAGGTAGCTAAACAACATATTCAATCTTTTTTTTTACATATCATTTACTTGGCACTGATTTCAGAAGGACAATGTGACGTTCTGCATTCAAACGACATCTAGATCTTCGCATGAATCATCAGAAGATTTTTCCCATTTCTAAATTATTTATATTCACTCGTACGGAAAATGACAAAACTGAAAACTTTTCCATGCTCCATTGACTGATGGTGACGAGGAGTATAAATAGAGCCACAAAGATCTCTTATCTTCCATCGCACATATCCTCGATGAATATGACTTTTTGAATGAAGGAGACTTTCATCCTTTTATATTTCTATACTGGATGTGAATCCAACTACTGCGTTAGTGGTCCTTGAAAGACATTCAAACACGTATACACCATTTGGCTTATCCGTTGAATACCAGTTTTCTTCCGTTTCTCTTTTTCTTTCTCAACCAAGCTCCTTTTTCTGGTTAACTTTTTGGAATGTGTGTGAGTACATGTGTGTGATCAAGGCTCCATAGCCCAACGTGAAGGAAACGTCTCCCATTTAATATGACGCTAATGAATAGAAACAGGTTCCAAAGGCAAAATAGAAGGTATTTACCCGTCATTACTGAGCTTCAAATGGGAATAAAAAGGCTTCCCGAGCCCCCACAGTATCCACCTATATATGTGTAAAGGTAGGCAAGCAAAAGCCCAAGGATCCAGGGCTCAAACAGTGAGTCATTTTATTCATACCCCTAAATGTAAAGAGCATGCTTTGAAAGAACCGATGTAATAATGTTTGTTCACGTATATGGAATACGTGTGTGCTTTATTTGTACCAACCAACCATAATCTTATCCACTTTCTGTCGTTAGTCGAGATTTACTGATGGTCTTTCCTCATGGTATATCCATCCGTCCATTCACCTTCTCACATTTTTTGTCACCATCACATGTTACTACAGCCCAAGTTTTGTATTTTGTGGAAAGGTTCATTGAAATTAAAAAGAAGTGGAAGAATATAAACACTGCCTCTAACCCCAACTTGGCTTAGAAATATGCGCGACCTTTTTATTGCACTTTCTGCCATTCATCAGTTTCGACTTTTCCCTTCGTAATTAATGAGAATGCAGGAACCTGAAGATGGAGGATATTTTTCGGGCAACATTTTTTAAAGATTTTTCATGAATGAAAAGTTTGTATGGATGAAGTCGAAACAACACGACGAAAATAAAACGGAAGAAACAACAGAAAATAAATGAAAGCCTTAAATGAATGTCAACATTGGAAGTCTTTTTAAGTCCGTAATAAAAAATACAGTCCTGCGTATGTTTTTTTTTTTTCCTATTTAGCTGCTAGAAAAACCACCTTTTTATACGGAAGTTATTGAAATTCTCTCGTTTTTATTTTTAGTAAAATGGATTCCCTAAATAAAATTTTAGTATAGTTTGAGGAATGTAATGTTATTTCATTCAACAAAAAGGTTTAAGGCTAAAAAATGGAACTTTCATAAATAATTACTCGGAAATTTATTAAAGATGTAGTTTTTTACTGTTCTTTACACTGCATCTCTTTATGTTGTTGAAGTTTTGAATATTAGTTTTGCACTGAAATCGAACATTCAATTTTCTTTAAGAACACTTTGATTAAGTATTCTTATTCGCAGTGCTCATATCCTCCCCCGTAATCACTGTATCCAGAACATCCTTACTCTCATAAAAGAAAGTGGGAATAATCTCAAGAAATTCATGAGTCGGTGGGAATGTTGTAGAAGTCCATTCATAGACCACTGTAATAGCCTCGAATATATTCTTCTAGCTGTTATCGGTTGAGTATTTGTTGTCATCGAACGACTAGACTTCACAAGAAGCAGTACTTCGTCTAACTACTTGGAAGGAGTACTCAGTTGAAGATTCGCCTTTTCTCAGCTATCATGATTAGCTGCGAAGCACAATCTGCCAAGGGTTTTTTTATTCTGTTGAAATAAAGAACCAAAACCAATTTCGTTTGGAAGAAGAGCAGCAACTCGAGATTCCTGGTCCGACAAGATGGAAGCTTGATACCCACTTCAGTTGATGTTCGTTTCGAAAGATGATCGCATTTGGAGCTTTCCAGCATGCCACCATTGACGGATGAAAGCAAAGTTAACATTCCTCTCCTACTAATCGTGCCAGAATTCAATGAACGCCTTATTGGGCTGCTCTAAATTCAACAGTTGTTGAAGACCCAATACATAGTTCTCTTCTCAACTAGAGGAGTGCTCGTAGCCACTACAAAAATATGGATATGTTCATGTGAAAGTTGGAAACGTATATTCTTTATTCGTCAGCCTCTTGAATTCCGCTCTTAACGGCCTGTTCAGTGGGCTGTTAGAGCTTTTTTCGTTTTTTTTTTTTTATATATATAAAAAATCGTTTATATTCTTCTTGTTCCTTTCATTTCAGTTGAAAGGATTACCCGTCCTCCCAAAATAATAACATCTCCTACTGATTTTGGAAGGCGCAGTATGATTCAGATCAAGATACCTTCCGGTATACCACGCGATTCCTTGAGGTAAGCTGATCAAAAAATTGTTCCATACCCCCCCCCCCAGAAACCTGTGGGTATGTGGAACAATTTTTTGATCACCTCAAGGAATCGAGTGGTATATCGGAAGGATCTGAATCACCCTGTATATATTTTTAATTTTTTTATTTTCTAAACTAATTTTTATTCTCATTAATTTCTTGTTCCAATTTTAATTAAAACTTTTATGTTGCCATGGCAGCGACTAAAATATTATTAAATTATTTTCTTAAATGTTACTAAAATTTTATTTTTCATGCTCTTTTCAAAACCATTTAGAGTTATATTTTAAACAATTATGTTATCGCTCATAACACTTTTATTACTTTTTTTTTACTATTTCATGCGTTTTTTCGGTTTGATTTCTCGAATCTACAATTTACGCGTCCCGTTCTTGTGAATATGTATAATAATAATAATTTCTTTTTATATAGATATATACTCTATTTTATTATTTGACTGATACAAAAAATAACTTAAAATAGAAAACAAAACGCCGAAAAAAGACAATAGGGACAATAAAATAATTAAGGCGTGAACAAAAACAAAATTAGAAAAATATAAAACAAATGACACAAAATTTTCGAAAGAAACTAATAGTTCAGTCAATAAGGACTAAATAAGGTGTTTGCTCTACAAAAGGTGGGGTAGTTGTGACTTTTATATATGTTATTCAGTTCCAGGGCCTGATGAAAAATCCCAGTTTAGACTCTTGAGAGGGGTCCGCGTGGTCCGTCATCCTGGATTAAAGGTACCAAAAATTGATTTTTTCAAAATAATTTTTCAACGATTGATCCTCCGACAGAAATGTAAAAAAAAAATTTGAAGTAGACTAAATTCCTTACATTTTTTGTACAAACCCTTTTTATGTAAGTCTGATGTGTAACGAGTTACAGAGGTGGAAACGTGAACATTCTTCCAAAAAAATGTATACATATAGTAACATTTATACAGGGTGTTTCGTGCATGGTGGTCCATCGCACAGGAGGTGAAAGTAGTCACCTAGTCAAACAAAACATTGTATGGTAACGGTGGAGCGGCATCTCAACCATTTCGACGTTACAGGGTGATTAAGAAAATTCGGTAGTCTTTCACAAAATACCTTGCATTTGAAAAAAGTACAGAGTGTATGAACACTTACAGAGCTCATTGTATGCGGAATTTCATGACATTTCCAACGACTGCTCGACCAGCCCCGTACTCCTTCCCGTGATGGTGGGCTAAACTAAGAACTTCGGATTATCTATCTGTAAATTGTGGACTCTCCTCTTTAATTTGACATAGTATACCTATCTGCTCACTGTAGCCGTTAAACAGTTATTAGCTTATAAGCTATTCATATAATACCGAAATTAGACAATATTTTTTTTAAATTACGTGTTTTCGGTCACTATGGGAACACAAGCTGTCTTCAGTTTAGCTCACAATAACTCTTAAGGGGAAAGGAGTACGGGGCTGGTCGAGCAGTCGTTGGAGAAGTCATTAAGTTCTGCATACAACAAGCTCTGTAAGTGGCCCTACAGTCTGTACTTCTTAAAATACAGGGTACTTTGTGAAAGAGTATCTTCAAATTTATATATTTACATTTTTGTCGTAGGATCAACCGTTGAGCAATTATTTATAAAAAAAACCAATTTTTGGTACCTTTACTCCCCTCAAGGGTCTACACGTGGATTTTTCATCGGGGACCGGAATTGAATAACATATATAAAAATCACAACTACCCCACCTTTTGTAGGCCAAAAATCCCTACTGACTGGACTATAAATACGAACACAAAAATTTTGGATATCTTTCAAAAATAGCTAAAGAATAGGAAAGAATTTAAAAGTAGTCTCAATTTTGACAATTGGGTTCGTGACAGTTCCGAGAAGATCCGAATTTCCAAAATAATCTAATAAAAAATAACTTTCTAAACGAACGAGTTTTCAACATAAAATTTTGCAATTTCGAACTCAGAAAAAACAAAAAAATATAACGTGATACCATTTGAGTCCCGATAGGGTAGCCTGCAGTATCATAAACTTTTACAAGCTGCCCCCATTATCCGTCCAGATGAAACGGAATTCTCTAACGAAATTCTGATTCTTGCCGCACCACTGCAATAGTTCAATAGCGTTATTAGCCCGCGGACTAGTGTTATAAATGCAACGGGCTATTATCACCAACAAAAGACAAGAACGGCATCCTACAAGGATAGCAGTTGCCATGTCCAGTTGAATACGTCTATATTCAATACCACTTACTTAAAGCGTTAACGTGTCTTCAATCAAACAATTCACTTTACTACAACTTCGTGTTCCCTAGAGATGTTGCACTCTCAATGCCGAAATTCGGGTGGATTGACTAAAATATATCGTGCGCCAAGTCCATTAGATATTGCAATGCTGAGCAAGTGAAGAACTTGTGTAACAGAATGCCTGAACTACCACAGACTTTACATTACTGTGCGCTGCGGTCTGACTGACATAGCACGTCATGTAGCACACGCGCAGCAGTATCCAGGTCTTGAAGCTATAAATATTTGTTCGTTTTCGACAGTTTTTGGAGATATCAAAAATATCTTCGATAACCGTCAATGCATGCGTATGAGCTTCGAATCTTCGAGCATTAATTAACACTGACTTTGTTCGTATTCGGATTGAACTTGATCGAAATTGACGAAAATTATGCATACCGTAGAGCATTCCACATATATTGTAAGGTGAAATTATGGTACAATTCTACCCCATGCCTGAATAGTAGAGATTGGATTGTGTGACCAGTCACGAGAATAAGGTGGTCGGATAGGTAGCAGGTAGTAGCGCTCCCCTAATCTAAATCGTCCCACGTACATCAGAAAATTCAATGTGCATTTCTTTTAAATGTACGCAGTTGGAGAAAAAGCGTCTATCGCTTTTGCTTGAGAAAGTCCTATAAAGCCTTCATCAACCGTCTTAGACTTTATCAAATGTCCGATGAAGGAGTAATCAATTAATTAATCATGACTGTACTTCCAATTAAGGAAAATGAAATGAGTCGATTACGCCATGAGTTTCCAGCTCTACTAATTTTCTCCTGAGCAATGTGGCTATTATTTGATTTACTCTCGTAACCAATATATACACCTAAATAGATCAGGCAAATATTGGTCCATTAGATGCTAATTGGAGTATTTGTACGTTCTCTCCAAATTCCACACCATAAGCCTTGGTTAATTTTCCCGATGCTATACGTTCGTATTGTATGAAAATATTACGAGCGACCGGAAAATGGAAAGATCATCCATCCACATACCCCAACATAAGTAAATGGCAGACGAGCATTTGACAATGATTCACAAGTAGCGACTCAATCGAACGGTCACGAAACATACCAATTAATAGACAGCCCTGTCTGGTACCTGATACCGAAACGAGATAGGACATGCTCAATCATGCCTAATCTACAATGCATGGTAAAACCACGTCATCAAAACGATATCGATTGCTGAATAATGCATATAAATACACGAAATATGTAAGTAGTGGTAAGCTGTCAAATTAAACAGCTGTTAACCTGTCAGTTATCATAAATGGAATGGCTTCCTCGATTTCATTAAAGAATTACATCAAAGAAAGTATTGGGTTTCAATAATTTATACTATAAGATTATAGCAAACTAAAAAGTTATGTAAGTGGTACCAAATAATTAATATAAAACTTCGGTTTTTAAAACTGAAAGTGCAAGTTCCAGTTTACAGCTGTTTTGCTCTAAATTCCCCTACATTGTTCTAAATTCTGCTGAATACACCTGAGGTATTACTACATCGTTTTTGCTGATTAACTACTAGGTACACATAAGCTCGTCCTCATGTCGTCAAATGAATGAAAGAGAGGAGACATTTTTGCAAGCATGAATTTTCAAATGCATGAGTGGGAAGCAAACACAAATATCCATGTCGTTTTGACGACGTGGTTTTACCATTCATTGTAGATTAGGCATCAAGATCGCTGTGGAATCTCTATACAGTTTCCCGACGATATCGAACCAACTTCGCAGAAAACCAAAGAATAATAATAGCAAAATTGGAAATCAATGACTTTATGGCAATATATCAAATCATCTTTCCTATAGCTAATAATAAAATTACTGTAAACTTGGTTCTATTGTAATAGGACAAAAATTTACCCATTTATGCTTCTTGAAAATAAAACATTTCCCTAACTACTTAGAAGTACAACCTTCTTCCTTCCTTGCATATTTTATTAATTAAGGATGATAATATAATAAATAAATACTAATTTTTTTTATATATATTTTAAATTTCATTAAATTAATTTTTTTAATTAATTACAATTTTTTGGATTTCCGAGCTATGTTTTTACTTGGTGATATGAGTTATAGCAGCGAGCCGAAATGATAAGACGTGCATATTTACTGCAAGTTTGCAAAAATTAAGTCGGCTATTCATATTTCCGTTTCGCTTCAGCATTTTGCTGTCTGTCTTAAAAAAGTCGCGTTATTTGCCTCGATCATGAAAAGCTAAAAATAAAAAAGGATCAGTCTTGTCTTAGCTGAGGTTCCATCGAGGTGAATTTTCATCCAAGAAGAATTTCGTGTTAAGTTCAGTTATCCCGGTTAATTTAAATCATAATGCAAGTTGGTGTAACTAATAAAAGGAGGTATAAAGTGGTATAAATTGATAGGATATTGTTATTCTTCGTGTTTCCCCTATTATTTATTTATTTTTTGTTTCACGGTCAATTGAACCCTTAAATAATAGTCTCTAAGCGAGTGTTGTATGAGTAGCTTCCCCTTCTTTAGACCATGACTAATGATGATTTTTTTTTCATATTAGGAAAAGGCGTTATAGTTGCTCTGCAATACATGATTACCCTGAGATTTATTCCGATTAATTTTAAATAATAATGCTATATTTCTAATTCATAAAAGTTGAAATGTTGCTCTTCTTTACTTGTAACTTGACTAAAATAAGAAACTGGATTTATGTCACCATTAGGATGCTTTTGAAGCAAAACTTTCACACTAATCTTATCTATTTCAATAGGGGGCGTGTTTTTGTAAATTATAATGAATATTTTTTTATGGCCAGTACTCTGAGATTTATCGTTTACCGTCTTGAATACCATCTAATGCGTGCTAATTGCATGTCGGGAACAATAACTTTTTTCTTGCCAGAAATAACATTCTTATACCCTACGTGATGAAATCATAGCGTATACATAAGTTTGTAATTCCAATTGGAACACAAAAAAATAATGATGGTGGAGCAAAACAGATTGGACACCCGATCTTAATATTGAAATTTATTTTGATTTTTGCATGTCAGTATGTCCGTCCATCTGTCTGTCTGTCTCTCCTGGCGATAACTCGAGAATGTGTGTACTTAGAGAGTTGAAATTTTGCACACAGCCTTTTAAGAAAAAAGTAATTTTAAGTTCGAAAATGGGATAAATCGGGTAACTCCTTCATATCGTAACACTGGAATTATTCACTATATATTTGGACACTGCTTGAGAATTCGTCAACATACAGAGCTGAAATGTACTCCTTCTTTAGATTTTAGATTTTTTATATATAGACACCTAGTGGAGTGCTAAATGTTGAATTAAGTTCCTTAAAGATGTAATTTATGTTAGTTATCAGCGTAAATTGTTTGCTTTTGGCAACTATTAACTTTGAAACTTAATCGAGTAAATAAGTTATCGCCAAATCGACCAAGAAAAATATTATAAATATATATATCTATACAGGAATATAGGTATATGTATATGTGTCAGCATTTAATATGCTCTTTTAAACACATACTTAATGAGGAAGTACGTCATATAATTTTAATATCGCATAGCCTTTCCTTTGTTATATATGGAGGTTTTACATACATAGATGTATATACAAACAGATATTGAATCTGTATACAAAAAACACTCATATACAACCCAATCCAAGACAAATGGGTGATTAAAATCCAATTTGGCTAAAATAAAATGAGATGGAGAGTATTTTAGAACTGGAGAAAAACAGAAATCATACTTAATAAGTCGTCCAAGTAACACAGAAGAAAAGAAATCACTTAAAAGTAAAGTTTAATAATCTCTTCCAATATTAATTATCTGTTCTCATAAATGAATGTCGTCCATTCTCCTCTTAATCTAGATTTTACCGTTAAAAATGCGAGCGATAGAGTGGTCCAAGTTGTATATCCTTCAACATCCCCATAGAAAGGGTCGGCAAGCGTCACACCTTTTGTCTGTCGAACGTAATTAAATTTTGAATTAGGACAATCCTGATATCAGAGGTCTTTTTCCCCAAAAATTAATTAAAAGATAATTACGGCTGCATAAATGCCTCTCTACGATACCCTTTTCTATATAGCTAGGGGACCAAATCTATTCAGTATTTCATTAGTGTATTGGACTAAAGATTTTTAAATTTTTCACATCGAGAATATTTTTAGATGATAAATTTAACATACCCGAAGACAGAAATGACTTATCATCCCTAGGAACAAAAGATGACATGATGAACAATCTTTTTTTTTTTTATCGATATTCTCCTCTTTCATTAAATATAACCAAAAATGAAGGTTTCATCATAATTGCTATTGCGTCTTTAGAATAATTGAACCAGGTAACTGCAAGATTTTATTCATATTTTTTATTTGGTAAGTCTTTAAAGTTAGTAAAATTGAAATCAACCCAACAATCGTCAATTTTCGGGGAACTTCGCGCATCACTTTCGTTTAATTATATCATCGAAAAAATTTTATGTACAAGAATAAAAAATCAGAGTAATGTAGATGCAAGTTACATTGGGCTTAGCCGAGAGGATATTTGTATAATATGTAATAACCGTTCCGATCTTCACCCCTTTGATTAAGAAGTGAATTCCACTTTTCAGTGGCAATAATTTTCCACTAAGATAACACCTTAAAAGGAAGAATGTATTCAAATGAAAATAAAAGGATGAATTCTTATATCTCCTCGGAAACTTGAAACGGGTATTTGGTAGTCATCATGAACAAAAAAAAAAGCTTAGTGGAAAAGGCCTTAGATGGACTTTCTTTGAGTGTTTGCCATGAAAGTGTTATAATGAGGCTGAGGAGGTGGAGTGCATCGGTTTGGAATTCATTTATCTCATACAGAATTCATGAAATTTTATGTAATGACCGGCAGAATTTCGCGTTGATGTACGGTAACCTGTAAATGGGTTTATAATCGTAGCATTATTCTTTCTTTCTCTTTCTGAAAAACTGCAACCAATAATCTATTTATGAAAATTAAGTTTTTATTATGAAATCACTCTATTTCATCATACTTTCGCACTCTAGCTCTACAATACTCGATAGCTCATTTCGCTAAATTAAATTGGTATTTTTCGTTACGCTATGTTAAGTTTCCGATGTATAGTTTTTAGGCAGGCTTTGAATTGTGCAACTTTTAAAATTGTTTTGAAAAATAGATTATGTTACTTGTTTTGATTCATTGAAAACAAGTTGTAAAAAATAAAATAGTCAAGTCAAAAATTTTAATAGCCGATATTAGTTAACTAAAAATATTTAAATGAATTTAAAATATTTTACAAATAAATTCAAAAGTTGTAAAGTGATATTTGAAAAATTTTATCTTACAAAATTTTAAAATGAATTTTGAAGATGATGCCTCGCAACAAACGACGCTAAATTAACATAGACCTTTTACCACTTTCGACCAAATTTCTACGCCGGTTTTAAAATTAAAATTTTATAAATATAAAAGAACTGATCGTTTAATTGTATTTGATATTCTAGCGAATCTATGCTGAACAGTGTTTCTCAATATGGGAACGGATTTCAGACTTTACTATCGTAATTATTAAAATAAATATATGATGTGTTAACTTGAATAATTGACAGATGCGGAAGAATGAAACTTTGATCTCAGTCACTCAGAAAGGGATTTATTATTTTGTAATCAACATAAATAAGATCGTATGTATGATAAAGATAAATAAATCTGCATCTATTTAGTAACATTAATTTCAATACAATTCTCATGAAAACAATTTCCTTCTTTATTGTCCTTTATGTGAGGAGATAAATTTAATTGCTCGATTTAGATAGAAGTGAACAAAGTATTCTTACATATTTACAAACAGGACCCGATTCCTAAAACTATAGAGTATTACCCCAGACAAGAAATACCCAGCTATCGACGGTAGTACTAAGAAAGTCATGTATGGAAGAGCTCATAGCAAAACCTCAATAACTCACTGATCTCGGCTAAATATATCATGGGTACGAACCAAAAATATTTTTCAATATAGGCAAAAACTTCATTTCTTTCTTAGAATTTAAATCGACCAGATTTCTTCAGAATTCGTGTGCATTATTAGTGGTTGCTAAAAATGATTCCAATAAGCTGTGAGTTGTGTCTGGGCAATTTCGGGCCTCGTGGACGTTGGAATGATTTGGTAGCTTGGGCTTCTTACCTAAAAAATTTTAGGAGCGTAGATCTAGCTACATCAGCTCGGATTTTTGTCTTATGCCTGTATAAATTGTTTTCAATGGCGGAAAGAATTGATTTATTTCTTAGAATTGAAAGCGACCATATTTCTTTAGAATTCGTGTGGTTTATTGGTGGTTATAAACGATCCGAGCAAATTCTGTCTACCGTCTTGCGCGACGAGTTGATTTTGCGTGGGGGGGGGGGGAGGATTAGTACATTAATGTTTTCAATAATTGCATTCTATACAATACAACAAACGTTTTGCTCTTACACTTAGTTTGAAATTTGAATCCCGTCTCGATATTTATTTTCATATTTCACGGCAGGAAAACCGACTTTAAATAGGTACATACGCACTGTCGTTCCTTGCATTCCATGAACTGAATTTATTGGAGTAAGTTGAACTTTCACTGTGCACCTCGCATCTTATCGTCGATTTGCATTATCTTCTACTAATCTTCGTATTGGTATGAAGTCCATTTTCCCTACTCGCAATTTTTAATGCAATTTCAATGAAATTTTTACCTGAATAAATGTTTTATCATATTTTTTAAAACATATCTGATGTGCGAAACAATATCTTACGAGTCCACGTTTTGTTAAAATTCGCAATTTTCTTAAATACGGAAATCAAAAAATGCAAAATTTAATTTGGCTGTGCCGATTAGTGATAGCCCGCTTTAGCGTTATTTCCCTAGATGTGCGATTTATACCCAAGGACAATAAATTTCCGTTAAAGTTTGTAATATTTGTATGCTTATCCAACTATTAAAAGAAGTAAAGGCGAAAACACAATATGAGCGACACGACAAAAACGCCGTAAAAAAACGCCGCACAAAACTTCCGTGAAAATACAATGGGAGCGACAAGAGCTGTCGATCCCCGATTAAATTTATTTTATTATTTGTGTTGTAAAAATAAAAATAGAAAAAATTTAAACGAATAAATTAAAAAATATTATTAAAGTTGCATTTTTGCCGTTTTGGCTAATGAAGATAAAAAAACGGAACAAACATAAAAGAAGAGGTGTCTCCAAGAGCTATATAAAACTCAGCCGGAATTGGGTTTCTATGCGGATGCGTTTTTTACGGTGACATTTCACCACCTCAATAAACTTTTCTTCCATTTTTTTATTCAATCAACTTTGATATTTTGCACGTCATTGTTATTTACTGATATTTTTAATCTATCAAGTCATAAATATGATTGCAATAAACGTATAACAATAAATATGAACGCAACCCAAAATCATAATTTTTCTAAACGCACCCTAAACGTACCACAAATTTCAATTTTCATTTAAGTTCGACGACAACGTCGAATGATGTCGTCAGCATTGTATTTTATATTTATATTTATTTTTATTAGAACGAAATTGGCAGCGTTTTTTATGGTGTTTTTTGTCGTGTGGCTCACATTGTGTTTTAGCCTTAAATCTTTCGCTTAACTCCACCCACCAACCAGCACAAACAGCTAATTGCACAAGACGGTACACAGAATTTGTTCGGACCGTCTATAACCACGCCACCAATAAACCACACGAATTCTGAAGAAATATGATCGATTTCAACTCTAAGAAATAAATCAATTCTTTCCTCCATTGAAAACAATTTATACAAGCCTAAGACAAAAATCCGAGCTGATGTGCCTAGATCTACGCTCATAAAATTTTTTAGCTAACAAGCCCAAGCTACCAAATCACCTCCAACTTCCACGAAGCCGAAACTGCCCAGACATAACTCACAACTTATTCGAATAATTTTCAGCAGCCACCAATAATGCACACGAATTCAGAAGAAATACGTTCGATTTAAATTCTAAGAAAGAAATGAATTTTTGCCTATATTGAAAAACGTTTTTGGTTCATACCCATGATATATTTAGCTGAGATCAGTGAGTTATTGAGGTTTGCTATGAGCTCTTCCATACATCACTTTCTTAGTAATACCGTCATTATCTGTGTATTTCTTGTCTGTGGTATTACCAGACCCGCAAACATAGTATTTACGACTCTGGCATTACTTTTCAGTACAAAACTGCAAATATGACCTCTCCATTCAATTTTTCAGAAAAAGACTAAATCCAAAATTATCTATAATTATCGATCCAAATTCATAATTTAGAGCCATAAGATGAGTACAAAAACGGAACATTGAAGTGAAAATAATCGTCCACATATTCGCCATTTATTTATTGTGTCAGGGACAATTGGACAGGAAGCTCAAAAAGGGAGTCGTAATCACCGGAATATTTAAAAGAATTATGTAATATGCAGGGTAGCCAATAGTTTATTCAACCGAAATTACATTAGCTCTCAGTAAGGACAACTAAAATTGGATTTCAAACTGGTCAATGGGACGAAACCTCAGCTTCCCCAGAACAAAATCAATCTGAAGTCAAAAAAATATAGCAAGGACGTAGAGCAAATGCACGGAAATTATTGAATTTAGGGGTAAAATATGCTCTGTGAACTGTTTAAAATGGTATCTTAATTCCTCTTCGTTTCAACAATTGTAATTTTGATCCATAAAGTGGGATGGATATTTGTTCCACTATATAAATAATTAAGTGAGACGATATTTTATTGCATTCAAGCAAAACTACCGGAAAATAATTCCGTAACCTTGAAACAGATTACGGACGCACATATCTAAGTACATGCAACTATTACTTAGATAAGAGCTATTGAAAATAAAATCCGGTAATTTTTTAATCAAAACTATTTTATTATTTTGTTAAGTAAGCCATATAGTAAGTGTAGCATTTCGACTAGCATGTAAACATTTATGGAATTCTGATTCATGGCTTGGGAAGTAAATACAATAATTTGAGGATTTTGATTCAGGTGATTATAAACAAGTGTATTACAAAAAAGAAAGTGCTAATGTATAAAGGAGATAAAAAATGCTATTTGAGTTATAATGAGCGTTTGCATATATTAATAAACTAATTATATATCTTTAAACCCTTGAAAAGAAATAATCAAGTGAATGTTATTCCTTTTGCTATTGAAATCCAACAGATAAAGATAAATATTAAATGTGAACAGTTTTAAGTACCATTTGGTATATTTCACTACCTATAACCCGTCATCACATAACCATAATCGGCGAAATCATTACACAAAACTTCCAGTCATGGCAAAGCAATTAAGATCCCTCGATAAAACTGGACCATTTTGATTATTGTCAGTGACAAGCTCCCACCGCAGGAAATTTAAAGCTAATTTTACACAGACTATCCGCCAAACCCTAACGGATACCAACCCTTCCTATAATATCGCCTGCTGCAAATCATCGGCACAAATTATCTTTACTTCATATCTAAAATTTGTATGCATATGTACAAATATGGAGCCACCTACAACTCTTGAACAAATTTTACCCTCAATATCCGATCGGTCGAGGGGAACTATTAGGAATATTTTACGTTAAATCATCCTGATTCATCATATTTCAGTTATATCCATTTGATATGGGTGCATTACACCAAAAATTACGACCTACAGATAGAAAACATTCTTGGCTAGGTGTGGGGACTTCATTCTAAAATATATATATTTCACTCATGCAATAATTTCTGGGCAGCTAAGTTGGTGTTGTTGATGTAAGAGTTTCATCTGTGCATTTACCGAGTTGCTCGAAACAACCATTGAAGACTAGGAAAGTAGTTATAAAATTTACGTTCTTTTCGAGATTATAGTTTACTAGAAGCCAGAAAATTGAATGATATATCTTAGATATTTTTTAATAAGAAATTTGAAAATTATAAATTGTCGTTTTGCATTGCCCCATACATACGGGTACATAATTATAACTGAAAAGTTTACATATTTAGTTGATTAGCATATATCCCTCATATAAAACATAAGTAAAGTAAACACTATTACACAGTAATTAAATTTCGTTGACGTAATAATTTAGAGTAGAATTTAATTAGGTAAATATTTTTAACACCAGCTCGATTCCAGCTATATTTTTACATATTTAACGTGGTTAAAGTAACAAGGATTCTAATGCTTTTAACTGTCTCTAATTTTAACCTACATAAGTTAGGTATCGTCCAACAAAACGAAATTAACTAGAAGAATCGAAATAGAAATCAATTGAACCAAGCAGAAAAGTATTTATTCAAATGATCATATTTTTAGTCTCGCAGTGATAAAAAAAGTCACCAATCCTTAATCTCGAAAATTTTTATGGATATTCCCTCATCCCACCGCTCTACCTACGCTTTTCATTTTCCATCAAAGATAATTCCAATTGACTTTGGATTTCTTTTAAAAATTTGTAAAACAATTAAAATTTGATCAAATAAAAATAATGTTCGAATCCGATGAAGTGCTTATTGTTTTCACAACTTTCACATAGTAATTCTTAGGTTTTTACTTTTGAAACAACTTCTAGTAAAAATAATGTCTTAAAATGACATCTCTAAGTTATTTACCAAAATTATACGAAGAGAAGTCGGATATTTTTTTATTCTGAAATAGTGAAATATTCATAAGTAAATATTATTTATAAAATAGAAGAATCCTCCACCACACGCACCTTTTCACAAATCAAACCAATTTTGCACTACATAAGGTTCTTATACATACATTTATGTTTCAAATGGTTTTGACCTTCCTTTCGAACAAATCATTTATGTACCTACCACATTTCCCTCAAGCCAAATCCTAGATTAGTCAAAACCAACATAGATTGTTCACAATGCACTTCAAAAAAAGTGCTGTCATAAAATGGTTTTCGATATACTTGTAAAAAATTGAAAAGGGTGCGTTCCACATTGATGTCCATAACTAAGCTAGATTCCAGTGTCTAGTGCGTAAATGATGGTTTTTTATGCATTCATTTAATGATTGTATATACAACTACATGGATGATCTTATATAGCTAAGCGTTTGGAACAAATTGTGGGTTTGTATAGATACAGATCGCTTTCCAGAAAATATTACCCATATAATATATTCGCTAAATTGATGATGGATTGGTATGTTATAATGTACCACTCTTGATTATTTACTAAAAAACCTGGAAGGCCCAGAAATTGCCAACAAAATCAATATCTCTTATGTATCAAAGGATTACTTACTACTGGACCATATCCACATCGATATATACGATATCAGGGCGTTCGTTCATTGTAAAAAATGAATAGAAAGGAATTTCCCGACTAACTGACTAAAGTTTTTGTAGAAATCAAAACAGAGTGGGAGCCTATCAAAAAATATGACGATAGATTAATATAAAATTACAAAACTCTCTGCCAACTGCACAATACGATCATCTATTCTTATTAATACTGTCCTTTTAAATGCAGAGAGACAACTCAAGGCATGCCTTGCTGGAACAGCAAGTTAGAATAATATTTAAAAGTAAATCTAGAGGGCTCTTAAACAGGACGAAAAGAACGGAATGTAAGCTGATCCTATTATGAATTCAATAAAGAGCTAAGAATATCCAAATGGTCATCCTAAAGTGTGAAACTTAAAAAAAAAAAAAAAAAAAAATACGTGAAAGTGGTATTCATATGTAGGAAGGAAAACTGTTCAATCTAAGCTTACCGCCACATTATTCTGATCTGCCTCCTTCTCATAGTAATGGAAATTTTAAACAGCCACATTAAAATCGAAGTAGTCAAAAGGTCATCCCTATTCCACATCAATTTTTGTACTATTCGAATTAAAATTCATAAATGCATCATTTAATATTAACTAAGAGTTTTATAATATAATTTCATACAGTTTTAAAAATTTATATGATGTTTAATATTTGGAAAAATATAAACATTTGATGCAATAATTTTTTTTTTTATTTTCTATTCAATTTTAGTTTTGCTATTTAGATGGTTTCACATCTTAACTGACGATATGTATGTGCCAAATAAGCAAGGACTGTTTTACCGACTAGTGCACCGTCCATAGAGGAAATTGTAATAACTAATCTTTCTTGAAGTAAGTGGCAACTCTATTTCAAAAGTGAAAATGGATAAAAAAAATATCACACAGATAGATCCAAAAGATTTATGTATAAAAATGTTGTGACTTAGGTGCCCAATGTACCGAATCACAACCATTGGTCAATATATCAATATATTGTCCTATACAATATGTATGTACCTACCTATCATTTGACTTTGAAAATAAAAATTGAATTCATTATAATTTCAATTTAATTTAAAATTCAATCTTTCACATTATAATAATATGGAATTAAGCATAAATGCCATTTTCATATCAAGCCACACATTCCACTCTGACTGTACTACCACTACTTACCTACATACAGCGTTTTATTCTTTTTCATATATACTCAGTAAATACATACAATGCTTTCATTCCTATTATCCAATTGCATGTACATACATATATACAATAATTTTTCCCGTCTTAAAATTAATATTTTAAGACGACAAAACAATAGGCATATAAAATTTCATTTTCTTCATGCAAACTGTATTGCATGAAAATAATTGTCTGCATTTTCTCACGTATGTTTTTACTCCGTAAATAATAATAAAAAAGCTAAAAAGATTCTTTTTAAATATCGCGGGTACCTGGGAGAATTAAGCCCAAACC
Source organism: Dioctria rufipes (assembly GCA_963924295.1). NCBI lineage: Eukaryota > Metazoa > Arthropoda > Insecta > Diptera > Asilidae > Dioctria > Dioctria rufipes. The sequence continues at coordinate 128,431,817 of OZ002743.1, forward strand.
TCGGATAGTCGCTTTTATTAAATCTGCGGAGTGAAGTTCGGAAATAAATAGTTCTTTTTAAAAAGTTAAATTTATTAAAAAAGTTTTTGTTTAAAAAAATAAATAAAAAATTAACTAAATTATTTAATAATGGTTTTTGTTTTGAAAATAAATAGAATACTATAAAAGCTCTATGCTCTACGCCCGAAGCACCGCACACAAACACACATAACAGAAACGGTTTGTGGGGAAACTTTCGGTAGCACTGTCGAAATTTCTTACCGTTTTCCAATCAAATTTACACAAATTCAACTCATACACAATTAAGTCCAAGGTAATCTGGGATTGTCTCACCGTCTTCAAGCAATTAACTGAAACCAATATATACGCTAATGTTGTTGCCACGACATCAAGATATTAAGAGGAACGAAATTTCGGATCTTATAAACGAAAGAGATAAAGTCGAGTTTGTATGCCCTGAGCAGCAGAACATGTTCTGTTCGACTATAAAAGTCGTGACGAGATGAAACCGAAATATCTTAGGATGGGGTTCTCAACGTCAGAAGATGGGATAGACGTGTAAGCCTTATTTAAGACCCTAAGCTTGAGTGGGCCTTAGGAGTTTGGGTCAATATTACTAAAGATCTCACACACTGAAAAATTTTGGAGTAAATTTTAATATTTTTACATTAGATATATGACCAAATCTTTTTTCTATTAAAATTTAAGCATCCCTAAAACTTAAAACTTTATGCCCGATGTTAATCCCGTTTGGTATTAAAAACTTTTAATATTTTTTTTTTAATTGTAATAAACCTTAAATTATTTTTCTAGTATGGAAAAGATAAAAAATTAATACACTATTTTATTAAAAGTTAATTACTAGATCATTAACCTCTAATACTTTAAATAATTAGCTCCTAATATGGGTTAAGATTTAATTCCAATCCTATGTGAAAGATTCTGCATTACAAAGTAATATCTCCAAACATTAAAATATAACCTGGGAACTAAAAATGCTATGGTAATTTATTTCAATAAAATAACTTTTCTGAAAATGTAAGCCATTTATTAGTGTTCTATTAAAAATTACAAAATTATATTAATTCTTTCACTTATAATATACATTTTTCCATTCTTTCGTGATATTTTGCTTTCAAAACTTTCAGTTTGTTTTAAATCAGAGAAGTTAATGTTACCTAGATTATTTAAATTATAAATTTCATATGAACTGTGAAATTCGTCATAAATGTAATGCGTTAATTAACCAAAAATATAATATTTTCCTCTTTTTGTAGTACTTGATGTATTTCATAAAATTTGTTAGTAAAATAAACAAATAGGACGGGTTTATAAAAATAAAAGTATTCTGTTTTCACCCATTTTACACTAAAAAGTTCATTCTGTTCATTTATGTCATATTTCGATATGTTCTCAGTTAATTTTTTCTTTTTTTTTCGATCAATAAGGTAAATTCTAAGAAAGAATTTTGATTGGAATTGCTTTCGTGGTGACGAAAGGCCATAGTTTTACAAATTGTTTTAAAATTGTTAGTTTGGCTGCAGATTGTCTTAAACACCTTATGTTTAGCTTCATATTGTATGGCGGTAAAATAAACAGGGGGCTCCATTTTCCTTATTATTCCAGGGTAATGCGTCAAAAAGTAATACTTTGGAATTAACTCCGCTTTAAAAAAATTCATTACAGTTTCTAAGTGTAGCGAGATTAAGTTACTCAAAGTGACTATATCTTCATTCCGAATTTCATAAGAGAAAACTATTTCCATTATACTTAAAATACTTTCAATACATTTCCATAAAATTAAGTGATATTTTAAGAAAATATTACCGAATAATAAAGGAAAATGAATCATTAAGCACTTCAATTGGAAAGCATTTTGCCCAAAACTTGACTTTTCCAAGTTAGTTGTAGAAGGTTGATTTGTACTTTCTAATAAAAGTACAAAAATTATAAAATTTTATTCGACAATTTATTTGCTCTAAGCGTATTATTTTACGCTTAGAGCAAATAAATTGTCGAAAAAACCAAAAAATATCACCAAGTCTATATATTATTTTCAAGAAAAATATTTTTGCTTTGGTAATATCCCAACGCCCGAATGTTCTTCAAGAACATATATTTACCTCAATTTGGTTATGACTCAAACACTCGATCTTGCCAGTAATAGCCCAGAAAATCAAGTGACTGCCTCCTTGGCATGCTCAGCTTTCCTACCAACTTGACCAACCACTGCATGATATTTAGGTCACTTATTTAGGCCACTTATGTCAAATGATAATTTCAGAACACTTCATATTTCGCCATGACATGTCAGTTGACAAATGCTAATTATTTGACAATTTCATCATTCTGTGTTAAAATTAATTTGTTTTGTATTTTCGTTACCGTGGTTTGTAATTTATTTAATTTAAATAAATATTTCGCGTGTAAATATTTGAAATATTTGAATATTTGAATTGCGGGTGCATATATATTTGCACGAAGGCCATGCAAAGGGGACTTTTTCTAATCAAATTTGAGACAATTTCTGTTTCCCTCTTTTTAATTTTATTGTAAATGAAAAAAATAAAAACCCGCTTCAAAATAAATGGTACAACACCTTCCCAAATGTTGTTCGTTGGTGCCACCCACTGACATATATATAAATGGACTGCTTGATCTCCTGTTTCATGTGGCACCAGTTTTGATTTCAGAAAGTATGCTCTCCCTGTCAATGCTACCAACTGTCGTACTCTGCCGCTATATTTAAATTATTTGGGAATTTACGTATATGCATGTCAGTGGGATTTACCGAGTTTACTACAAAGGTATTTGGGACATTTGTATCGTTAAATTTTAATTATGAGTCGAAGGAAGTGTTTTTTACAAGGATTTTTACAAGCAATTTCTCGTTCCTAATTGTTACAGTTCAGTGGGAAAGTATGCTCTCACGGAAAGAGACAGGAATATGAAAGTGGTGCCATTTGCTTTCATGCATTTTTGGCTCAACAAGCAGTCCATTTATATACATGTCAGTGGTGCCACCGAACAATCTTTAAAAATGTTAAAATATTTTAGATCATTTAAAATACAATATTTTTTTAACCCTTTACTTAGTTTGTAGTCAATATTTTCTGTTTGTCTTAGCGCTACTTTGTTTATAATACTTTTATAGTTTTCTAAATTCCTCAATTTGATTAGAAAAGTTTTCCAACACTTCAAGAAATATATCTTCCGGAACTATAAATCCATCTTGATCCACAAAATGGGAAAAATTCTTCCACAGGAAAATGAAACTCGGTACTAGCTATGAAACAACTCATAAATTACTTTGAAAATACATAATTATGTGCTGTCTTACCTGATAAAACAAAATCGGAATATAATAGCCCGTTTTCCGATGCACCACTCACTTTTATATATTTTTTCACATTTGCAATTTTCAGTTTAATATAAAAAGACATTGGTACTTTTTAGATGCTTTTACTTCAAGTATCGGTAACGAATTGACGCTTCGAGAAATCGTAAAATGTAGAAGCAATTATGGAATCTATTCCTCAGAGGAATTAAAGTGTAATTCCGACTTAGGTTAAAATGCACGCTTTAATACCGCTACGGATTATATTTTAATTCACACGTGGTGCCTGTAGTCCTTACAAAGATTTATATTCAATTCTAATGCTCAAGTTGCTTAAATTGTAATTCTGAATGTTATTATACACATGTTTCTAACAAAAGAGTAAACTTTAATCTTCGTTAAAAAAATATATAGTTTAAAAGTATTAAATTCTAATTCCAAAGTAGGTACATTAAAAAAAGTTGTAAGTTTTTCAAAGATTAGATTATTATGCCCAGATTTTTCTGTGCACTGGCCACAGTGATGGTAATGTAGGTTTTTAAAAAGCTTGTATTTTAAAGATGCACTCTTTTAATTTTAAAGCGTTATACATTGTAATGTCTTATTCCATCATAAGATTTACTTTACAATACATTTTCACTATCCAGAACTCTTTCTTTCAAATAATGAATACGAATTACGTTTAACACCCCTCCAGTGATACGTATCATAATTATCTATTCATTCAAATATTTCGTACTCCATAACTCAGTAATTTTAAGTTTAGATTTTGTTTCATAATATATCAAAATAATAAATTTCAAAAACAGGCTTGCCTGAGCTTCCAACATATGGTCTTCCACTTGACGTCACTCCTGATAATATCTCCTAATCGAGTAGGAGTTCAAGGGAATTACAATAATATTATCCAGATTAACAGGTTAACAAAGAAGAACTAACTCTTCGCACATAATGATTCAAGTTGAAATTTATGAGCATGAGTCAACCATCAGAAGAGTCAAGTAATAAAAGGCAATAAAATGGGAAAGTGCAGGGCACACATAGGACATTAATTATCCTTCCGGCAATATTTATGTCATTCTATGTAGACGCGTTTTGTCTCTTTTCCAGTTATAGACCAAGTCATAGCTTTTTGCCTGCTTAAGTAAAGCTATGTATGAGCTGTGTGTAGAAAAAGAACTCAGTTGCCAGGTAGACGTTGGCAGTCAGTATAGGGCAGTTTGTATAGGACATTTGCTGCAGGCAAATAAATTTCCGGAGAAAGGATATTCACGCCGCAGTTAGCTGCCATGTCCTTGTTAATAAGCCCGCATAATAAATTTTCCACATTTCGCTAAAGTTTTTGTATACTCGCATATAAGTATGTCCATTAACTCTTATCCAATTATGTACGAGATTGGGGATTTTTTTTTTTTTTTTTTTTAATTAACACAGGATGGGCTTCATAAAGCCACCCACTGCCTCAGTAGATACCTCTAATTGAACTTTCCAAAAACTGAAAACTTGGAAGATTTTAGGAAGAATATTATGCACACACTTGTGAATAGGCTACGCCGCGGATAGAGAAATAGGATGTCGACAATAGCGGTGTTGTCTCCCAATAGGGCACAAGAGAAATAGTTTCTTATCTTTGCGTATTCAGTTGTAGCTTGAATAAGCCGGTAAGTGTGCATAAATGTGCTGCTGGATATATTTTGGCATGCGTTAGTATGCTTTTTGTTATGCTTAAATTATGTAACCCCAATCCCAGGCAAGCTTTGTCGTTCTGGATCTTTTGTTCAGTTTAGCTTCGCTCTATTTGGCCTCGCTCCCTACCTCTAACGATTCTAAAATTTTGTTACCCAACATCTGAATTGTACTTAGCCTTTACCTCTTATTCCACATACAGCTACGATTGGATATAAACGGGACTATCGTGAAAAAGTGAGAGGAAAAGCAGAGAACTGGCACCATTGTGCATCGT